>OZ025274.1:10425906-11155906 GCA_964019165.1 Mastigias papua
TTCAAAGTAGTGTCTTTTCAAATTAAATATCAAAATTGTTCACAAATTTTCCTAAAACATGCGGATAAATCACGACTTCATACTGATTTCCCATTGGTCAAATAATAATACTTAGTAGTCTCTATTACATGTTGAATACCACAAGACAACGAAATAGAAGATACGGTCACGGCACAAAACTACCTCAGAATACGCCCCTCCTTGAGTGCCTCTCCACTTTATTTACCTTTCAGTGCCCTCAAGCCCTGCTCCCTTTATTTCCAATGGGTGTATTCTGAGGAAATTCTTTGTTGTCTTCTTTGTTGTCAAATGATATTCAACATGTAATGGAGGCTATGCAGTACTTGACCAATGGGAGGTCAGAGTAAAGTTGTGATTCATCTGCAGGTTGCATCATTGTAAGTTTTCAAACAAGCCTACATTTTGCATGTTCACAAATTCTGCTAGATTGGCATTGCTACGTTTTAAGATGACTTCATTATCTTCACAATCTTTACTTTTCTAGGTCTCCTTTAATATCACTAATAATATCTGACGCCAGACCTGAACCTTGAAAAGTTAGGAAATTTAGGGTTTCTTGTAAATTTTATGAATAATTTAGGATTTATGAGAAAAAAGGAAAACTTTTAGGATTCTTAGGACTATACGGCCGACTGGGAAGCACTATTGACAAAACACTCCATACTGATTGGAATAAATCCAAATCATGTTGCTATGAGGTGAATTCTGACAAGAAATGTGATTAGTGTGCTAATCTGGAAGAGAACTTTTGAATACTAAGGTCTTTGCATAGATTTATCAATAGTTCATATCTTGGCCCTAAATTTTTAATACAAGAAGCCAAGGAGTGTTGATATCTTCCTATACATATCCAGAAAGCATCTTACTTCTAAAGTATTCGGTATATGGGGGCAAAAATATGGAATGAACTCCCAGAAATATTGAAAAGCTCTACTTCTAAATTTTCTTTCAAAAGAAATCTCAAAAAATTCATTCAAAACTCTATGTAGACTTGAATTATTTAGAACTAAATACTTTTGAAATTTAGGTCCGTTATTGAAACATAAAATTATAGTATTGTAGGGGGTGCCCTCATCAAGTTAGTTTCCAAACTAGTAGGAGAGTTCCTCATTAAGAATTCTTCTTAATATAAAGTGTTTTCCCCCTATATATATTTATTTACTACTCTATGTTTAGTGCTGTTGTTATACTTTGTATTTAGTGGAATTTACAATGAAATGATTGAAATTGAAATTATATCGTTCTCCTAAGAAAAATCAGTTCAAATTGAACAGGAAAGCAATAGAATGTGAATAATATGTGAGTTAAAAAATAAACATATGCAATAAGCTGTTATTGACACTCTATTTCCTAACTTTGTGCAAATTGTTTCCTTTCAGCATCTACAAATATGATTCCATGTTCCAACCTCCTTTTTCAATCAAAAGTGAAGCGGTGAACAGAGTATATACAAGGCAAAGGGTTCTTTATTAAAACATATTCTCCTGAATGCCACAACATATGAAGCTGTGTTAGTGAGTTAAAACAAGTCGACAATAAAAACCTGTAAATGTCGATGTGACAACTAACTTCGTTAAAACGTGACTGAGTTTCGATAAGCTGCTTTTCGACATCCTCTCGACCAGATTCCGCTTGACTAACTTGTGCCCTTAATGATGCATTTTCTTGCATTAGTTTCTGCACCTAAAATCAAAACATTATATGGTGCCGTCATTTAAATGAACCACCTTATTACACAAAATTAACAAGCGAACTATTTAAAGCGCCATAAATTAACGCGGTCACAAATTAACGCGGATGGAAGAGGAGACTTTTTAACAGTGTGCTTCAATTAAAACAGCTCAAAGACTTTAAGTTTTAAAATGATACTAAAATGACATGGATTTCGATTTTTGTAGTCTTGATTTTGGATTAGTTTAAAAGAGGGTAGATGGGGAGAAAAAGTAAATAGATGTCGATTTTTGTAGTTTTGATTTTGGATTAGTTTAAAAGAGGGTAGATGGGGAGAAAAAAGTAAATAGTGTGAATAAGAAAGGTGTATTTTCGAATACCGAAAGGAAATCGAAAGCTTCAATGTTTACAGAGCTGCCAAAGTCGTAATATACTGCCTACATAACAAAACACAAGAAGGAAAACAAAATACAAACGGTGTGCGTGCAAATGTCTACAATACGATTATGCAAATGGATTAAGTTCAAAGCACTTGTCGCTTTATCTTGCGTCGTTTAATCCCTCTCATATTCAACTGTGCGAGAGACTCGTTATGTTTGTATTTTTATGGGTTTTATTCCGTAAAGCTACTCTCATAAAAAAATAGAAAACCTGTCATTTTTACTGTATTTCAACAACTTGCTTTCAAAAACAAAAGAAAATCATGAAATAATGACGGATTAAAGTACACGATGCATTAATAAATGGGCGCTTACATTATGCGGGGCACAAATTAACGCAGGAAATAGCATGGATTTTTAAACTTCGCGTTAGTTCACTACCGCCTTAATTTTGTGTATTAAGGTACATACTAGAATGCAAAATATGTTATAATATATAAAGACAGTTAAAGAAGTAAACCAATCTACATGCAGTCCTACAGACGTGCAATTCGATTTAAACCCACTTTCATGCAAACCCAATTTCCATTTAAACAGCGCAATTCTAAAAGCTTTTGCAAAATAATCTGGCTTGTCCCGTTAAGTAACTGTCTCCTACATATTTGTCCTATGAAACATTACTTCTATAATCTAAAATTTAATGACTCTATCAAAACATTTATTTTCATATCGCTAGTACCAGTGTGCTCCTTTGCATGTACAAGAACCGAGAAAGTGTTGCGGACACTTTGTAATAAACAGTGATACCACAGGGAAATGACTCGCCACTTTGAAAATGCAAGATCCCTGCATTTTTCATTGTAAAGTAGAGAATCTTCATCTCAAGTGGAAGAGGCTTGCCCACAAAGTGGACGCAATTCTTCCAAATTTAATGTGCAGCGAACCAACGGTATCGAATTAGGTCTGATGCAGACAGGCGCAAATGGAGCAAAGGAAACGACAGTAGTAAAAACTAGAGTTGTTGTGCAAACACAATTGAACACAGTGAACAAACACAATAAGTAAGTGAGTTGAACCTTCCATAAATTTTATGAGCATAGCTTCATTTGTTGATCTTAAAACCACATTCGATAAGTGGATATCCAATTGGGAAAAAAACTGTGTATAGGCATACCATACTACGCATTAGGTTTAATTCTTGATGTAGTGTGTTGTTTAGCTTATGCAGCTGGTTTGCTCTATCCTAAGGGTAATAAAAATGTCAATTATATGAAATGTATTACTACAAAAAGTAAATAAGATCAGTCAAATCTCTATATTAATATATATATATATAAATATTATATATATATATATATATATATATATATATATATATATATATATATATATATATATATATATATATATATATATATATATATATATATATATATATATATATATATATATATATATATATATATATATATATACTAAGTCATGAGTGGGCTACCACAATTGGAAAATTTATTTTGGCCCCAGTGCGGATTCGAACTCACGATGTTTAGATCAGAAGACTCCTGTGCTAATCAATTGCGCCATCCAGGCACAAAAGAATAGCGGTGGAATCTTAAGGTCATTCTATCGCGAGTCCCTCAACGCATCTAGGGCCTTCTCTATGTTTCGGCTATAATGCCTTCTTCAGAGCCAAGCGTACTTCATAATATTAATTCGGCTAAGGCTGACATAGGTAAATACTAAGTCATGAGTGGGCTACCACAATTGGAAAATTTATTTTGGCCCCAGTGCGGATCCGCACTGGGGCCAAAATAAATTTTCCAATTGTGGTAGCCCACTCATGACTTAGTATTTACCTATGTCAGCCTTAGCCGAATTAATATTATATATATATATATATATATATATATATATATATATATATATATATATATATATATATATATATATATATATATATATATATATATATATATATATATATATATATATATATATATATATATATATATATATATATATATATATATATATATATATATATATATATATATATATATATATATATATATATATATATATATATATATATATATATATATATATATATATATATATATATATATGTCGAAACGACAAAGTACAATCCGCAAGTGAGATATAGGTCGAAACTTAAAGAAGGCGTTCACAAACAACACTCATTTCTATTGCGACTAGTTTCGTCTGATCATGCAGACTCTTCAGGCTAAGCTGTTTAGCCTGAAGAGTCTGCATGATCAGACGAAACTAGTCGCAATAGAATCGAGTGTTGTTTGTGAACGCCTTCTTTAAGTTTCGACCTATATATATCTATCTATAGGCATCAAGAAAAACCTTCAACAATTTTTCAAATGTTTTCATCAGTATTAAACATCCCTGTCACATACAGCGCATTTACAATCATAACACAATTCAAAATTACACCACTGAATACCGCAAACAAGAAACATAATCTACACCGGTTGACACGTAGAATTGAAAGGAAGGGTAATGCAAAAAAATATGAAAGAAAAAAGTTTATATTTGAGAGGATAATAATGTCTGTCCCACCGGGGCAGGAGGAATGTACTAAGAAATCAATGGAAATAATTAGCGAAACAACAGCACTAGCCAGATACCATATGAAAAGGATAATGGAATAAGCCGATAAAATAATAAGACCTGGTATATACAAATATATACTGAAAATAAGCAAAAATAAACAAAAGCCATAAAATAGAATGGGAAGGAAAGAGATAGCATGCCTATATATGAAGGAAAATACACAACTCAAACAAATGATAATAATATTATATTCCCACCTCCCTAACATTAAGGCCCCGGGGTGTGAAAGTATCCAACTTTTGCTGCCAGAAACTCTCACGTATCCTACCCTTCCCTAAAAGCTTATCAATAATCTTGAAACGAATGTCTTCAAGAAAACTCCGATGTCCTTCTCCAAAGAAATGTCTGAAGGAGTCCATCTGGGGAAACGAAGACCCCGAACTAGATTTACGGTAGCACGCCTTACAATTATTAAGCCCAATTTTAAACGGCGTGCTAGTGCTACCGACATATTGAAGACCACACACAACGCAATCAAACAAATACAAAAAATCAGACGAGTCACATTTAAACGAAAAATTTATTCTATAATCCTTCCTACTTACTTGGGAATGGAAACTGCTACTTTCAACCATAGATTTACACACTTGACACCTGGACTTTTCACATTGAGAACAAACCCCTTTACCAGCATTAGTATTGTTAGTAAGCCTTGCCCTAACTAACCTGTTCTTCAGTTAACTGTATAGGTGAATTATATATATATATATATATATATATATATATATATATATATATATATATATATATATATATATATATATATATATATATATATATATATATATATATATATATATATATATATATATATATATATATATATATAATTTACCTATAAATGTTCTTGTGTCAACATGCCGAATCATTATTCTCCCTAGATTCAGCCTTTACATCAAAAAAATTACTGACAGCAAGTAGAGGGGCAGAATACATTGCATGCCGAAAATTCATGAGTGAGATACAATTTTGATGAATGTTGGAGCAAACAACTCTTTGATAATAAGCAAAGGGACAATATACGTTGCATGTCGAAGGTTCATGAGTGACATACAATTTTCATGACATTTGGAGCAACAAAATCTCTGAAAATATGCAGAGGGGCAAAATACGCTGCATGTTGAAGGTTCATGAGTGAGGTGCAATTTTGGTGAAATTTGGAGCAACAAAATCTCTGATACTATGCAGAGGGGCAAATACGTTGCAAGTCGAAGGTTCATGAGTGGGATGCAATTTTCATGAAATTTGGAGCAACAAAATCTCTGACAATATGTAGAAGGGCAAAATAGGTTGCAAGTTGAATGTTTATAAGTGAGATGCAATTTTCATGAATGTCGGAGCAAAAAAATTACTGACAATATTTAGAGGGACAAAATATGTTGCATGCAGAAGGTTCCTGAGAGAGATGGAATTTTGATGAGTGTCAGAGCTTTGTGAGTAAGAAAAAACAATAGTGTAAAAACACAATTACACAACAATATCCTATAGCTTTGAGACTACAAAATAGTGATGAAAGTTTCGATATTCATTTCATGAAATGTCAACAATTAAATATAATATGGTGAATAAAAACCAAATAAACTGAACGTGGGGCTTGAACAAGACGGGGAGGAAGGTAGCAAAATACAGACCTCGGCGTCATTAAACTGCTTTTTAAGCCCGTTGTATTCCTCAAGGGTGACATATTGAACATCAGTTGCATCAGATGATGTACTTCCAGGCTGAAATGAAAAAGGTCAACGTTACTGCGAATCAATAATTGAGGACACATGAGATCTAACAATGACTTGCAGTAAACATCTACATGTCAACCTAAGGGCAAATAGCTCTTATCCCAATAATATATCATATCAGTTTTAGGCTCATTATAAGCTACGAAAAAACTTCCATCGTATGTGAATAATAAGATAATATATCCAGCTAAAAATTCCCAATATTTTAATACCAAAGATAATCAAGAATCTATACCAGATAGGCAATGGAAACCTACGACACTTTATGTCAGAAAACTATCGAGGGAAGAGTCTTGATTAAGAGAATCTGTTTTTGGAGCACAAATATGCAGTTAGAATTTTCAAAACTCACTTCCGGAAGAGATATTAAGTACCAAAGAAAACTGTCTTCAAAGCATCGTTAAGGGCAAATCCTCATTTGCAAGGATCAGGCATTAAGCTGCTGGTAGAGAATCATCCAGTCAAATGCACTCCAATTTCAAGCGAACATTCTAATACGGAATTTGGTTCCGGCCCTATTTCTAAAAGTAAACTTATTCAGACATTACGAAAAATTTTATCAACGAAATATTTATATTAAATAATTGCTTCCAAGGGACCCCGTGGCATCTATCTTGGGGCACACCTTTGGAACTTTTTCTTATAATTGTTGTGTTCTTTTGTTTTAGTATGTAGTAAGTGATAGATCTATTGTGCATTGTAACTACAATTCATAGCAGAACTCTGTGACAGTTTCCTTTTCGACTTTGAATGGTGCATTGTACTGCAAATATTGTGTTGTTGTTTACTTGTAGTTTATCGTAAAGATATCCCAAAAATTCTAAAGGAACACAACTCTCATGCTTGGACGTGCCCGAGCAGGGGGTGTGCGGCATCAAACCCACACTACTCAAGAAGGCGTCGGTTATTCCCGGCTCGTCGGTAACATGTGACACAACAACCCAGGTTTGTTGGTAATTATGCTGCCCCGCCGGTAGTTATGGTGCATTGCCGATAATTATAGCACCATGTTCAAACCTGTCGATAAATTTCGTATAGTACAACCCTGTTCACTCAAAAATCATTTGGCACACCCACTCGTCTCATGTAAGTAGTATCGACAGTAGAAAATCACTATGAGAAGTGCCAACGAAGCGTCACGGGAAAATTTGGGAAAACTGTTACGTCTACTTTACTTACACATTTTAATGCTATTTGAAAGATGTTTAAAGAGACATAACTTTACCAAGGTTGTGGGAACATGGGCGTTTGAACACGGCACAACTCCAGTGCCAAAAAACATATTCTCACAAAACATGAACTCTAGTGGCTACATGTAGTAGTAAATACTTCAATATCTAAAAAGGGAAAACCGATTGGCATCACCATCATAGTCATCATCACCATTATCATCACAATCACCACCATCATCATCATCATCACCATGATCATCATCACCATCATCACCATCATCCTAATCATCATCACCATCATCATCACCATCATCATCACCACCACCACCACCACCACCACCACCACCACCATCACCACCACCACCACCACCACCACCACCACCACCGCCAGCATCATCATCATCATCATCATCACCACCACCACCACCACCACCAACACCACCACCACCACCACCACCACCACCACCACCACCACCACCATCATCACCACCACCATCACCATCCCCATCATCGTCGTCGTCCTTTCCTCTTACGCCCTTTACGGGGCCAAGGCTGACCCTGAGGCCAATGTGTCGCCTACAGATTGCTCTAGAGAGGTGACTGAGTTGGCTACACTCAATCCACTCTGCTACCTCAACAGTTACTTATCAGAACTGCAGCCTGAAACTGCTGTGCTTGACTTTCACTGGAGGGGCCTGGTTGGACAGTTTGCCACAGGTCATCAACAACTACCCCAATTCTGAATCTCGGCAAAATGAACCGCTATCAACTCAAGGGCAGTGTCTCTGTGTCCGCTCACCACCACCACCACCAACACCACCACCCTCATCATCATTATTCATCCATTATTATCATCATCATCATGGTCATCATCAATATCATCATCCGCGTCATATCTGTCATTTCAAGCTGTTGCAGCATGTCGTTCAAGACTGTTGCTGATAAAAATGAGAGATGCTGGAGCAGTGATCAATAATACCTATTCCTGATAAAACCTTCAATTCAAGATAGTGAAATTCTAACATGAACCGTATATGAACTAGGACTGACTCTGGTCTGCAATGTAATTGTGAAGCACTATGGCTATGTAATTTTTAGGTAATTGTTGCTTGCAAAATGAGCTTCATTTTGTCCATTTATCTTCTAGCTGTCTCTTTTGATTTATTTAGGTAGAATACGGGCAGAATACGGGCACGATTCTCTTTCCTAAGACATTGATTCCTAAAACATCAGAATAATACCATTGATTTCTCACTAACTTAACTCGTCAATCTACTCTGTATGAAATTTGCTATCATAATCAAATAAGCATAAGCGCTAAATCTAATTACAGTGTTTTCTTCGACACAAGTCAACCTACCTAATCAGTCGCTTTCAATTAAAAGCCGCGTCAATGAGGTTTCGAAAAAAATTTAGGCCGCATCTTCAAACCCCAGAAGGTCATGTGGAACTACTTAATTTGAAAATGCAATGTTTGCTATCAACGAATGTGGTGGTGACGCTGTGAGGGTAACAACATCAACCTGAAGAGTGTGAATTAAAATATATACTCAATTACTAGTAAAAAGAACGCGGGACGAAGCACTTTTATTATGATATGAAAATGACATTGGCTATACTCGTTCATTAGCCTTACAAACACACATAGTTTCCAAAATTGCAACACTTCAAAATTGCAAATACATTATTAATGCTATAACAGGATGTGAAGGTCGACTAAAATAAAAACGAATTAAAACATTAACAAATAATTATTCAATGAATTTATGGCATAACATGAACAGAGCATGTTCTACCAATAATGCAATTTTCGTTCCAATATAAATTGTAAATGTTACCCTATGTTCCTCATGAATATGATCTACGTATTAAAATGATTTTTCAAGGAGATCTATGACATAAAAAGTGTCCGATATCGAAACAACATGTAGGTGATAATTTGCCTGCCGAGGTGCTATTGTTCGCTCGCTAGACAATTACTTCAGGCTGTTGACTATTTTTCATGAAAAATATCCAACCTTAAAATCACCCAATTACAACCAAAGGTCGCTGTTATATGTTATTGAGAGAAGATTCTCACGAATAATGGCAAATCTTCTGTCTCGTTCAATCAAAGTGACATGGTACACTGTCTCAGATTTCATGTTTAAATCAATGAAGTCATGACTTCTAGAAAGTACTTTGCAGAATAGTGCAAAAAAAGAAGAATTACCCGATAAGATCTGAAAATTCTTGGCCCTAACACATCTCCATTGGTCATCAGTTTCCTGTTTGCACAAATTTTTAATTTTGAGCGTGTATCAAGTAGCGTATCTCTGTCAATTATCGGCTTCACAGCCACTTGTTTCTTTTCCATCATCCTCTCCATCGTTCAGAATACTATTGTGGTGTGGACAAATGTCAAAACTCCTCTATCGAATAGCAAAAATTTCTGCCTGGCCTTAGTAGAACGGTAAACTTGAGCAAAACAAAGCTGCTGGATAATCTTTGCTAAAAGCAAACTATAAAATCATATGGAACACTAGACCTTAATCCCAACATTCGAGTTTTCACACTGCCTAGCGTCAAAATAGACATATGTACAAACATGACTAGATATGACAAGAATAGCGACAAAGAATAAGAATTGTTAAAGAGAAAACCACAATAATATTTGTTATCCAGTGCTGAGATTTGCGATTGGTTGACTTGAGGTTTTCACGGCTATAACCTCACGTTTCATACGAGAGATAATAGTGTGTCTATAACATGATACTTTCGTCGTTTTAACACAGATGCGGTACCGTTTAAATTCCAAAAACACATTCCAGACATATGCTCAAACAAAAATAACTACAACTGGCAAGTTCTCTAAGGTTTCCCTCTTCGTTTGTAACTGAAACGAACACAAGCCTTTCCGCAAGGTAACCTGCAATATTCTGTTCGTAGATACCAAGCATTCCTTGCATACACTAAATTTGATGCGACAACTGCCGCAATAGGAGGTATGCCACAAGTATTAAGAAAAGTACTGCACTAACCTCACGAATAATGCTAAATGCAGAGGAAAAGCTAAGAGGAGATTGGAGAGGCAGGTGTGCAATACATACTGCAATATAATACGAATGACAATGAAATGAGGGATATTACATGGGTACAACAGTTGGTGTATGAAATAAAGTAATGGTAAACAAACTGGAAGAGAGGAGAAGTAAACAAAACAGATTTTGTCAAATGCTAATGCATATAGAGCATGAGAGAGAAAGGTCTGAATACAGTCGCATATAGAACACATACTAAATACGCTAGCAGATCGTCGAGGTTTTGAAAAAATTGTCCTATTCGTCTGACCAGCTGTATACGATAGTCACTAAGGCTTAATTAATAATGCTACTTTTGTCCCTTTTCCTATACCTACATTCGTAAATCTGTCCAAATCAACTTCTACACAAGCAGTCCTTTATTCCTTTCAATTCATTGAAAATGTTATCTCTAAAAGTATGAATTTAGATGCAATATGGTATATGGCTGTATAAAAAGTTATCATTTCAGTCCTGGAGTATAATACTTTTTAACTACTCTGTAAGGATTCCTTCTTCAAACAGACTTTCTACATATTGACAGAAAAATGCACGCTACATGGTGCCTGATATTTACTCCTGTTTTGCCTTCTATCACATTACAGTTGGAAGGAAAATAATTTTCAAATGCATACATAGCTCCAACTCATCTTCCTTCCACTTAACACATCAATCGCTGTGTAATACATTTTTCGCTGACACACACAACTTTCCAAAGCAGCAGCTTCCGAAATTTAAGCAGCTTCAGTACAGTGGTATAAAATACATATCGCTGGTGGTTCCAATACGGGACCCTATTTCCTTGGGTTTGGCGCGACATGTAAAACGATCATATGTCGTCTACTCATATCAAGGTCTGGCTTGTCTTCTACGGCTTCATCTACTTATTAAATTGGCAGTTCAGTTCGTCTAACAATCTTGCCTACTTGAGACATCATCACTCTCTTCCTCTCTTTCTGCTTCATCTGTAGTTCACAATTTTAAATCTCAGTGAAATGGCAGTCCACAAACATTTTGACATTTGCAACAGCCACATATAGCATTTGTAATTAGGTTTTTAGCATTTAGCATATGTAATTAGACTTGTGGTTCTAGCATTTGCAGTTAGGCTCTTTTGGTTAGTTTTGCTAATTATGGAGGATTTGTTTTTTCCAAGGCCCCTTGTAAAGCAGTCAGTGATTGATGGGGCTACCGTGGCTTGCGAGTCTAAGGAGGAAATTTTTATCTATACTATCACCACAGTCTACGATTTTTTTCATTGCAGTATGTATATTTCAACAAATACTTCAGGAAAGTGACCTCCAAACTAAAGATGGACCCAGACAAACAAAGTCTGACTCTTACCGTGACTTGCCCATAGATCAATTGTCATGGCGCAATGGACCGGACATAGCGGGCATTGCTCAGTGGAGCACATGCGCAAGATCATTTCAGTTTGAAACCACAGGCTATATACCTTTACTTAAAATCACCATCCAACTTATTACTTATCATTTAACAGATTGAAATGGAACTTAATGGTTAATGGAACTTAACTGCTCTAGAAATTCAATAGTAAGCAAGAGCTAAACTGGGGACATTGTGCCATGAAAAATATGTATTCTATTAGACGAAGGAACATCATACTCTCATGGGTTCAGAGTCTATCCAAACATCCTGTCATATGAATTTATCATATTTGGATCTTGGATTGAACATAAGGCTCAATTTGCTACTTGATAGCATCAGAGGGAGAGGAAGAGGGAGGGTGAGGGTGTGAGTTAGAGGGAGAAAGGGCATACATAAAAAGGAATAACCATGAGTTTTCTTGCAGTTCCTATAGCTTCCGTTTCAATGGTTGAGATTTCGCTCCTTTCAAAAACAGGAATCAGCGGACAAATTAACCAGAATAAGAGCTGGGCTGTCATTTAAGAAAGTTCCTTTTCTACGAATTCTTTCATGACTCAATGGCAACATACAAACTAGAGTACAGCTCAAATACATGTCAGTAAACTCAAATCAGGAAATAAGCTTTTCATCTCTCTAACAAGAGTATGTGATCTAGAATTAAAAACATTTTCCATTTCTATAGTCGCTTTCTACTGATGACGCAAAGGGAGCATGAAACAAAGCAAAAAATAAACAGAAGAATATCTCAAGGGAGAATAGGAAGAGGTGCTAGATAATTGTGAAGGAGCTCTAAGTTTGTATTCATATGATGCTATAGCCAATACTTAATATGAGAAAACAATTCCTTCCTTTGCAGAGGGTTTCATGCAGAAGGCCAGTTATCAAATTACATAGCATTTGCAACCAGTATTTCTACCTATTAACATCTCGATCGTTAGCCACCAACCTTTTGAGTAAATAACTCATAGCCTTGAATAGCAATATCAAAGAATCATTGTGCAAGTAGCACACTATAATAGACAGAGTGACAAATCAGAGAACAGCTTTAACTGAACGTTTTAAAACTTCAAGAATCGACAACAAAGTTGTTGTCGATTCTTGAAGTTTTAAAACGTTCAGTTAAAGCTGTTCTCTTACCAGTAGCTGAAATATTTGTTTCAACTTGAAATACTACGTAACAAACAATGTACAGTCATGTGACCAGGGCTCTCCATCAAACTGTGCCTAGTCAAGTGGCATTTTGATTGAAACATAGAAATCGAGTCCTGGTTAGAATGCTATTATATAGGGCAACCAAAAATCTACTCACTCGGCATAATACGAAGTCAAGGAGAACTTACAAGCGTTAAACTTTGTTCAAAGGAGGCAAGTAACATTTAATGTATTTTCAGCACTTAGCTTTGAAATTGGAAAATTAGAATTGACGGTGACAATCGTTAATGATGCTGACCAACGAAGAAATGGGATGGAGAAGCAATCTGACTGATGGGTTTGAAACGAAAGCTTTATGGAGTTGTCGGAATTTAATTTCATTGTATTTCTAATACTAAAGGAAGATAATCTGTCAGTAATTCTGATTTTCAACAGAATTTTCTTAGAAAGTAAACATACTGTCTAAATAATTTTCACCAATCGAAAAGCTGACACATCCAAGACAAATTTGCAACGGCAATCAATTAAAAGTTTGACCGGTTGACCTGGCTCTATGTAGAACAAATATGAATCAATCTTGTCACTTTTCGTACTTGTGACAGTGATGGCAGCAAAAGTGCAAATTAACTCAAATTTGCTGAGATCTTTTATTATTTACTTCAGAGTGAATGCTAAATAAGTAAAACAAAGCAAACAGAAAGTAAAGGAGTTTTCTTCATAAACTATTTCAAAAGGAATTTCGGGGTTTATTCGAAAAGCACTTTGGGTAACTCTCTTTAGATATGCTATGAGAAAGCAATTACAAGAGCTTTCCTGAGATACTTTGATCAAAGTAACTTTGGGGATGTCTTGAAACATCTCGTTACAAGTAATATGGGTTATTCTCTTTATACATCTAACAAGAGCAACGCTCTCCAAAGATACCTTGCTAACTGTAATTTAGGGGCTATCTTGACACAATATTGCTACATGCAATTTGGGCAATTCAATTCAAAAACTTAGCTAGAAATATACATAGTCATAACCATTGAATTCGCAAATTATTTTCTTCAAATTATCGAAGGGAGTCAGCTCCAAAAGCCCGACTATATGAGCCATCATCGACAGCAATTCTTGAGACCAACTGATAACCCAGAAGTCAAGAAACTACGATGAGCTGTAATAAAAATATACCTCTTCGTAGTACCACGTGATAAACTGTGTTGGAGTATAACACACAGTTTGGTGTCATTTCAAATTTTAAACAGTCCATTACAATTTTAAACAGTTCATTGATATTTTGAACAGTTTTTAGCTACATCTAAAATAAAATCATAGAGAAAATCTTATTCTCTATATATGTCAACACTATAACTGATGCTTCTCCTTTCTGGTTAATTTCTATGCATTTACTATTTATCTATTCCATACACCTTCCACAAGACAGACTGCAAAAGATTCTCAAGTGCTTCTATTATCTGCTGCTCGAGTTGCTTTTATCCGCCAAGACTCAGTGAAAACCATATAAATGTAACAAACAATCTAATTTATACGTTTTCAAATCTACTGTTCTCATATATCTCTTTGCTCCTTGGGCTGCAAGATACGGCTTGTGCACTAGGCAAAGCCATTACTCACGAAGGCTTATGCTAAAACGTACAACAAAGGGTGCCCTACTGAGATGCTCTATTTCCTATAAATTTAGCTTCATAGAATGCTTTAATATGCAGACTTGCACGCAGACATAAAGCAAAATTTATGTATATTTTACAAATAACTTGGCAAATCTGAAGTAGACAAAGACCATTAGGTACTAACCTCTTTTTCAATAGAATTTGATTGATATTTAGTCTTGTCCAAATTTGCGATCATGTGATTTGCTTCTTGTGTTGATTCTTTGTCTACCTGTAAAGAAATACAATCAAATCATCAAAACGTAACATAACTAAAATACTGTCAAATTAACAGTATACTCACCAAATTCACTAACATCATATAAAAACAGTTGCACATTAAGACATATTTCTAGTAACATATAATGATAAAGAATACCAGCAAAGTAACATGCATAAATATAATGAAATATTAAAAACTTTTAATAAATAAAATGCCACGTGAATATACACGCATCTGCTTTTATACTTCCGTTCACGTTTCGGTCGCTATCAGACGTTTCATACTCTTTCCGGCAAAAAAGGTGCTTTCACTAAGCTAGAAAATGCTCCTTCATTTTCGTGCAATAGTCAAATTCTGTAATACCAACAAACTACTAGTAAAAACCAGTAAAAGAACATTGTCTGCAAACATAACAATAAAAATCTGAGAAGAGAGCTATTAACTTACAATATCATCATCAATACCAACTTCATCATATTCATGCTCAGGTTCATCATAATCATGATCAGTCTTTGATTCAACGATTCCTAAAACCAAATGGCTAACATTAAGAAAATCACATCCTAATTGACTTTGCAGAGAAATATTTACCAATCAATAAAACTCTTTCCAAGGGAGACAGATTGCAGTAGTTCCTATGACGTCACTTACGGTAACGTGGCATTTTACGTTTGGTCAGCTTGATTTCAATTCAATTCAATTCATTTCAAATTCCACTATAAACAAAGTACAACAACAGAACTAGACATAGAGTAGTAATAAATATATATATATATATATATATATATATATATATATATATATATATATATATATATATATATATATATATATATATATATATATATATATATATATATAGAGGAAAAACACTTTGTACTAAGAAGAATTCTTAAGGAGGAACTCTCCTACAAATTCGTAAACTAAATTGAGGAGAGCAACCCCTGCAGTACTATAATCTTATGTTTCAATAACGGACCTAAATTTCAAAAGTATTTAGTTCTAAATAATTCAAGTCTACATAGAGTTTTGAATGAATTGTTTGAGATTTCTTTTGAAAGAAAATTTAGAAGTAGAGTATTTCAATATTTCTGGGAGTTCATTCCATATTTTTGCCACCATATACCGAATCGACTTCAAACCATATCGAAAACTATTTTTGTGATTGCGGAATACATCACCACAATT
Organism: Mastigias papua; assembly: GCA_964019165.1. Lineage (NCBI taxonomy): Eukaryota > Metazoa > Cnidaria > Scyphozoa > Rhizostomeae > Mastigiidae > Mastigias > Mastigias papua. Next base: position 10,442,190 of record OZ025274.1, read on the forward strand.
AGACTATCTAAGTAAAGCAATCATGAACGTCTGTGCTTGATTTATATGATGGTTTGGAGCACTCTCTGAGTTTTTCATTTGTTCAGTCTCCAACCGCGTCAGTCAGGTTTACAATGGCACATGCAACAGTCGCGTCTCAACAGAGGGCAGTGTAGTACCGTCGATGGTTTTTTACTGCATACATCATCTAGAACACAGAAAAGGGCCTTAACCTATTCTCTGTCTAGAAGTCTTAGTTTTGGTAGTAATGGCCTGTAGGGAGGAGCTAGAGGGACACAGCAGTCAAGAACAATATAAGAGGTAGTTCCAGTATAGACGTTCACCTAGAGCAGACTATGGGTGATCGCTCTCAACAGGGCCTGTTTTAAGGAATCATAACTAGGAAGGCAAATGTAAAACCGGATCTTATTTTTTCCTTTAAGGTATGACGCTCTTCAGGGACGCAGCAACATAAAAGCAAAGGTTTGAACCGTGAGCGAAAGCACATCAAAATGGGGGTTCTGGGCTCGCCGCTAGAAAACTTTTTGCAAAAACAAGCCCCTCAAAATGTCGGGAAACGCACCTTTCAAGAAATATTTCCTACTCAATGCTTATATCTATATATTCTGGCTCTGAAGAGACTTCAACTCCTATCAGAACAGACACATAAAGATTGTAAGGTTTTGTAGGCACTTGCAATAATGATACAAATGAAAAACAGCCGTTTTTGAACGTGTTGAACTGCCAAACAAATTAGCAACAGTGCTCTTTGTCTTGCAAAGCACAACCAAGTCTACTAATAAGGAGTCGTTAGACCAAACGTTAGAACAAAGTAGAGGTAGTATCTGCTCAATTTTTCTGGAATTTTTCACGAATGACATACCAAATTTTGTGTGATTTGTTTGCAATGTTTTCTTTTAAACGAGAAAAACTGAAAACATCACATTTGTAGGACTTTCTTTTACTATATTTGAAAAAGTGCTGGGGCTAAAACTCCAACTACTCCATTGGCTTCGCGGTTCATGTTGCTCTTCAAGATTCATCATAAGAAAATGTATTTCTTTCCCGGCATAAACTATAACAGAAGGTACAGCTTAATGATAATCTATACATTCAACCAACAAATTTATTCATAAAATTTCCTTCACGATATGCATCACTTTTTAGGGAATCAAAATGAAAGAAGGGACCATATACTGGAGAGAACACCGTAATATATTGTAACTAGAAGGGCAAGCATGAGAACTGGGGGACAATTGCCCCCTAGTTTATACGTTAAAAGAGGCCCTGGTTCTCAAAACGCTTTTTACTGCTCCAAGGAGGGTGCATATGTCATATTGGACAAAGCCGCTGAGGGACGCGCTGCAAAGCCATCACTGTAGTATATGTGCGAGCTGGTGGAGACATCTGGAAAGCAGGCCTGTGTAGAGACCTTTAGATATACTCTCTACTAACGATGAGACCGTATACTGGCTGTCACTTAATCCATGGACTGTCATAAGGAGGTTGTAGAAAGGTTTATGAGAACTACGGCAGGTAGTAGCCAAGCAGTTCTTATCGTGTTAGAACGAAAGAGTCATACATTTTGTGAAAGACAAAGCGGAAAACATTGGCAAGAGTCGGTGAAATCATCGTTTGACAAATATGCGCTCAAGGCAGCATTTCACATGTTGAGTGAGAAAGGACGTGGCCTGTGCACTCTATTGCTCAAAGAAGACTATATCTTTTAAAATCTCACGAGATGGGCTGCAATATGTTACTTGAGAAATTTTTGAGAACATACATAACGGTGAGGCTTTCAGGGCAACATATGCAAGGCCACCAAAGACATTCTGACCACCAAAACTTTTGTTCTCCACATTTGGGAATCTAACTGGACAAGCCTTAAAACAAGTCTGTTCGAAGGAAATAAAATGCAGTGTCAAAGCCAACAAGAATCCTCTCTTTTCTATTATATATTCAATTTTAGCTCCAGGCATCATCCCAAATTGCATACATCACACAATAAATCACTGATTCGCATAAAAGGAAAGTACGATGAATGTAAAACCTGCAGTAGATTTTCCAGAGCTTGCCGATTCTCTTCTTCTGGCATCATTTAATATGTCAATAATTAAAGTCGTAAACTCTGGACCTGTAAACCTTGCCAATTTTTGACGACCCTGAATGTGGCAAAAAAATGAACATAAAACATTGAAGATAACCAATAATCCCCCAAAAAAAGCAAATTGGACGAAAAAACAACAAACAAATCTTTTTGAGAAAAGTAGACATCATATATTAGAACTGTAAAACTGGCGAAATAAATCAAATATAAGAAGTCTATTCCTCATTCAATAACCAAAGGGCATACAAGTATAAGGCTAGGCAGCACAATTGTTCTTTCACTAGACTCTCAAGATGAACTCTTTAAGTCCTTCATGGAAGGAAAAAGAAGAAAAGATCAGGACCTCAGTCAATATTAAGTAAAACTACTGGCTACTGTAAATTCTTTATTAAGCCCCCGGGGGCTTATTGTTTTCAAGGACTTTAGAGGGGGCTTATTGGAGATGGGAGGCTTAATAAATTTTTTTACTATAAACAGATTTTCTATGGTGACATAATCTGTATACTTCAGGATTCTTCACCAATAAAATTGTCATCTTCATCAGTTATCATTATAACTGAAGCAAATAGACCTTTGAGCTTGATTTTGATTTGGTTTGTTGCCCTACTAATGAATACTACAAAGCTTATGCTCATTATGAACATAACTGATGTTTGGCATTATTCACTTTTTTCAGGGGCTTACTAGAGAGGGGGGCTTATTAAATATTCCTCCTGCAAAGGAAGACCTGTTGGAGAGGGGGGCTTAAAAGAAAACTTATGGTAAATCAAAAAGGCTTCCAAAGCTACTTCAAAACACTATTTTTCTCAAATCAATTGACTATTACCATTCATCCGCAAAGCTAAATCTGCAATTTCAAGCAGTTAATCACTTTTCCATCTCAGCTTCAAACATAGTTTCAGTACAGCACCATACCAAAACTGTTCATATTCAAATGTTCATCTTTATTCAATAAAGATATACCCCTTGGCACTTAACTCTTTCCTGGTTTCCTGATCAAATGCTCGGTAAGCAAATATACTGCGAAACTCTGCATCCAAGACGTTTGATGAGATCAAAACTTAAAACCTAGGGCACACTAAATGAAAATACAGTCACAGAAATCGGAATAGAAACAACTGTAATAATACCTGATTTCTTGTAGCTGTAAATGCAGGGTTGACTGGTAGAAAAGGAACTGTTGTATGATCAGATACAAGTTTACGGTGATGCTGTGTGGCAAGCCATACTAGTGGAAGAAAAGGTACGATACAATAAATAAACGCAAAAGTTTACATCCCCTCTCCCTAACCCAATAGATTCAGTGATCTCGTTTCTATATGCAATAAATAAACTAATTCACAATAAATTTCCTTATCATTAAATTCTCCTAACAAACTCCTCTAATGACAAGAAGGCGCACATGTGTTTAACATAATCTCCCAAAGCATTATGCATGAGATCCAGGCCAACCCGAAACAAACAATGAAACAGTAGTACAGAAATCTACCTCACGAGATCTACCTCACAGATGAAGTCAATGAGGAGTTCACATTTCACATGTTAAAATCAAACGCAATAAAAAAATAAACCTAATATTAATTTGAATACCAAACTATCAAACAATACAGGAAACAGCATTCGAATCTCACGTAGAGGGAAGTTTCAATATCAAATATATACAAGAGTAACAGTTCTGTTGCAATGTATATATAGGACACATCTGAGACATGGATAACCGCGGCAATTAACATGTGCAGAAAGATAAACCCACTGAACAAGAGGACCAAACTTCTAACAGAAAGACAACTGCATATGACAAAATGATATCTCCCGTTATAACATAGAAAACAAATGAACGTCAATGAACTGGTTCTTTCAAATAAAACGATAGCAGCTGCAAGGTGACACATGCATATGTAAGTTTTAACAACCATTAATATATATACTCTACGTCTTAACAATTAAAATATATCTGCTTACATACTTCATAACTAATTAGATATTCACTCCAAAAATAATGAAATAAATCCAAGGGTAAACAAGGAAGGAATAAATTGGAATGAGTATACAAAAGAAAAGACCAAGAACTCTATCACGGGATTAAAATAATTTAGGAATATTGCCATTGCAACAAAAGACACCCGTACATATCAGCACTCTGTAACATTCACCAAAACGTAACTTGTCGCTGATGTACAATCAAAGGAGGCCAATCATTAGCTTCACATAAAAAGTACGCGAAATATTAAAGTTCTAACACAAATTTACCGGGACGAAACGGTAACAAATTAAAAAAGCGTTCAAAACACAAAATCCTAAAAATCAATAAAGCAATATATTTAATATGGAAGTTAGATCTGCTGTTGGCAGAGGAATTTTCAGGCCTTTAACCATACCTAAAAATTTCACGATATTTTCTTATGTCTCCGCGGGTATCACAAATCTAATTTTTTCTTCATGAAAGAAAAGTCAAGAAAGACAAATTTTTTCTCGTGTTTCATCCTTCACTAGTTGCCAAGCATTCTTAGGACGGGATGGTTTTAAGAGACTGCCCTTAACAAAGAAGCTATGGATGTAAAAAATTACCTGCATCGTTTTCTCGCCTATCAACTTCGTCATAAACATCCGATGCAAGCTCTTCAAATAATCGGTCGCTTAGCTAAAACAATTGATATGAAAAAACAGTCCTGTCAAATGATTAGAAACTTTACGTAATCTCAAACAGAATGCGTCAACTGTACCACGAAAAAGCAGAAAACAGCTGCTACGGCAAAAAAAATGCAACAGACTAATATTTTCCCGACCATTCTACCCATCAAAGACCGAAGACATAGAGCAGAAAATGCTGAGCTTTCACTCCAATCTCATGACAAATAACCTTTAAATTGTTCAAACTGACGAATACAAGTCATTTACACGCAAAAGCAGCATAAAGGTGAAAGTGCCGGACTTCAACCATGAACAACCAAAGACTGAATCATAAATAATTCTTTTGCAGAGCGCTTAATACAAAATTTCTTTACTTCTGATACACTACCAACTTAAGCCCTTGAATTGGTAAAAAATCTATTGTTGATGTACGATCTCCAAATAAAATGTCCCAGTATCAATACTTACTGATTCTAACTTAAGTCTTGCTTCTTGTGCAAATGGTGTCGTCTCCAGTCCTCTAGAAAAGCAAGTTGAGGGGAAAATAGATACAACGTTGAGACTATGAAACAGCACCTGAAGGCGAATGTGTCTAAACGAAAATATGCTTTGAGCATTCCATCATAGCAATGAACGATCTAAAAACTACCGCCCTTTTTGATGTACGGCTGAGTTTTCAGTAGGGGAATGAAAAACTATCAGCTTTTAGCCAAAAGTTACACTATAGTTTACAGCAGGGAAACCGACGATGAAATACACTGAAAGCTTTCCACCTGACACATTTAAGAGAATAAAGCATTCTTAATATAGATTTTCCGATTCGTGTCTTTTTCAAACACAAACTAGATTGCTATATTATTCTGCTCAAAACCATTGGTTTTACATAGAATTTACTACCCCTTCTCCTTCTTATACATTCTGTACAATGACATGTACTTAGGTATTAAGTACAAGTTTGTTAGTATATATATTTGCAAGATAATTACATTTATTAAATAAAGATGGACTCTAAAGATGATGCTAGAACGTTACTCGTCGATATACTGCACTGCCTAAAACTAACTTAGGAACGGTTCATTTTGAATAGCCCTATGCAGATCTTCATACATGACAGTTAACAACCAAGAATTTCTCAGAAAATTTTGAGACATGAGAAAACCACACAAGCTTCAAGCATTCCTTACAAACTTTTTATTTTACTTTATATTTCACTTTATTCTACATTACTAGATGCTATACACAGTGAATAGATAGAGTTGATTTAGTTAACAAACCTGTCAGCCAACGCAGGAATATAATAATTGATAGAATTCTTGTGATCTGAATATAAAATAAACACAAATGCAAAAATCAAAACACAATTAGTCATTCAACTACGACCAAATAGTACAAAGTTATAACTAATTTTTGTCTGGGATTTGGGACCATCTGGAATTGTAGGGTGTGATTGGATTGATAAATGAAGAAAGTCCTCCGAATGGTAGCAATTCCAACAAATGGGCCCATAAACAAAATTCTAGCAACAATTCATGAAGAATTGGAAATCCATTGAAATAAAAGCTAAAATCCTGTAACATGCATTCTTCACCTAAATTTCGTTACTCTGCATGAAACACTTCAGGGAATTTGACAGTTAAAGGCAACTACCATTACAAGAAATTCTGAGAATATTTAAAATAGGAAAAACAATTCAAACAAACGATCTTGGCATATATTTTCATTGCATTTGTGAGGACAAACCACCTAAATAATGACTACTGAAAACAAATAAAGTTCTTCATGGTTCTAAGACTGAACTTAAATCAATATCCTAAAAATAATTAGATATTTTCATCTAATGCTATTCAGCTTCGGTTTTAAATGGTGATTAAAGAGTTTTATATTTCTGCGAAGCAAACTTGCTGGATCACTTCTTATCTCTCTTAGCATCTCCTGTCTGATATGTGCTCCTTAGTGGCTATAAATCTGACTGTGCCTCATCATCCACACATTTCGCTTCTAATTTACTTGTTGATATTACATAAAGATAATATCACATTATTCACAAGCACAAAACATTTTAAAATCCTCAGCAACAAAAAGTGACAATGTCAGGAAATCAATTGGAAGCAAAAAGGATTCAACCTGGTTGGGGCCCCTAAGGCTAAAGCACATAGCAAATGTTCATATGCAGACAGGAAGAAGTGAGGAAACAACAAACCTGGCCTTCTTCCACATAGATAGAATGTAAGTCTGTCCGTTAACTCATACATGTGTTCAATAATCCTATATCCAATGTCAGTATGGCCTTCCTCCCTGAGACAAAATATTTATATATACAATAGTTTAACTCCCTCTGCCAATTAGGGAGACTAATTATACTAAAATTTCATAAATACTAGTTATATTACATTTGAGTTAATTATATGATTATATGTGACAGTATCAAATACTATGTTTGTGTGTGCATACAAGCAAATTATGCACTGCCTAACAATAGAGAAGTGCATGATTGTAAATCATGCAGTAATCATCATCATCATCATCATCATCATCATCATCATCATCATCATCATCATCATCATCATCATCATCATCATCATCATCATCATCATCATCATCATCATCATCATCATCATCATCATCATCATTACACCATCAAATCATTTGGCTTATCTACCATGTCATCATTAACAAAGTCTCCACTCTTGTCTGTCCAGTGCTTTTCTATAAACCTGTACTATAGTAAAGTTTGTAAAGTCTTTTATGATATCTTGTATTGTACATCTGCAGTAATATTGTTGTGCTGTAATATTGTTATGCAGTAATATTGTTATGTAGTAGTATTGTTATGCAGTAATATTGTTATGCAGTAATATTGCTATGACAATATGAAGTTTCAAAAAAGATATTTTACAAATGTTAGCCATTTTTACCAAATTAGTTCCAATTAGAAAGATTCCAAATTTATACATGATAAAACTAACATAGCAATTTCAGCTGCTGTTTTCCCATTTGAATCCAACGCACTTGGATCTGCTCCATTTACAATTAGAAGTTCAACCTGAGTGCCTTGACCAGCTTTTGCTGCTGCATGTAATGGACTGTTTCCCATATCCTGCAGATGTACAAGAATTCTATATCACTGAACAAAAGTGGTTACAAAATTAAAATATGCCATAGAACAAAAACCATTTCCATAAATACTGTGAAAAGAAAAAGTAACACAAAAGTTGTGCCATGTAAAGCACCTTTCCTCAAAAAATATACCACAGTCTGTAGAGAAAGGTGACAAAACAAGCAAAAGTAAAGAGGAACACCCTTCCAACTCATCTTGCAAATTCACTTGCACAATTCAACTAATGACATAGCTTAAACAACATAGTAATCTGTGGTAGGAACACAATTGACCATAAAAATAACACAAAACACAAACAACAAAGAATATATGTTCACATTTTTGTTGCTCTCAAGACTTGACTTGAGGTTGGTCTCTCATTACCACAAAATTCATAGTCAGGTAGAAGGTTGTTCGAACTTCTCAATATTTTATCAAAAACAGCAAAATTGTGAAGAGCAGAAAACATTATCAATGAGGTAAATAATTTGTATATATCTGCAAATCAGAAAATTTGAGCATAAAAGCAATAAGATAAACAATCTACGTGATACAACTATGCCTCACTTAAGAAATATTGAAATGTCATAAAAGTGAAATTCTCAATTTGTATGGAATATACTGTTGATCATGTGTACAGTATGCAGAGACAGACAGGTAATTTCCTACAGTGAACTAAAGCTACTCACAGGATGAAAGAAATTTGTTTGTGCACCATAAGAGATCAGTCTCAATGAAGTTTCAAGATTGCCAGTTCTTGATGCAGAATACAGTTGCTACAAAAACAAAAAATTATTGAACCTTTAGAAAACAGTCATAACAATAGTAAGATATCAACTTTACATATCTACAGTTTCTCAAAAGCTTCCTTGTCTTTCTTTGCATCTTACATCCATTTCCTCATTTGAGAACCACAAATTGCTTCCCAAATTGCGTTTGACAACTGCAACAGGACTCTCCCCTAATATGATCAGGATTCCCCCTAATTGTATTGGTAATAAATCCACAGTCATACTTCAGTTAATATATCAATTCTCCTGTTTTCATCCCATTTCTACATAATATAACTATGCATTTGAAGAAATGCTATAAAATCAATGCATAGTTACCTTGAATACTTGCTAAGTTCTGGTCTGCAAAATACTACTACCCATGATTGTCTATAATACTAAGAGCATTTGCCATGTTAACAACAATTTAAATATATTTAGCAAACCTTGCTTAAATTTGTAATGGATACATCATCTGTAATTGGGAGCTGATGAACAAATGCAAGCATCTCATATTTTGCCTTGATGAAGTTGTATTTCACTGGACTAGGATAAAATGTTCTCTAAGTAAAAACTTTGAAATGAATTCACCAAATACATAATACCATCATACAGTCAAAGCCTGCTATAGTGTCATAGAATGTCTTGCAAGATTATAGTGGTAAAGTGGGGGTGGCATTACACTGGGAGTATACCAAAGAAATTCTGAAACAAGGACATGGAAACTGTGGTGAAAAAGGCATTGTACTAGAAAACTAAGAATATAACAACTGCATATAAATAAAACATCAGAATACAAAATGACAACATAATCAAAGAAAATCAAAGACACAAGTGGTAAACATGTGTGGCAAATATGTGTTCCCCTCAAGATCAAGTCATGCTCATGATGACAAAAATTACTCCTCAGTCAATCAGAAGACTGTCTGATAATAAGAAACAATCAGAGGGTGACTTTGAAACACTTCAGCTCAATGGCCATAGTCTCTAGGGACTACCAAGCTGAAAATTTGGTGATTCACAATCTATCAAAGTATCAATGTGGTGGTTTGTCCAGTTATTTTTGTGTTTCTTCCAAAAAATTGGTGGCAGATTACAGACAATAAAGGGAGTGGTAGCATAACTGGGTTTGCTTAAGAAAATAATAATACTAATAATAATAAATTATAATATGGCATATATCTGCAAGGCTCATAGGTGCATTATATACGGAACATTAAAACAGAATGGAGTTTGACTGCATTTACTTGCCAAAAGTCAACTACCTGCCAAATAGCATATTCTATATTGTACCACAATTTAAAATGCAAACAAAATAAATCCCAAAAATAATTTATCTTGGCACAACCACAAATTCCCTGGCACAGTACTCTATTATTCCTCTGGAGAAAATGTCAAAAGCTATCAAGGAAAGCATATATCCTAAATAGATTACAAAGACCCATAAAAAAATTTATATTTTCCATATTACCACCTTCTGTGAATGTCACAAAAATTTATAAGTTATAGAATCTCACTTTGTCTGACAAATGAAGCCCATTAACTTAAAAGTATTCAGACTATATATAATTCCAATACAACTTGTGCCTATTTCAATATGAAGAGTAAGCATCTAAAACAGGGAAATAATCTAAAGCAAGGCACTAAGGAAGTGAATGTCACCAAAATCTTAATCTTGCTAAAATCCAATTTTTGAAACATTTGTGCTGTCATTTACTTGTGGCTGAATTCTTATAATGAAAAAATCATCCTGAACATGAAACTGAAACTGAACATACTGCACTGGATCTTTTGGATTAGGCTTCCTTATGCCACTTTTCATCTGTCCAACATCTGATAAAGAATGCTCCCATATAAGATTTGCTCCATTGTTAACCAAATTCCTCACCATCTATTAATTTGAGAAACCATTATCTTTCATACAGACTAACAGTTAGAGTACACATAGACATGAAAACCTACTTTCACATGAGATACAAAGATCCACAAAGATTTGACTACCTGTTTGCAGCTCTCAATATATTTCAATTAAACAAATATATTACAGCAATCTTGCAACTTACAAAATCTAACTAAACGTTTTCGAAAAACAAGAAGGAGCAAGAAGGAGTTGAGAAAACTGTCAAGAGACAACCACAGCCTGAATAAGGTGCCCTTGTCTCTAAGTGATCATGAAAAGTACCATGGTCTGGCTGGTCTAGAGGATAAAGTATAGCTCTAACTAAAGTAGTGTGTACTTCTCAGCTTGCTTTATAAGCTAAAATACTTGGGAAGAATTCCCTAATTCTAATCCAAAAATATTGCTTGATTACCAACTACAAAAGCAAGTAAATTGAAACTCTTTCTATGAACATAAATTAAAGTATTTCAGTGGCTTACTAAGGTATACATAATTGGCACTGAATAAGATTAGCAAAAATCAACAGTGAGAAACAATGCTAAAACAATGCCATGGATGGAACAGGCTCCCTAGAGTCATTCAATTTCTGTCTTTATTGTGAGAAAGGAAAGCCCAATGTGTTCCTGTATTAAGCCTCAAGAGCATCAAGGGGCCTGGATTTCTAGATCTCATAAAAATCTCCATCAGAGCGCAGTAACTAATGCAGGCTTTATAGTCTTGAAAAAATGGCTCATCACTGCAAATCTAGCGCATCCAAGTAGCACTACAGGACATCTCTTTGAAAAGCATAAGGGTACTTGAAGTATTCCTAACTGCCTTAAAACAACACATGAGAGAAACACTTTACACACCAGGAAGTTCCTAGCAGCTAAAGTGAGAAGTAAGCTGATGTGATACAAAGTGGAGATAAAAATCAATACTTTTCCACAGTTCAAGTATTGAGAGTTTTAGAAGTGACCTGAAAATGAAACAGGCAATGTTCCAACAATAAAACAAAAAGTGAAACAGGACAAGCCAACAGAGTAAAGGCTAAATAAATGAGCTAACAGAGACATAAAACTTATAGAATGCAAATTTATATAAGCTGAAGAAACACATATTAACACAATTCCTGAAAAGTACTGTTTTCAGATAAGTATTGCTCAGCATGCTTGTTGTAATACCAGGCCACATTAATGTGCTTGAGTGTAAGAGGGTTCTCACAGGCACAAAATGATACACAATGAACTTCTACAAGAAATATTGATCCAAATTCACCTTCTGACTACTGCTACTTACATATGCTAGTATATGAGCATTTAGTGCAGCTGGGGACCTAGTAAAAGATGCTTGTAATCCTGATATATGCTCACAGGCACAAAATACTTTTAATGAGCCATGCTTAATAGGTGAAATCATATCTGCATATATATGCACACACATGGGATGAGTGATGAAACTGAAACTCTTTCACATGAAACCATCTCTTTCTATCTCATTTTTTCAGTGATTGCTATTTAAATGATATGAATAAATTATTAATAGATCTACACTAATGAGTTCATGAGGCCATTTTCTCATCAAAATATACACAGTATATATTTTGTACAGGACAATGTGCAATTGCTAAACAAAGTGTGTGCACTGCTACTATGCTTCAGGAAGTGACTTGCAAACACAAAAGATAACATTTCCTATTCATCTGTACTGAAATCATCTTTACAGTGAATGGAGCAAACCAGACATGGAACAAGCATAGCTAGTTCTTTCACAATAATAAATGGGGATGAAGTAAAAGCACATGGAATATAAAAGCTTGAAGACAAAAAGGCAAACAAGATGAGAATTTAAGGTTTTTCAGTCAAATAGTACGGTCATATTGATTTCAGTAATGATCCTTCATGAACTTCAGTTGACAGAAGATTTATGATGTTGAAGAACTTTAGAGATCTCATGGCACTGAATATTTTTGTGCTAATGTGTGCCAATGTACTGTTGTTACATTCTTGCTAATGATCATGATGGGATATGTATACATAACTATCTAAGCTGCTTTATATTAGTGCTGAATGTGATGATGCACAGTGTCAGGAACAACTTTTTCTAGGGTGATACTTGTTGGATTCCATGTTTAACAATGTTCGGCAATAGGTTTAACTTCATATGTCTATTGTAACAGATAAGTAAAGGTAAAGGTGAGTCCCATGTATGATTCCATACATTGGGGAGTGCCCATTAAAGGGACACTTATTCTGAGCTGCCAGCATAGTGAGGTAGGGTTGCCAGTTCCTTTCCTCGCTGCCTTTAACTTCCCCAGTATTGCCACCAGGTACCCATTTGCCGCTGGGTGGGCAGTGAGCGAGCATCCCAACTTGGTTCCGAGGGTTCGCCTTGAACCATTGATGTTCTGCTCAGCAGTCAAGTGCTCTAACCACTTGCCCACTTGCCCATAACAGATAAGTAGCTTACAACAATGTAATTAAAATTTAAGTACATATATATACATAATCAGGTCTCTATAGTTTTTGCATCTGTCATTCCAACAAAGTAACTTTAGTGAATGTAGCTCATAATCAAGGGCAACTGACATCAGTATGAACCCTATTTGCTGTGGCACATAACTGAGGGTGGATCAAACAAGAGCATGGGAAGTGGCAAGCACATGCATTTGGAAAATAATGCTGGCAGACCACAAACCTGAATAAGGCTGACTAAAATATATCTACAACAGCATTCCTGAAAGCAAAACAATGAAATTTAAGTGTCTTTGAATACTTATACAGCAAACTTACAGCTAGCAATGATGGGTTCCATGGAGCAAGTCTGAGATGTCTGACTTGTGAAACATGACGCCCTAAGCTTCTATGCACACTGCAACATTCATCACAAACCAAAACACCTCTATTGATGGATGCCCATTCTGGTCCTAAATAAGAGAAATTGTCACTAATCAGGCGTGCACTTGAATGACTAAAAAATAATGGCCACTACTTGGCCCTTTATTAAATCAGTCTTTCTTACTGTACAGTTTTCTAGTCAAATATGACTCTATCAGACTCTATTTCTACTGATAATTCAAAACTACTTTTGAGTTTATCTAGCAATTTGAGATAGAGATGTGACGATCTGCAATTTGGAACACATTAAAGTCATCATTCTCAGTTTGAATTTTACTGAAAAAGACTGATATTAAGGAGTATTGGACCATTCTAATTTAGCCTCTTAGGGCAGATTATTCTACAAACAGGTCCAAAGGATTGTTTCAATGAATTTCATAGCTACATACATTCTTTCTTACAAAATAGCATTAATAAAGTACTATCTTCTGGCATTCAAGGCATTCGATTTTGAGCAATTCTTTGATAGAGCCAAGCACACTGGCTTTATAGCAAATATTCAAGCAATTACAATTACACTTGGAATTTGTGTCCCAGAAGAGGTCTGCATGGTTATCTAAAAGATCTACTTGTGAGTGAATGTGTTCAGCAAGAGGATCTTCATATTAAGCTCGATGCTGAATAGAAAAACAAAGTACCATAATAACTAATACCAACAACATATTAATCACGATAATTATAACTTCCTGCAGGTGTTTTAAGGTTTTTTACCAATCCAGAAGCATAGAAGTGTTATAACAAACATAATGTTCAGGCTGTTTCAAAATTCTAGCCCAAGACCTGTATCCCAACCACACTCTCCCTCTCGATGGACAGATTTTGACGAACAGTTATAAATCCAGGTGATTAGCGGCGAATGTGTACTATTCAAAATAAGCAGAAAATGGAGCAATCTCTTGCCAACTATCCTTTCATCAATAAGAGACGTACTGAAACATGAACAGACTATTTCATTTCCATTCCAGATACAAATGAGTGTAGTTAAGTAAGGGCAACGCTATACTACAGATTTTCATGGTTCTACAACCGCAAACAAGGAAACGAAAAGCACAGAACAGCCTTATAGCAATTTCACAAACTATTGAAAAGCCTCATTTATCTTGCTAATAAAAGAATATTCCAGTAAAGAAATATGATAATTTGCCTCTATTAAAAGTCTGTATGATCATGTTTACATCGACATTTAATCTACCTTTTCCAAATACTGTCACGTAGGCCCACTTACTATCAGAAGTTACGTAGAGCTAAATCATTGATAAATCTAACAAAAGTACATCACTCACCAGGAGAACTGCAGTCTGCACATATTTCTGATGACTGTCGAATTTTTGGCCTTGAAGTCATCCTCCTAGGTAGTGCACAAATTAATGTAGGATCCACTTAGCCCTACCTGCTAATATTGATAGTATACATCAAGTACAATAGATTGAAAAACGCCATATTGTCTACATTTACGCATGCGCTTGATTAGGGGAAGTGCTCAAGTCCATATTTGGAATAAGGAACTAATACTCCGCACTCAGCCTGGGTGGCTTGGTTGTATGGGTTGTACTTATAATGTTCTTTCTGATCGCTGTGAACGACTCGTGCCATCATAGCAGCCTCGTGAAAGTACACACGAACAATCCTGGCAATTGAACCCATGCGTGACTTACCCAAAGTAAAACTATCCTTTATTTAGTCGTATAGCTATTACAATGCATCGTACACTGAACAATGCGTTTCTCATGCTACTTCACACCCCACTACAAAGACGATACCATGGGGAGCAATATGTGCTGACTACCCCAAAGCCAATACAGAAAGAAGATAGGAAGAAACAGTTAAATAATGACAAAGACGGCAACTGAAACAAAAAGAAAGCAAGTGACTTGGAAAAACATACAAAACAGAAAAAAGCAACTACTTGACTTCCGATAATTCGACAACTTGAACTAAACACTTATGAGATTTGAAAGATCAAACAAATGGTCGAGCCATAGGTTCTCTGGTTAAGGGGAACTCGAGCGAGAGGAACTTGAAAGAGAGAAAAAGATTTAGAAGTAAATAAGAAAGTTAGTAATTCAAAATATAGTAAAATAATAATAGTAATAATAATGAAAGGGAAGGGGAGTTAATTGAATTCAGCAAATGTTCAAAATAAAGGGAAGTCGAGTTGTCGAACGACTATAGCTATGTTATAATGGTTGATTGGTAGATGATCAAAGTTAAAGATATTATAAGAAACCCTCTCTAAGATTCACTTGTGATATGGGAATAACTCCCACATGACATGTTAGAATCACCCCGAAGGGTTCTAAGTAAGACTCAAGACTCTACCTGAAAAATTTAAAGGATTACTTATAAACAATATTGTAGAATCTTCTTCGATTGTAGAGTACTGTATAAACGCAATAAGCTATGTATTTAAAGTCATACAAAGTTCAAATGACGTATCTAGATGTCACCTGAATTTCTTCTGTAGAGTTCGTCTTTAATGGAGTCGTATTAGATTCTTGGATTCTTGGATTCTTGGATCCTTCACCCCGTTCTTTCTCTTCTAGCCTGATTCTCTTCTCGATTCGTAATTCAGCGTTCTAACTTCATGTATACTATCAGAATCTGTAAAGTACTAAAATTGACCACGAGGCCAAAGGTACAAGGCTAAAGACACCTCCTTGGCAACCTCAGAATTCCAACAGGTATACAGCTAAAATAGTCAACCCGACCAGTTTCGCGAATGAGCCGTAGAGTCCATTCAAGTATAGCTCTGAATACTCTAAAAGAAAGATCCTGATCACGGTATACTCAAACGCGCCTTTCACTACATAGTACTGTGAAAGGCACGTCAGAGAGACATTAGCAAGATCTGTGATATTTTACAGAAGGTGGTAGTAATCCTGCAGTTTCAGCGAGGAAATTTCATCTTTGGATAAACCAAAAGGACGGGCAGAGGAAGAGCAACACAAAAGTGTTCAATATTCTCAGTTCCATCCCTTGTTGGGCACAGTGGATATAACGTGTTTCTAAAATTATGCTGAAATTTGTGGAGATTCAACTTGTTGACACCATCCAGCAGTTGAGTAAGATATGATAATCCTATTGGATCATGAATACCAAAAACAGGTCTGGCTGACGGCGAACTTTTATAAGATCTTCTTCACATGGCAAGCAAAGATGCAAGTCTCACTTCCCGCTCAAGATTTTTCCATTCGCATAAGCAATTAGGATAGAAGCTGGAATTGGATTTTTCTGTCTTCGCCTTCTTCGCCTTCATTCGTCCAATCACACCTTGGCCGCGGAGATTTTATTTAGAGTGGTAGAGAAGGAAAGTGGGATCTGCTATGTACTCAGGACTAAGATTATGTAAATACTTGAAGGACAAAGTAAAGCATCTACTCGATCTTCGGGAATTCAATGACTCTCAGAAAGCTCTGTGTATAGCTCCTCACGAGATGTTCTTCCCAGGTATCTTTAACTGCCAAAGCAGCAGAGTATCATCCGATGGGATTGGATGAGGATTTATGTCTATATTCAAAGCGAAATCATCAATGTGCAGAGGTGGCGTCATGGATTGACTGCCGTGGGACACGTCTGCCAATTTCCAATTGGAGATTTCTGGCATGTTGTCATTCATTATGTCATATCGTTGACGTATGCATAGCTTTTTCTCACCCTATAGTAGCATATTTTGCTACACGATATACTACGGGGTGTAGTCAAAAAGGGCATGTTCCACCAAACTCCCCAGTCTACGGTGGATGGAACTGCCCCTGTCAATGTATCTTTGGCGCATTTTAGCTCTTAACGTCCGACATTCCTTGGTTTTTCGCTGTAGGGTCATGTGAAACATATTCAACAACTCAGTTTTTGATAAAAAAAAATAAGCACAAAATTGACAACAACTTGACTCTTGAACCCCATATTTCAGATTTGTGCAAACTGTTGCTACTCAGCTGAACGTACTACCCACCTACCTACCTACCTACCTACCTACCTACCTACCTACCTACCTACCTACCTACCTACCTACCTACCTACCTACCTACCTACCTACCTACCTACCTACCTACCTACCTACCTACATACATACCTACCTACCTACTGCTGTGCAATGTCCTCCAGGATGAGGGCAGCCATGGACTTCCATCTTCATCTGTCTCTTGTGACTCTTATGAGCCATCCTCATAACATGCTCAAAGAATGTCAGTTGTCTCAATCTCTCTGTTGCCATCATCTACTTCCTCGCTCCCACTACCTCAAGCTTGTCCTCGTTCGACTTTCTCCAAGCCCAAGGGGTCTTCACCATTCTTCTCTACAGCCTCATCTCTATCGCCTCCAGCATCTCCACCAAAATTGTTTAAAGCATCTTCTCATATATTTTATGAAAATTATCCAACTTTCCTCGCCATTTATAGCAATTTTCAGCATATTCCAGTTTGTAAATCAAGCTACTAAAACATCTTATAAAATGAATTAGTTTTCAAGAAAGTACTCGTTCAACTTTGCTTTCCTTACTGTGCCTTCATTTTCATCTGTGAAGTGATTTAAAAAGTCAAACACATAAGGGAGAGAACATTTAGATTCCTTTCATTGATACTAACTTTCCATATGAAGATGTAATGAAAAATAGGCCCATAGTTTTTACGGGAAATAGCTTCAGCTAACCATCACTAGAAGCAATCGACTTAGGACAGAATATATAAAGTCCTTCTATGTCTATGGCCCCAATGGATACTTTCGTTTGTTTGAGATAAATGATTAACTCACCAAACTACCAAACATCGTTTGGAGAGACTTGAGAACAAATTCCACAATTTTTACACAGCTTTATATGCCGCTAGAAGTTGCTTTTTGGTTTCCACACCCAAGGTGAAGTATGAGAAAAGCAAAAGTATCACTCATGATCTTCAAATTTTTATTCTATAGAAATCTTTTATGCATTGGGAAAATAAGCATTTCTAAATGTTGCTGGAAGTCATAGCTCTATCCTAGACCCAAACTAGAAACTTTGTTGCATGCCTGTCTTATCTTCGGCGCTGTTTCGAATTAGGGTAACATTTTGTCCGTCCAACAGATCTGTCTAATGAAAATTATTGTGCAAAAGTTTGGATGTTTCAAAAACTTCCTTTTGTATCTTGAAACTTTACTTCATATTACAAGACTTGTTTTTGTTATTCGCAAAAAACTAATGTCTGAAAGCTCGCTTAATAGCAAACAAATTCTGTTGGACGGACAAAATGGCAGCCCTAATTCAACACAGCACCCTTCCCGTCCAAAAGGCCAATCAGTTTCCATAAGACGCACAAATTCGACCTAGTGGCTCACTGTGGAAGTACTGGCACGAAGATGAATAAATGCATAGTGTATGCTTGAAGCAGAGCTATGACGGAAATTAGTTTTGATCTTCCCATTTACAAATAAACCTCGTCCGACATTTCTGGACCACCATTATCAGCAAGAGTGGGGTCTGTCCTATAAACACAACGTAATTGGAAAATTTGCGTAGAAACGCACAATTTGAACCCGTAAAAATGACGTAAAGAAACCGATAGCCACGTAATAAACACAATTTCGATACTGGCCCCAAAGTATCATCCAAACAAAACAAGAAATTTCCCTTACGATCCAACTGGTAACGTACTTGCGTGTAGGTTCGCAGAGAGGTCAGAGCAGCCATAAATACAACACATTGCTTAAAAATACGCTAGACGGAATCAAAGTTAAATTCAAATCACAACAGCCCTATAAGGGCATAATAACGCCAAGAGACCTCCCACCGAAATGTATTCAACCATAACATAAAAACCCTAAAACTGTTGAGCTGTCGAGGCAATTCAAGCACTTAGCTACAAAACTTCTAGGTATGAAATGCACAAAGACTTTCAAACATACGCTGCTTGCTTTTGTCTTTACAATTCTTTTTTACCTCTATTGCCGCTGTTGATGCTGTCACCGAGTGGATATGGTCTGCTTGAATGGCATCCTATGAGATGTTTCCAATAGAAAATTTTACAGCATAACTATCTCACTTTTAATGCAATGCAGTAAGTGATATGCTCAGTGGTGATCTAGCATTCATAACCACTGATAAATGACTTTCTCTCACCCAATTTTCCTAAGGATACCTTGAGGCAGTACATTACGTATTGAATGGTATTATAGTAGCAGATTTAATGTAGACATTTACTGCATCATGATTGCCATAGTGTAAAAAGTGATTTACAAACGGAATTACGAAAACAAGAATTCCCCAGTCAGTCTTCCAAACATTCAAGTTGCTAAATAATAAAGAGACACTAATTTCGGTAATAACATGTTGCTGTGCTTGGAATCATTATCATAACTGTTATGTAACAACAAAGTTGAATTTATCCTACTATGGTCTCTAAGACGAGCTACGAAAACAGTATCAATACAGCGGAAGACTATCGATCTGCAACTGTATTTTCCCCGCTTCTTTACGCAATCGTCTACTTTCTTCGTTATGTCCCTGCATTAAATGCGCAATACTAAGTACATTCAATGTCCTCACTACCTCTGGGTGCTTTTCACCATGGATATTCTTATGTGCCATCAAGGCTAGGTCCAGAATCTTCCTTCCATACAATGGCATTCCTAAGGACACATAGGCATGGCCCAAATCAACAAGAGCACTTGCAAACTCCCCGCCAAAATGTTTACTTTGAGCCTCATCAGCTATATCAGGTGCTCCTGTTTGCTGTAACATTAGTCCTCGCTCAATCAGTTCCTTACTTTTTACTCGCTCTCGAAGAGTCCCTTTGATTACACCTAATGCCCCTAGCGCTTTTCCAAACTCTAATGGTCGCTTGTACTCGCCGTCTTTGCGCCTTTGTGACTCATATAGATCAACAGCCTCTTCCAAGTACTTCATCCCATTCTCATGATCTTCCTTAGAGTTATACAAAGCCGCAAGTTGGCAGAGAACACCCGCTATTTCGATAGAGTTTCCTGGGTCGCTATCCCTCAACATCTGAAGTGCATCCTGTACTGCAGCTATCGCTTTATCAGTATCATTGTCGATATTTGAAGCAACTTTAGCAGACGTGGCTTTACTATTAATCTTCCCTTTGATGCCACTTATCTCAACTGGATACGCTACATCCAGGTAATCTCTATGCATTTCTAAGTACTTCATTATAGTTTTACCAGCAACAGTTTGTTTCGACAAAGTAACTTCTTCACTTATGGACTGAATGATTCTGTTCAAATGGTGTTGAAGATATTTTACCTTATCCTCATTTTCTAAAAAGCGGAAACTGGATTTCTCGAAATTCAAAGCGTCGTTACTCAAAATACTGCCCACATTTATAAGAGCATTGTTATAGCCATTTACCAAAGGAGCTGCATCCTCAGGCTTGACTGCCGTCATGGCATGGTCGTTTCTAAATCGTATCAAATTGGCTTTTGGTTCGTAATTTGACAATTTCTTAAACCAGGCTTGTTGGTTAAACTTGATCTCATCTTCCATCAAAAAAGTGTTCTCTACATTTGGGACAGAACTTGAAAGGAAGTGCTGACGAGCAACAGCATAAATAAGGGGATGCATGGAGTAAGATTCCACATCTGCGGAGATAAAAAAAAACACTGACAATTCTAAACATAACGAAGGAGTCAAACGATGGTAAAAAATAAGTAAGTTTATAAAACCACTTATTCGATACATCGAGCATTGGCTAACACACGAAGCATTCAGTCTAATAATACATAGACGTGCAACCATTGAGTCAATCCAAATGGCCTACTTAGGCCCCTATCATTCTCCTCATAAAGGTGAAAGTGCCTTTTGTACCAGGACAATTGTGACTGTTCGAAGTAGATTTGTCAATAATCATTATCAAACATGACTGGGACGAAATCATGAAAATTCTTGCAATATCTATTGTTTCTAAATAAACACACTATTGTACCTATATCCTCTTGAAAAAGTTTTAGGGTCTCTCTCTGTGGGTTAGACCCCTAAAATCCCTTGTTCAATCACTCAACAATTCATACATCACTCAGCCAATCCTGATACAATATAAGACATGGACATCTGCACAGAATTCTAAATTCTCAGGAGAGGGATCAGTATCAAAAGTGAACGAGAAATAATCACGTCAATTTCGTGAGAAGTGGAATCATTTGTAGAATATTGAAAGTACTTTGTTCGTCTTACGGCAATGAGAGTTTGAAACAACGGATAATGAACGATAGGTGAAAGGGGATATATGGCTAGATGCGAATCAAACTCACAGAGCGAGGTAAAAAGCGCGTATGATTGGCTAATTACTTGATCAATAGGTGTCCTTTGGCTACTCACTTCAAGGTAGAAAGTGAACTTTTTCTATTCACACCAAAACGGTTTTGATATTCTATATAGATAGACTCCAAAATACATAAAGTAAAAAGGCGATCTTGCTTGCCAAACAAATCTCTAGTAACCTATCAATTAGCGCTCAGGGTTTAAATCTTCTTCTAGATATTGCACAAAAGATTGGGCGTTATCGACTTTGTTATTGTCACTTGCCTACAGTTCGTTTGCTTCTCTTTTATTTTGATTTACAAACAATACCCTATCAACAGAATAGGAAGCACAGATTACCGGTTCATAAACAACAGAGAAACACCTTCATTTCTGCATAGTGTCTCTCTATCTTTCTTCATTAAGGAGCATGAGAATGGTCCAGAACCTTATAACATTCCCCTATGGAATCTCATCCCAGGCATTTACTCTCCAACATCCAACAACGTTCTGCATAATATGCGTGGGCATGTGAAAACTCAAAGTCTTGATAGTTCTTGGCTATAGATCAAACTACTGATAAAATTATAGCTTTGCTTCCATAGCGCTTTGAGCCCACTGTAATGATCCAAACTTTGGGTCTCACATATCATTCTGGGTGGCTTCCAGTACAAATCTTCTGCTTCTAGCCATTCCTTCTAACTAAAGCTATCGCTTACCATGGAACAGACATATTTGCCTTCAAAATCTGCATGATACTGATCTTTCAATTCCCATTCATGAAACTGCTTCCAAACCATTGACCAGCAAAGGCAAAAATGCTGACCTGTAGACCTTGTGCAGCTTTGTATGCCCATACAAGCCGTAACTCATATTGCCCCCCAATTGCAGTTCTCCTAAAGATACACGACACCAGGGCCCATGCTAATTTATTACCCCCTAACTAAAACATTTTGTATGAAGTCTAACACTCCTTCCCTGCTAAAGAGTTTGAAGGCTCAAGAAGGATAAATAAATGACATGCAGTGTACTGTGAATGTAAATGAATATTACCAACAAAGAAAATGAAAACACTCTAAGAAATATTGTCATGTACAGATACAAACTTTTAGGAACATTCAAAAAGTAATTGCAATACTTTTTGAATTGTTTGAGTCCCTATACTATTTATTGACATTTGACCCCAATCTACTAGCACCCCCATATTACACCAATTATGAACAAATAGCATCCCCATCAATTTCTTGACATTCCCAACTAAGGTGTTTGGTACAACATGTCTACCCCCTATCCCTATTATACCTCCAAAAACTGGGTGCCATAGAGTACCAACAATATCAAGCAATGGTCTGTCCCTTTTAATTAGTAAAAACATCCATTCTGTAATGAAAAGTGCCAACTTTTGCATTACCATTAGATTCTCACTGCTTCCTACTCTAGCTGCATTATTTCTAACCCACTCCTTGAAGTCAAAATGAACCACTTAAAATAATTTTGTGGCTTATCATGTATAACTACAAGGGGCACAATTCACCTTCCTTGATCACCTTTCCAAGGTACATTCCCTGGATCATTTTGTGCATTTATTTGGTCATTGTCTGATCCATTGCACTGTCTCTTTGGGCCACACAATGGGTCAGACAATGACCAGGTAAATGCATAAAAATATCCTTACAAAATTGGCCAGATTACATTCAAAGCTACAATAAAGAACTTGAGAAAAATACACCTTATAAAAAATAAAGAGGCAATGAAAAAACTTCATTAATGCAAATGGAAACTGATGACCACATAAAATGAGTCATAAACCCAACACAAACAATAATCAATAATTCAAATAAAAACAAAATAATTCTCAATATCAATTTATAGGATTAGGAAAATAATCACTGCATACATACCTCCTGGTTCCAATTTTAATGACATTAAAAGATCACAGTCCTGCAAAACTTGAATGCTATTATCAACCTTATCATCAGGAATTTCTCCATAATATAAATTGTAAACTTCCCTAATGGCTTGTGACATTTCTTTAAACCACTTTTCAATACTGGTGATATACTCTGTTATGCTCTTGTTTGACCACGCCTTTCCCTTAGGATCTAAATTTTCATCCTTTTGGTCAGGAGATTGAGTTCTAAACATCTGCTGTAAATTTGACTGTGCTAAGACTGGTCTCTCTAAAGCTGGTAGATGTAATGAAGGATGCCTAAGATATCTAGTTATAAGCACTGCAGGAAGAGGTATCCTTAACGCACAAGATGAAATCATGTCAAATGATGCACTTAGATGGGGTTGGTTGCTCAGCAACATCTTCACCGTCATGGCAATTACTGTTTCAGCAACAATTAGAGATTCAGGAACCCCAAGCCTTGGATGAATATGACTATCATTTATAACAGCCATAGCTTTACTTGTTATGTTCTCAACTAACTCCACAATTACACCATCAATACTTTTTGGTTCCTTCTTTTGCAGGTGACTCCTAAGCAAAATACCAGCACAGACTGTTGCCATGGGGTGGAATGAAATTCTGTTCAATAATGCACGAGCTGCAGTGGATGTGCTGAAATGTTCATCTTTGATATTTGCTATGTCTTTCAGTATCTGAATACCATCAACTTCAGATAACCTTCAAAATCAAAGAAAATCAAAATTTTGAAAAAAAACATTAACATTACTTTGCAAAGATGGTAGACTGAACAACGTTAACTGTGTACTTCACAACAGTAACTGTGTACTTCATAAGCATAAATACAAAATAACAGCATCATTTCACATCTTCTTCATTCACAATACCAAAATTTACAAACTATTTCAATTAGCACAATAATTAATTCAACTCAATCAATGTCAGCATCATGGATCAATGTGAAAGAAGAAACAATATTGAACTGAGCCATCTCATTTAACTGCCAGAAACAAATGCAGATAGACAAACCTTGGTTTTACTTGATACTTAGGCACTACACTAAGTCTGTTATCATCTGCACCATCTGATGTTAAAATAATAGTTCCTTTACTCCATGAGGATGCATTGCTAACCAGTATCATGTCATTTAAAATGGCAATAACATCATCTGAAGAACCTTGCTGTAAATTATCAATAACCATGACCCAGTTTGGATGCTTCTGCAGCTTCTCTCTTATCAACTCCAAAATTGTTCTGCATTGTTCAGTGGTAGTTGGAATCTTATCAAACTCATCCATTTTCCTCTTAATATCTATTGGCTTGATTTTCAACCTTGCAGCAAATGCTTGAAGTGAAAGTAGAAACCCCTTTAATGTATCCCCACATAAAAACACATTAACATGTGACTTTGGTAGTCCAAATGGATTCCAGTCAATCTGCTCCATGAGCCTATGGGCAACAAAATTTGAGAGCATGCTTTTCCCCGATCCAGATGGTCCACAAATCAAAACGCATTGCACCTTTCCCCCTATTCGCTCCCTGCCTTCCAACGCTTTAAAGATTGCATCAACATCGTGCTTCCTATCGACGAGGGTATGATTTGGTATAGCCACTGGCAATGTGACATTAACCCTTGTGCTTCTGTATGATTTTAAACTATAATACGCCAGCCACGATGATAATGCAGTCACTCCAATAAACCAATACTTAAATGTCGGGCCTCGCCAAAATTTTCGAAGCCTCTCAACAAAAGTATCAGAATTTTCAATCACTTCTGTTTTCTGAGTATATTGCCGTACATAGAGGCTCAACGCTGTCCGTCTTTTTGGAAACACCGAACAACAATTCTGATTAACCCGTGCAGTGTCAGTACGGTATGCTCGACTGTTTCTTAACAATGGTTGGATCTTCAGTAGCTTCAACGGAGAATAATATATGCGACTAGCGGTCTGGAGTGGCCTTGCTATGATGATGCCCGTCGCCATCGTAGTCAGTTTTACCATGTGTGTAAAGGCCCGTCCTTCTTGAGACGACCGTCTTTTCAAATCGAGGTTCGATCTTACTATGATTCAGTGCTGTGATTGCTCTGCGGTCTCTGCAGTCTTTAGCCGTGTCCACACTACGCAAACTAGCCCAGGCTCGGCCCAAGTTTTCGACAACTTAGGCCTGGCCCATGCTAGTGTGGACGCGAAAAACTTGGGCTTTTTTTTTTTTTTTTTTATATCAATATAAAAAGTTACAATATAATGCTACATTCTACTATACTCTAATTACTATACAATACTACAAGGAACTATACCATGGGGAGCAAAAGACGATGTCTACCCCATGGCAACACATTAAGACATCAGGCCCGTCGGAACCGGGGGGGCTGGGGGGGCTTCAGCCCCCCCAATATTTTGCAACTATTTGCTCTATAAATTTTCAAGAAAACATTGCAAAGCTATACTATAAATTCGCAAAAATATTAACCAGTTCAGCTACCAGCCATCCCTTTCAATCATTTATTTCGTGTTCAAAGAACCAATGTATACTTGATCAGGAACGTTAAACAGCATGAGCGAAGAAAGAGAAGTCTTGAAAACTGAATGTTATGCGAAGATGCTGGGAGGGCGTCAGGGTCTGACTTTTATGTTCCATCAACCTTAAAATACTTCATCATCGATAGTATTGTTTGGTAATTTGATTATTTGGTAAGCAGATTTTTGGACAATTGTCGAACAGAGATTTGTGTATTAAAGTTAATGTAGCACACAAAAGCACACAAGCATAGGTGGTTGAAAAAGAGTTTTGGCAGTGATTATGATTTCTTAAGTTGATTGCTGGCGTGCATTGCACGGAGACAGTAGGAAAGTTTTGCTGTCAATGACTGCAAAGTATTCCGTTAGCTTTTTCAGCCACAGGTAATGTTAGTAGATGACTGCAAATACATAGATTCCAGCCAATTTACAACGTCCATTTCAAAAATTTTCTTAATTCTGTAAATAGTAATTCATCCATTAAAAATGGCAATTTGTATAGCCAGGTTGCTTTCCAGCAATCTAAAGGGCGTGGTCGAACAAAAATTCTCCCGGAGCCCAGTGCAGTCTGCTTTATTTACAGCCCCCCCAATATCATTTTCGTTCCGACGGGCCTGGACATACAATTCAACTAAATACACACCCACAGAACGATACACACACTATACGATACTGACAGATCCTGGAGTCTGTTTCACACCCGGCACCAGACCAGCGACGGAGGCTCCTGATGCTGAACAATAGAAACTCCGGCCGAGAGAGCAACCAACAACAGCAATAATTGCTGCTGTTCCTACCTCCCCCCGGAGTTCCCACTGCCCATGACACCGCGCCTCCAGGTTGTCTGGGTTTATGGATCACGATATAGTGTAGATAAACTGTCTGGAATCCACTGCGAAACAGACTCAAGGAACTGGAAAACAAATAAAGGGGGAAAAAGGAGACTTTGCGGGGGGTATAGCGGCTACTTTAAACCATTTCAGTTGAACCTACCTGTTTGGTGAATGAAATTTAGAGTTGATTTTAGTACGTTTGTATTAATATCAGTAGGAAGGTCTTTATCACCATACAATAAAATTTGGACCAGCGCATTATTTGGGAGGCTGTTTATTCGAAAACATGGTCACAATAAGTCCGAAACTCCAGCGAGAAGGTCTCGTCGTTGAATGTCAAATGAAGGGCAGAGCAACAAAAAGTGCTCCGTATCCTCAATACCATCGTTCGTTGGGCACATTGGGTCAATGGTATCTCGAAAATTATGACTGAATTTGTGAAACTTTAATTTACTGAGACCGACCCTTATTTGGGTAAGATACGTTAAGCCTACTGGGTCATGAATACCAAATACCGATTTTGCAGGGGGGCGAATTATTGACAAGAGCTTTTTCTTAAAAACAGCAACAGACGGTGCATGCCTAATTTCTGGATCAAGCTTGTTCCATTCATGTAAGCAGTTGGGATAAAAGCCGGATTGAAATTGCTCGGTTCTTACCCTTATCCGCCCAACGACATTCTGGTTGCGAAGAGAGTAATTTGACTGATGAGACTGTGGGATCGGTTCTTTTGTGTACAAGGGTGTGAGATTATTAAAAATCTTATAGAACAAGGTTAGGCGTCTACTCCATCTTCGGGAGTAGAAAACTTGGGCTCGGGCTAGGCTAACTTGGCCCAGGTTTTGAGATGGGCTCGGCCTAGGCCGAGCCCTGATTTGTATAGTGTAGACAGAAACTTGGGCCGAGCCCTGTTTTGAGTAGCTATTGCGCAGGCGTAAAGCGGGAAGGAATGTGGCGGGAAAAACAACCTTTTGTGACAAAGCGAACAGTGTTCTTCTAATTGATGCGATTTGTTTGAAAAATATAGGAGAATGAGTGCCTTAGCTACTGACCGTGGAGCTACATGGAGTTATGATGAAGTTAAAACCTTAATAGGCATTTGGGCAGACGAAAAAGTCCAACATCAACTCGACAATTGTACAAAGAAAGTGCCAGTATTCCAAAATATTGCAAAGCGGCTCGAAGAAGGGGGTCATTCAATTAGTACGTACGCTCCAAAATGGCTAAAATTTGACCCCCCCTCCCCCCTCGTACGCACACGTACGCTTCATACGCACCCCTCCCCTTTGCGTACGTACTCTTGGCTGTTTGACCCCCCCCCCCCCCCATCTCTAAAAGAAACTTTCTAGACACCCAAAACCACGGAGAAGGACTTCTTATGCATTCACGAGACATGAAAATGATCACTACAAATATATTTCATGGAAAATCTATAATATTGTTCAAACAAAACAGTATTATACTAGAACAGGGATGTGAAATTCATTTGGTCCAAGGCACAATGGGCCCAGACAGGGGGTCAAGCGGACATTGACAAGTAGCATATGGAAACGTTATAATGTGCTAATGAACGTTGGCTTGTTCTAAACATATTAGCAAGTACAATTAGAAAAATAACGAAGAATCAATTTTTTGACATTTTAGGTGAATCTGGTATAAAAAATTTGCATTTTGGTATAGTGGTCTTCATTTCTGCAGAAACACGGCTCAGACTAGCCTCGATTCTATGATTGTGATAAGGCACTCTTTGCAAGAGTATTTCTGAAATCTGAAAATATACATACTGATGTAACGAAAAGTGAATCCAGCATCCCAGAAAATATACATACTGATGTATAGACTGTTAAATTTTGACAAATATTCCGATTTACGGACAATGTTTTGCATTTTCACACTGTCATTTTGAGCAAAATGGTGGGAAACGAACCAAAACCCATTTTTTAATTCTATATAGTTTTTAATTCTGTTCCTAAGAACAGATTTTCTTCAAATTCGTTCCTGGAGCTTTTCAATATTCATTGAACCTACAGTGAAAAGGGCAACAAAATCCATCTTAGGGGTTTTCCACAATCTTAAGTATAAATAGACTGGGTGACCCCAGTCTGATGACTACGGTTTGCCAATTTGTCATGATGAAATATTATTTTTGCCCGAAAAACTAAAATTTAAAACATGAGTATGCAGGAATTGACTTATTTTCAAGTTCTACAACATA
The DNA here is from genome assembly GCA_964019165.1 of Mastigias papua. NCBI lineage: Eukaryota > Metazoa > Cnidaria > Scyphozoa > Rhizostomeae > Mastigiidae > Mastigias > Mastigias papua. The sequence continues at coordinate 10,471,253 of OZ025274.1, forward strand.
CTAGAAACTGTTTAATTCATCATAGTATAGTTGAAGTACTCATCTGCTATTTTCACGCATGATTATACAAGTGGGGGTTGTCTTTTGTCTACTCATTTGCGGAAACATACAACAACATAAACATGTGAATTCACCAAACTTCAAGCAAGTAGAACTTTGTGAATATCTGCAGCTAAGACACAAGTGAGCCCGTTTTGGAATACTGAGAAATTATAGTTTTGGAATTTGACAAGGAACAAGCTTGATTTGAAAGTTGCCAAAATTCCAAATGTCCGCTTACGAGCCCACTGTGCAAGGGCCACATAGGGCATAATATGGCGCCACGATGGCCGTGTAGGTTGACGGAACCCAAGAGGGCTCGGTAATCGGGGCTTTCAAATATACGTAACTCATCGCATGTTTCCTATCCGGCACGCTGGACAACGGCGAAAAACTAGGTATTCGGCCTTGTAAATACCACTAGTAAGTGCCGCTATTACATTGGGGAAAATATCGCTAGGTTTCAGTTTATTCAAAATTCCTAGGGGGCTACAATGACGGATTCGGCCTGCGGACCGTATGTTTGACACCACTGCACTAGAAGTGATTTCAACTGAATACGTACTACACTAATTAAATGGCTGTGAAGGGTCCTTTGCAAATGAAAATATTGCAAGATGTCTGCAAAAAGCTGATAAGTTTTGCTTTGCGTACGTACTTAAATGTGTCAACCCCCCTCCCCCCTTGTACGCATTCGTACGCATTTGCTTGACCCCCCTCCCCCCCCTTCGTGCGTACGTACTAAATGAATGACCCCAAGCTGGATTCACTCGCACATGCATGCAAATTCAGGAGAAGCTCAAAAAGTTGAAACAGCAATACAAGAAAGTGAAGGATAATAACAATTGTTCAGGACGGGAAAGAAAAACATTTGAATTTTTTGATCAAATGGATGAGATAATGGGAGGTAGGCCAATTACAAAGCCCGAGAGTCTTCTCGAGAGTGGAGCGCGAGCAGGAGATAGTGAGGAAAAATCAGGCAGTTTTGATGATGATATCGATTATAATGAATGTGAAGAAATTGATGTTGGAAAATCGATTGAAAAGGAAGTATATTGCTCAATGGCCGAGCCTTTAGATTCCACAGCGAACAGTGTAAGTTCTTCGCTTTCTTCTGCCCTGTCTGATGATAATGTCATAAAGAAAACATTAGCGAGGAAGGAAACCTTCACTAGCTCTTCCAAGCAAGGAAAAGGCAAGAAACGTAGCCGAAGTGAAATGTTTCTCTCTTCGGCATTAGAAGCCATCAATAAACAACAAGAATTAGCAGATGCACGTTTTTCAAGATGGAATCCGATTGTAAACCAATCTCTCTATTGAACAGCCGCGCTCAAAAAATGTCTCATGCTAGAACTGCACATTGATTAAAATAAGTCCTGTAATAGACAAAGTGAAGACCTTACTATAGCCTGGTGCTAATGGCAGGCCTTTCAATGAGTAAATCAGACGCGCGCTGCCAATCGCGCGCGTGGAATAGCTTGCACGCACTAAAGATTCAATTGTTTGAGCTTTCCTTAGTACTTGTTGGATGTATATTTTTCATAAAGCTGGCGTGAGTGACAAATCGAGCGCGTGAACTGAGCTGGGTGCGTGCCTGTGCGCTCGTGCGCGATCGCGCGCGTCTCATTGAAAGGCCTGTTAAATGGTTAAACTGTTCTTTTTCTACCATGGAGAAAGGAGTTTGAAAAAAGAGCTTTTAGTTTTATAGAGATGTGGCAAGTGTCAAATGATTTTATAGGTCTTCCCTAGAATAAGTCCCCCTCTCGAATAGGCTCCCCTCCCAAAATGACAATGCTAAAAAGCCATCGGGGAGCTAAAATTCGAGGATTTATTGCATCCGATTTCATCATCATCATATACGTATATATTTAATCACGACTTTCTATTCAGTATTTTGGGAGTGAATAATCATTTATCTTTTGAAAGAAAAAGCACGGGAGGCAGTGGTTTCCAAAAAGACGCTTTGTTCATTTTAATCACACTTATGGAGACCCGTATTACAGGCCGTTATAATAATGATCATAATACTATTGTTGGCCCCAGACAAGAAGTGGAATATTAACATAGAGCTTAAACCCAGCCAAATGAATTTAGATTAAGTCTTTTTATAAACACCGGATAGCTTTACCCTTAAAGTGAACAGAAAATGAAAATCAAGGAGTCTACAGCAACATAAAATCGATGTTGCCACCCTAAAACGAAGACCTTTTAACACCGGGTTAGAGGTGGGTAAAATAGTTGAAGCTTTCTTACAAAGGGCTCTTTTGCTCCCCATACTCTCGAAAATGAAAGGCAGGAGAGACGCATGCTCCCATCTGCTCCCCTCTCCGGCGTCCCAGGCTAAAAACTGAGAAGGCTACATTATGATTTAATTTTGCAATGCGTAATGTCCTTCTTGTCGTATAGTAGTAGAAACTCTGTTAACCAGAACTGATAGATACTCAGGTGTTTGATTATTGATTTATATACAATACCCACCGTTTCCTGCTGTATCATGTCTTTAATACTGGGTACATTTTTAGCATTTCTTGATTATAGTGTTTTTTTTATTTTTAGGACTTACACTTAAAGTTCTTGTATAATTAAAAGAAAGATGTTAAATCACAGTCTTTCGTGTGATATAACGCGTGAGTTCGTCTCTATACAAAATCGCAAAAGAATTAGGAACAACAATATAAACTTACGACCTTGAAACTTGGCAAGGCTTTCAGTAGACTTCACTCAAAAACAACTCGGCTTTATAACAGCAAAATGCTTGTCTTTAAACTTGAAACCACGGTATGGCAATTGTACATAAAATCCTGAACTAAACTTCTAAACTAGCAGTTCTTCGTCGAGCTCGGCTCTTCAATACTTCGGCTTGATTCGTCCTCGTCTTCGTCTCGACAAAACAGATTCGACCCCTGCCTTACTTACTGCTACTACATATATATATTTTGCAGTCTACCTTTAAAAATAAATAATCCAAATATGGCAATAAAAAGCTCTTGTTCTTGAAGTCACATTTGACGTAAGCATTACGTCACCTCTTCTTTCGTTCCTGTAGCATTGTTGCTAGGGCGTGTTGCTATAACAAAGATCTCACCGCTGTATTTCTCTTACTTTAAACAAATGCACGTTGCAGGCTGGTAGACAGTAAGCCGTATTTGTGTGTGTAATCTTCACCACGATAGAAATCAACTGACTATTTACAAATTATGATTTGGTATATCTACTTGCTCCCCGGAATTACGTATAAAGATGAAGTAAATAACATCTCTGTTGGAAAGGAAGGGCTAGGTAAAGTTTGGCAATGTGTTGAAGAAAACTACTGTGTGAAATTAGACCTGAACAAAGAGCAAGGTGTTATGACGCAATGGAATGTTAGTGTGATGTTAGTCGAGAGGAAATGATGGCAATGAACTGTAGAAAAACACGCAATGAATGAATGAGTGGAGTGGAGCATAAGGTAACAAAACATGGAATTGCTACAAGGCTCCCCCCCCCCCAGAATGCACGTGGAATGTGACATTCGAAATGCAGTAAACAAACAAGTTAAAAGGAGAAAAGGAATAAAAGAGAAAATGTTCAAGTTCAATTACACAAATGTCAATTAGTTCCATAGCGATCAGGAAAATGAACTCGTCGTCCCGAGCAAGTAGTACGGGATGGTTGTGCTTTCTGAAGAGGAGTAGGCAACGCGTTTGTAGGGGTGATGGATGGAGTTGGTGTGATATGCGGTTCAAGGCAGGCAGGCTTCAAGCGATCGAGTGAAATAGTACTCCGTTTCCCATTAATTTCGAGTGTGTAATGTTTATCTTGGCGGCATAATACTTTGTATGGGCCATCGTACGGGGGTTGCAGTGGCTTTCGGAGGGCATCATGGCGAACGAAAACGTGAGTACAGGTAGGCAGATTGGATGGTACATGTGATGATGGAGATTGTAGACGAGGAGAAGCAGGACGAAGTTGCTGCATATAAGATGACAGACGATCAGCGTAAATGGTTGGGTCAAGTTGCTTGTCAGTACAAGACGGAGTGAAGAATTGTCCAGGGAGGCGCAGAGTAGTTCCATAAACTAGTTGAGCGGGAGTACATTGTAAGTCTTGTTTGAGGGTACATCGGATGTTAAGGAGGATTAGGGGAAGAAGTTCGGTCCATTTGGATGAATCAGATGATGCTTTGAATGATGCTTTGAGGTGGCGATGAAAACGTTCCACCATCCCGTTAGCACAAGGGTGATACGCAGTGGTGTGTATGCGCTTGATTCCAAGGAGGTGGGTAAGAGTAGTAAAGAGAGAGGCTTCAACTTGTGCAACGCGATCAGTGGTGATTGTAGATGGAACACCATACACAGAGATCCAGCACGCTACGAACACACGAACGACGGTTTCTGCGGTTATGTCAGGAATAGGAATGGCTTCAGGCCATCGGGTATAGCGATCAATACATGTGAGGAGATAACGACAACCTTGGGATGCTGGAAGAGGACCAACAATATCGAGATGGGTATGATCAAAGCGTGCATCGGGAGTAGTGAAAGTTCCCAGGGGGTGACAGTGTGATGGTGTACTTTGGTGCGTTGGCAAGGGAGGCATGATTGGGTCCATTGGCGGATATCTCGATTTATGCCGGGCCAGATGAAGCGTTCTGTGATCAAACGTTGAGTGGCACGGATTCCAGGGTGAGAACGGTTGTCAAACTGGTCAAAAATACGATGGCGAAAAGGTGCAGGAATGTATGGGCGTGGTGAGGCAGTGGTCATATCGCAGAGTATGGTTCCAGTGGAAAATGGCAAGGGCAGAGCTTGGAGATGCAAGGATGTGGACTTGAGTTGAGATAGATCTGAGTCATTCTGTTGGGCCTGTGCGATGAGGATATAATCAAGAGGAGGCAGAGGATCGAGAGGAGCATTTAGTGCATTGATATCCATGCAAGAAAGAGCATCAGCAACAGGGTTGTCTTTTCCGTGAACATGGCGAATGTCAGAAGTAAACTGGGAGATGAAATCAAGGTGGCGTGTTTCCCGTGGAGAATAACGTGATGACGAAGAAGAGAGAGCATGTGTCAGCGGCAGTTTGTGATCGGTGAGAACATAAAATTCACGTCCTTCCAAGAAATAGCGAAAATGGCGGATGGAGAGGTAAATGGAGAGTAACTCACGACTGAAAGTACTATATTTGGTTTCAGCAGGCTGCAAACGCTTGGAGAAAAAGGAAATAGGATGCCAGGTGTGATTGACACGCTGTTGAAGAACTCCACCCACTGCGACATTAGAAGCATCGACCATAAGGCAGTATGGTGCAGACGGATCAGGATGAGTGAGGAGAGTGGCTTTGGCAAGAGCGGTTTTCACATCTTGAAAGGCAGATAGTGCACCCTCGGAGAGGTGAAATGAGTCAGTACTGGTTTGCTTTGGTGACAGGAGATCAGTAAGTGGTTGGACAAGTGAGGCGCAGTGTGGAATGAAATGACGATAGAAGTTAACCAAACCAAGGAACTCACGTAGCTTGCGTAAGGAGGATGGAGCAGGAAAGTCTTGAATGGCTTGCACTTTTTGTGGAAGAGGAGAGATACCATGAACTGAAATCTGGTGGCCTAAAAACTCAAGAGACGCAGCACCAAAAATGCACTTTGAAGGATTGATGACAATACCATATCCCGAAAGACGATTGAAAAGGATATCCAGGTGTGCCAGGTGCTCAGCTTCTGAAGAACTGGCAATCAGGACATCATCAATGTATGCATACACAAAATCGAGGCCACGGAGAACTTCATCAATGAAACGTTGAAAAGTTTGAGCAGCATTACGGAGACCAAAAGGCATGCGCAGAAACTCGAACAAGCCGAAAGGTGTGCAAATGGCGGTCTTAGGAACATCATCTGGGTGGACAGGAATCTGATGATATGCGCGGACAAGATCAATCTTGGAGAAAATAGATTTGCCATGGAGTGAAGAGGAAAAGTCATGAATGTGTGGTATGGGATAACGGTCTGGTAGAGTGACTTTGTTCAAAGCACGATAATCGCCGCAAGGACGCCAATCACCAGGAGTAGGTATGGGGACCATATGTAGTGGAGAAGACCAAGAACTGTCAGAAGCACGAATGATGCCAAGCTGGAGCATGTGATCAAATTCAGATTTAGCAATCTTGAGACGATCAGGAGCAAGGCGGCGAGGACGGCAGAAGACAGAAGGTCCGGCAGAAGACAGAAGGTCGAACTAGCCTATTTCCTGTTTTGGAACTTAGTTGAAAGTTAACCCCATTTTGACTACAAACCCTGTAGGGACCAGCCCACTTCTTGCCGAACTTCCACTTTTTGGGACGGAGTAACCAAACTGCTTGCCCAATCTCAAAGGGTTTCCAGTTCTGGTGGCTCTTGTTATCTTGACTAGACTGTCTATCCCTACTATCAACCAGCTTTCTCTGGGCAAGCTGATTGGATAACTGTATTGCTTTTCTAAGTGACTGAGCATAATCTCATTGGCTACTAGGATTCTGCAAAGGTACTCCTAGCTCTACTTCGATGGGCATTCTAGCAGGCGACCAAAAACCAGTTCGTATGGGGAAATTCCTGTGGATTCATGGACACTGGTGTTATAGGCAAACACTGCTTGGTCCAGCCAATCATCCCAATCAATACTATGCTGAGAAACAAAAGCAGTAATAATATTCTGCAATGTTCAGTTCTATCGTTCGACTTGTCCGTCACATTGGGGATGGTAGGCAGTTGTTCTTGTCTTTTTAAGACCCATGACATTATAAATTTCGTGCATCAGTAGACTGTCAAAACAACGACCTTGGTCAGATGTAAAACAGTGGGTGGACCAAATTGGGAAAACAGCTTAGATACAAGTATTTTGGCAACAGTTTGAGCTTTTTGATCTTTTGTGGGGAATGCCTCGCACCACTTAGTAAAATGATCCACGACTATGAGAATATGTTTATTCCCCTTGGCAGTTTCTTGGAGAGGTCCCATATAATCAAGGGCCCTAAAGACGAAGGGTTCACTGACCTGTATTGATCTGAGAGGGGCTTTGCCATGGCATGACTTGTCTTTAATTTGGCTGCACTCTTGACAAGCTCCCTGGCGCGGTGCAATGTGCGAGTAATACCCATATGCCCCCCAGATGGACTGTTGTGAAGGCCTTGAAGGATTGTGGGTAAGAGCGTCCTGGGGATTACAACTGCATTCCGGGGAAGTTCATTATGCACTGCTAGGGACTTGACAAGGAGGCCATCAGTGATAAAGAGCTGATCCCAGTAATTCCAATATGCCCGCAAGGTAGCATTATTTTCCCAAAAAAGGGTGGTTTAGGAAAGCCCTTCTCTTTCATGTCCAGAACAGTAAATATATCTGGTTCATTGCGTTGTACCGTTAGCAAATTAGCGCTTGGATGTAAAGTAGTGAAAAAGGAATGCAAAGCATCCAGATCCTTGTCTTTGGAACCTGGAACTTTGGTCTGAGGAAGACGGGATAAGGCATCAGCACTTTGATTGGAGCCACCTGGTCTATGAACTATGTCAAAATCAAACTCCTGCAAATCCATTATCCAGCGTGCAATGCGGCACTTGGGTTCAATGGAATGAAGCCACTTTAGAGCGCTATTGTCAGTTATGACACGAAATTTAGAAAAAGGAGGTAACAACGAAAATGCTTAACGGCAAAGATTACTGCAAGAGCTTCTCTCTCCATAGTGGTATAGTTGCGCTCACGATTTGAAAGTGTACAGCTTGCATATGCAATGACTCGTTCTGTCCCATGAATGTCATGCTGCGCCAACACAGCTCCTAACCCCACGTTTGAAGCATCGGTTTGTAAAATGAAAGGCTGTGCAAAATTGGGGTATGCAAGGACAGGAGCTGTACATAAGTGCCATTATAAAGCCAGAAAAGCATTCTCATGCTGGGTGTCCAGGAAAATCTCACTCCCTTTTTGGTGAGCTCAGTTAAGGGAGCGCTCAAGGTGGCAAAACCTGGTATAAACTTCCGATAGTAACCACTAAGGCCTAAGAATGAACGTAAGCTATCGTAGGTTCGTAGGGGAAGAAAGGGCCTGTATTGCTTCAATCTTCTTTGGGTCGGTATGAATACCTTCATGCGAAATAGAGTGCCCTAGATAAATTACCTTCTCTGCTGCAAATGAGCACTTAGAGGCCTTCACGCGTAGATTATGCTCGCGAAAACGTTGCAAAACGGATACTAAGCGCTTAAAATGCTCAGAAACATTGGTGGACAAAATGATGACATCATCAAAATAACATAAACAATGCGTGTATGTAAGGCCAGATAAAACAATACCTATAGCACGAGAAAATGTGGAAGGTGCATTGGATAATCCATAGGGAAGACGAAGGAATTCATATAAACCCCAGGGGGGCTAAAAGCAGTTTTTTCACAATCATTTGGATCCATGCTGACTTGCCAATATGCACTACGCAGATCTAGGGTACTAAATAAAGTGTTGCCATTTAATGCTTCAAGGATGTCATCGACTCTGGGGAGAGGATATGCATCAGCAGTTGTGACAGCATTTAGCTTCCTAGTCAATACAGAAACGATATGACACATCTTTTTACAAGAACCACTGGGGAAGACCAGGGGCTGGTGCTAGGCTGGATAACCCCTGGGATAGCATTTTATCCACTTGTGCATTGACTTCAGCCCTATAGTGATATGGGAGGCGGCGAGGATGTTGTCGAATGGGAGGTGTATTGCCAGTTTCTATTTTGTGGGAAGTAACAGTAGTATGGCTTAAGCTATCATGAAAAGCATCTGAAAACGACAGCAATGTTAGAAGGATCTGATCCTTGTCATGTTTAGATAGTTTGGTGTTAATAGCAGCAGTTAAGTCTTCAAATGTCCCACCCATAATGTCCTGTGTACTATCTAAAGTTGTACATATGTCAACAGTTGTGTTGCAGTTGTGAGGGAAAGTAGGGAGTTTACTAATGGGGCAAAACTCAGCTATGCTTTGACCTACATGTAACTCAACAGTCTCCTGAAATGGCTTCATAATCTTTACAAAAACATTACGGTTAGTGGCTACACTAACTGAATATGCTACATAAAACTGTGATTCTGCATTTTTCTGGCTAACCATTCCAAGTTTATTACTGCAGCTGGGCGGGACCTTGCACTGGACAACACATTCAGACGTACTAGGAATGAATACTGCTGAGGAGAGAGTCACCTTAACAGGACCCTGAGTTGATGACTGGGCAAACATTGGTAGATTCTGATCAGGGGTTAAACGAACCATGGACACTGACGCTAAATCAGAAGAAGACAATCCCTTGTGTGGCAAAGATAATGGGACAAGGGGAGTACTACCATGAGGCCCAACAAGCATATAACGGTCCCCTAATAATGACAACTGTAATCGATGAGCAACAAGAAAATCCCAACCTAAGATGCAATTTAAAGATTTGGACATATTGTCACAAACTAAAAAGTCGATATGATACAAATGATCGCCAGCAGGAAACATAATTTTGGTCTTATGGGAGCCCTTGGTTGTCAAGTGCTGGCCAGTTACTGAAATACACGTGTTGGAATTGTCACTGAAAGAATCAAATTGACCCTGGGGTCGAGAATGGTCCAAAATTTGTTGACAGGCATCCGTGCTTAAAATAGAACGCATGGATCCTGTGTCAACAAGAGCAGGTAACTGGACAACACCTGCAAATTCGCAGAAAAACAGGGGCTGGCGGGGAACAACGTCAAAATCAGAGGCAATTCTAACATAGAATAAGGAGGGGTGCTCGTCGCTCCAGCCATTTAGCGAGGTACCCCTTGAAAGTTTAAACAAGGGAACTTACGACTATTATTAGAAGGCGAATTGTTTGCACACTGAAAAGATGAATATCCCCAGCCATGGCAGAGAGTACATTGCATGATCCCACGGCGAGCAGCACAATCCTTTGCAATGTGACCCACATTGTGACAGATAAAACAGCGTGTAGACAACCGTCGCTGTGGCAAGTGGTCGGCAGTGGAAGGAGACATGGCAGCAATAAATTGGCGCTGTTCCTCCACCACTTTGGAAACAAGGCACTCAAGGTTTAGCAGACGCTGTTGTTGTTCAGCAGCAATTTGAGGCTGTTGTGGTGTGGACGGTGGATAGGATCTGATGGGGGATGACTCATCAGGTGGCAAGGGCGTATTCACAGCGGCGCAGGAAGGATTCGGAGATGTACACGGTAAAGCCTCAAGGGCACGAAAGCGTTGAGCAAACGAGAGCATCTTGGGCAAATCAGGGGTGGGGTCAGACTCTAACAGATTTAGACGAAGACTAGCAGGCAACCCTTTCAGAAATTGACGACGAATTAGGACCTCAGAAGCTTCCTGGGACAGATCAGGTTCAGCGTTGCGCAGAATTTCCTTCATACGCCAAAGATAAAATGAAGGGTCCTCGGTCGGGTACAAAATTTGTTGTTCAGTCAGAATAAAAACGCTCACGATTCACAGCCGGTGAAAAACTCTTGGTGAGATTGCCAACCAACTTGTTGTAAGTGTCGCGTTCATCATCGGCAAGGGCATCATAGTAGCTGGCAGCTGGCCCCTGAAGAAAAGCGGGGAGTTCAATCAACTTGGTAGCTTCATTCCAGTTGTTCGCGAGAGCGCAACGCTCAAAATGGCATAGCCAACAGGAAAAATCGCTATCAGTAAAACGATCCGGGAGAATACTCATGGCCATTAGAGCAGTGCGCACCTCTGTCACCAATTTGTGGCGTGTTCTAGTTCGAAGCAGTAATTAGGCCAAGACCAAACAAAAACTTGAACATGCAGCTTGTTTCATTCGATCATCAAAACTAAACTAAATCATACAAGTACAGGTACTTAACAATATAAGCGGATGTATGGCTGCATGATGCAACAGCGGGCATAGCACTGGCATCCGCTACATCTGCTTGGTTTTAAGCTTCTAATCTAATTAATAGGAATTTAAATGTATATTCCTTGAAGAGTTGAGAATGTAACAATATCTTGCGCATGCCAAAATCCGAATTATACAAGATTAAAAGGTTCCGTTTATGGAACCTATAACTTCTACATATCTTTGTGGCGTTCGCAAATAGTACAATACCAAATACTAATACTAATTAAAATAATAATAATTAATAATTTATTTATTTAACGCTGGCAAGATAAGGATAGCTAGAAAACCTAATTAAGGCCAACCATCTAGCAAAGTTGAAACTGAACAATACTATTATTTATATAAAACTTGAACAATCTACAGTTGCAATTGCTGAATTGATGTTTTTTGATTTTCCTCTTAAATTTTGTCAAGGTATGAGACTTTTATTTCTGATGGCACCGATTGCCAGAGTTTGTGCCCAGTGCACCTGATTGCTTTCATACCATACGCATTTGTGCGGGGAATCGGTACTGACAAGTGATTGTTACCCCTCAGGCTATATGAGGTGTTCTTCTCGACGAAGACTTCACCCATGAATTTGGGATTAAGATCATGCTTGGTCCTATAAATCTCTGTAGTTAGCAACTGTTCATTTCTTTGGTGAATGGTGACTGGGGCTGCTTTCATCAATAAATCTTCAAGTTTTGATGACGTATCCTCGAAAGCAATTCTTAATGCTCCTTCATGGATTTTATTTATTTTGTTGTTCACGTTTCTGCCATGAAACACCCAAATTCCCAGACAATAGCTAAATTGAGACAATATAAAAGCATTCATTAACTCGCTAGACTTAAAGAACATTGCAAGAAATCTCTTGATAAAAATTGATATGCATGGACACTTCATATGAACCTTTCAAAAGCATTTGACTACCACTATCATGACGTGCTTATTGCAAAACTCTATAGATATGGTTTTAGTTACTAGGTGTGCACTTGAGCTCATCTGCAGCTACCTAAATAAGAGATCTCAAAGGGGTAAGGTAAATGTAACATATAGCCCATTGAAAGGATGAAAGAAAAGTTCAGTCTTCGAACTCCTATTGTTCAATCTGTTGAATGATTTATGAACAACCACACGACGAAAAACTATTTGCACAAAATATCATGCCAAATAGAAAGAGGAATGGGGTTTTACAGGGATGACTTCTCGTTGAGGCTTTCTGTGATAAAATCAATGCACACTAAGTGACTCCTTGACCAGTGTGGTTGCAGCTAAAGCCCAGTGAAGTGATACATAAGGCGCTTAGAAAAGACTGGAGTCGTTGAAGCTTTTGAACTTGTAGAAACGGATCTATTAGGGTTTGTGCTAGAGTTACACCTCCTTTAACATTCTGCTTACAGTTGGTAAATGAGTGCTCCTTTCAATAACACGGTTCGGTAATACAGCCTCAAATGACTAGGCAAAGACTGATAGCTCGAGATATTTGTCCATCCACGTCTACCAGTAAGCTGTGAAAAGGTGCTCCTTATTTATACAGTGAGTGGGTAATCTAACACTTAAAATGGCGTAATCTAGACAATGGTGCTCGATCTGCGCATTTACTATTGTCAAACAAACTGCATTATTCAATAGGTGTTTCAAGGACTTTTGGCACTGACTGTACAAGTGCCTGGTTGGATAGATCTTCTCGATAACGACTACATTGCTACTACCTTTTAATTACTATTCAATTCTATTAATATATAAATGAAGTGGTAAATACCTAAATGACTAAATTAGCATACAAAGAAAGTGCAAGGTAAGGTAAAATAAACAGGGTTAACAACGTAATAGTTCAAAAAGGTCTGCTAATGAGAATGTTCCTCGCAGCGGAGTCAAGACATGATACATCACTGAGCTAAATGCTTGTAAAGTGCTCGTTCGATGAGATGCCAGTGAAGGCAGAGACAGACAAAAAACAACCACTCTTCTATTCTGGGTTCATAATTATTTCATCTGTATTCTAAAATCGTACTTCAACAACTACCAACTACTAACTATTGAAATGATACCATGTACTTACGTCGACAGAACATCACTAAATGTCACTAGTCAATCAAAGTTCAAAATTGGATCTTGATGCTAGTATTCTCGGGTTACAGAAAAGTACTCGCAAACTGCAACTTTTCTTCAGACGTAGCAACAGTGTCACAAAAAGCCAAGAAAGTATGAGTACTAGGCGGAAAAAAACTTTCTTATAAAAAACTTGTAATTGATATTCACGCAAACAAGCAGTTACAGAATAACTACGCGATCTAAATTAATACATTTCTCCAAGGAGTAGGAAAGTTAAATACAAAATACAAAAGTTCATTGAAACGCAAATCTAACATGAACGAATCCCATTAAAGTTTGACTACAGAACCACGAGCTTATGCTAGGTACTAAACTGAAATATCTGAACAGGTAGAATTACTGCACACCTCTGGCTGACTTTTTTGCGTCACCCTTAAATCAAACTATATCAAACTATAAAAAAAGATTTTTCGCTAGCTAAAAGTTTCGGAAAATTCAAATTTACATTTTATATAGATTGGATTCCCGTTGTTCCATTGCTTACATGAAGAACTTGCTGCAGAAGATCATTCTTGAGGAGGCAAAGAGCACAAAAACGCAAATAATATTCAATGTTATGGAATTCTCCGATTTTATTACTCGCTGAATATCATGTCCAAGATTCTCTTGCCAACCGATATCTTCTAGCTCCTCTTCTTCTTCCATTTTTTCATCCACAAAAAACTTTACTAAAAACATGAAGTATAATCAAATTTGTATGATATCGAATCCATTCTAGCAACCCTGACCTCATCAAACTAGACCTCAAGTATGCCCATATATGAGACAGTGAGATGAAGAAAGTGCATGGCAGCTATCCGATGCTACAGTGGCAAATCCATAGATGCCATGAATTTTTCTCTTTATACAATATGGAACTTTTAATATTTTCATGTCATATGGTACTGCTGGCCACAAAATTTCAGCATAGGGGCATCAAGTGGCCCGTGAGTTTGAGACCACTGGTTTACTGGTTCTTTGCAATATTCAGAAACAAATGTTCTGCTTTTCTCTAACATTTACTCAGTAACAATAGCTGTAGGAAGCTTGGATATAACTATTATTTGGATGAAGATTTGGATAAATGCAAAAAATCTTCAGCGTCTTGCATCTGGAGAGGTCCAAGCTTGCGTGGAAGTCGAAGGAATGGCAAGGCCTTGCTTTCGTCATGCAGTTCTGCAAGGTTGCTGCCAATTCTACAATTTTAAGAACTTTTCGCATTTGGCTTCTCTAAAAAGAAATTGAATAGTAAAGTTGGAAGCCGCAGCTGTAGAACTTATAGATAAATAATGCCAAACCTGACCAAGTGTTCATGTAAATATCATAAAATCTACCATATGACCAATCACATTATCACCTCATTATCCTATACCAAATTATCCTATGCGCACGACTATTTCCCAGAACTATGACATATGTAGATATAACTAGAGAGCGATGTATATTGTTTAGCATGCTGTTATATTTATTTAATATCATAACTATTATACCACAAAAGCTCTTTCTGGCCTCCTCTTTTAAAAACTCTTTTCTCTAGTAGGTCCCGTAAAGTCGTGCCTTTCTGCAACAAACTCCCCCCCCCCCCAACCCCAATATCATTTACCAGAATAAATGTGAAATAAAATGCATATAGACAGCCATGAGTAGCCAGTCTTGTTTCTTGTACTTCAAAAAGTGAAAATGCGAGAAAATAACCAACATGGTCAGGATTGGAACTCGCAACCCCCGAATCTGTGCACCAAGCTGGAACTTTGACGAAAAAATCAGGGGTCGCGAATTCAAGTCCCTCTCGGGTCGGTTATTTTCTCGCACTTCATTTTTATTGTCTCCTAGATCCTGCTGTCTTCTCTAAATTTTAATGTCACGTCTTGAGAGTTGACAGTTTCTTCTCTAGCTCTGATGTGAACCATCCCAAAGGTGGTCCTGCCGTGGAAGGGCATCGGAGAAGCGCCATTTATAAAGCACTCAATAGCCTACTCTACTAAATCTCCTCTCTTCTTAAGGCCGGTTTAAGCGATCATCTTCTGATAATATTTAAAGAATGATGGTTCTCAAATTTCATGTTTTACCAGAATGTGATCATGTAAACGGCCTTCGCAAGATACTTCAAGTTGCTCCAAATTACGATTAACGGCTTAACTGAAGCCGTTTCAAGTGCCTATCACAGATTTTTCATTTGAAGCCAGGTCAAGTGAACAAGCATCGAAGCACGCCTTTCAAAGTGTGCTGACAAGTCATGCTTACATGGAGTAATGTTTTGGCGCCAGATTCCTTAAACAACAGGCAAATAACATTGATTTTGATTATGATAACTAGGCGGTAATGAAGTCCGTTCCTAGATATTCTTTGGGGATTGAGGGATCTAAAATCTGGCAAAAAAAGGTGTAACTCCCATGGCTTCATGTGTATAGTTGTTTTGGAAAGTTGTGCGATTCATAAATTAACTAATGAGTAGTTAATAACAAATTCATAAGCTGGTTGCTTCTCAGCAGCACCTAGAACTTACTTTCTAGGCTTATAGAATAAGAATAGTCCAATAGGATCATTTTCTCTCATTCTCTGGTGCCTCTTCCTTAATTCATAAGCTAACAGCATCCTTCAATCTTCTTCACGCCCATCTCGATTTAAATTCTTCAAAATAGGCGCCAATCTAATACTCCATGTAAGCATGACTTGTCAGCACACTTTGAAAGGCATGCTTCGATGACTTTTCATTTGACCTGGCTTCAAATGGAAAATCTGTGATAGGCACTTGAAACGGCTTCAGTTACGTCGTTAATCGTAATTTGGAGCAAATTGAAGTGACTTGGGAAGGCCATTTACATGATCACATTCAGGTAAAACATGAAATTTGAGAACCATCATTCTTTAAATATTATCAGAAGATGATCGTGTAAACCGGCCTATACATAAGGCCACATTATGATATTATTCGTATGATGGGTTTTTCAGCTAGGAGGGCATGCCTTAGTAAAATAGGACGAGGCCAAACCCCATAAGAATCAGCGCATGACCAAGCATATTTGTTCAGATACGCTACTGCATATACACGCTTGCTATAGGAACCGCTTAATAAGGAAACGACATGTAGGGAGCCTTTCAATTTGAAAAATATTTATATTAGCAAGCAATCAAGAATCAGGAAGATGGCTCCATCCATTTGCAGCCAAAATCCACATAGGTTGCTTGCCATGCCTATAAAACGTCTTTCCTAACTTTCCTGTGTGTTTGGTCTAAAGTTATAGCCAAAATTAAAAGTAAATCATTTCAATGGCACTAAATGTGCAATGAAAATTAAGGAACTAGTAGCAAACTATTAGTACTATAATTTGATCACGGGAGACCTAAAACTAAGCGACTTTGGGACTAGGCCTTGAGTTAGGTTCCTTATGAAAAAGAAAGCGTGTAATTTGTGTTTCTTATATATATATATATATATATATATATATATATATATATATATATATATATATATATATATATATATATATATATATATATATATATATATATATATATATAACCAATCTATCTACTGCTTAATCCAACAGCACACAAACATACAAACATACTTAATCCAAACATACAAATATATATAAATATATATTTGTGTGTAGGTTTGTATGTTTGCATGTATGTAAGTATTAAACTGTCTATTTTCCTTTGCAGGGGGTTTTGCTATAGGCATAAGCAACTTTTCACGACATTACACAAAGCAAAAACAAGTGGATAGCTACCTCTGAAAATATTGATACAACTAAAACTAAAACAAACTAAGAAGTTACAAATCGAGAACGCTCATATTTCCACTGACTACTTAGTCAAAGGTATTCTATTTAAACTCATACGCTATTTTATGTAGCATCACAAGACTTACCTCTTGTTGCATTCTGCTCTAATCCGGAAGGGGAACTCTTTTTAGAAGAACATGACAGTCTCGCAACAGACTACATGGATTAGTTGAAGAAGACGATTGTGCAATTGGATGCATGTTTAGTAATAGCTGTGGTTGTGAAAACAATTGTCGCTTACTTCTTCTTGATAGTTGTTCTGGTTGTTTACTCACTTGTGGCGGTGACTGAGATAACGTTAAGGATGCATCTGGCGTAGATATAGATATTGAAGGAGTACGTGGTGAGCATTGCGGAAAAACTGGTGATGGCGGTAGAGTACTTGAGATATTCGAAGTA
Source organism: Mastigias papua (assembly GCA_964019165.1). Lineage (NCBI taxonomy): Eukaryota > Metazoa > Cnidaria > Scyphozoa > Rhizostomeae > Mastigiidae > Mastigias > Mastigias papua. The sequence continues at coordinate 10,488,425 of OZ025274.1, forward strand.
AGAGGTGATGGTGGTGGTGATACCTCTATTGTTGGAAGAGTTGGTGATGGAGGCGGTGATTGTCCAGGAGGTTCTGGTGGCACATCCTGCAAAAACTCATGCGGACTAGACGGAGGTGAAGCAACCCTATATCTGCCAAGATCTTCACTGCGAATTGGATAAGTTATATTTTCATGTGAGGGGTCAATTCCCAATGCACCTAGAATAGCCTATAAAAGATAAAATAAATTCGCACTTCAGAATTAAGGACGTTGCTGCAAATCGATACCAAGGGGCTAATGAACTCGTTTAGTGATGTATGAGGACTTACCAGGGTTGGGTCCGACACAACAGAATTATATTTTACCCTCTAGATTGGCTAAAACGTTATCTTCAAGATTAACATTTGAAATAATAGTGTACTCTAGTGCATACTAAAACTGATTGCAGACTTTAACTTGATCTTTTATGCAACTTCAAAATATGTTATTCCTTATAAAAAACCTTTGCAGAAAGGGGGCAAAAGCAAGAAAATTCAAAGAGGTGCTTCGGGCATCAGTTGATTGTCGACTGGCTTGTAAAGCCCCTGCTACAATTAAGACATGGGAATAAATCAGAAACATCATCAAATAAAGTAAGGAACTATCGTACACTTTTCTGTCAAAAGTCTGTTGGTACTACAGAACTTCAGTATAGCACGAAAAGCGGGGAAATTCTTTTAACATACTGAAAGCTTTTCTTCGTCCGACACTCGTCAGAGTATGAAACGTCCGACAACGACCGAATGCGTCTATCTGGCCCTATGATTGACCAATTAGAACCCACTAGGATTCTTCAAGTAAACAATGGTGAATGGGTTCTAATTGACCAATCATAGGGCCAAATAGGCACATTATTGATCATATCATGTGTACCAGCATCCGGCTATATATTATGGTTCACGCTTCGGTCGTTATCTGACGTTTCATACTCCGACGAGTGCCGGACGAAAAAAAGCTTTCAGTATGCTAAAAAAATGTTCCCTCTTTTTCGTGCTATAACTTTTCTGCTACCAGCTCAGGCAGGCTTGACAGTCTCGCTTAGGGATGTAGGAAGATCTACCATGGTTGGATCTGATGCGATAGGCAATTATGTAAATTCTACTTTCTAGATTAGCTAAGACGCATCTCCAAGGCTAAGGCGCTGTCTATATGGAAGAGGGCTAGCCCTCCTGGAAGGGCTAGCTCTCTTTGCCGAGATCTTGCTTCATGGTCTAATCACTCATAAAAAGTATTTCTGTTTACATGAGAGAAGAGCTAGCCCTCCTAGTTGAGATCTCATTGTAGACTACCCGAGCTCTCGCCTATGCGGACTGGAAATTTCTCATATAAATGCAGTTAAGAGGGCTGGCAAACCCTTGTGGTGCACGCTGAGAATGTTGAGTAATCCATGGAATTGCGGAATTTTGCGGTTTCGTTGCAACTGAGAACACACATGACAGGAGGGCTAGACCCCTTCACATAAATGCAATAAAACATCAACTCAGCAAAGAGGGCTAACCCTCCTAGAAGGGCTAGCTCTGTCCCGTATAAACAGCACCTAAAATCTGGTGGATTACTGTGGTGTTCAGGCGTGGTTCTAGGAAAAATCTAAAATTAAATGTAAACTAGAGAGGAAAACCATGCCTGATGCATGAAGAACAAAGCAATTTTTGGTAGCACGTCCATGTCATGTCTCTTAGACAGTGGCGAAGCTAAAGGTCGCGCTTGTCGTGCCCGGCACGACCATAAATTTTTTGTCAATATTTTTTCTGAGTCAATAACTTATAATGAGTGTTTTCTTAGCTTTTCTCGATACGATGCATATTCTACATGGCATTATTATCCCTGTATCGCCGTTGTGTCCTACGCCTTTGACACCCTGTGCTAAGACTGTTGATCGCAATGCGCATGTCTGTAGGTCGTGCCCGAAAGCATATAGCACGAAATAAGAAAATAACTTATTGTAAAATCCCGTAACTATATTGGCTAATCTGCAGTCATGTGCTAGCAATAATAATCCATGGTCGTGCCCGTCTCTATAAGCACGAAAGGCAGACATGCGTACTGCAGCACAGTTTCTTATAGCTCTTTCTCTTGCTAGCCAAGCTATCCGTGTAGAGAAGAGTTTTGCTTTATTCACAAGAACAAAAAACTTCAGAGACATGGCTCAGATCCGTGCCCAGCAATTTATAGATGTTGTTGCACAACTTTTGCAAAGACCTTTTGGCTCTAGAAATACCGCAGACCAGAAGCTAACCGTGCAACAACCACGACCAATGCCAGTATTGCAGTTCAAGACAGGGAATAGATCATTTCAAAAAGACTGGTACTCAAAGAAGGATTGGTTTTGTGGCAGTGTTTCTTTAAAACAGTCTTTGTGGCACGTTATTTTGTTTACTGATGTTAGTATTAGAACAGCGGATGTCTCTTATCAGGGGTGTCGAAAGACTTTTTATCAACGGGGACTAACTACAATCTCTGCCAAAAGTCCTTGGAACACCTATTGAACAATGAAGTTTATTTGACAATAGTGAATTTCCGGTCAAATTTGACAGCCACTGATCCCCTCCCCCCTTAAAACAATGTTGAGGTAAAAGCCTAGTTGCTAGAGTGCTATTTGAGAGCAAATTGACGTGTCTGCTGGGAGTAACTCCTGATTAATTCAACATTGTTCTGAGGGGGGAGAGGGGGAGATTGCTCTACGAGTCAAAAAGTAATGCAAGTGTTCCAAGACTTTTGGCAGTGATTGTAGTTCGACGGGGGACTAAGACGTGGCTACTATACCTTTATGAAAAGAATTCATAATGGGGGCTTGATAGCATCAGCTCATAATACTGCAAAAAGTGTAAAAAATGTGCAAACGACTATTTTATGCAAACAAAGTGGGAGGGGCCAGTACCCCCCGCCCCTCGGTTTCGACGGCTCTTTTAGAAAGTCATTGATGGGCACGACCATCTGTTTTCGTTCAGCTTCGCCACTGCTCTTAGATGAACAAAGAGATTGAATTCAAAGCTTGACTTCCTAAAAGTAAAAAACGCAAAATGTCATTTTTCTATTAGAATCTTGCTTTCATACTGGAGGTGAAGCATTACGTCATATAGCCAAACTACGCATCCGTTTTTACTGATTGCTAATTACATCGGAGCTTCACATAGAACGGACAATTGGCTTTTAAATCGATCACGAATGGATGCATATTGGTTTTTACTCGCACTCGTTCGCTCAAACAAGAATTAACTTAACAAAACTATTATCGCGGTAGCTATTGGACAACTTTTGTCAAGACATATCGAGAACAATATATTGTCTCTAATTTCGCCTTCGAATTCGCGGAATAATGGATGTGTTTACGTGAGACTCTCATTCGCAGTAGTCAAGAACGCCATTTGATCGAATTTGTCGCCTTTCTTTTCGTTATGGAAGTATGTTGATTGTTGTTTATGGAGTTAAAAATGTCAAAAAGTAATCTAAAGTTTTCATGTCTTCTACCATTTTCCTTTATTGTAAAGAACAGGGAATTCTCTGGGGTTGTGGTCCGCTGAGAAGATCAATTAAAAAGCTTGACTGATAAGCAGAAAGAGATGGAGGCGAAGCTCAAACAACAAACCAGTCAGATGGGCGATCATTGTCCCAGTACTAGTGCAAGTGCTAATGCCAGTTGCCATGCCTCAAGCCATCCGTGTGCCAGTTCCAAGGGAGAGGAAATTTGGAAAGGTATGAGGGATGATAGGATACTGGAGAACTGGGTTGCTGACACAGAACGAGCAATGAGGGGACAGTCAGATAGCGAGGCTGTAGACTCCCTGATCTTCCACCTGGAGGGCGTGACAAAGGAAGAAATTAAGACATGCCCAGCATCACAATGGACCACACCTACAGGAGTATTCAGTATCCTTAGGGAAGTTTTCAGTGAGCAGTTGACACCCACCCAAGCCATGCGGAAGCTCTACGCAAGATGACAGACAGACAAGGAGACAGTGCAGGACTTTGCGCATTCCTTGGTGGTGCTTTTGGCCAGAGTTGAGCGGCTAAGTGGGGAAGCCATGGCTGAAAAGACAAACTACTGAAGGAACAATTCTCAGAAAATCTGTGAGATTCGATGCTGCTCCGTGACATCAAACGGTGGAGTCGTGATCATCCTGAATTTACATTTAAGGATGTACAGTTGGAAGTACACCATTACATAGAGGAAGAGCCAACTTCAAAGTGGTCAGTGGCAGTCAGGGAAGCAGTTGTGGAATGAGATGAGGCCAAGAGTGGAGAAATCACAGACCAAAGGAGAAATCCCAAGATATTCACTGAACTGGTATCTGGACAGAAGGTACTAACAAGGAGACAAAGAGGCAACAAAAGGTACTAATGTTCTTACTAGAGCAGCATCAGGAAGTGCTTAATTGCCAACAAGAGACACTGAATCAACTGCTGACTACCATGGCAACAAGATCTTATCCTAGCGGCTGTTACCAATCTGGTCAGGATGGACATTTTGCCCGTGAATGCCCAAAAGGGTCTAGCGGAAACCCAGCAAGAAGCAAACAAAGGAAGCCATCCAAGAAGGAAAGGTCAGGAAACGAGAAGCCTCCACCTCACTGAGCCATCTGGTGGAGGAGGATGACAGTGGCTCATTTGTTCCACATTTAGTTGCTGAGGCACCAACTATCACAGCTAAGCTCTCTGGTGTGGAAACAGAGTGCCTACTTGATATAGGTTTCATGGTACCCTTGGTATCCAAGAGTTTCTATGAAGAAAAGCTCAAGCCTGTCTGTGGAGGAGTGAAAAGTGGAAGAAGAATGCTGAACCTTCATGGTACCAATGGACTTAAAATACCATACCTTGGCTATCTGGAGCTAGACATAGAAGTGGGGAGATTGACAATCCTAAAGTGTGTTGTACCAGTTCTCAAGGATACTGCAGCAATCATCAGACAGAGGAGGAAGCAGTCAGGAGTACTGGGAATCAATGTGCAAGCTAAAGTTCCAGAATGGGCAAACCTGATACAAAAGCAGGGATCCAAAAGCAACTCAAACCATGAAGAAAAGCCACAGAAAAGGAGACTGGTAAATACCACTGGTAATGGCACAACATGGATACCACCAAACTCAGCAGTGAACATTGGTGTCACAGGGGCAATCTGTGGAGCAAATGCACTAGTGGAACCACTCAACACCCCTCTAAAAGGGGGGCTTCTAGTGACAACTACATTGGTAGATGCTTGCAAGACACACTTCACCATTCAGGTGGTGAATCCAACCAACAGAGGGATCAATGTGAAGACAAGATCGTGTCTTGGTACCATCCAGCCAACAGAGGAGGTGGTGACAAATGATCAGCTATCATTGAAGGGAGAGTCATTGAAGGGACAGTCAAGCCATGTGCGATCAGAGGAGTTGATGCTCAGCACTTTCCCTGGCACTGAAATGGAAAGGAAAGGAAAGAACCCCTAAGAATCATAGGGGAAAATGCTGATGTATTTGCTGAGGAACGAGGGGAGCTTGGCTGCACATCAACTGTACAGCATCGAATCCACACAGAAGATGATATAACAGTCAATCAGCACTACAAGAAGTGAAGGAGCACCTACAGATCCTGCTCAAAAGAGGTGTCATTCGTCCCAGTCAAAGCAACTATGCCTAACCGGTTGTCCTTGTTCAAAAAAAGTCAGGAGCTTTACGTCTGTGTGTTGACTACAGATTCTTCAACTCAAAGTCAAAGAAGGATGCATATCCACTACCAAGGATTGATGAGTCACTAGATGCACTTGGAGCAGCAAAGTACTTTTCGACAATTGACTTAGCTTCACCATATAACCAGGTGGAAGTGCACCCAGAACACCACCACAAAACTGAATTTACTACTCCCATGCGTCTGTTTGAATACAATCGGATGCCATTTCGGTTGCGCAATGCACCTGCTACTTTCCAACAACTTATGCAGAACATCTTTTGAGAAGATCTCTTGCAAACCTTGCTTGTATACCTTGATGATATCATAGTCTTTAATGGAAGCATTGAAGAACACCTGAAGCGCCTAGAAAGTGTTTTTGTCAAGATGAGGAGACAGGAGCTAAAGATCGAGCCACCAAATGCATGTTCTTTCAGAGTCAAGTCTCTTACCTGGGTCATATAGTTTTAATAAAAGGTGTTTCATCAGACTGGGCCAAGACAGAAGCAGTAGCAAAATAGCCAACCCCAAGAACACTGAAGGAGCTAAGATCATTTCTTGGATTTGCCTCATACTATAGGCGGTTTGTTGCAGGATTTGCACAGATTGTAACACCGCTTCACAAGTTAATCGCATAAGTGTCTGGCAGTGCCAAAAAGAAGGCAGCAACAAGCAAGGATCAGTTGGAAGGACAATCCAAGAAGCATTTGATGCACTAAGACATGCTCTCACCACTGCACCAGTTCTGACATATCCTGACTATACCAAGCCCTTTGTGGTGGAGACAGGTGCTTCAGACAAGGTACCAGGAGCAGTGCTTTCTTAAAAACAAGGAGGTAGAATCAGAGTATTTGTCTATGCAAGCAGAAGTCTACGTAGTTCAGAGCAAAATATGCAGAATTATTCATCAATGAAGCAGGAGTTGCTGGCATTGAAATGGGCAGTAACTGAAAAATTCCGAGAGTATCTACCTGGCTCTGAGTTTGTAGTCTTCATTGACAACAATCCACTAACCTACTTGCAATCAAAAAGTAAATTGAAAGCAATAGAACAGCACTGGGCTGCTGAGCTGGCAAGTTTCAACTTCACAATTGAACACCAAGCTGGAAAGCACAATGCAAATGCTGATGCACTGAGCCGTCAGAGACAGGAAGGATCTTCAACAGAGGTTAGTGAGATTCTAGCTGCTGTTTCCAGAACTTCCCTACTTCCAGATGAGGTGAAGGTAGGACTATTGGATGGTGCCATAAGAGTTGCCACCATGGGATTGGTGAGTGCAGCTGATCAAGCCGCTGGCCATGCAATATTTCTACCGACATGGCAACTCACAATGAAACCAAGCATCAGGGACCTGATTGAACAGAGCAGGTGATCCAGAGTCACTACTAGTGGTTTGGGATCCAGACTCAAGTAAAGAGCGGCGTTGAAAACTGTGACCGATGTGTTGTGGTAAAAGGACCATACTTTCCAAAAGAGCCCCTATGGGTAGCATTATTGCCACCAAGTCATTGGAAGTCTTGCCTATGGATTTCACACAGCATGAGCCAGTTTCAGATGGGCATGAGAATGTGCTGGTGATACCTAATGTCTTCACAAAATTCACTCTGGTTTACCTGAAGTGCTCGGTTTACCTGAAATTGCCCTGGATTGGAAATGTTTCATCAAAAATTTGAAAACCACATTAATAAAGCCATTACATCTTATTTCTATGCTGTGAAGCCCCGTGCGGTTTATAATACTAGGGTCATGCTACCATCTGCTAAAAAAGGTAGCGTTCCTACAACTCAAAAGAGTTGTGTAGTTTACGAATTTTCGTGCCGATGTGAAGCTCGGTACGTAGGGCGCACTACGCAGAGGGTAGAAGATAGAATAAAACAACATGTACCCACGAGCATCAGGACGAAAAACACTACAACAAGAGAACAGCCACCTCGTATGTGTAAAAACTCTAATTCTAAACTAAAAAGTGATTCGGCCATAGGACAATATCTTATTACAAATCCAGAATGCGCCAAAACATATACAGACCATAATTTTCGGATCATTGGGCAAGCAAGACGCATTATTCATCATATCACGTGCACCCGCATCTGGCTATATATTTCGGTTCACCTTTCGGTCGTTATCCGACGTTTCATACTCTAACGAGTGTCGGACGAAAAAAGCTTTCAGTATGCTAAAAGAATGTTTCCGCTTTTTCGTGCTATATATATATATATATATATATATATATATATATATATATATATATATATATATATATATATATATATATATATATATATATATATATAAACGTCAAAAAGCTACAATCAACCAAGTAATTTATAAGAATAGAGAGAATTCAAGAAATAAAATTACTCCATTTCAATATATATATATATATATATATATATATATATATATATATATATATATATATATATATATATATATATATATATATATATATATATATATGCATATATGCATATGCATATATATTTATCTATATACATTTACTACAGCAAGAAAAAGCGGCGCCTGTGTAAGACTGTAAAAATGAGCATATATATATGTATATATATATATATATATATATATATATATATATATATATATATATATATATATATATATATATATATATATATATATATATATATATATATATATATATATATATATATATATATATATATATATATATATGCTCATTTTTACAGTCTTTTACATATTGTGTTATATAATGAAATCGAAATTTCACTTTTATATCTCAATCCATTCAAAAGCTATAGTCTTTTCAATTGTATGGTGTTTCCCGCAAAATATGAAGAAAAGGCTGTGGTCACTTCTCGTATTTTTCTCTTATAACGATTGTAAAATGGCATCTAAGTAAGTGATTGGAATGAAAATTGGTATTCTGACCAAGTTAATAATGCAGATTTCAAATATCATGCTATCTTTGCTATATCTTAATACTAACCTAGTCTTAAAGAGAGATAAACATGTCATTTGGAAAATTTTGACATAAAATTTTTGGAGCAATTTTGAGGGTGTGGCGGAGCAATTCTGCAAAATCTCATGATAAATTTTGAAAGTGAACTAGCAATTCTACTTCATGTCAAAAAATCATGTTTTGTTATTGTCTGCTGTAGATTCTATCAGTATCTTAATGTTGGACACCTATAATAGTCGCCGCACCATCAAATATCAACTACTGTGATAGTTAGTAATTTGTATGGACACATGCTTGATGCCCAATATGTGCTTGTTACATCTGTATAATTAATATGTGAATAACTGGTAGCAATTGCAAGGATCCCAAAGCGCACTATGAAGTAATGAAGCCCTTACAAATTGAGACATGCCTATTTTTCGAATCTGATAGATTAGCTGGTAACTTAGGGCCTGTTCACTTAGGACCTGTTTCCAAAAAGCAAAATTACTTTATCAATCATTCATTGCGTCAGCGTTCAAGTGCTGCCCTTTGATTTGGATATTCTGTGGAAAAACAGCGAATGATAGCATAGACAGAGTACACAAACGGGCACTTGGAATACTACTTGATGAAAATGAATCTACATTTGAAGCTTTGCTAGCAAAGAACGGTGAAACAAATATCCATACACAAAACCTTCGTATGCTTATGATTGAGATATATAAAACGCTTAACAATACCACTCCACCCTTTATGCAGGAGTATTTTATAAGAAAAGACGGCAAATGCAACCTTAGGACTAGAGATTTGTTACAAATTCCAGCTGCAAATAGCACTACGTTTGGCATTGATTCTATAAAATTTCGAGGTAGCGTTTTGTGGAACAGCATACCTGATTTAATTAAAAGAGCGTCATCAGCTGCTATATTCAAAAGCAACATTAGAAATTGGAGTGGAGAAGAATGCCATTGTAATATATGTAGAAAATACTTATTAGTTTTATACCTTGTAATTTATAGTAGTTTTCGTTTTCTCTTTTTATTGTACATAGTTGGTTTGAATTAATTCACATTTCTACAATGTAGAGCTAGAGAAAACACTAACTATAAATAAATAGACTATTATTATTATTATTAAGGGGCAGTCAACCGGGCTGGCTCGCCTAGCCGAGATAAATCTTTCATGAGTTAACATGAAGAAAATCTCCATCCCGGGTAACCGAGCCAGCCTCTCTCATGTTTTCATATTTACCAGTTATAGGCCATAAAAGATGCTGTAAAATGACAAATTAGCTCTCTTACTTATCTGAAGGCCGCAGAGTAACGAAAGTTACGTAATCTACCACGCCAAAACAATAAACTTAGCATTTCGCGCATGTGCTATGATCCCCATTCCATCTCGCCTAACCGGATGCATGTCATGTGATTGAATAATTAGAGTGCACATGTCAGAGTTAGTTAATTAGAGTTAGAGAGAGTAAAGAAAAGAGACAGACACATGCTAGATAAAACATAACAGCTTCCATGTAAACTAAGCAAATGGACACAATAGATTCAATCGTTCTTCCGGATCCCGTGTAGGCGAGATCCGTCTCTCCATATCACGGATCTCGCCTAACCGGGCTGGCATGGGAAACCATGTAAATGCAAGTCCTGCCGATAAATGCAAATGCAGATGTAAATGCAGATAATTGTTCTGCCAGATCTCGGTTAGGCGAGCCAGCCCGGCTCACCGGGCTGGGTCGCCTCCATGTAAACAGGCCTTTAGTTCTAAGAGCATGATTTTCTCTCAGTTTAACAAGAAAAGACATGCAAACTGCCATGCTTCCTTTTTCCTAGGAATTACTGCAAATCAGGCCCGTCGGAACCGGGGGGGCTGGGGGGGCTTCAGCTCCCCCAATATTTTGCAACTATTTGCTCTTTAATTAAATTTTCGAGAAAACATTGCATGGCCATACTATACATTCGCAAAAATATTAACCAGTTCAGTTACCAGCTATCCCTTTCAATCATTTATTGCGTGTTCAAAGAACCAATGTATACTTGATCAGGAACGTTAAACAGCATGAGCGAAGAAAGTGAAGTCTTGAAAGCTGAATGTTGTGCGAAGATGCTGGGAGGGCGTCAGGGTCTGACTTTTATGTTCCATCAACCTTAAAACACTTCATCATCGATAGTATTGTTTGGTAATTTGATTATTTGGTAAGGAGATTTTTGGACAATTTTCGAACAGAGATTTGTGTATTAAGTTATGTATTAATGTAGCACACAAAAGTACACAAGCATATGTGATTGAAAAAGAGTGTTAAGAGGATCGTTAAATTTTGTTTTGGCAGTGCTTATGATTTCGTAAGTTGATTGCTGGCGTGCATTGCACGGAGACAGTAGGAAAGTTTTGCTGTCAATGACTGCGAAGTATTCCGTTAGCTTTTTCAGCCACAGGTAATGTTAGTAGATGACTGCAAATACATAGATTCGAGCTAATTTACAACTTCCATTTCAAAAATTTTCTTAATTCTGTAAATAGTAATTCACCCATTAAAAATGACAATTTGTATAGCCAGGTTGCTTTCCAGCAATTTAAAGGGCGTGGTCGAACAAAAATTCTCCCGGAGCCCAGTGCAGTCTACTTTATTTACAGCCCCCCCAATATCAATTTCGTTCCGACGGGCCTGCAAATGATAATAAATAGTGTCTTCAAGCAAGTGAGTGGAACTTAGTGGCCATACTGCTGACAATTGAAGACCATTCTTGAATCAAGATGAGGGATTGTAGGGCTCTCTAGTCGCAAACTGAACATGAGTGCGGTTTGCTCATGCCCAGCAAGTTCTTTGGGCACTTCCAATATCCTCAAATTGGCTGAAAATGCATTACTACTCACTGCTTGAAGCTGGAGGCTCACAGAAGCTTGACAAAATGGAATTCATACGATTAAAGGAAAAATCCTGATGCATATAAAGCATTAGGAAACGTCATATAGCCCACATTATCCCAGAACTGTATAAGATTGATGCTATTATTGCCACAACACGAATGTTTCTAGTTTTACACTTGTTTCACCAAACTATCAAGAATGAGTGGGATCTTTTATTTTGTATGAGAGTCAGAAATTACCCAAATGCATGAGTCTCATAGCCACTGAGAGGCTTGAGAGTGTAAGTGCGAATAATTATTCTATTTTCATTCAGAGTGTTTGGTTTGTGTTCCCTGTTCTCTAGTGTATTGGTGTATTACTGGTCTTTGTGCTTCTTCCTCTTTCTGCGTGCTATTGATTTCACTTGCATTCATCGTCGCTATAAAGGCGTTGCTACCCCTTTTTTGGCTGAAGAGGCTTTCATTCGTTCTTGTTACATGGACTAGGTACAGACGCAGTGGCAGTAGTCTCGCTTTGGGTGTGGCCAGTTTTTCGTGCTGTGTGAGGCCAACCTTTTATGGGAAGTACTTTTATGGCTACGAGGACTTGTAGATTCTAATCACATTGATTGGATACATAATTTAATTTTTCGTGTGGTACTTTTGCTGCGACTTCTACTGAATGTATGTGCGGTGCGTTCGTTTTACATAATGTAACTAAGTCCTGAGATTTATGGACTACAGAGAGCTCTGGGTTTGGTGTTTCCCAACGTACAATATAATACGTGACTAGCGCTATCCCAGCACACCATATGCTGTTGTAATTGATTGTGACGAAAGCTCATATTTGCAATATATCACTTGCAGTGCTGGCAATGATTTAATGGATGAAATCGAAAAGTTGTCGCTCGCAAACTCATGAATCACGCAACTTCGAAGGCTAATCACAACGCTTTTGAGGCAAATATTTCAGTTCTGATTTTTGAATAGTTTCTAGCACATTACGATTTTCATAATTGAAAAGTCTGTTGGTACTACAGATCTTCACTACAGCACGAAAAAGCGGTACCATGTTTTAACCATACTGAACAGCTTATTTTCGTCCGACACTCGTCAGAGTATGAAACGTCGGATAGCGACCGAAAGGTGAACCTAAATATATAGCCAGATGCGGGTACACGTGATATGATGAATAATGTGCCCAGTTAGCCGTATGATTGGTCACTTGGCACCTATTCACCATTGTTTACTTGAAGAGTCCAAGTGAGAAAATGAACTCTTTTTGTTTACATAAGACTGGGTTTTGAGTCTATATGTAAACTGATTCCAAAACACTTACATGAAAGGACGATCTTGCTTGTCCTATGATCCGAAAATTATCGTCTGAATATGTTATGGCGCATTCTGGGTTTTTAATGAGATGTTGTCCTATGGCCGAATCACTTTTCATTTTAGAATTAGAGTTTTTACACATACGAGGTGGCTGTTCCCTTATCATAGTGTTTTTCTTCCTGATGCTCGTGGGTATATGTTGTTTTTTTCTATCTGCTAGCCTCTGCGTAGTGCGTCCTACGTATCGAGCTTCACATCGGCACGAAAATTCATAAACTACATAACTTTTTTGAGTGGTAGGAACGCTATCTTTTTTAGCTACCATCTGCTACCATCTGCTAAAAAAAGATAGCGTTCCTACCACTCAAAAAAGTTGTGTAGTTTATGAATTTTCGTGCCGATGTGAAGCTCGGTACGTAGGACGCACTACACAGAGACTAGCTGACAGAATAAAGCAACATATACCCACGAGCATCTGGAAGAAAAACACTATGATAAGGGAACAGCCACCTCGTATGTGTAAAAACTCTAATTCTAAAATGAAAAGTGATTCGGCCATAGGACAACATCTCATTAAAAACCCAGAATGCGCCATAACATATTCAGACGATAATTTTCGGATCATAGGACAAGCAAGATCGTCCTTTCATGTAAGTGTTTTGGAATCAGTTTACATATAGACTCAAAACCCAGTCTTATGTAAACAAAAAGAGTTCATTTTCTCACTTGGACTCTTCAAGTAAACAATGGTGAATAGGTGCCAAGTGGCCAATCATACGGCTAACTGGGCACATTATTCATCATATCACGTGTACCCGCATCTGGCTATATATTTAGGTTCACCTTTCGGTCGCTATCCGACGTTTCATACTCTGACGAGTGTCGGACGAAAATAAGCTTTTCAGTATGGTTAAAACATGGTACCGCTTTTTCGTGATGTAGTATAGATAAGTTTCAGAACTCATTTCAACTCTAGAAAAGATGAAAAGCATGATTTCTCACATTATCTAATGGGTCTACAATCATGGACAAAATATATCGGACTGTCTGCTTAAGATTTTTACACTAGTTTTCCCCCTTCCCCCCACCTATCAATGTTGTTCTTTTGTAAGATTTTAGTGAAAAGAGCTTCTCCTTGTATCAAGCATAAAATCCTTCGTCGAGAGCAACATTGATCTTGGGGGAAGGGGGGTCACGGAAAGATGAGCAAAAGTCCCATAATTTATGTCCAAGATTGTAGATCCGATGCAGTTTTGCTCGTATAAATGGGGTCCAAGTATTTTAGTAACAGTAGTCCATTATCCTTAGGGCATTCCATACCAATGCTGGCTATTCTTTACCCACCAACTGTTAGCTATAGTCAAAACTTCTTCTAGAAATTCATATTCTCAGTAATCTGAGCTTTGCAAAAACGGGCAAATGGAGCATTGCATTTTGGTCTTGTGAAGAAAGCATGTTTAAACTGATATATATTCTAGTTGATACTTTCACGTGGTATACTGTAATTTCCTGTGACTTGCTATAACCAGGTAATGTCAAAAATAAATAAAAAGGAGTGAAACATATCAAACACCTGTTTTCAATCTGGTTATGGTATGGCATGCTTTTGTGATAAAACGTCTAACTTAGAAGCTCCCCATACTATAAATAATGAGTAAACCCCTCTCCTCCCAAATGAGATCCCACTCTTACGGGTGATTTTGACAAATAAGCCCCCACTCCCCCATTTTGGCTGAGGCCTGAGGGGATAAGAGAAGCACTAAACCATATAGTGTTAGCTGCAGATTAATCCATTTTCCGATATTTTACATTAGTCGAGATATTTGTCACTGTAGTTGTAATACACTTTTTTTTATAAGAACCAATAAAATTGAGGTTCAGGCTGTCTGTTCTTAATTTTTCTAAATTTTTGAGGCTGAATTGTTCATAATTTATTTTTTAAATTATTGGGGTGTAGGCCATTAAAAATACATAGAAAGACAATATAAAGTACAATATTGGATGCTTTGATTGATTGAGAGCCAAATGTTACAACCAAGATGGTCTCTCTTGCATATTGTGTTTTATTCAAAACAGTTTAGAAAATATGAAGAAAACATCAGATGTTAATGAAATAGGTATTATTTTTGGTAATATTAGTAGAAGATTAAAAATATACTGTCTTTCAAATGTATGATCCCCGCCAAAAGTCTTATTACATTTACAGCTCTTTATGTTTAAGCAGTTTCAATTTAGTGTCAAATCAGTTGCACTTGTGTTGACTGCTATTTAAGCTTCCTAATCTGGACTTCAAGCTATCAACTTCTGTTGCAAGTTCAGCCTTCTGAATATGCAGAATACATATTGTATCACGCTGTTCCACACTTATTGACTCATGAAGTTCATTTTCACACTTTAGTCTTTCCATATCTTCTACTTCTAACGCTATATCCAATACTTTAGATCTAATTTCACAGTTCTCCTTACGAGCCTCAACAATCTCTGTCTCTTCGTTTCAATCTGTCCTTTCAGATCTTCTAACTCTTGTTCGAGTGCTCTCTGCCTGTCTGCTTGCTCTTGTACAATGTTTTCCAAGCACCAGATGTCTGTCTTCAAATTCTCAATGTCACTCTTTTGCATGATATCATTATACTCCATTTCATGTACCTTCTCATTTCTCTTAGAAGCATTTCATTCTCACTTTGTAATAGCTCCAACATTTTCACATGTTCTTTGAGTGAACCTTCGAGCTTCAACTTGTCCTTGTGGATTGTTTCTTGGCTTATGCATTCATTTGCCTTAATCTCTAATTTCAGTTTAATTCTTTGTTTTCAGCTTTAATTAACGCAGCATCTTCCATGCACTTCTGTAAGTTTCCATTTTCCATCTCCAAACGAAAATTCTTTTCTTGTATTTCTTTCATCTGCTCTTCAAGTTCCTGATATTCAGTGGCTTTCTTTTCAAGATTTGAGTTCATGACTTGCAAGTCCTTCAGCTTCAACGTAAAATCTTGTGTAATTTGTTCGTTAGTATTCTTAAGATCACAAATCTCTTTAGTCAAGTTTTCATTCAAACTTTCTAAAGAATATTTCCTGCTTGCATATCCTTTCCTCTCAATCAATGACATCTTAACGTTTTTAGGCATAGGTTCATCTGCTTTAGAATAGCCAAATGACCGACCAGAATCAATTTGATGAAGATCTCCACCTAGAACCAATGAATCGTCAATGCTGCTATCTTCGTTATTTGTAATGATCGTTGATTGATGTCCTTTGTGTAGTAGTTCTTCTTGTACACCATTCCCTGTTTTGCTGTTAATGGAGTTAACAGAAGTGCATACGGTATCATCACGAATTAGGGAAGTATCAGATTTATCGCTTCTCTTTGACCCTGGACTGTCTGTGTGCACTTTAGATTCATCTAAATACTCTGTTATTGTACCAAAGGTATGCTCTATCATCACATACTCTTTAATCTTATCCCTCAGTAAAGTCAGTTCTGTATTCATTGATTTGGACTCTTTCTCTTTCAATTGTAGTGCAGATGTGAGTTTCTTTATCTGAGTATGCAGCTTCTTGTTCTCTTCACAAACACTGGCAAGCTCGAGCATTAATTCTTCTTTTCCTTGATTTATTGGTGGTAACCTTCTTCCTGATTTTGACTTAAAATCTTCGCAGGACTCTAGCAGCATGCTTCTTAGAGTTTTGATTTCATTTGTTAGATCATCAACTTGCTGATATAATTCCTGATTTTCAGTTGAAAGGTTTGAATTTCTTCGTAGGAGCCTATTGTTGCAAAGTTGCACCTCTTCAAATTGTGAGATGTTTCTTGCTTGGTTAAGTATGGCTATACAGAAAAAAGATGTTAAGACTTGCATTATTACAGAACACTGTCCCAATGGATTTTCAATGAAAGAGGGATGTATAATAACAATTTCAAGTTTCAAGTATATTCAGTGTACAATAACTCAATAGGTATGGACTGTTAATCACCAACATTTTGAACTTTCGGCAATCGGTTTTGAAACCTAGCATAATAGACAGGTCTTGCATCATAGATTGTAAACACTGTGTGTAATTTGGCGACAATTATTTTTTATAAACCATTAACAGTACAAGCCAATGAACTTTATTTGTTCATTGTAATAGAAATACACCTTAGAAAAACGACAATTGCTTTCAATTTGTAAAACATGTTTCGATTGCTTCGACAACCATCTTCAGTTACAGAATAAGCATATTACATGGTAACTGAAGATGGTTGTCGAAGCAATCGAAACATGTTTTACAAATTGAAAGCAATTGTCGCTTTTCTAAGGTGTATTTCTAATATATTACTGCTGAGAAACTTTGGTTTATTGTAATAGTGTTAATTAGCCTACCTTGCAGCTTCCAATCCTTTTCTCTATCATATCTCTTTTCATATGCAGAGTCCCTTTTACTGGGTTGCTCTTTCAAGTCTATTTCAGACGATATGGCATATTCTTCGGGATTATAGAGCTCATAGACATGTTTCTTAGCTGCAATGTCATGACCTCCTTTGCAATCTAAGTACTCTGCATCATCTAAATTCAACAAGTCGTTTTGAGATTTATAGTCATTGATATCTACAGTTTCCAATTTGCCATGATTTAGTTCTCTCTGATTTCCTTCACTTTTCTGACATCTCGGAATAGCTCCTTTTTCACACTGTTGATTTGTCATCCCTAGCTCAAATGTTCCTGCAAAATCACCACTTACTTTAAATGGTGAAATACTACTGCCATCGGCTACTGATTTCCACCCTACACTATTGCTGCTAGAAAATACCTGATGACATTTGTAGGGCAACAGTAACATTCTTCGTTTTTCTTGTTCACGCAATATATTATTCTCAGCTTTCAATTTTTTATTCGTTTCATTTGATCTTTGGAGATCTTTCTGAAGCTGTGCATTATATTTTGTAAGCTCCTTGAAGCGCTCTCTAGTGCGTTTTGCATCCTCACGTAGTATTTTCAAGCATTCACGAGTTCTCTCAAATTCAAAGAGCTTTGTTTTCATCTTATTGATAGAATTTTCTGACTCTGTTATCTATAAAATAGAAAGGCAATTTATTCAATACGTAAAGAGAGTTAATTAGAGTCTCCAATTAATAGTTAATGTTAAAATTGAAATGTAAGCTTGATCTATCATTATTTTTTAGATATGAGAATTTCTGCAGTCAGCGTGCAGAGATTTGAGATTGAATGTATAGAGAAGTTAGGGTTGTGCTAACAAGAGTTAAAAATTCTTCATACTTTTATGTGTTCATCAAAATTGCAATATAATACGACATCAAACTTCTCATTGAGATCAAAAACTGTCCAAATATCAAACATTCTATTTTTAGTAACGTTACCACGTAGTAATGCGTGAAAGATTTCGCATTCTAATTCATCTTTAGTGATTTACACAATCTTATGCTTACCCTCACTTTGTACTGTTTCAAGACTTCATTTTTCTTCTTGATGTCTGTCAAGTATTTGACTTTTTCTTGCTTACTTATCTCTATATCTTGTTTCATTCTGGTTACCTCATTGTGTATTCTCTCATTCTTTAAAGCAATTCTTTCCATCAACTCGTTTTTAAACTCAATCTTCTTCACTTTCTCATCACTTTGCAACAGTTTGGATTTACACCTCTCTATCTCTTTCTTCAACTCAACAGAAAGCAATTCTGCATGTGCAAGCTAAGGAAGATCCACATTTCATCACACAGGCTTCATGGTATAATTATTGGGATTTAGTGTAAAATACGGGTTACTCTAAGTTCTTTAATGTTAGTACGCATACTACTCTGCATGCTTCGTATATAAAGGATGATTTTGCTTTAGCAAGACATAAACAACGTTTGATATTGTGGCATCCTAGAACTAGCATAATGCAGAATAAAACTTAGCCACTCAAATGTTATTTTCTGTGTGTTGATTTTTTGCTATTTATTTTGTCATTAGCTTCAGATCTAAATATACCACTGAAAATGTTGACTGATACTTAAAAAGATATTGCTAGAACTAATGCTTGTAGTATATTTTTGGTTTATTTTCTGATGTAGGTGCATAGTCAGTAGGGTAGATTCGGGGAGGGGGGTTCAAGAGGGGCGAAGAAGTCCTTGCATAGCTATACTGCCGTTTTATTGGACAATTTCTTACCTTGTCTGAAAATAACGCAGTAGTTAATTTTGACAAGAATTCCTTTAATGTAACTAAATAGTGTATAAATTGATAAGGAATGAAGTAGTACATTTATCATCTTTTTGTTAACAAATGTTCATTTCTTTCCTATCGTAATTTTTCTGTCTATGCAAATGCAAATATATCTGTGTGGAGTTAAATCAAGATGTAAAGACAATACTCAAGTCATGTTGAGGATTTCATATCTTCGAGAACACTATTGAATGACTTCTAGCAACATAACATAATTTAAAATTAAATTTACCTTTGCTTTACAATCCATATGCTCGTTGCCAATTGTGCTCTGATTTATTCTTTCTTTCACGAGTTTTGAGTTTTCTTTTTGCAATTCTTCATTTTCTTTCCTTAGAAGAAGATTCTCCTTAGCAGCACTTGCAATCATTGAAATTACTTTCTCTCTCCGTTCATCTGTGTCATTCTCATTTTTCTCCTTCAATGTCATTTTTCTTCTCATCTGTTCTTGACACCTAACACCAACACTTTGTTCAACCATTTTGATGAATGACGTTTGCTTGAGTAATGCTATCTTGACTCTCCAACCCTCTGCATATTCCTGACAATCCTTGATCTAGTAATGGACAGATATTTGTTGTAAGTTGTGTAATCGATATCCAACGTTGTATTTGAACTAGTCATGATTCAATGGGCTTAAATTGTTTCAAGTAGATCAAACTGATTATACTAGGACAAATAACCATTTAGTTGACATTTCAAAGCTACACTAAGATATGACAAGATTTGTAATGTACTATTTTTATTAACTGCTTACAATATTGGCATTTGTTTTTTGTTCATCTCTTTCACATTCATTAACATTACCATTTCCAATAGACTTTGGTCTTTCCACCACACCATCTTTCCTTACCCAATTGGAATATTTCTGTATCTGCTCAAACTTCATGAGTACTTCATTCCTTAGTATATCTCTAAGTTCTAATTTATAATTTTTCTCGATTTGATATTGCAGATGTACTCTTTCTTGTGTGATTGCTTCCACAATCTTCTCTCTCTTCATTATTGTGACTTTCAGGTTTTCTCCTAGTTTACTTTTTAGCGCTGGCTGGTTCATCATTACCAACTGTACTTTGTTGTTTTGGGCTTTATCGCTAAGAGAGATAATCTCCTCCCTTAATGCCTTGACATCAAATTGGTTAATGCACCCTTCAACCTCTTTATTTGCTTGAATGTTGCACAGGCTCTCTTGATCATCCGGTTTTGATTCTTCACTTGATATTGTTTGTATATAGCATTC
Source organism: Mastigias papua (assembly GCA_964019165.1). Classification (NCBI taxonomy): domain Eukaryota; kingdom Metazoa; phylum Cnidaria; class Scyphozoa; order Rhizostomeae; family Mastigiidae; genus Mastigias; species Mastigias papua. The sequence goes on from OZ025274.1 coordinate 10,508,630, forward strand.
CTCTTGAGTAAATGCTTGAATGGATGGATGACGAAAGTGTGCAATTGGCTCAGTCACTACTGAACCTCTATGTGCAATATCATAGAGGTTTGAGTCATATGCTGTGACCACAATCTTTATTGCGGTAGGAAAGATATCTTTGCAGCCATCTGGTACCATACCACCAATTTGGGTCTGAATGATTGATGTTTGATATCTATCGGAGAACTTGTCTTCCATTACTGATGGGATTTGCTCCCTCGTCAGTAATACTTCCTCTTTGCCCTTCTGGAAAATTAACTCATCTTCGGTGTGTCTCTTTACTTCATCAGAATGGTTACTATAGCAATCTTGTTTTGCTTTCAGACCAATTGTGTTCTCACTAATTTGGTTGTGAGTTGTGTCGAGGAGCATTTCTTTCACTTCATTTTGAAACAATGTAATGTCTTTGCTTGGCTCATTTCCTAATGATGTTTCTTCTTCGCCTTTGTGGAAAGTGAAGCTTTTACTCTTGACCATAATTTCTAAACCAGCGGAGCAGTTATAGTTAAAGCACTCTAGTGATATATGGTCGTAATTTGATCCACTGAATTGTGTTTCCCTATTTGACATCTCTTGGCATTCATCATAGTTGCTATTTGGCTCTGTTGAAGACTGACGCGATGCTAGAACTTTTAAATTGTTCTCGTCATCTTCTTCTTCTTCAGATTCATTAGAATCAATATTTATCGTGCTCATGATCTCTGATGCACCTATAAGATAAGGAAAGTATAGTACTTTTCTTCCTATTAACGTTGCATTGAAGAATAGCCTGATACAGACGATTGTGCAACATGATAGTAACAGAATGTTGAGTTATCTTATTATATTTGTTTGTTATTTGAAGTCTTCTGTTTTAGAGCTAATAGAATCTATTCATACCATGCAAAGAGGCTTTCAAAGCAAGTTTAACAACAAAATAATATACTCCAACTTACTGAAGACGTTAGAAAGGCAATGTGAAATAAGTCGTAAGCGTGCATCATGAAGTTTCTGAAGTAAACTGAAATAGAATATTAGATCAAATATATGCATGTGATAATTGAAAGTTATTCCTCTAAGAAGCGAGATTGAAAATTTTTGCCTTCTAGAAGCATTTCTTTCATCAGATCACTTGATTAACTTGAATAGCTGTGAATTAGCTCTAGCAAAGACTTTCATCTTAGCATGCAATATTACTGTTTGGTATGCAAATATTAGAGTAAAGCTTCAGTTCATGAGTATTAAATCAGAGATCACATTTTAGCGCATCATATATCAGAGATCTGTATCCGGATCAGATTGTAGGATTTACACTTATGTACATTAGGTGAGGTTCTGTTTTGTACTATATGAGTCACAAAATGCTAAACGCAATGATCAGTAGATATCAATCAGTACTTACAGCTCGTTTTCATTGAACTCCGCCATTTTCTCTGCATTGAGACCGCGGCAGTCTTTAATTTCAAGACTTGCTCCACATTCTATTAGAATAGTGACACACTCTACCATGCATTCTTCCACTGCCAATATTAGTGGGGTCCTGTTGAACGATACTGATTATGACAATGCAACAAGGACAAGCAATCGATAAATTTCAATAAAGACTTTGCTACCTTAATGGTATTTGAAAGCCATAGTTATCAACAAATGAAAATAATAGATTTGATTTCAAACTATTTTGTCTCTATACTACAATTTAATATCATCTTACTATTGTTAAGATTTCTTCATTTGCTCGATGTACTCTTTTCCATCTGAACTTGGAGTATGGAATGAAATGTGTCAGTGATCTATTATCATATGCAATATACCAGTACGTTTCGATACAATTAAATGCTTATTATAATGCTGCAATTGCTTACCTTCCAATTTTGTCTTGTTTATCAACTGCTGCTCCAGCCTCCGCCAGTAGCTGTACAATTCGAACAAGATTTTCATGTACTGCTAAATGCAGTGCAGTGGATGCATTCTACAATCAAGAATGATATGCCATATTATTCCATTGGCTCAAATACCGTTATTTTTTTCCAGTAGTATATCACTTTTCAATGTTTTGCATTGAATTTAATTACAGTTGTTATTGCTCCAAGCGAATATGTGTATCGCTATTCCTATTTCCTTCCTACTGATTAAGTGTGCAATTCTTCTTTGTCTTTAAATATATTCATACTTATATGCACTCTTTATAATGTCGGGTGAATTAATCTGACTCAGCAACTTTGTGAATCCCTACTATTCACTCCCATGTTGCGTGGACAAATTTCCTAGCCATTTATTACCTTACTTTACGTTCATATTAGATCTTAAGCCCCTAATTCGAAATATGGCTATTTTACTAGTTTAGTTATTCTTCCCAGTTCTGTTGTAGACGGTTTATTGATTGCTCATGATAAATTAAGGAGCGTGTTTTGTACACTAACCTCATCTTCTGCATCGAGGTCAATATCCACATGTTTTACCAGAAATTCAGCTATGGCTTGTTGTCTCTTATTAATGGAGTAGTGTAATGGTGTTACTCCATAAACATCACTCTCGTTGAAACTATAGCGAACGGAGTAGAATGCTTTGACAATATCAAGATGTCCATTTATGATTGCCTTCAATACAGAAAATTGCTGATTGGTACTATAAATATATATATATATATATATATATATATATATATATATATATATATATATATATATATATATATATATATATATATATATATATATATATATATATTTATATATATTCATATATATATGTATATGTATCTATGTAAGTATATTCTTATACATAAATATGATATATATGATAGTGGTAACTGGTAGTGGATAATGCTATTAAAAGTAACCGTTTCCTTTTATAACACAAACGAGCTGCCACTAATGAAATTATGAAATTACAACTACTTAACCTTTGCTTTGAATTTGTTACAAGTGTTTTATGTCAGCTAAATGATTGTTTGTAAATAATTTTCAACTACATTTAAACAGCGCTTTGAGCTCCATAAAAAGCAATGACTGAAATTTTTCATGCTATAGTGTTGGAATTGGTACCCACATAGTAAACAGGGCTTTGTCCTTGTAGATCACCCAATATGTGCATTTTACTGCGTGACATAAAGAGAAGCTCAACTGCTTCTTTGGCTCCAGATAGGCACCCGTAGTGCATTGCTGTCCTGAAACGAAACAAGGTCAAAGGAATAAGATGAGATATGATACAAAAATATTAGAATGAGCTACAGAGTTAGTCTTAAGGCACAGCATGTCTGCAAAGGCATCATTGAAAGATCTTTGAAATGTTTTCTGTGAGGACAAATTCATCTCAAGGGTAAGCGATAACATGTGATGATCTCAACTAACCTTCCTTTGCGATCAAGTTTGTTGATATTGATGTCTTTGTCTCTCAATAAGCGCCTAACCTTATCGATTTTCTGCATATATACAGCACGATGGAACCTTGGGAGATGCCAAGGGTTAATACCATCGCTTGTTTTAATTTCCGAACGACGAAACAGTCTTCTAAACATCTTTACTTTGAACGTATTCGAAGAAAAGTGAACAGACTCGAGCGTCGAGTTGAATTTAAAATGATTTGGTAAATTTGACGCAACAGTCGCATAGCAATGATTTTAACTTGACGTAACAGTTGATTTTCTTCCTCAGTCTGTTCATAGTATTAAGGAGAGCTGGAAACTAGCACTTAACTGCATTAGCTAAAAGTGGTTATATGGTTTATATTTATACTTTGCAGTTAAATGTGATAATTTTCCAATTGATAAAGTAATCGAGGAGTTACTGTGTAATATGTAAGATGCCATTGTTTTTCATAACAGCATTTAGCAACTTGCTGCTTGTAATGATGGCTTGCCTAACAAAAGGTTTTTTCATTCAAAGTCAGATTGGACACTGAATGCCAAAAGCTTTCAATACTTTTCGTTTAATGACGTAGTTAGATTGAGAGGCTTCCCACCCAACCAATCTGTTTTGCCAACCTATTAAATTGTCATCTATCTACATTTTTATATCTCACATTTGATATGACCAGTTTATGGCTATTTACAAGTGAAATGTGACATTGGCCCTCTAGGTTGCGACTGAAATATTTATTCATGTGCTATTGGGTTCTGTCTCAAGAACAGAGCGTCCTGTTTCGATTGAAATCTGCCAGCCCTTGGATCGTGTCTAGCTCTAAGCCCATTCACTTCTTGTTTCCACATAGCTCTTTGGTCTTTCCTCTGCTATTTGTCCTGTTTATGAATTGCCGTCTTTCATTCACCTCAAAGCAATATTAATTTATTCTCCAATCGTACCATTCTGAGTTCTTCATCCTCCCTTGATTCACAGCACAGTTTTGCAATGAAAACTGCTTTGGAAAGTAGGATCTCTGCAATATTTCTAAGTAAAAATCGTTTATTGATAGGTTTAGCACAAGTACATTGTGTCACATTTAATCCAGTTATAGCAGCACAGATGTCATTTCTCCAAAACTAGCCTTTGAAGGCGAACCAGATCTGATTCTTCGTATTTCACCGCTTATATCTTCAACATTTTTGCGTGTTCTTGGATTGAACTTTCCAGCTTCAACTTGTCCTTGTGGACTGTTTCATGGCTTATGCATTCATTTACTTTAATTTCTAATTTTGTATTGGTTGTTTGTTTTTGACTTTGAGTAATGCAGCGTCTTCCATGCACTTCTGTACTTTTGCATTTCCCACCTTCAAATAGTAACTCTTCTTTTTATTTCTTTCATCTGCTCTTCACGTTCCTTATATACATTGACTTTTTCTCAAGATTTGAGTTCATGATTTGCACGTCTCTCAACGTCAACGTAAAATCTTGAGTAATTTTCTCATTAGTATTCTTAAGGTCACAAATCTCTTAACTAGATCGGTATACTACACTAGATTGGTATAAATCATAGTTGTGAATAACTTGGGTGTTCCCTATAAGTAACAGCCATAGCAAATGTGTTTGAAAAAACTCTGTTGAATCTTTACCCCCTTTCCGACCCCCTACTTGCTTCCTACATATCTCTTTATACTGTCATAAAATCTTTCTCTCTGGAAATCTCCTAAACTAATTGTCGTGCTTAAAGAGTAATTGTGTATTGTAATAATAGTCTTCGTTTTCGGTTATCAGACAACATCCTGAGATATATCCACCTAAGTTACAGAATGATCTTTTGAATATTCGAAGTTACAACACCAAATACATTTGTGCCTATAAAATATCTTTTTCTCGTTTCATATAGGCAGTTCGATATACCATGAATTATTGCATTTGTAGCTCTGTCAATTCTTTGAAGAGATTGTTAACAGCTGTTGCAATTCAAGTAATCCTAAAATGCTCTGCCACTTTCTTTGCAGTTAGAGCTTCCCATTATTACAATGCTTTCCAATTTGCCTATATGTCGACATTTTATCCTATATTCCACCAATAAAATATCACCTGAATACGCTACATTATACTCCTGTAGAAGTTTATTGTAATACTTAATGGCTCCAATGAACCACTCTTTTATAGAGGGCTTTTATTTTCTGGCCAGTGTGCATGTCATATTTCCTGTCCTCCACAAGATCTAATCGTACCTCAGTGGCTTCATCAGCTTCATAAAAATCATGGTTGACTTATTCATCCGGTTCTTTTGCAGACTCAACACTGTTGCATAGTGGAAATAAAATTGCTGGTTCCAGATACCTGTCGAATAGGGTACGTGGTAGTTTGCAAGCCCTTCTGGCAATATTTAATCGTCATTTGAACAATCAGCAGTAATAAGACATCTAGTTTTTAGCCACAATTTTTTTTCTGAATTCGTCATAATCCGAGATAATTGATCGCCTGTAGGCTTCACCGGCCCAATGAGTTGTCAGGCCCGTAGACACTAGGGGGCAGGGAGGCTTTGCCCCCCAATAATTCACCGAGGTTGTGTATAGAAGTATACTACACTGTACTTTTTAATCAATTTTTAACCTAGAAGCACCATAACACAGATATATGGCATGCAGATATCACTTCAGGCCTTTTCACTTTACGCGAGCGATCGCTCGCGATCGCGTCAGCACACTCGCAAACTAAATCACGGGAGCTTTTGGTCGCTCGCGCAAAACGGTAAATCTTGTCGAATATCGCTCAGTAATTTTGAAGGAAAATCACTAGTCCCTTTGTCAAAATATGTGAAAGTTGCCAACAAATCCATTTACCCATCTGAGGTGGTCGCTGCCGGAATTTTTTCTACTCTTATTCATTTTGTTTTCTTGTTAATTCCTATATAATGCCTATAGAACTCACTAAATAAGAGGTTAAAAAAGACTACTATTCAAACAAGATCCAGGAAAATATAGGCAATTTAAAGCAAACTTGGAAAATTGTTCATGAAATAGTAAATAAAACTTCTAAAACCACAAAAGTTAATGATAATGTAATTACTAACAAGAAAGTAATCCCTAACATTATCAACACATATTTTTCCAGAGTAGGGGAAAACCTCAAAGCTACATTACCCCATGAACCGAACCCACTTACAACTGGTATATATAGTATCAACAATAATCTCAAATTGTTCAACTTTCTAGAAATAACTGAAGAAGATGTTGTTAATGCTTTCTCTACTATTTAAACATCTCATGGGTCAGGGGTGGATGGTATTTCTAGCTTTTTTATAAAGACTGCTATAACTATTCTTGCAAGGCCTCTATCATATCTCTTTAACTGCTCGCTTCTCAATGGAACTTTCCCTGATAGTTGGAAAGTTGCTAGAATAGCACCTATTTTCAAAGAAGGTCCTACTGATGACCCATCAAATTATAGGCCTATATCAGTATTGCCAGTTCTTTCACGCCTTTTCGAGAAAATAGTCTATAATCAACTATAAAATCAACTATCTTAATGAAAACCAGTTCATTTATAGGCACCAGTCAGGTTTTCGATCTCTCCATTCAGTAGTCACATGCCTCTTATCCAACACAAATGATTGGTATTTTAATCTAGATGAAGGTAAATGCACAGGTATTGTGTTTGTTGACTTGAAAAAGGCATTTGATACAGTGGATCACGAAATTCTCATAAAAAAGCTCAGCCATTACGGAGTTAAAAATACAGAGCTGAAGTGGTTCTGCTTGTATCTAAGCAATAGACGGCAATGCTGCAAGGTCAATGGAGTATCATCTAACTTTGAATATATAAGGTGCGGTGTCCCCCAGGGATCATGTCTTGGACCTCTTTTGTTTCTTCTTTACATAAATGATATGCCATGTGCACTTAAATGCTCCAAGATTACGATGTATGCTGACGATACTAGTCTGGCATACTCAGCTAAGAGTGCTAGCGATATATCCAATGTCATGAACTATGAACTAGAAAGTCTTAGAAAATGGCTTTCTGGTAATAAGCTATCTTTAAATGTTGCCAAAACCACATCTATGCTGATAGGCACAAGGAATACATTACAAGGTAAAAACAATGGTGAACTCTTAAAGACAGAGTTTAAGATATCAGAAGAACTTATTGAGCAAAAGACTTCCGTTAGATATTTGGGTATACAAATTGGCAACCAGTTAAAATGGAAAGAGCATGTAGCGTCAGTGTCGAGGAAAGTCTCTCGTGCTATAGGAATGATTAAATATGCCAAAAAGATCCTCCCCCCAGGAACGTTGAAATTGCTTTATCGTGGACTGATTGAACCACACCTAAGGTTTTGCTGTTCGGTTTGGGGCAACTGTGGGGTTAGTACCATCAAAATTCTTGAGAGACTACAAAATAGATCCGTCCGTATAATAACTAATAGTTCATATGACGCACCAGTTGAGCCTCTTCTTGAAACTCTTCAATTGCCTAGTGTCAAAGAAATGGTCCATCAAGAATCTGCAAGCATGGTTTATAAAGCTGTAAATAATCAGACCCCAATCTATCTTACTACCCTCTTCAATAGAGTATCCTCTGTAACAAATAGAGTACTTCGCAATTGTGAATTAAATATAAGACCTCCGCGATTAAAAACAAAGCATGGGTAAAACTGTTTTGCATACAGGGGGGCCTCGGTTTGGAATTCCTTACCTAGTGATTGTAAGATAGCAAATGCAAATAGTTTCCAGTCATTTAAGATGAAACTAAAAACCATGCTTGCTGAGTAGAAAAAACTCTTCCTTTTTTTCAAAATCTTTCTTTAATTTTATTAAAATTTCTCATTGTAATTAACTTATTATTTTAAATTACATATATTAGTTATTAGGTATTTAAAATTGCATGTATTAGTTTTTTAACATGGCCCCCTGGAAACCAGATCTCTGTATCTGAGGGGCCACCATGTATAAATAATCAAAAGTGAAATGAAATATAAATCAACTTACACCACTTCTACCTCCAAGCATTTTTATGCATATGTTTGATAAAATATCACAGGCGTTTTTTCTTTGTAACTCAATTTCAAATTCAAAACACATGAGTTTTGAAACTCAGAGATAGACTAGAAACATCTTGTAGGGCGATGCCTCTCGATTTACAGCTATCCATGAATTTAATAACGGGGTATTTGGCCATTGCACATGTGCTTTTAGGATCATAATAATGGTTAATTTTCATTGACATCCAAGTGATGTCAGGCAGGATTATACTGTTTTCATAAAGCTCTTAGCATTATGCGTTGGTTTTTATCATGTTCCAAGCCCATGGCCAAATAGTTCTCTATGTTACTTCTGAAATCAACATGATTGTGTATATATTTTTACCTGAGCGATCGCTCGCGCAAGAGAAATCACGCGAGTGTTTGTCCACTTGCGAGAGCTATTTCTTACGAAAAGGCCTGTCACCTTAATCAGGATCAACGATTTGCAAATACTAAAATAAATACAGGTGTGTTCAACACTGTGTCACCTTATCCTTACAGCGTACGCTATGATCAATTGCAGACATGACTTGCTGCTGCAGGCAAAGAAGACACTACGACACTCGTATATGCCCTCCAACATACTGGGAGTGACCTCCAAACAACAAGACATTAAATGGAGTCATTTGTAAATTATAACTATCACTGAAAACGTTTCTAATGTAATCCAGATTTCCTGTAATCTGGACAATATTACTCAGTCATCTGTGATCTGAATTATGTGAGCTTTACTGTATCATTTAAAGATGCTCATTTATGTTCTTGCAATTAAATAAACTAAGCCCCTACTCCTCATTAAGCTCCCCTCTCAAATAAGCTCCCACCTTTAAAAGTGATTTTCATAAATAAGTCACCAGGGGCTTAATCAATAGTTTACTGTACATATTTCTTAATATGAATACTTTCAAAAAACTGGAACATTCATAATACCATCAATCCATCAATGGCTCATATTGAGTTCAAAGAATGGGAAACATTACATTTACAAATTTCTATTCATTCATAAAAGTTATTTTGTTAATCATAAACATTACTGAACACCTTTAAGAAACACAGTATCCCATAGCTATATCATTTGAGTCAACACCTAACATCAATTTTCTGAAATGTAATTCTATCTATTGTGTGCTGTCCATTACAGATCTAACAAACTTTTCCAAAGGAGATGCAGGAGCTAATGCAATCCTTGTCAGCTTATGGGATATCCCTGGTGTACAGTTACATACCTTTCCCTGCATGGCCTACAGAATTGTAGCTTACTCATTGCTATACAATCTTTATCTACTACAGTCATTTGGTAAATATATTTCATAAGGTTCACATTTGGCAGGTGATAACAAATGGACCAATAACAACTTAATTTAGAGATATAGCACTTGGTCTCCTTGCGATGGTACTAAATAGAAGCCTATCTAATTGTAGACTAAACCTCTTCAATATCATTATTCCTCCTCCTCTTCTTCTTCTTCTTCTTCTTCTTAGTTCTTTTTGCTTCACTAATATCTTTCTGAATTCTACTTTTCTTGCTAAGTACCTTTTTCTCTGTACTTTTTACGGGATCATCTTTTACACTTAAGCATTTGTCAGTGACTCTACAATCCCCACTTGATTCTCTTTTGTTCTTGCAATCTTGCTGAGTTTTTGTATCAGGTGATAAGAAAAATCCTTCTGCTCTAGTAGATTCTTCACAAGCTGGGTGTGAATTATCTAGCATCACAGTTCTATTTGACATACTTTGCTTATTTGCCTTATTTATCATACTTGATGACTTCCTATAGCTGCTCATCTCACCCGTGCTATTTCTAGCTCTTCTGGCCTCCTTCTTAACAGCTCTACTAGATTTCTTGACAACTTGCTCCATATCTGCTTCAATTCTATTTTCCCTTATTTTGGATCTTTTTTCATGGCAATTCTTCATTTTCTTGTTTGAAGAGCATTCTTTGCTCTCTTGCTCTTGTAATCGCTTCAGCTTTCCACCTAAACTATTACCATGCCTGGCAGCAGTATGAGCTGTTCTGCCTCCTGACATTTCAAAAGCCCTTTCAAGTGTATTTATATTTGAAAAATCTGTTCTAGCTCTGTCCTGCTCCTCCTCACTTTCACTTTCACTACTTTCACAATTAGTTTTAATGATTTCATTTCCAACTACAGTTGTTCCACTTTGTACAAATCTACCATATAATAAGTTTTTGGTTGCAAAAGTATTTGCTGGCCTTTTACTACTTATTCTTTCCATTTCTCCAACATCTTGGCACTTTGAAACCACTACCTAAATAAAAAATTTACAATAAATATGCTGATAGTAGAGAATGGCCTGTTGCATTCTATGGTTAACAATGAGATCTAATATAACCATAATTCAACATATGGCTTTTCCTGAAATCTAATCAGACTGTTAAAAAGATATCTCTCAATTAGCAGCAGCTTGACCAAGCCATTAATGCCAAGCTATGGTTTGATCTGAACACAAGATGGAGAATGAGGAAATTAAATGTTCAACTAGTTCCTATCAAATCATTATGTTTTCAGCCAGGGTTTTAAATACTACAAAAAATGTCAAAAATCAAAGCAGTTTCTACAGATAACCCCCTGCAGTGAAATAGTAATAATTCACTTTGTTTTCAAAACTATTTTACTAGAATTGTAAATACCAGCTTATTCAATACTGTTCTTTCAGCCAATGTGGTCATAATATAGATTTTCTAAAATATCTCCATGATGTTCTGTACTCTACTTCCACTAGCTGCAAATCACTTTTTTGCCTAGACCATATATTAGTCATGACCAAGTAAATTTATCTTATGTTCAAATAGAATTAACACACATGATGCAAAGAAAGGCAGATGATGACAGTATCAGGTTATGAACATTAGATCACAACAAAAGACAAGCTCAAATATTGTGATAACTTATGCATAATCTGACAACAACTTACCTGCAGATAACAAATACTCTTTGCAAGAGTATATAAACATTGTCAAACTATTTTGTATGGGCCAAAGAGTCCCATCAGTGGTCTTGCTAAATGTTATTTTACTGCGGAGTGGAACTTCTCACCTCACAAACATTTACAAATCATTACTTATGAAAGACAGGAAATATCAAAAAAGTAGTTTAAACAGCCTTATTTGCATGGGCCGTATGTGCCAGGCCAATATATGCCAGGGTGCATTACATGTTGATTCTACGCCGGACATTTCCCTCAATATTCTGATAGTATGCCATAATGGGGATGACTTAAAAGATAGTGGACCCAGCTCTACACCAAATATTTTTGCTGTGCGTCAGCGAATCCTACAGAAAACAAGTAGTGGATAATAATACACGCTTTTTTTATAAGGAACCACTTTATAAGGAACCTACATGTAGAAGGCCGAAATATTTAAAGAACTTATACTACTAAAGGAAAAATCCCTAAGGAACTTTTCATTTTCAAATTCCGAGTGCTGTACTCAGATGCAAGTGAAGATTACATTACATTGGATGATATCAATGGAATAGACATGATACTTCTTGATTGAAATTATGCTTTTGCATATATAAAACTTATTTCCTGTCGCATTTGTGCTTTTGAGGTTGAGTTCTAGCCATAATTAAAGGTAAAATTCAGAATTTCAATGATTTTCTAGTGTCTGTATTATTTTGTGGCACTCTATGTGCAGTGAAAATTAAGGAACTATTATATTAAGGAACTTTTAGTACTAGAGTTTGATAAAAAGAGGTGTGAAAATAAGGAACTTTTAGAACTAGGCCTTTAGCTAGGTTCCTTATAAAAAAAGCGTGTATAACAGAAAAAACACGCTTATTTTCACAATTCCAACAAATTTAGACAGCGATACGCCAATGAAGTTGAAAAGCCATTCATCTTAAGGGACTCCCTGTGGCCGATACGCCAAGAAGAAAAAAAACATCGCTTTTAAAAATTTCATTTTATATCGGTTTCGTGTATATTATTGTAAATAGTTGGTCTAAGTTAGTTTAACCTATGGTAAAACCAACTTAAAAGAATTTTATTATTATTATATTATTATTTCCTTCGTACGCTATTAAAGGCATTTTTCTAAGCCCACGTCGGACATATTCAGCCCTAACTATACGAAATCCACGTGGGCATTATAGGAAAGGTAAAGTTGCCAAATCCGCTCATTATTTGTTTCAAAAACATTCAAGTAATGAAAGCAAAAATGATTCGTACTTCCCCATCAACATCTTTTATCTTGATACTGTTTGCAACTTTATTGAACACGTGATCCCACCAATGAAACACGAACTGTTCGCTAGGATCTAGACCAAGGCCATTTTTATTGTTCTTAATTGACACCTTAATGGCTTCTTTCATTCCTTGTTCATTTTTTCCCAATCCTTGGCCTTCTCTCCAACCAAATTTCTTCATCTGCATTTGTATTGCTTGACTTTTCTCCATGTTGCTGCCACTATTTGACTGGATTTGTAGATCTTGTCGCAGAGTTATCAAAACCTCATATTCAGGCAGAGGCACTTTTAGCAGAGCGGTAAGTTCCAACTGTTCTAATTTCTCTGGTTTCCAAATTCTCTACACTGATTCCCTCTAATGATAATTGATATAGAGGTGGATGAGGGTAGTAGTAGTGACAAATGGTGTGTTCCAGTGCTGGGATTAGGAGGCATCTGAACCACTGTACAGCCGGAAGATGTCGGATGGTATGTTGAGAGCTAGTTTACTCTAGATGATTCTTGAAGTGGAAAAGTCTGACAACTGACATGTTACAACCATGCAGAAATTAAGGGTCCAATGCATGCAGCAGATAGTTAGAATTTAGAAATTAGAATGGGATAATCTTGAATGCAGGAAGGTCACCCATTACGCCACAGATATTTGTGGCATACAGGTATCTTGAGTCTGCTGTACGTTGGCGTATTTCGATAGATGCGAGTCATAAAATATTACATAGAAAAGCATGATAAATAACATTGAACTGTTGGCGCAATTGTAGAAATTAACGAACTGTTGGTGCAGATCTGGGGCGTATAACAACCTCCAATTCTAGACTAGACAATGGACACCATCCCAATGTGATTTTTCTGGCCCATCCATTTGCTCAGTTTTGTAAGAAATTGTCTCAACTTAATTCTTGTAGTTCCCTACCAGCGCTACTTACAGAAGTATACCTCGCCTGGAAATAGAGGGCCTACCCTAATAGATTATGTACCATTCAATAGAGCTTGATGAGCAGATTAAGATGATCCCTTCATTTAAGAGATCATTGCTTTATATGAAAGTATGGCAGCTATATGTCTATTTGCAGTGTAAGTTGTTTTTTGGGCTAATTCCATGAAATGTTAAGCTATTGGGTAAATAATGGTATTGCCTTAATCTGCTCATTGAGAACTATTGAATGGTGTATAATTTATTATGGTAGGTCATCTATCTCTAGGAGAGGTACACTTCTGCCCGCCTGCTTTCCTACCACATATAGCAGTTGCTACATCAGCCTAGTTGCTGCCCACCTTCTAAACAGAAGATTCTGGCAGAGTGATAGGACAGAGTGGAAATCCAGCTAAATGAGATTGTTGGACCTCCGGACAGACCTTTTCATGAAAAAACTGTTGCAAGGGCGGTATATCACCTGCACAAATCTGCCTAAGAGGGTGATTGGGTGATAAAAGTTTTTACTTCATAGGCATCCCCCAGAAGGGCAGTTCAACATTTTATAAAGCATTAACATATCGACATTTGTAAAGCATTGTTCTTGCCAAAACCCAAGTTATGTTATGTTCGGGCAAAAGTGATAGGCTTACTTGATGATAGGGTCTGATTTTTTTCTACCAAATTTATTTAGTTTCCTTTCCATTTACATTGTTTCTACTAAAATAGTGCTACAGACTATAAGCCTACGCAGGAATCTTACAAGTTTAAGTAGTATAAGTATGTTGATGTGCATCATTAACACTCCATACATACTTTGCACCTAACCATGACAGCATTTGATCTTGAGCACATTGCACAGAAACAGGTTTAAAATATGAACTAAATTCCCTGAGTCTCTGCATGGGAAGTCACTTCGAGATAGGCACATACAGTTATTTTCACTTTGCTATGTTCTCATAATTGAGACAATAGTTAGAAGGCGCAGCTTTAGTATAAATTTGAGGATGATAGCCATGACGAGCAATGTTGGAGATAAATCAGGACAGATAGTCACTTTTCATTAGAGTATTGCCATTGACACATCCATTAAATAGCACATTGACACATAGCAGTTAATTATTGACATATCCTATGGGCCTAAACAGTATGTTTCAGGATAGCTTATCCCATCTTCAGCTAATGAAAAAGAAAGCCTTGGGGCTTAGATAATCTGAATTGTATAAAGTTCAAAGAACAAAGTGTGAAAATGGGCAATATAATGTGAACAGGTGGAAAATACCTAAATAGTTGTTGGGGGCAAAATCAGGATTTCATGAGGGCAGTTAACCACTCATGTAAATGGATCTACCAGGGCATTTGTGAGGGTGAGGGTGATCACCCATATAAAACGAAAAGGCCTGGACCTCAATTTTGTATGTTGGGTAATGCAGGCACCCATGGGAGTGCACAGCAGAGTTTATGTGAGATGGAGAATTTAGGCATAGATAACTTTCCATCCTGGATGTCATGGCTAAAAGAGGCAATATAATAATAGGTAAACAAGGACAAAATTCATTTTAAAAGTATCACAGAATAAGTCCTTGAATGCATCTAAATAAGCAACTTCTCAGATGACCTTTACATAATGCTCTTTCTGAGTTGTTGATCTCAACTGGAGGGCAAGAAGTGGGTGAAAAATATGGCCTAGTGAAGCTTGTGCTATTGACTATGGAGGGGCTGAGGCGAAATCAAATGCAAAGCAACTCTATTGCATTGAAGTCAAGTTGTTTCCATTCAGAAAAAGCAAGAACATTAAGCAACTTCATGACTTGAGAGGTAATAACTTACTTCATTGATGTAGTAGCAGCAGACAATGAAACCAGTGGAGACTCCAAATCGCTAGGTGAATCACAGTATCATTTGCTGAAAACAGTTACAGCCCTTGCCCCACAAACAGAGCAAATATATTCAACATGATTATCAAGAAACTTCACAAAAATGCACTTTACATTCATACATCAGAAGTTTCTTCCCATTACTTGCCTTCCAAGTGAGATTGGCCAATCAGAGATACAATTACATAATAGTCTTGTGACAAGTGAATTTGCTTATTGTTGGCATATGAGGTAGAATGTTATAGTCAACAGCATTTAATCCATCTCTGAAACCTTTGATGTTTTGACTTGCAATAACATTATTTGGTAACAGATTCCTTTCCTGTATTGTTTTTAGAAAGAATGTGTATTTATAGTAGTCTCCTGAGCCTTGTAGGGTATGGAATGCCAGCTGGCTCCTTCCCTTGAGTCTTGTACAGTTTTGTCTTTCTGCATACTTTGGTAGTCTTCTCTTAATCACCACAATATCTATGCTTAGTAGTAATAATAATCATATTTAGTCTGGTTTGCTTCTTCAGTAATAATCTTGCTGCTATCAGTGAAGGACCTGCTTCCTAGGAACTTAAATTGATATGTTAGAAAGTCATAAAATGTAATATTATTCATAAAACTATAATATTATATTTTACTACTTTTTAATATACCTTTTTAAGTTCCTAGGAAGTAGGTCCTTCATTTATAACATTAGGATTATTACTGAAGAAGTAAAGCTGAAGAAAGATAATTTCCATGCTTCTTAATGGCATTGCCACTTGTACTCTACCACATAACAATCCCCAGGTTGTTAGCTTGTATTGGTTTTCATTTACTACAGTGCTAATTAGTGGGAAAATATGATATTGCCTATTGTTCATATTTGTGTAAGGAACTGGTTGGAGTTTGGAGAGTCCTGATCTTTTTGGATAAATTTGCCAATATTGGCATTCTCTGAAGTTTTTGCATGGTCTTTGAAATAATATACACGTAAGATATATCAAATTGGAAGTTTAGGTTTTTAGGAAAGAAAGTGTAATACAGATACTATAACTCTTTGAATTGGCCCCCCTTGAATAAACTCCTTCCTCAAATAAGCCCCCATGCTAGAATTTCAAATTGTTAATAAGCCCCCCTCAAATAAGCCACACCCCAGATGATGATAAAGAAGACTTTCATAAATATTAATGCTTAAATTTAGACTTTTCTTGTAATATTATGGAGAAAAGGAGCTTTAACAATGAGCTTTTTATATCACATTTTTCCGATAATCTTATAAGCCCCCTCCCTTGAATAAACCCTCCCCTCGAATAAGCCCCTATCAAAAAACATCAAAAATAAATAAGCCCCCAGGGGGCTAAATCAAGGATTTGTGGTATGTCATGCCAATATATATATATTGTGTTCAATTTTCTTTTTGAATTTGCAGCGGTAGGCTGCAGCACTGTTCTTGAGGACTTATTCTGAAGATCAGTCTTTTGTTGCTGCCATGCTTTTAGCATGTATACCTCTGTGTTGGAATTGCCCTTGATTTGCTCCTAGATTCCCAGGCTATAATCATCCCTGATCATATGCAGACACAATATATGTAGAAGATGTAGATTTAGGCACAGTATTTTGGAGCTTGTAGCATATATTAGTGCATATACATGTAGATGCATACATGGTAGTTTCTTGTGAAAGATTTTGTTCTCATTATTTTGTCATTTTGTTAGAGGATTCATCATGTCTACTGGTGACAATATTTGATATTAATCCCTTCTGGTGGAGCAAGCATGAATCGGATAGTAGGGCTGAGGTAATCTACAATTTGCTAGTAGGAAACTGTATTGTATTGACAATATTACAATGATGATGGTATGTATGGCTAAGCCATTGAATTGATTATGTCTATGTTTTAGTCAACATCTTCACAAAATCAGAGGAACTTTTTCATTTCTTGTATGGGCTGGAATTATTGAGTAGCACTATAGTCAGCCAAGAGCATTATTAGTGAAGGTGAACAATCAAAGCCTTCTTGGGAAAGTATGGTTCTTGTCAGATAGCTGTCTTTGAGTTTGGGGAGTTGTTAGTTTCTACTAATTGTCCTGTGGGAGTTTGGTTTTTCAAGCTAGGAGTCCAGATGCTCTAGATGTCAAATTAAGTGACCATAGTGGCAAATCCTCTTATATATGAACAGGTGGGAAAATCAATATTACAGTGCATAAGAGATGCCTTCAAACAAAGTCCATAAATACTTGAAGAAAAGGTGCATGTTAAATACAGCTCAAAATATAGTATTTCAATGCATTTGAGTTCACAAATCCATGTCATAGTTTTTACATGAAAGTGGTCATATTTTGATTAATTGATGTGCCTTTCACCAGCCTGTTGTCAATGCATTCATTTTTTCACTGTTTTAAGAGTTTGATATTACCTTGCATACATTTGCTTTCTCTAGGATTCATTTACTCACTGTTTAGAGAGTTTGATATTACCTTGCATACATTTGCTTTCTCTAGGATTCATTTGCTCACTGTTTAGAGAGTTTGATATTACCTTGCATACATTTGCTTTCTCTAGGATTCATTTGCTCACTGTTTAGAGAGTTTGATTGTCTTCATAAACTCACACTTGTTAATGAAGCACACAAACAAACTGGGTTTTATCATATGTCATAATGAATCAAGGTAACTGCTTGTTTACTTCTCAGTAGCTTTTTAGGGTTGATTTTAAAGTATTATAACACATTCATAAATTAGGAAGATTTCACAAAGTTTGGTAGTCTTGGAATAATTAATTCTCATTTTTAATTTATGCTTCATTTATCTTCAGATGTTACTCTGAAGGACTTTAATTTTATACATTTATAAAATGTTATGTTTCAAAATTTATCATATGGTTTTTCATTGCCTTGTAGAGAGGCCTTAGTTTTCTGTTCAGAAAAATTTTTCTTGCCCATTTGTTCTTTTTGTTCCCTCTCATATAGAAGAAATACTTTCGTTGCAGAAATACTGGGTCATTTATGATGATTAAGAATAATAGTGGGCCAAGGATGGAGCCTTGAGGGACCCCAGACAGGAGGCTTAGAGCCTCTGGCCGTTCCTCGCCATACTGAATTATCGCATTGCGATCGAATAGATAATCAGTCAACCACTCTAGCTCCCGATCTTGTATGCCATATTTTGGCAGTTTGCTCAGAAGTGTTGAGTGGCTAATAGTATCGAAAGCTTTCTTTAGGTCTATAAAGCACGTACCAACTAATCTCCCTTTGTCGACATTTGATCGTATTTCATCTAGGAAGAGAGTCACTGCCTGCTCTGTAGACATGCCTCCACGAAAGCCGAATTGATATTTTTATATTAAGTTATTTTCTTCGAGAAATGTCATCAACTGCTTGTGGATAACTTTTTCAGCAATTTTTGTCACAATTGGTAGAATCAATATTGACCTGTAGTTTTGGAATTGAGATCGAGAACCAGATTTGAAGACTGGTATGATACGAGCTGATTTCCAGTCTGCTGGAACGACCCCGCTCTTAATGGACAGGTTGATAATATATGTTAGAGGCTCTTTAATAACATCCTTAGCATCCTTGAAGAATGATACAAGCAGATTATCACATCCAGTCGATTTTTTCTGTTTCAACTTTTTAATTATGCTACAGATTTCCCCTGATGTTATCTCTTTGAGGTGAAATGTTTTGTAGGTTTTAGTGACCATATCACTGGGTATACGGAATGCAAAATTGATCAAAGGCATAGCTGAGATTTAATGTGGTTGACAGTAGTCGAAAAAAAGATCGAAATCCATGAGCAATTTGTTTCATACCCGTACACTTCTCTCCATTAATATCAAAAGATTGGCACGGAGGATTTTCCTCCCCTGGTGTAGCATAAATCCTTTTTAGGGTTTTCCAGAATTTCTCTGGATCATTTGAGCTTTCTTTAAGTAGTTCCTTGTTGTAACTATTTCTTGCCTTACGGAGTGTGATATTTACCTTGTTGTAAGAGTGTGCATGACTATTAAAGCATTAAATTATTGCAATTGACTGCTGGGCGGATGGTTCGAGGTGAACCCTGGATACTCGCTCGCTGTCCACCAACAGACAATGGGTACCTGCTGGCAACGCTGGGGAATTTAGGGAAGGTGAGGAAAGGAACTGATCATCCTGCCTCTTATGCTGACGCCCTAGGATAAGTGTCCTCTTTAACTGGCACTCCTCAACTTGTGTGTGTAATATAACATAAGTACTTTTGATCATAGTGTAGATTAAAAATCTTATAATTTTTGAGTCTGTACTTCCAAAATATCGATGCTAATTAGGACTACACATGACACTGTGTGTTACCTTGATCTTGAATAGAATTCATACTTGCAAACATAGCTAACAGCAGCTGTCTCTTATTTTTGATATAGCAGTAATAAGGTTGAAGTAAACAAGATTTCTTTTGGTCAAAATTCGTATCGGCTTATTTCACTATATGATTTTTAGTACTCGTGTACGCAAATATTAGATTTTATTCGCTTTCTTGTATTGTATATCCTGATATTATACAATTTCTCTTTCGAAAACTCTCTAATGTGGGATTGTGTTGTCCAGGCATCTCCATGTTATTTGCAATGACTTCTGTTCAATATATTGGAAATCTCCTTCCAGTTTATTCTCCTAATTCACTTATTGCCACTCCCTTCTGATGATGAAACGTTTATTATTAGATTATGTCGTAGTTAAAATTAATTTGATGTCATCCTAGTTTTTAAGTCTGTTTCTAACGAACATGGAAAATGGAAATGACAAGACATCTTTAAAGACAAAGAAATATGTCTGTTTTGCCACAATCATTATTTTAAACCTTTCCGTTTCTTCTTTTGTAGTTCTTTTGTTTATCCGGATGAGAGTGCAGCAGTCAAAGAGAGTAAATCAGTGAATGATGGTAAATATGAAGAGTTTGTAAGGCTTGATAACAATGTTGTTGATGAGGTGAAGAGAATTTATGGAAGTATTTCTAAAGGTATGAGTTTTCTATTTCGTTTTATTGAATTTTCCCAACATACCATATATATGCCATATAGTATTGATAAGATTTAAGAACCGTTGCACAATGGGCTCGTTTGGCTGGGGGTGGGGGGTGGGAAAGTAGGAATCTACACAGAGATTGATAATACCAAGCGTTTTTCGACATGGAAAGCTAGATAACCTGTGACTCTGGAGTGATCCTTGCGAGGTCCTCGGATCATCCTAGGATGGCAAATGGAGGTAAAGAGTAACAGTGCGAAAATGCCAACAGATTTGGGGATCATCTATACACTAATGTGAGGAAAATGAAGCTATTAAAATCTACCAACGCAAGTTTAATAATTAAGTTATTAGTAATAATCAACGACATGATGAAGTACTCTATTCTCAAACGTAGTGTAGCTGGAAAAGACGTTAAATCCTGAATGACAAATCACTTTCAATTTAAGCTGTTAAATCCTGAATGACAAATCACTTTCAATTTAAGCTGTTAAATCCTGAATGACAAATCACTTTCAATTTAAGCTGTTAATTTTACTTAAAAAAATTAAAAAGCATTAAAATCTTATCTAGTTGATTTTTTTAATTTGCAACCGTCAGGGTTACATTTCTAAGCCACAAATGATTATTTTGAAAATAATTGATAAGACAAAATGCAACTTATACAATACTACCTATAATATAAACTTGATCAAGGAAGGAATTATAGTTGAGTGGCGTGAGCAAAACATTCATTTCGACGGTAACTTGTCAAGCAGCTAAGTATACGTTTGATTAGTGATTTGATTGTCAAACTACTTGGTACTGTTGATAAGGTAAATGTCCTTTTATGTCACTGATTTTTTAGTCATTATCCTTGTCACTTTGTTGTTGGAATCGGACTAAATTTGCTGAACTGTTAGGGTTTGAAAAACTTCGACTAGGATTCCAATACTATACATCATGCGTTCAAAGATTAGGCATGAAACCAAGCACAAAGTGAAACAAACTGTTTTTGATTTGTACAATGTATAATATAATCTAACAATACTTTACATATCTGTGCCTTTAATATGCAAAGTTAAGTGTGAAATTTATAATTTCTTCGCATCCCTGTCTGTATCTCCCTGAATGAAGTACGTACTGCTTTCCGCAATAAACTTACAAGTTGTGAAACCTTATTTTCTGAGGTGTTGCGAAAATTATGCTAGGTGTTGGACTTCCAAATGTTTCCATATGTTTCTCGGAAAATTCTTAAAAATAATTCACCACTTTTCATAGCAGTAAAATCTATGGCCAAGTAGACAACAATGGACAACAACAATGCAACGTCAAGGGATAATTTAGACCTCAAATCTGGAATCTGTGTAAAATTTTGTTTTGGTGGTATATTTCTAAGGTCACTTGTGCAATTAAGAATATGAGATCTTGACTTCAGCATTATCGTACCAAAGTGAGATTTTCCCTTGTCTAAGAGTGAGTATTGATAATGGCAGGCAGCTTTTCGTCATTATATGTCCTCAAAATGAAATTAAATAGCATGATTTGAGATCGCCACACATCTGAGCGTATGTCAAATGCCATAGCAGAGTATAACTTTGAATCCTATTTCCCCCTATGTGCCCACTGGACGTTGTTCTTTTTCGTTGTTTTGGGATCTTCCTCTATAGCTTCATTTAAAGATTTTAGTTCGACTTCATTTATTCAGATCCTTTTGATAAGCCACTCTGTAAAGTCTCTATATTTTATGTTTTTAGACAGAGTCCTCGATGCATCAGAAAGATCCACAAAACTTGCCGGGGCAATGTCACAGGCACTGTGTTGTATCCTACACTTCACAAAGCGTACATGAATTTATAGTTTGTTTGTTCACGAATGTTAGAATCATCCTATAAGTGATCACTTTTTCAGAAGCATGTATGTGAGAAACATTAGGTTCAAATCAAGTACAAATCAAGAGATATTTATGCAAGACAATCAAATGACATATTCAATTCCCAATTCGAATTTCAAATTCAGTTTGATATTCAAGTGTATAAATACGTCACAGAACCTGAAAATTACATTTCTCATCTCACAGATGCTTCATCAAGGTTGTTAGTGGTGTTGAAAGGAAAATTGAAGAATGTTAAGAAATAATTAGAGCTGGATTTGACAATAGTAAGAAACATCCAGGTTGAAGGCAGGAAGTTTGCTTCTTGTAGAGAAAGAGTGCATGGCAATTGTCGTATTTTAAGGTTAACTCTTGTTTATATTGCATGCTTGAGTAAGACAGAGTTTTAAGACAGAGAAACTATACGACTAGTTCTTTTGAAGGACAATAGCCATCCTACATTCGAAGAAAAAGTTTGTTTATTTCTCAGTATTTGAGCTGCAGCTGTCATAATGCTTTCGTTCAAAAGACTGCTCTAATTCTGGCTGTACCTAAAAGTTTGAGACGACCCAGCATTGCCAATTAGCGACTGTTTTTGAGTTACATAAGAGGCAGAATAGGTGTTCGTTTGAGAGACGGACTCTCTGTGGAAAAAGTAGTGAAGATCTCATGAAAGTCAACATAATCTTCAACTTTAAGAACAAGTTTGATGAATATCTTTCTTTAGATGATCAAAATTGCCCTTGGTTGCTACTTTGTTTTCATTTGTTGCGTATTCAAAATTTTTATTTATCATACCGATATACTCATTGAGTGTGATTTGATCGCTTTACTTAGTATAAGATATTCATCGAATAAAGAAGGACAGTTCAGGTATCTGACTTTTTAGATGCTTTTGATTCATTACTATTTTGACCTCGGATATTTGAATTTGTTGATGTACTCCATGATTTCTGATAGAAGTTAGTGAATAAAAGCCATACGATTAGGAATTTTCCTGCAGCGTTAACAACTTTTGTTATAACCAATTGGTAATTGACCAGTACCCTTTATCCTTTTCTATTCAGATCAATTATGGTTGACCTAATGTCCTTTATCATTTGATTTCCTTCATGGTTTTTTCTTAATATTCTATATCTAAGTAGTAATCCTGTTCGATAATTTTGCCTTTATTACTGTTTTTGACTCATTGCATTGCCGTTAGGACTTTTGGCTCATTGTTGATGGCTTTGGAATGTTATAGCTCTTTTTGTAGTGCAGTTACTTTGCAGAGAATGCAAACCAGTTGCAGAAGAGAGAGCATCACAGATTAATCACAGCCACGATATACTAGCATGCAACTTAATGGCTTTTTTTTCTTTCCAGCGGCCGAGAAACTGAGTTCAAGGATTTTGGTAAGTTTAGTTTTGTGAAAGTTCCAGTACCATCTTTATGTTCTTTAAGTTGACAGTCAATCAAAAAGGGACGTTTTTTAGCCTGCTATGCTGATTGTATTTCTCTGTTGCAATGCTATTAACTATCATCATTTTTTGTGGATTTGTGACTTGTGTCAAATTTAGACTTCCTCTCTGAGCTTAAGTACTGATTTTTAGGAGTAGAGCTTGTTGTCAACTTGTCCCTGTATTTTTATAATAAGCGAATGTTTATAACATCATAGCTCATTAGAGTTGTACAAGGCTTGGCTGACTTTGAAAGGTGAGCGTGTTGCTAATAATGGACAATTTCGCACGCTTTTTCAGTCAAAGTTAGGTTTAAAATCTGCAAATTTGACGAGTAAAGAATGTATCGTTTTCGATTCTATTTATCTCTACAAAAAACATCATGAGGTTATATTTCTATTCGTGTTTGCTCTGTTAGAGCGACGTATTTAGCGCAGTGTAATGAATTCATCTCAGTGTAACTGCCTTGATTAGTTATCCTGCCTTCCTTACTGGAGTTGTACGATTATTACATAAGCGTAACCTTTGCCCCAGAAACTGGCCTTTGTCGAGTGCTTTTTTTCATTTATTGGCCATTGTCTGTAACAAACTCCGTAAATATTGCGCTTATGAACTTTTTAGATACTGAAAGGGACAAATGATACCGCATCTGATTATATGCCCATCATGAGTTGCATATTTGCAGCACAGAAAAGCGTAAGTTGGAATAATTTTCACTCGTCATTTCGGAAAGGAACAATCCAAAGTTGCTGCAATAATGAAGCTTATTTGAAAAAGTATATAGTAATATTCAGATAGGGAATTGACGAACATCGAGTCATTTGTGTTGTTGCCAAATAGTGCCGCACATGCGGTGTAATCCACAAGAACAGCCGTTGTTATAGACTCAACTCTAGACTTTGTGATATCAAGGTTTAAATATACCATCAACTTCTCGTAAGTGATCGAAAAATTCATGTTATACCAAAGTATTTTGTTACTATTTATTAACATATGGTAGATTTGAGATTCATTTTCACTAGTCCATCTCACTTTGTTGTATTCGATTATCAAGACTTATTTCTTGTAGTGGGCAAAATATGTAATTACTCAACGTTTGAATTATATTCACTTTCTGCAGGATATTGTAATAGATGGATGCAGCCTTGACGAGGACTCTGGTTACTTACAACAGGTAATTATGGTTACTTTCTAGAATTCAATGGCTTTCCTATATTTTGTTTTATCAGGACTTGCTCTGAAGCTTGGCCATCAAAGTCGTTGTAATTATCATTTCGGGGCCTCTTCAATTGACTTCGTTCATTGGAATTCCCGAAACAGATTTTCTACGGATGCACTACCCTTCAAAACATTCTTGTCAATAGTATTTTGCATGTTTTTCACCAATTAGTTGTGTAGTTCGCTTTTTGTCATGAAGTCGCTTTTACTTTTGACAATTTAGATCATACTTTTGTCTCTTGACTTCCCTTTTGTCTTTTTACTTTCCTTAAAACGCATAAAAGCATAAAAAAATCTTACTAGAATGCCGACTTTTGGGTTTATATTTTTGGAGGAGAGGGTTTTATTTGTACTCAAGTTTAACTTATGCAGCGGTGTCTATGTGTTGGCATGAATTATCTTGTAATTATGTGTGTTGCTGCCATTAAATGGATTTGTAATAATAATGGTGGTCTCTATTGGATACGTGGATCAGCAATTTCATCGTGATTACCTTTTCTGTTGTACGAAGGAGAATTTTCGCGATCTCTTCTCAAACATGACTATTCCATCCAGTCTAATCTTGTTTGTTTTAGTTCTGGTTTTAATATCATTAATTGATAATTGGTCATCAGAAATGATCCTATTTCGTGAACAATGTAGAACTATTTGGTTTCCCTATCTCTTCAATGCAAATGAAATGCGGCTAATTCAGTCGGAAGAAAACCAACCCTAAATGTACAGACTTCCTAATCTCTTTGCATTTTCTGAAATCTCTAATGTTTGCATTATGTCTACTGCTAAATGAATGCATAGAGCGAAAACAGCGCATATATTGCAATATGTTTATCAGATACATGAATACTTGTCAGTTTTACTCTTTCGTTCTTAAATTATGTATGTTCTCCTTTGATTGGCTTGAAACAATCTGCTGGACTCATCTTTTCTCTCCTTACACTTATATAATGTGTCTTTGTTCTTTTGGCATCTGTTGCAGATAAGTTCCAGTGAGCTGTTATATTGTTATTTTAGGCAGCTGATATTACTGGTGGCAATTACATTAAGGTTCCATCTTTGTCTGGCTTGTTGCAGTACCTATTGGTTAGTCACTTCCTTTTCATCAATAACTCTGAAAGCTGCAGTTGTTATCATTGGTTGTATAGGGCTTCATGTGTTATCTCTGCTTAAATTTATGGACGTCTATTGGATTAATATCAATCATACTTTTAAATAATTGAGATATCTTGTTAGAGTTACTAGAGATGCAGAATCCACCATAAAATCAAAAGCAGAACTCAAATCTCAACTTTTTGAGCTAAGTGAAAGTAGTTTTGTACAAATCAATGAATGATCAGAAGCCATTGCTCTTGTTGATGTTTTGAGATGGTTTACTGGCCAGAGCATGTTTACTTTGATTCGCTCTATTTGAAGTCAGTTCTATAGAGCTCATTGGCTTTAGAACGAAAGTGAAATCGAGCCATATAGCAAGACAGCAATCATGATAAGTTACGCTTGATTAGTAGAAACTATGGTATTGAATGCAATTGACTTCGTGGACATACAACATTAAATGTGGTTTATTTTGCCCATTAGCACAAACATGGTAGATATGCCTATCATTTAAATTGCATTGATTGCTTGTTATATTCTACATGAATTTATAAAATAAAATTTATTTGTTGTTTTTTACTTTAGTGGATTTTCCTGCCCGATCCCGACACAAGGAAATCTTTGGTGTTACCGTCTTCCACATATATTGATTACAGAGGCGCGTGTTTCTGCCATCGTCAATTGGTCGATGTTGGTTTTGTGTGTTCTGTATGCCTTTCGAGTAAGTTTGTCGAATCTGCTGTAAGTTTTAATTGTAATTGTTAGTTCTTTTGAATTATTGCAGCTTCGAAACAGGTTTGAGCGTTTAAGTATGTTTCAATGTGTAAACAAGCATAATTTTTTGTGTCACAATCGCGAAATGCAGTATGCTATCCTGTTAGGTAATCTTTGCTAAGTTCGACGTTCTTTGGCTGGTCTCTAAATTTCTGGTTTCCAAAAGTATTTTTTCTATAGGTATTAGATTTTGGAGTCCGTCTACAGAACATTGTGCATCGATAGTGTAGTGATGTGCACACGGTTTGAATCCCAGTCCGAGGCGCTTTAATAGCATCGTAATAGCTCTTGCCGAGCTATCGACTAATTAGACGTTGGTCTGGGTGACAGACGAGCATGTTAAAGCTATGCTATACGTATGCAACTTTATCAGTGAGTTAACTTCAGTTGACAAACCTGGGCGGATAATAGCTAGCCTTTAGGATGGAGTGCCTAACATCAATAAACTTCCTTGTCTTGTTCCTACAGACAGTTTCTCATTTGTCTGTTATTTCTTTGATAGTCGTCTTCATACTTCATTTATAATTAGGATGCACTTTGCATTTGTGCGAACAGCCAGTCTGACCGTTACATTTTCCATGGTTTCTAATCCTACGTTAGAAGAACAGACTAAATCAGCAAGGTATTATGCTGATACATCTTATCTCTGTTTGTATCTTCTATGACATCTGATATAAGACAACAGAGCTGTTGCTACCTTAAGTCAACCCCGTCTGGAACTTAATGACGGCAAATTGCAGGACACCTTTTTCATCTTCAATAAGAAATTAGAGATAAAGCATATATTGAAACAAGAAGTAAAAGAGATTATCTCGATATAATTTGCTTTCTTAATGGAATGCAATAAGAAAAACCTATCATGCATTGATTGTGTCCAGTCTGCTGGTGAAAAATCTCTTATCATCACACATTGTATAGTGGAATACAGGTTGTTATTTTTCCTCTTTGTTTGTTTTTCCATAGACTGTTGGTCTATTCTATTTGCTGGTGTTTTTGATTGTTTTGCATATGAATTGTATGTTGCTAGGATACACAAGCATTAGAAACATTTTACCATATGAATGTTTGAAGGGTTATCATAGTGAGAAAGCAGATTATATTTTCACTCGCTTCTTCATTTTTAGTAGCTTACGGTGGAATCATGTATTTTTAATTTTTTCATGCAATCCCATTAAATGAAGCGGTCGAGCAATTCAACCATTAAGTTTTGCAAAGATTTTTACTAAGGAGTGGTTAAAAAGTATAAAAGCTTTCTCGTTTATTGGAACATCTGCCTGTAGTGTAGCCTTTTACTCAAGTAAGATTGGGCCGAGAATGATGCATTCGGAAAACACTGACTTGTTGAAATATTCCTGCCACTTCAATTCTTACTTGACTTCACATGATCCAATAAAGTCTATTCTGAATATTGCATCAATAAAATGCATGATCCCATGGAATGCAATTAGTATAAGTGTGTTGCTTTCTGTTCAAGCAAAATTCTCGCAGAACTGTTTCTTACAATGAGGATTACTATTATCAAACTTCCTATCAACTTATCAATTTATCAGTTCATTTCAACTGATAAATGGCAATTGGTTTTTTTTTATTTTGAGAGGTGTTTTAGTTAAGCAGCAGGCATATATGAAATAGAAGTGTTGTTTCTCAAAATGAACTGTTATTACTTGAAGTAATTTCTTCTTTTCACTTCCACTGTTCTGTCATGTCTCACGGAAGTTGAGTATGTTGAATGATTAATGATTTGGTGCATTGATGAATTCTTTGCGATGAATCCTTCTTTGTACTCAACTGCTTGTACTCCAATCTTGATTCATCTTGTCGTTTGTTTTTTCCATTCAGCTACTTAACCAGACTTATTTTAGACACTTATTTTACTTTTCGTTGGACTAGGCCACAGAGCTCTTTCTCACACTTGATATATCATGCAGGGAAATTTTGATAGGCCAGTAGTTTGCGTGGTTAGGTAGCGAAAGTGTAGGGTTCATTGCATTACAGTGAAGAAATACACATATCTAGTTTGAAATCAGACTGTTGGGACTCAAAAATTTTCAATAGAATAGTGATATCTTGTTGTTTATATAATGATACAGTAATACCAGAGTTTTGGGATAATGATATATTGATGTCAACGTGTAACTCATACCATGTCTATTTTTCAAATTTGTAAGATTTTGTTTGATAGTTTGCTCGTCCTTTACTGTAATATTGTCAAAAGCTTTACACACTGCCTCGTATTACATTAATATAGACAAAGGCTAAGTTATCGTTCAGAGTTTGAGCGAACAACGATTGCGACACATTTCGGGTTTTGTTTTTTGAATCGAGGCAATCCGATATTGTTCAGTAGAATCCTCATTTGAGTTTTGAGTGAGCTGAGTAGAAATATGAGAAATTCAATTCCAGAGAACACTGATGCCCCAATAAACAAACCCAAAAGGCCCCCAAGATCTGAGAGGAATTTGTCCACGGAATATGCTTTTTCCTGTAGAATTTCATCATACTGTAGTTGAGTATAGTAGACTTGAATGGCTGCTAAGTGTCTATTGCTTTCGTATTCACTCACATTTTCTCCAATTTGAGAGTTAATCACTGATAAAATATCGTTTCTTATATCATCATGGGGCCATCTGCTTTGTGAGATTGAGTAATCGAACACCAGCTCATTACATGGCACATAGCAATCACACGATAGTTGCTCGTTAGTAAATTGTTCCACGACTTTTCTGATACAGGCATGTTCTGCATCCGTCGTAGGTATAGGCGTCAAAGACATGTTACCCAAATTTTTAGTGCTTATATCATTAAAATAATGCTTGATTGTAATAGATATGACCTTGCATTCCTTTATCTGATGAAGTGCTATGCATTTAATTTGACATTCATGTGGATTCCCATTAACGTTGTCATCGACACATTTATCTGGATATGGAGCTGGCAGTCGTGTATATGTCTTCTGCCGTACGCTTATTCTTGTTAAATGTCCCGGTATTCCAAGAATCCCATCGGTCCCTGCAAGATATTGCCCGTGTGGTTTGTGAATAAACACTTCTATGCCATGGGTGGATGTTGCACCGATGCTTTTCGTGGTATTAGCATTATTTGCAAGGTAAAACACTGCGAAAATTCCCATAGTGGGACCAGGTATGATTTGCTTGAGTGAACCATCTTGGTTGAACGTGTAGCATTGTCCCTTGTGAAGTATGGGTAGACGACCTTTCACATGTTTATCAAAGATACACTGGTCACCTGAAAATTGGCACAATGGCATTTCTCCTTCTTTGTCTTTTAAGATGAAATTGTACGTTGTTTCATTGTGGATATTGTCTTTATTGATTAAGTTTTTTATGTGTTGCGTTTCTGCATGTAGTATCGTCCTACTGTCGTCACTGCTATTAGATTTGGTATTCGTTCCTGGTTTCAGATTTGGAATACCATCACAGACAGTAATTGCAGGCAGTGCCAGTGCGCTAACTGTCTTCGATTTGACAATCACATTGATCTGATGACTTATTAGTCGAAGGTGCAATGTGTATACCGCTAGGGCCAGGTAGGATATCAAAAATAAGACTATGGTTACCCAAGTGATTCTGGATATCCAGCAAGCTGCATTTGCAATTCTTGCAAAGCCATGAGCTGTAGACGTATCTAGAAACTCAATAAGATCACCTTTGAAAATATTAAATCTGCTTTTCGACTTTTTATCTTCATCCCCTTGCTCATTTTCGGCTGTTTCCCTATCAAATTGATCAAGTCTGGTTTGTTCAGCCATCCCAGTTCCGTCGAAACCGTGTCGAACTTTCATCTTTCATTAAGTGCTTTTTCTGTAGTTCTTGAGCCTCAACAGTTTTTCCAGTATACGCTTAGAAAATGAGGATACTATCTTATCACATTGTGCCTAGGTTGTGGGATATGGGATTATAAGTCATTACTTCATGTGTCACTGGTTCCTCCTTTATCTTACAATTCTCGTTCAATCGTGTGTCTTTTGTAGGAAATCCTTAAACTTTAGGCAGCTTTACTTACTTTGGTTGGGTTGTATCCTGATACCAGTGAATGATGACGATGAATTTCTCTCTTTCTGTTCACTGATATTCGCAATGTACTTTGTACAGTACTTCCATCAATGCGTCTTTGGGTGACTGCAAACTTCCTTTTCAGCACTGCTTTTTGTCACGCTTTTGTTGAATGAGCTGCGCGAGAGTTATCATCCAACTTTCAATTTTATCGTTGCTCCTACAATAGCTTTCTGATGTTACGCTATCCTTGGAGTTTTAGTCGAATTTTTCCAGGGATATCAAATTTGTATCTACCGCACAGTTTGTGGTGTATAAATCAATTCATTTGAAATAATGTTGACTTGCAACCTGCAATGGTGACTTCCTATAGAGCTTCTGAATTATTAATGGACTTGTTGCTCGTAGAAAATTATTCCAAACTGTATGTTATTCAAACAACAAAGGATTTTTACATTTACATGGGAATATCTGTCATAGGGATGCCGTGGGAAGGAAATTTAACAAGATCTTGCCTTTGCTTTATAATTAAGCGCTTTCTTTTGCACCGCCCTTGTTTTCCTCATGCTATTTACCGAGCTATTACTCTCATCCACTTCGGAAAGCCAATAGATTTGCATGATGTTATGACAATAGGTCAGAGCACAAGTAAGTCATTAAGCAAATAATCCTGTTTCTTTATGTGTCTGGTAAGTTGTTTGTGAATTATCATTGATATGGTTTTTGAGTTTTCTTTTGAGTTGTCCTTTGTCGCCTGTAGTTTATATATTAATGAATTCATACAGTGCTACCGCCAGAATTAGTTTATGGAAGCACTAGACATATGACTGTTGATAAAACAGTAATAAAATTCAACTAGGACGATCTTCCATTATTATAATTGTATTCAACCTCATATGCTACTGTGCTGTTGTATTGTCCTTGAGCTGCGGTTTTCAACTACTGTCACCGCCGCACATCCAGTTGGCGTTATATATCGTCGGATATGTAGTGGCAAATTGTCCAATTGGATGCATTAGTCAAAGCGTATCTAATCACTGAAAATTGTCTGTGATTTTGGAATGTGTGTTCCGGATACATAGCTGATATAATTTAGATATCCCAGGTGGTGGCAAAGGTGAAATGATCGTAAAGCAACGACTTGTGTAAAGTAAAGGCATGCTCGCAGCTTTGCAATATTGCAGAATTGACACAAAATTGCAATGAGATGTGTTCAAGAGTTGTGAGTGGGGAGTTGTGAGTTTAAGTTATGGGTGATGAGTCCTTGGACATACAGCGAAATTTATTGTTGACCTTCCATTGTCCTACCCAAGTTACTCAACAATTCATCCAAAAGTTCGACGGTACCATTATAGGAACGTGTGTTGATGCTTACTAATAGACTGCAGTGCTCGTTCTGTGACATCCTTCGTTGATCCGTTGTTGGCGTGTTTCATTATTTATCATGCAGAGAACACAGAGTCAAAGTAGGGTTTGAGTACACTCAACATCATCGTCTCATCTCTTTGCCTACGTTTTTTCTTCAGCTTAAATAATGATACGCGCCAACAACTGATCAACGAAGGATGCCACAGAACGAGCATTGCAGCCTATAGGAAGCACTGACTCACGTTCCAATAATGGTGACCGAGACGTGACCCGCATATCCTTCGTTGATTCAGTTTCGTCAGCAAGTAGCAATCAGGCTAGACAGGCAACTCAAACAAAAAACAAGCAGCATTCATCGCATTCAACTTACTGCAGTGCCGCAACAGACAGCAATTTAGGTTCCTGGTTGTTCTACTTAGAAGACCTCGCACATCCACTCAATTGTCGAAACCCGACATTCTGGTTCCTGGTGACCCAGCACACAAATCCTCACGAATTGCACACTCGTCGAACGCCGACATTTCCATCTCCCTACTCTACCTCCGTGTTCTCTGCATGTCAAATAATGATACGCGCCAACAATGGGTCAACGAAGGATATCACAGAACCAACAGCAGCTTATATGAAGTCCCAACCTAGCTTTTCAATATGGCAATGGTCCCTGGCTAGGTATGCCCTCAGCAACATGGTCTCAACCATGTTACCCAGCACTGCTATTTTTCCAAAAAAGGTATAGAACAGTACCATGGCCCCAGCCAAGAACAAACGGCACAAGGGTGCTCGATGCTAGTACAATTAAAGAAGCAGCTAAAATCCTTCACTCAAGTATACCGTATTGGTAACTGGTCTGCAGGCCATGAAGTTTTGCAAAACACTGCCAGAAAGACAGTGAGAGATTTATTTCTCTCTTTAAAGTAAATTTTTTAATCCAAGAAGTGATCAATAGAAATTTCGTGAATGTCTGAATGAACTAATGAAGGTGTAGATACGGTGAGGTGCTGTAAAATTTTAATTATTATGGTTTAAAAAAAATTATCCATGTTGATTGCTGGACACTGCCATGATGGGCTGGTTGTAATACCTTACTACCAGGTCCTGCTTCTGTATTGGATAGTGTCGTATGGATGGAGAGATTTGTGAAGCGAAGACCTCTCAAAAACCGTGTGTGTACATTTTGTATGGAGAAATCCGTATGGAGCATATAATATTTGATTTTCAAGCCAGTCTAGCTCTCAGGTCCTAAAGAAGCTAAAGCAACCAAAAAATGGCAAAACTGTTGACCTGACAAAATACCAACAACTTTGGTTTAAGATACGGCCAATTTCTTTTCGTAGCCACTGACTCTGGTTTACAATTCGTCAGTGAAAAAGGGTATATTCCCCGATCTCTGGAAAATAGTCCGGATAGCCCCAATATTCAAATTTGGAAAAAGATGTGATGGTAAAACTGTAGGCCAATCTCAGTGCTATCAAGCTTTCAATTTTTTGAAGAATATTGGACAAAATTATGCTTGAAAACTTGTATGAATTTCTCCAGACTAGCGGAACATTACAAAATAACTAAAATGCCTTTGGAAAGTTCTGTTCCACGGCAATGTCATTGATAAATAGTACTAAACATTGGCTTCAAAATGCAGATAGCCTGAAGCTAAATATGACAATATTTCTAGATTTGAAGAAAGCCTTTGACATTGTTCATCATAAAACACTGATAGATTTGTTGGTCAAATATGGCATCAGTGGAAAGGAAAGAGATTTGTTCTATTTGTACTTTAGTGGAAAAAACAATTTTGTTCTGTAAATGGTCAAAGGTCAAGGACTGGGGATGTTATGTGCGGTATTCCTCAAGGATCATGCTTAGGTCCTCTCCTTTTCGTTGTGTATCTTAATCACTTTGGAAGTTGCGTGGAATTCTCCAAAGCAAATATGGAATATGTATGCCGATGATATAAAAGAGCTCATATGCATGACAAAGAAAGAGCTGCTAAATATCAGTGACTGGCTGAAGGTAAATAAACTAAATGCAGTTGGTGAGCACCTTTCACTCAAGCTCAATAATTATGAAATAAAACGTGCAGAGAAAACCAGAATATAGATCATCGATACGAAAGTCAGCGAGCGGCTTAACATTTTTGAAGAAACTCAAAAGATATCGTCCGTAATCAAAGTTATGGGGTGTATATGACGCTCTCTTTGAGAGTCATCTACGCTACGGAAGCTTAGTGTTGGGAAGCATCTCCTCATCTGAACTTGAAGTACTCCAATGGGTCAACCCGCTTGAGCCGAGCTGGCGCGCTCATATAATGGCCTGCCCCGGGACAGAAACGGGTTGGTGCATGCGCAAAGCATTAAAATCGTAGCGCAGTGCAGTTTTGAGGGAAGGACCCGAAAGCATTGGAAGTTATGGCCAAAAATTCACTTCAACAGATAGTACAGGCTAAATTCAAATGGACAGATGAATTAGTAGAAGACCTACTGACCTGTATTGGGCAATACAAAGCTACAATGGAGTTCAAAGGCAAGGACTTTAATGCTGATAAGCCACGCCAGTATGAAGAGGTCAGAAGACTGATTGTTAATAATTGCAGGGAATTTGTCAGCAAAACTATCATTTGTTGGTGAAAACACTGTAGTTGTTCACTGTATGCATTCGCCATCTTTAGTAATTTCCCGGGTTAAAAGAGGGTTAGTGACGAGCTGGCCAGTTTTACCATTCCCATATAATACCGAGCTGGTACCGGGTTGTAAGCGAGCCAGCGCCGCGCTAGCCTGCCTCATATAATCAGGCCCTTAGATACCGCTGGAGGCGAAGCTACAATGCTTACCGAAAGTATTTGGAGCACCCACACATTTTCATCAATTTCCAACTACTGTCGCTTATCCGTGACGCCAATTAAACAATGTTGAGTCGATAGCTAAAACCCAAAGCATTGCACAAATGCATCACTTCTACCCTTGGGTTACTCATATAGTAGATCCCGTTAAGACGTACTCTCAAAAGAGGTCAGAAAATTTATAAAACACCCCAATCAAAAACTCATATCAAAGAGAACACTCGAGCATTCAACCCGGATAAACCTTTAAAGCCTTCTTTTCCAACAAGACTCCCAAACCATCGAACATTGAAAGCTGCCAAACCTTCAAACATTGAAAGCTGCATTTTGAAAAAAATTGAGTAGGTTATCCAAGTAAAGCCAGGTATGTTTTTCTAGGGAACATTTAGAATCGGTACGACTATGAGAAGTTCCGACTTATCCGGGGTACGACATAAGCGAAGTATTTTGGCCTGGTTTTGGGGAGTAAATTCAAAGAGGATAAAAATCGGTCCGACCAAGTGAAAGCCCAACTTATCCAGGGTACGACTACAGACATTGTTTAGCAGGGGAGGGGACATTGCTCAACTATGGCGTACATCATAGCAAGTGTTCTGAGATTTTTGGCAGATATTGTAGTAGATAACACATTACTGTAGAGGTGACAGGGCTGACAGCAGGTCTTTGTAGAAAGATAGTTAAGGTATTCTACCACTGTAGACAGTTTACATATCATTATGAACTGGCTAATTTAAAATATTGTAGGTATGTTGGCATGAAGTTTAAATTAGAAATGAATCGTTTTCAGATTATACATGATTTGATTTTTATCAAAATTCGAAAGAGGCAGCTATCAAGCTGAATTTGTAAGCAAAATTTCAATACAAGCGTCGGACATTTGTTATGTTGAGGTATCTGAATTAACTTTGTAGAACGAGTTCATTTTTGATATCCACTCATCAATTTAACTATTCGGCTCTTTCGGTGGAGAGCTGTTTAATTCAAATGGCTATTATTGGAATTAAAGACGTTTCATAAATAACTACATACAATTAATTAATGAACGCACATATATGAATGTAATACTTCTTTGTTATTATAAATGTGTCTGTTCTCCTTCTTTAGTTTATTGCAAGCATATACCACGATGCATGACTTGCCAGTGAGTGTTTATTCAAAATCCTTCATTGAAGATCCTGTAGTTTTACACATATTTTTGCCATTATATACGTAATATCTTGCTTTCTTCTGCAAACCGGTTGATTTATGATGCTTTGCCACCACCCTGTTCTTGTTTTGAGTATTTCATTGATACTAGACACCTTTAGGCAGTTCTGTTTGGGTACAAGTGAGCGTAGAACAGTATGTTGACATAACTATGGTTAGTGCAAGCTCATCAATGATAACCTCTATACTGTTTTTCATGTGCACAAGTAATTTGTTTTACGTTATGGCATATATTGATGTTCTTATTCAGGATAGCTGTGGCCCTAGTAACGAGAACTTATTGTGCTGCCAAGCATGAGAGTGCAAGTAGACTTAATTGTCTCTACCTAGAGAAATCTATCGGAGAAGGATATATTCTCTTGTAATCACAATGCAGTAAACGAACCATCTATTTTTTCAGTTTTGTCAGCAAATGTTTCTATTGATTGTTTTATGATACTGGATTTTTTCGTTTTTAGAACATTATTTAAACTGCCTGCACTTCCAATAGCGAGCAAGCCCAAAAAGAGGAAAAAGTAGTGACTGTATTGGTAGTGAAGAAAGTTTGGCATGTTAAATAGGAAATAATTTCAAGGTTGAAGAAATGCAGCAGAGAATGATAGATTGCGATCTAATTGTTGTCCTGCAGCTTGGTTAAGTCAATATCAGCTGTATTACCTGAGTGAAGACTTCTGACCTCTTAAAGCAGCATGCAGCATATGTGGTCACAATTTCCTAAACTTTATTGAAGGTGTATTACTTCATGCACCGCTTTTGATATTGTGGCCAATATTGGCGTACATTTCATTGAGTTTTGCTGGAGATCATACAAGCCTATTTCCATAGATTTTTTAAAAAGGCATCAATTCTCCTTGGCTGTAAATCTGGCTGTTAGAATGAATTTTTCATAGTCTTTGGCATCTCAAATAGATTGGAAAATTTAGATCTGACCGAAAGAAACATCTATTTATTACCAGGCAGAAGCGGTTGCCTTTTCATTACTTAGGGTGTACAATCGGACGCACATCGTCGTTCTTTCTTGTTTGTTTTTTTTCATAGAATCTTGGCAGTGGCCTTCATATATCACATTCTTCACACATTAAACGATAGCATTGTTGAGATACACCCCTGGTTTTTCTACAAATTAAAATCTACCCTCTTTTTGCTGTTTATTAACTTGTTGAATTGTTGTGTGTCTCTATAGCCCATTCACGGCCCTTTTAATTACTATTGGGTGAATGGTCTTCTTGGAATCGTCCACTTTGCTGGAGAAAGCTGTTTATGTTTGCATACGGTATTTATTTCCACCACACCCAGAATGTACTTTTAGTCCATTTGACGTCATGCTTAGGTACTGGTAGTTTTGCTGGTGTTATTTTTTTATATTTTTGAATCTTCATTTCAAATTACAGATGAAAGAATCAAAATAGATTGTACGAATACGATATACTTCGTTACTGAAATATATAAATGCTGAATGTATGATGTGGGCTCAGGAGGAGGGTATCTCCATGCCTCAGTAATAAAGCAGGAGAATGACACGCATGACAGTTGGTTCTACGGAACTTAAAAGATCCGAGGGTATATCTTTTTCGATAATGGGCTTAAGAAGCCAACTAGCTTATCTGATCTTGCGAGAGAGTCGATATGTTGACTCCACTGTAATTGGGAAAGAGGTACTTTTAGAAAAAGGCCTGAAATGAGTGTAACAGTTTAGGATAATAAAGGAATCATTTTGGATGATTGGTTTTTTGTCATTTATAAGAAATTTCTTAAGGTCACGATAAAAGATTAATATATACTGTAGTATATCATTAAGGAGAGTTCCTAAACCTAGCACCGAAAAAAAGAAAGGAATATAAGAGGTGGCATAATTTAATTTGAGCTAGCTTAAACTTTGGCGACAGAGCCCTTAGAGAAGAACAAGACACGAAGATTGGAAATATTTGTTAGTTACGTTGCTACTCACATTTGTCTTTTCAGTTCTAACCCTATCACAAACTAAACACAATGCATCCCCATCAATCTTGCTAACAACTTGAAAACACTGGATTGTCCAATATATACATTATGTCAGAAAACCCTGCCTCTAAACTATAGGCTTATGAGAAAAGTGTAAAATTAGACAGCGTACAGTAATTGCATCCAATGAATGTACTGATGCTAATCACGTGATTTCATTCAGCGCGTGATTTCATTCTGGTAGGTCAATGACAAGATCATCGTCTCCTTCATATATGTTGCTATGGAAATCGGCAGATGCTGGAGAATCAGCTGTATTGCTAAAACAAAATCATAACATTAGGATTATAAAAAAATACTGATTGAGAAAATTGAATATGCGTGGACTAATACAATTGAAGTAAC
Organism: Mastigias papua; assembly: GCA_964019165.1. Taxonomy (NCBI): domain Eukaryota; kingdom Metazoa; phylum Cnidaria; class Scyphozoa; order Rhizostomeae; family Mastigiidae; genus Mastigias; species Mastigias papua. The sequence goes on from OZ025274.1 coordinate 10,547,112, forward strand.
CAATGTGCGAATTTTGCATTTGTGACCTAATCGCAACAAGATACACGCTTTTTTATAAGAACAACCTTTATAAGAAACATCAGGCTGAAATTTGCCCAAAAATAAGAATAACATAAGAAAAAAAGTAGGCTGAAATTAAACAAACTCAAGAAATGTAATGTCAAAAACAATTGAAACATAGCAAAACAACAGAAGAAAATAAAAATAAAACATTAAGACGGTTTCTCCAACATAAACAGTTACAGTATCACACCCAAATTGACGTTGATATAGCTTTGATTACTTTATTGAGCAATTGATATGTCTGGACACTAATATGCACTGGAAATTGCAATGCAGAAATAAGAAACCAGATAAGAAAACCCTGAGGCTGAACTTATATGGAAAAATAAGAAACGCCAGACAGAAACTGGAGCAAAATGTTCTTATAAAAAAGCGTGTATTGAGGAATAACAGTCAAATAAAGTTGCCATACGGCAATTATCAGCCAACTAAATACCCAATCATCTGTACAATTGGCTGAAAAGCATTATTGGTAATACTTACCTATCTTGAGTCATATCTGGGATACCATACATCTCATCTGGCATTGTTGATGATGCAGGGGCAGTTAAATGATCATTAGATATACCAGAAATCATTGGGTTAGGCTGGAAGATAATAAATGACAGGGTCAGCTATCGACATGGGCCTACAATAATTCTCCTGCAATAATTCACTGTTGGTAAACAAGCGGCTCAACATAAAAGGGATTTCATTCCCGATTTTCAATCAATCAAATCAGTCATAGATAATACGTACATATGTTCTGAAGTGTGTCGTAATCAACCATTTTTATATTGAAAAAAGGAAGTATAGTCGAAAATATATACAACCCTCGTCTGAGGCTGAGACTGTTCGGAATATGAATATAAGCAAAATGGAACGAAATGAATTTGCCAAAATTTATAGCAAGCCGTAGATCGACCAGTCACAAAAGGCTAGCATTAATAATTTTGTATTGGAACAGCCATTCAATACTACGCCAATTGTTTAGAACAGTTTAAGTGTGGAAACAAAGTCCCTCTGTCTACAAGGGAGCAATTTTCTTACTTTGGTACAAAAATAATACAACACAGATTGATAAAGGATGAGATAGTTCTAACAATTCTTTGAAGCATGTCATCGCTATAGTTTTTGTACAATCTGGGCTTTAAAGCAAATTTTGCTCAAAGGAAGAGCTGCAACTTTTTGAGACCGTAGTTTGTTTTGCAAGTGCCAGGAAGCTCGTCTCTCCTACCGGCATACATGATAGCCGAGTGCTAGAAGGGCAATATTCCTTAATCGTATTTGCCCAATCTTAAGGTCGTGCTTTGTCCGTTATCCGAATCCCACCAATAAGACTGAGTACAAGAAAATGCTGATTTTGTCAACCGCAAAGCTTGCAATTTTTCTCTTTAATATCGTACTCAATCATATTCTCTGGATGGCTCTCGATGAACTGTCGATTATGCTTTCTGCTTCAAAGCAAGTTTTCGATTTCCGACCACAACGAAATAACTAACATTTATTCGTAGATCGTATGTCATATCTAGAAGTATAAAGTTTTCATTCATTTCATTTTCATATGTTAACAGAGGGTAACCCTTCAGCAAATGCTCTTTTTCAATTCTTCCTATTTACGATGAAATATAAAAAAACTTGCTGTTCTACAAGCCCAATAGCAATATAATGATAGTTTAAGTAATATGATATGAACAATCATAAGAAGCATAAAAGTAGTAAAATGTAGTAAAACAAAAGGAAGGAGGCAAAATGCAAATTTATTGGAATAACATTATAAAGATGCTGAGAGTAGATGCATAAAGCTACTCTCAAAATGGGGCATGCAAACTCAAAATTGGCATCAAAAATATTCCAAAAACAAAGGCATACTGTAAATATGAGCATTGGTAAACTCAACGTTGTTTCAGCCCTGGAAGTCCAGCAGGAGAAGTAGAATGTAAAGTCTGATAATTTTGTACTTAATTTACATTAAAGAAAAGTATTTGAATAGAGAGGTGAAGAAATGAGAGATGATACAACACTTTGAAAAAAATTATTCCAATAACTAAAGATAGATAATGACAAGTTGAAAGTGAAATCTTACACATATGTCAATTTGAAACAACAACATGAAAGACTGGTAAGATAAGGTAAATGAAATCAATCAAAAACACTATTAAAAATGAAAGTTATTCATTACAGAGAAGTAGTTTAATATTAAGTATGAAAGGCTGATAGAATAAAGCAAGAGCTCGTGAGCTAGCACCATACCTGGGAGAAAAAATCAATAGGATTTCTTGGCTGAATAGTTGAAAGTCTTTGATGAGAGTTTGATTTTGTTGTTTTAGCTAGAAGGAAATAATTTTTCAACAAACATAGTTTTTCTTATCAAGAAGAAATTGCTATTTATCACTCTAGGATAATATGTAAAAAAAAGAAATGTCAGAGTGTATCTCATTCAAAGGATACTGCTATAACCCTGGAATACTGTACTTATTGATGGGACTCTCAAAACTAGTGCTATCATTTGTAAAATCAAACACCCACCTGCCAGGGATTGTATTTATATATATAGACACACCTGAATTCACTAGTATTGCATTTGCTAAAATTGCAAGTTTAGAGTAAAGGAAGACATTTATGTGACAAAAGGAACACCTTGGTTGAGGAAAAAAGAGCTGTTTGTGCATTAAAGCATTGTTTCCTCATATTTATGCTTCTATTTTTCTTCGCACCATGTACCAAAGCTTCTGTATATTGCACAATATGGACTGACAAAAACATCCCTCATTAGTTCAAACTCCTGCTTACTTTCCCATTGATAACTCTTCTACCCCTACTAATTCAGACCCCTAGTCTATTTTGGAACTGGGAGTATTATGTTTCAGAGAAGTATTGACACCTTGCTTTACATCACCACCTCTGTGTGCCAAACACATTCCACTTTTAACACGACGGCTGACCATTTTTGGACACCTTTTGCCCTGGAGTGATAAAACAGGAATGAATACCTGCATAACATCCTAAACATAAAATGCTTCAAAATGATTACTTTTGTATGACTACTGTTGCAATCATATGATTTGAAACTAAGTGATGTCTTGTCAACAAAAATGCCCAAAAATGCATAATGCCCAAAAATAATGCAAAAATGCCAAAAAATAATGCAATATCATGCTGGCATGCTTAATGCTGTGAACAACAATTAACAGAGGACAAAATGCAAGCAGAAAAGGATTAATATGCAAATGCTGGACGAGTGCTCTTGAACTTACATTTTCAACATGCTTGCATCTTACTTTCTCAACATTGTCTGTAGTCTATGTGAGAAATATAAATAGGAACAAATATTATGAGTTTTACTTTACTATGCTGATTTACCAACTCAACAAAGAGCTCAAGAGTTCTAATTTACAAATGAAATCTAAACTATGATACACTGGACTGTTCTCTGCTTCAAATCCTAATGTGGTTTGCTGTGGTTTCATGATCAAATTCAAAATCAAGCTGCACTTTCCTGCAAATGCATCAAGCTAGTGAATATTTCAAAGAAAATTATGTTTATACAAAAATGACTGACAATCAGTTGGAATGAATAAAAACAATTGACCAAGCACATATATTTTACTTAAAGAATTCCCAAAACATTTCGGATTGGGTCCTAAACTACTTTACTCAGAGGCTCAAAGTTGACATCTCTGAAGAGTCAATAGATTGTGCCCATCAAGTTGGAAGAGTGAAAGATGGCAAGACTCAAATTATCATTCGCTTTATCTCTTGGAGTCCAAGGTGCAAGGTGTTCAAAAATAGAAAAAATGGAAGACAACCTATTAGTGTTGATCTCACACAAGAAAATTTATCACATTTCAAAGCGGTAAAGGATCTTTTGAGAAAAAATCCTGGGAAAGCGGAGTACGCGTTTGTTGACATCAACTGTAGGATTGGAATCAAGATGAAAGATGATTCTTTGCTGTTTCCTAGTTCTTTGAGTGAATTGGATACTATTTGCAATAGACAGGAATAAAAAACAAATTACTTCTCTCTACTCCACCTTGCTATCTATCTAAGTATACTAATGCCTATGTATGTGTACGTGTATATGTGGTGTGCAGTCTGTGTGTATGTGCCTAAAATTGTGTTTATTGTGCGAAATTGTATATGAATTTGTAGATAGATAGGTAGTTAGATAGATCACTCTCTTTGTAAGCTTATTTCCACACCTTGGAGCGAAGAAACTTAGAAAATTGTCATTTGGTTGTGTTCTGGTGTATTCTCTAAGGTAAGTGCTTTGCATAAGTCTACTCAAATCCCTTTTACATTGACTATACCTTTTTGGATACTTATTTTAGCCTTACTATGGCTCCTTACTTTGACAATTAGGATTATCTCCCTCTTAGTTTTGCATGAGCCAAAACGTTGTAAAAAATATAAGATAAAAATTAAACACGTAGAGACAAACATTATTTGGCAAGTCAAAGCAATATTGATCTTCATTGTCTTATTCAATTTTCAAAACACAATACAAGAAAAGTACCATTGCAGGTTTTCAGTAGAAAACGTTTTTCTTTGTGCCACTCAAGTTGATTTGAAAGAGTACTTGTTTGTTGAATGTCAAAATTCCAAATGTTCTCAAGGCAATGTTCCTCATAGGCGCATGATTTTATTGTGTTTGTTAATTTCTGGAAATGTTCATCCTAACCCTGGACCCCGTTCAACCAAAATCATCACATGAAATGTTCACTTGTTAGGTTGCTTTGAAGCTATCTGACTATTTTCAAATAAACCACTGCAGAAACTTACAAAATTCACATTCCAAGAAGCTCATGCAAAAATTTGCTTGGGTAGATGTTGTCAAAAATTCATTCTTTTATTGTGTAATACCGAAATGGAATAGTCTACCAGAACATATAATCAATCAAACAAATTCAGATACCTTTTTTGACTTATGCAAAACGCACTTCTCAGAGAATTAATACTTGTGTTTATCGTTTATTGTATACATTTGTATCGACAAGTTTGTCATTAAATGTTTTTCCTATGATGATGATGATGATGATGATGATGATGAAAGATAACACCAACAGTAATTTGATAAGGAGAGGTAGTTGTATCACTACTTAGCCTTCAAGTGTGAATTTAAATCCTATACTAAAATTCACTACCCAAGAACAATAAGCACAAACATGCAAAAAATTCTGAATGATTCAGAAAGACAGCTTTTCCCAAAACCTATCCTGCTAGCATACTAGTTTTCTATATTGTTTCAGCTTACTATATCAAATGGCATTTTTCTATAATGAAGCACAATCAGAATAATAAAAACTATACCTCTAGCAACAAAATGGTGGCGTAGAAAATCCTTAATTTCCAGGACTTCTGATGTGGGATATATACCATTTTGTCAAATACAAAGCAAAAAATTATCAGAGAAACAATACCTTCTTAGATTTCAAGTGTGTCTTTGAGCTTTGAGATGAAGGATCTGGGTATACATTGGAAAGCTTCCTTGACAACCTGAATATGATGTAAAAGAATTTTTAGGATAATAATAAAAGATTCTTAATTTATAATTAATCATAGACATTAAAAAAACTAGAAAATACAATTGTACAAAAGCCCATGTGATTGCAAGGTAAAGTTTAAAGAGGCAGCCATAGAAAACATTAGAATATAATGATGCCTTCATATGTATGATAAAAAATACCTTACCATAACCTACCTATGAACAAGAGTATGCTATCTCATGAAGTATGGTCAATAAACAAGAGTGAACTATAGAATATCTAAATAAGTTAATATTTCAGCAAAATTTTGTGCTCATAGAAATGAGTCCGGATCACATATTTTAGGTTATACCATGACTGACGGAGATCATTTCAGCAACCACCTCTATTAACCACATGCAATCAAACATCAGCATGATTGGACAGGCCATTCAATGGAGATGGTGTGCAAAAGAATCATGACCTTTGCATGCCATAATAAATTTTTTTCCTTCTATTTCAAAATTCTTTCTTCCTTAGTCAATTAAATACCTGTCTGTACAACCATAGTTCTGACAGTTCTATGTTTCAAGGTCTGTAAGATGGGACAATTTTTCTGAATGTTGAAATCTATATAAACTTACTCAAAACAGGATATGCTAAATTATAAAAAAGAAATAAATTTCAAGCATTCACAAATGGAAACCACTCACCAAAAATCAAGTGCTGGGCCTTGTTTAGAAATTAAAGTTTAGAATTCCACAGGGCTTATCAAACAAAAGCTATGTCAGGGGCTACGAGTCATGGAAAGAAATGTAAAAAGTCCACATTTGGATTTGAACAGTCCATAATCTCTCTAAAAATCAAAGCTTGCACATCAAGCACCAATGTGCACTTAACAGCTCTTACTGCATGCAATACATCACACCAGAAACATTTTCCTCTTAGAGAAGGTTGTTTCAGACAAAAAAAGTCACATATGATCAAGATTTCCAAGGCAAGCTATTTATACCACCTACAACTGCAATTTGTGAATGAAAAACAAAATTGAAGCCTTTGTTGATATACTTATTAACAATTCTATCGTACTAATGATCATGATGAGTATTCACTATTTTCATTATTGTTTTAATCAATTCACTCACTGTGGTTCTTGATATTGGCTTCCATCTTGACTATTCCAATAGTTCTAAAATACAAAACCCATTGACATCTAAGAAATCAAGTATGCAGAATTAGATACTCCAAAACATAGTATATAAAGATGATGGAAATAATACAGAGAAGTCTATACCTTAAAATGTTGACCTTCTTCTGAGGAAGATGCAGTTTCTTCTTCATCTGAATATGAAATCAAAACATTGATGATATCAATGTAAGCTCAATAAAACCCCTTTAACCATAAGAAGTATTTCATACTCTTCAGTTATCATTCTAAATAACTGACGCTAGACTTAATTTTCTTTTGACACCAATTCACAACTTGTTTCTTATAAAAGTACAATACTATTGTATGTAATAAATAGATTTTGATCTTATTATAGAATAAATCATGACCATGTGCACAAATCCTCATATTTCATAATTAATTGGACATATAAAGCAAAAGAGAAGTATTGAAAGTTAAGTGCACTCTAATATAATTGATCACCTGATGAGGAAAAATCTGGAGGCTCATACTGCAAAAGTCTATCCAATAGGAAGCTAAAATAGAAATGCTCTGTCAGGTACAAGAAGTCACATTTAATTGGATATTATCAAAATAATATGGAGATAAAGGTACTGTATCAAAACCCGCTATCAATGGCAGCTAACAGTCGTTGGGTTTGCCACCTTTACAATTCCAAAGTGAATGGACCATCTTCTTTCCTCCTAACATTACCAAGTAAACTAATCAGCGATCTTAAAACTGTCAGAAATTGGTGTCAAATTACCAAGTTTAAATTTGTAATAAATACCTTTTATCCCTATTAACTCTCAATAATTTTCTTTGTAGTCGTCGGAGTTCCTCTTGGAAGCATTCTTGTTCATACAAAAGGCAGCGTAATTTCCTTTTTAAAGACCTATATTTTTGTTTTGCTTGTACACCATCATTCTCTTCAGTTCCCCACTTCCGAAATCCTGAAGAGTACTCAGACATTCCTTTAGCTGGGTAACGTATATAGAATACACATTTGTCACTACACGCAGATAATCGAAATCAATTCACTAACTCTATGTATACCCCAGCTCTAGAATTGGCCTCGTTTAGTCTCGGTTCAGTTGCCCTGTTGTATCAGCCTCATTTGAGATTCGACAAGTCTCTGACAAGCTCACATGTCGTTCTAGCTGAGGAAAGAAAAGTGTGTAATCAATATTTTGGAGAATAATGGGGAAAAAACAAAAGACTGGGAAAGCAAGACGTGATAAGTTTTACCATCTAGCAAAAGAAACAGGTAATAAGCAAGTTTGTTCTATGCAATCAATGCTTCATTTTCGATCCCCTGGCTCATGAGTTTTGTAGAAATAGTGAAAAATGTTATACATTCTAGTAGAACATAAGTGGCTTAAAGCTATGTCTACATGAGATCTATGTTTCTTGTGCTAAAACAACCTCTATGGCCTGGCCTGTATGTAGTGGAGGGTGTTAAGAGTCTGGGCTGTGAAATTCGTACATATGACGCATATATTACTGCATAATCATGGCGTACGCGTGGAGTACTTCCATATGGTATGTACAGTGTCGGCTGGTGGGTATAATTTTATGGCATTGGTGGTCAATAAATGGGGTCTGGTGGTGCTCCCACAGAGATTTTCGACCAGGCCTTCTTGATTGGTGGAAATTGCATTAAATGAATGGCCATTTGACCTTCAGATGTTGCTTCAAATTGTATGCAAAAGATTTAAAGTTAGGCAATTTCACAATTTTGATATATCTTCAACAGCAAGTAATTTGATGCCCACCAAAATCTGTGAAAAGAAACAAGATGAATTGAACTTGTTTACATGAATTCAAAATAGCAATATTTTTCACTGAATTGTCCTTTGTCTCTACCTTTTTGAAAGATTTCTCTATACAATGAAGAGTATATTCCAAGCATAAGTAATTAAAACCGCATGAGGGTTTTCAGCTGATCTCTTTCAGGTAGTGAAATAATATCTACACGACCTGCAATGACAATTGCAATGAAAATTGCAGGCTGTTTAGACCTTATTTTATAGCCTCTATCTGCCTTCTTACGTCTAATAGCCAAAGACTGCACACTGTGAGGTATTAGTTTCATGATCCTAATACCCTCAAGTGCCGTGACCATAGACTAGTGTAATAATAGCATTTTTTTTCTATCAAATCTAAAACTACAAGTAGTATAATTCAACTGTGTCAATCATAGGGGAAAAAGACACAAGGTCATCGAGTTCCCACTATGAAAGGCACTTACAATATTAATTAGCTTTAATTTACAAGTAACACAACGGAAAATTATATATAATCACAGGAGACATGTTGCTGCATTTCAACATATAAAGATTGAACCTACAATCGTTTCATATTTTCAATAAAATGAATTGTTTCCTCTATAATCATTTTGTTCACACTTGCACCTAGCTCAGGTTTTCCGAAAAGGAGTAAATTACAAAGTGAATTGGAGTCCATGCTCGAAACGCTGAACTCAAGAATGTCTTCGAGATGACCAAAAAGATCTTGCCGTATATTGTCATACAAGGGGCAGTGCAGGAAAAAGTGTTCATTGTCCTCATTAGCCTGTCCGCAGTCGCACGTTGGGGTTACACAATCAAAATTGTGTCGGAATTTGTGCTCATTTAAATCGCTAAAATTGACACAAAGCTTTGTCAAGCGCTTTATGCCAGTAATATCATGGATATTGAATATCGGTTTCCTCGATGGTCTGATCATGGCCAATACTTTCCTTTTGAATTCCTCAAGAGAAGCCGAATTTTTGATTCCATCATCAAGCAAATTCCATTCATAAAGAACATTCTGGAAGTAGGTATTTGAAAAGCGAACAGTTCTTGGAATATTTTGATCATAAGCCTGCGCATGTCGAAGATTGTAAGGGAGATCACGCTCAGGGGGAATTTCTTCAAATAAATACTGCGGAGCTGCGGACATTTTCAGGCTGAAAAATGACACAAACTTCTATACCACCTTCTCTCATAAAGCTTTTCCCATCCCAGTTCCTCATAAAGCCTTTGCCTATTGGTGCCTCTCCAAGCACTAGTCACTGCAAGTGCCGCAGAGTACTGTGTTTGCTCAAGTTTCTTTGTCATATCCAAGGACATATTTGGATCAAATCTGTGATAAATTATGTCCCCATAGTCTAAATGAGGTTTTACATGTAATTTATAGACTTGATCAAGAACGTCCCTTGCTACGTATCTGGAAAGGTGCCTTATGATGCCAATGCCCCTTCTTGCCTTCATAATTGATTTGTGGATGTGACTTTGGAAATTAAGTTTAGAGTCCAATATCAGACCCAAGTGCTTGTGTTCAGACTTCCTTTCCACCTTAGTATTACCAAGGAACAGGCTAGGGTGATGGGCCTTTATCCTTTTGGCTGAAAAAATTACTTCTTCAGTTTTTTTAGCATTGAATTCCATTTTCCATTGCCATGCCCATAAATGTACCCTTTCCAAATCCCTATTTAATTGTTGTGCAGTTATGACCTCATCACGAACAACAGAAAAGAGTGATGTGTCATTGGCAAATATTTACGTCGCTATCAATATTATCAACAAGGTCATTGATATAAACTAAGAAAAACAAAGGACCAAGCACTTATCCTTGGGGAACCCCTGCAGATATAGATTCCCATTGTGAGCTTTTTCCATTTAACAGTACAAGTTCTTTTCGGTCAAAATTTCGAACCAAGATCATAAAATTTCCAGAAATACCATTGCTTTCCAACTTGAAGAGTAAACCGTCATGCCGCACTCTGTCGAAAGCCTTCGAAAGGTCCAAGAAGACAGCGTGTGTTTCCCTGCTTGGAGATGCTTCAAAATTCGAGTAGATCTTATTTGTTATGGCCAATAGTTGATTTATTGTTGAGTCCCCTGGACGAAAGCCTGATTGATTTTGGGTTAAGAGGTTGTTATCACATAAATGGCAGTAGAGTGTATCAAATAAGAGTTTCTCAAAAATTTTTCCAAAAATTGGCAGCAAAGAATAATAGCATCTTAGATGGGTTAAAAAGATGGGTTTTAGAATAAATGCCATGGTGTTTATTAGAGGAAATGCAGTTTCCTAAAATAAGTTTTGTTTTTTATAGATACAATTCAATAATGATAGAAAGTCAGTAAAAGTCTAGTTGACTGGAAAATGCAGAGAATACTGTTATTTATTTGTGTGTATTTTACAGAATGCTATACATGTTCTTGATCTGATCTGAAAACAATTCAATTTTCATATATATGTCTAGTAGTTATGTATATACTTTTCTTGTTGTTTGTAGGATACAGAGCACGTTCAGCATTTAAGCTTATACAGTTGAATAGGAAGTTTAATTTTTTGCCAAATTCGAGGGTTCTCATTGATCTTTGTGCAGCACCAGGTGGATGGTATGGTTATACATACATATATCAATGTATTACTACTCTCTTGCTATATTTTTTAGCTTTATGGGTTTAATGAACTAGGGTTTGTTGTATAGTGTCAGTATGTAGGAAACATAACTTCCAAATTGGCAAACAGTCAGAAACATTTAAGAAATATAGGCAGCTAAGCTTCAAAAGTATTGAAGAAACTGTTGTTGCAAGAAAATGTTTTTGTTATGCTGGAAATAAAATACAGTTCTTGTTAGAATTATAGGCAATAAAAAACAACCTTTTAGTTTGAACTTGTAGCATAATGGACTGAGTAAGCTCACATGGTGCAACAAGAAAATAGTAAAAGAATCATGTGACCTAAGTGTTAGCACACTTTACCATTCCTCTAACAATTCTAATTCCAATTTCAAACTAAATTCTACATACTTCACATGACCTGGACATTCTGTTTCTTGTCTCAGAGTTGCTTTATCTGAGTATATGGTTGCTGATATGGGAAAATTTTAAGAATTTTAAGAAACATTCAAGGCTGGACTTGGCTGAATTTTAGAAAGCATCCAAACTGAAAATGTAGATTTTTTTCTTATAAAATGTGTATATATAACTGTTTTAAATTAACAAGTTCAATGATTTTTGTCCTAGGCTTCAGGTTGCCTCAAATTTCATGCCATTGTCCAGTGTAATAGTTGGTAAGTTAGGAATTTTTTTTATTTCTCATATAAATGCATAAGCAGTAGCACCTGAACTTCCCATATGTGGGCTTTGTCCAACTGTAATCCAATAGATTGGCAGCCTTTTCTCTCAACATGAAATTATTTTAAATCCTCCTTTTTAATAGCAGAACTGCTTTATTTTCCAGGGAGTGTTTTTTTTTAAATCTCTCTTTGTGAATTTCTAGTGGAGCTAGACTAACCAGAAGATTTTTGTCTGTAATGAAGATGTTCCTTTTGATTTTCATCATTGCATGGGCTGCCTAAATGTCCCTTCTCGATATTTGAAATGAATGCAATTTTTGTCTATAAGTATTATCAACAGTAAGTTGATGAATGCATTTTGTGTTATTCTTGGGTTTGGTAGTGCTAGCAGACAGATTTTTCTTGCCTTTCACAATTGCCCCTCTATCATTTTTATGTCCATTCGTATAGTTTGCATTTTTACATGATGGCACTGATTTCAGTTTTTTGACACACACTATCACGAATTGGCATTTTTACTTGCTATGCAAACCTTAGACTTTATATACATTGATTTCTTTACATATTTTCATTATGTTCTGCCACTTCCTCCTATTTTAGTTGTGATACTCTTTTGATTTAGTTGATGGAAAACGCAGCTTTAAAATAAACTTCAGTACAAAGACCGCAACCAAAAAAAGAGACATTTCTTCGTCTTGATTTTATAACTACAAATCCAGTGGTACTATTGCGACTTTAAAATTAATCTACGACATATCCAAGAAATAAACGTTTCGACTTGATTCACGTTTATTGGTACACACTTCCGTCCAATTGATCCTCCCTTTGTACCCATTTCATATATAGATATATTTTCCTCATTCATCCTTTTAATACTGATGATGACTCTCGTGTGAGTCGAAACGTTTATTTCTTGGATATGTCGTAGATTGATTTTAAAGTCGCAATAGTACCACTGGATTTGTCGTTATAAAATCAAGACGAAGAAATGTCTCTTTTTTTGGTTGCGGTCTTTGTACTGATACTCTTTTATCTTTCTTTATTGATAAAAGTCAGAGACAGAATTATTGAGTTGTATCCTCAGTGACAGTATTCAGCACCTGTTTCATTGTGCTATGTAATGATCACTTATTGTAGATAGTAAATGGCTATAAGGAAGAAGATTCCTGTACAGCAGTGAAATTTCATATTAGGATTGCATTTAGTATGTGATTTGATATCTTCTAAGTAGCTTTATGTATTTTTTGTAATGTATTCTATGTCTATTCTTAAGGAGTTGACTTGGTTCCCATAAAACCCATCAAGAATGTAACAACTTTCACTGCAGATATTACTTCAGAGACATGCAGACAGGTAAGAAGTATCATTGCAATGCACTTAAGTCCACTAGTCATCCAAACTTGAATATATGTATATATATATATATATATATATATATATATGTGTGTGTGAAAAGTCTGTTGGTACTACAGAACTTCACTATAGCACGAAAAAGCGGGAACATTGCTTTAGCATACTGAAAGCTTTTTTTCGTCCGACACTCGTCACCTTTCGGTCGCTATCCGACGTTTCACACTCTGACGAGTGTCGGACGAAAAAAAGCTTTCAGTATGCTAGAGCAATGTTCCCGCTTTTTCGTGCTATATATATATATATATATATATATATATATATATATATATATATATATATATATATATATATATATATATATATATATATATATATATATATATATATATATATATATATATATATATGTATGTATGTATATATATATATTTATATATTTATATATATGCAAGCTATATACAGGCTTTTGAAGGAAAGGCAAAGGCCCTAGCACAGGCCTGCAACTTACCAGGTATGCAAAATATCACACCCCTTCATTCCTTTGAAGTGGCAAGTCGTCATTGCTAGTTTGATGGGTTTTATGATGAATTCAATGTTTATTGTATACCAGTTTCCTCTGGCACGTTTTAAGGAAGTGACACCTTGGGGACCATCTAGAAAGTATGCACTCTTAGAAGCTCGGTTGGTGGATAAGGCTACAAGCGTACTCACGCGTACAGGGTGGGTGGGTTGGTAAAAGTCAAAGCGTACGTACGATGCAATCACTTTAAAAAGTGAGAACTTAATGTGTGTTTTGCTCATTTTGTGAAAAATTGTCACTAAAAATGGTCAACATTTTTCGAGAAATATCAGAGAAACCTTCGTACGTTTGTACATTTATGTCAAAAGCGTACTCACGCGTACAGGGCGGGTGAGTTTGTCAAAAATGTGATGATTTTCAGCGTACATACTTTGTAGGTGACCCCTTGCCATACCTTGGTATAACCTTTCCAATCCTTATGATATGCTTATCGCATTAGATAAATAGTTATTAATGACGATTATATCTGCCAAGTTTTTAAATGACTGTAGCCTATTGTCGACTGGGCAGTAAAAATCTGTATATACTCATTAACATTACTTCCGAGCTAGTTTTTCAAAGATGGCCACCACATGCACCTGCTACCACATGCCACCACACACTTGGGTGGTTTTAGGTGTATGATGACTAGCACTCCTGCCATAATCCTTCCTCCAAATGCCTGTATGTAGCTGTGAAGCTCCCAATCTGTTTATGTGTGCCTTTAGGGCTGAGGATTAAGTTACTGCAGAAATCCAACTGCTTTGTTGTTCTTGGTGGGTAGTGTTTTTCGATAATTCTTTTTTGATTTTTGCCTTTGGGTGCCAACTGCTTCTAATTGCTTGAAGGTACTCAGTTACAGCTGAACTTTATATTTTCCTCAGCTTTTGAGAAAAGAATTGAAGACATGGAAAGCTGACTGCGTTCTTAATGATGGTGCTCCAAATGTTGGCAAAGCATGGGTACAGGATGCTTTTACCCAGGGTAAAAGGATAATTTCTTTCCCATGAAACTTTTTACACTTTATGCCCTTGATGATCGAGTGGTCATTGAAAATGAGGACTTTTAGAGATAGAAATCGCGACAGGGAATCGCGACAGGGAATCGCGACTATCTTTGTGTTTCTTGTATTGGATCTCATTTCTATTTATGTTTTTAAAGTACTGGAAGAGATATAATTATGAAAATAATAAAGTTTGTTGAAGTAGAAAGTACTTCATGTCATTTATTTTTGGCTTTTTCATTATTATGTTTTGTCTTTTATTGTGAAGTCAGTATGTCATTTACGTCGTCGTAGTTATAGCTTCCCACGTGCTCGCCCCAGTCTCTGTAGCTTGTAAATATGCTTTTTATTGACTTGGTAGTTAGTTGTGATTTATGCTGAAAGAATTGTAAACACAATAGCTTTTATGGGGAGATATAATTTCACAATTGGTATACAAATCATAGTTTTTCTTAGAGATTGAAACTGAATGCTTAAATTGAGCATGATTAAATTAAGATATTCTAGTCAGTGTTACTAAATGACATTTTACTTTTATTGATCTTTCCATATTTTAGCTCAGTTGACGTTATCGGCCCTTAAGCTTGCTTGTGAATTCCTCAAAAAAGGTGGTTGGTTTATTACCAAGGTGAGACTTTTCTAGATATGTTGGCTTCCTGATTATCCTACCCAGTGGAGCTTTCGACTTACTGGGATTCACTTGTAGGTTTTCTTTTTTCTTCTGTTTTTCATTACGGATAAAAAGAGTGAAAATTAGATAAGGATAGGAGATGCTCAAATATGATATTCTGGTACAGCCAATCTATGTCTCTTTTCAAATGCTAGTGGAATCGTCAGTGATTCTTGATTCTTCATTGCATTTACTGTATACATGCAATATACCGAGCAACTAGATTTTTGTAGGAAGTTGCTATGTATAGTGCGCTATCCTTTGTACTGCAGGGCTTTCACGTGCAGAAAACATGGGCATGCGATCAACAATGCGGGCGACCAAAGTAGGGCACGCGATTAGAATTGATTTGATAACACAACATAACGAGCTTTCTCTTTGCTGCAACACTCAAAAGGAACTATGCTTTTTGCTTTGATCAACATGCTGTTATATTTAGAAGACTTTCTTCTTAGAACTATTAGGGGTCAGCCATAAAGTACGCACGCTCAAAATCATTACATTTTTGATCAACTCGCCCACCCACCTCGGTACGAACGTACGAAGGTTTCTTTGATATTTCATGAAATATATTCCCCAATTTTGGCAACAATTTTAACAAAATGAGGAAAACATGCATCAAGTTCTCACTTTTGAAATGATTGAATCGTACGTACACTTTGAGCTTTACCAACCCACCCACCCTGTACGCATGAGAACGCTTTTGGCTTTACGCACCTATCGACCCTCAAAGCCTACATACTTTCTGGACAACCCTTCAGCCCTTTTGACTCGCTTCACTCGCTTTTAGTATACCAAGTTGAACGAATAACAGGATCCGGTACTTATAGAAGCAATCGACTCTTATGTCAAGGCCACTGCACGTAATTCTTTTATGAGAAAGTAAGGTTTGATGTTGGTAGGTAGCTTCTTAAAGTTTTCAGGGGGCACGTGGTTAATCACTCTCAAATTAACTCTTAGGTGCGCGCCCTATCGCGCACCTCCCCATTAAAAGCCCTGGTACTGCACATAACTGCAATGTTATCAGGCCTCTATAGCTGTCTTCCTATTTGGAAGATCGTATTTAGGCATATGTGTGAGTCTATTGGAAGACCAATTTTGTTTATTCCCCTTATTGCATTGCGAAATGTTATTAAAAGCGTACCACGTGTGGTTGTATTGTGCAAAGTACTGTTTAGATAAGTGATACTAGAAGGGAGTTTTATAGGAGTAATAACTTTTGTGAATTTATCTCCAGGTGTTTAGATCCAAAGATTATGCAAATCTGCTCGTAACTTTCCAAGCTCTTTTTAAGAAAGTTCATGCAACAAAGCCTCAGGTGTGTTCTTTCAATGAGTATCTTGTTTGATGTAATGAGCTGACCACTTTCAGTTCTGTTATGCAAACCATGTATTGCAAGTTTAATTAGTAATTTTTCCTTGTCTTTCATTTTATGCACGTTTAAAAGATTGGACAGAATGTTCAAAGTGCTCATTTCAAAGTTGTAAAATTGACCCTGAAAAGTTCTGAAATTAAACTAACTTTTGATATTACGACAAGGTTGTGTATTTGGGGTAAATTTTAAATGATGAAGTGAAATTGCCAGAATTTTTAGAATATGTCAAGCTTTCTAATATGAGAAAAGTGAGTAATGAAACAAGAAAAGATCTCGTCTTGTTTCGCATGGTCAACATTAATTCACGGCTTAGCAACTGGGGCAATGACTCAAGCAATACATGTGAGGTGTGGGTATCAGGAAAATTGCTAATACCATGGACACATCAACTACTGATTATATATCCAGGCAGGCCCTTTTCGATGATTCTGCTAATGACTGATTGTTAGCTGAAAAAGCTTTTGGTGAACTTAGGTTATACTTGCCTTTTGAAACAACTTTCAATTCTGTTTTGAAAGACATTGTCCATAATAATAATTATTAGCAACAATGAGGAAGTAGATACTTCGTGTGTGATATGATGTACCGGAAAAGGTAAAAGAGGGCGAGAGAAAATAAAATTTACATTATTTTAACTAAGCATTTCTAGTTGTATGAGGATTGTTTTTTGTTACAGGCATCAAGAAATGAATCTGCAGAGATTTTTGTCGTCTGTCAGGTGAGTCTACTGCGATTGGTTTAATTTTTTCATTCTTGCTATGCGCTTTGGAAACACTTTTACCAATTTTTTTTCTATCACCTCCCACTGTTTGACTATTAGTACTGATCGCATGGTATCGCTCTCAAGTTCGTTTCTTTTCTTCCTTCTCAAATTTTTAAGGGGTTCTCCGCACCAACTAAGCTGGATCCGAAATTGCTAGATATGAAGCATGTATTCAAAGAAAGCGAAGAGCAGACAAAACAGAAAATTGATATCTTTAAACCCGAGGTAAGGTATTTTTTCTATGCTGAATTGTACTTTGCCTTGATGTCTTTCGTAGTTATTGGTATAAATTTGCTTTTTCTGAAGGTTTACAGCAGAAAATGGAAAAATTATTATGCATTATATCATAAATGTTATAGATGATTTAATATAATATAATAGTTGGTTTATAGAAGAGTATTAGATGTCATTCGAAAATTTTGATTTATGCTAGTTACATTTTGAATAGCATGATTGGACTCTCCTTGAGCTGTCTGCTTTTGGCTGTTCCCTTTGATATTAGGGTAGCTTTCAGCAAGCATGCCGTCTGTGATGTAGAAAATATCTTCATAGTAATGTTCACCAAAGTGCTCCAATGCCCCTACCATATTTGTTCGATGTTAGGCCGGCCTCCCGTATAAGCCACCCTCGATTATAAGCCGAAGCAAATTGGACTGAGAAGGAATGTAAGCAAAATCATGCAGAGGTGCTTGGCTTATAACCACAAACGCAGAAGTTGACAAGGCGAAGTGAAGCACATGATGCAGAATGAAGTTATAATCATAGACATGGGTTTTAGTCTTAAGGTTCGGCCCAGGAAGCTACTGTTGCAATCGGCAGTACACTTATGTATTTTTTTAAGAAGTTTTAGCAGAGAGAGAAGTAATTGGAAGGACATAAGGGATATTTAGGAAATGTGACACTATACGATTAGGGCCTTGTGTTATTAACAGAAAGTCGTGATTTCTTCTCATGCTCTTTCGTTTGGAATATATCGCTGTATCCTAATGTTTTCTTCTTTCGCTGTTATCGCTGTACTGATAAGATTACGTACGCAAATTATCCTTGGGCAAATGGATGTATGTTGTATTTGTCTTACTAAGAGAACAACTGATGTGTTTTCCTGGTTGGTGGTGGTGGTTCGATATTTTGAGTGTCATCATGACTTTCGTGTGGTGGTTTTGATACATTTGAAAGTAGAATTTATACCTATCTAACACTCAATTGATTTCAAGTTAAAAAATTGTGCATACTTTTGTTTTCTCTTTTCACCATTCTTAATTTCTCACCTACAATTTCCTAGAGCCTGCAGATGAATGATATTCTGAAATCTTGGATTCCTGCAAATCCTGTTATCCTAGTCTCAAAGAATATACATAATAGCTAGGGCTAGTCTGCTTAGTGCTTCCTTAGAATTTGATTCTCCTAATGATGAACAAGTTTAGCAGCAAGTTGAATCCCAAGAGCAATATTTGCCATAGCTTTTAGACCATGGTGCCTACGCGTAAGACAATATGATCTCGTCATCTCGTCTTTGTTATCATCAGAAAATCCTTGTATCTGGTTAAACGTGCATTTCAAGCCAATGGTTCCAAGCTTTTGATAGTAGAATGAAGCTTGACTTTTTGGTTTCATTAACAATCAGTGATTTTTGTTGTCACCTTCCGCGATGTATTTCATTTCAGAAACATAAACGTCAAAGAGATGGCTATGAAGAAGGAAATTACACACTCTTCAAGGAGATGAAAGTGTCAGACTTCATAGCATGTGATAACCCTATTGAAATGCTGGCAACAAATAACAAGGTAATAAGTGAATTGCTTTCATAGTTGATGTAACTTATCAAAAGATGGACTAGAATATTTGTAATTTAGACTTAGGTGTTTTATTAGAATGGAACATGATTAAAGACAATTGCACGAGTCTATGTTCTTTGTTTAGTATTCCACATTAGTATGAAGTTAGAATGGCTCATGGTTTGTACGTGGTCTCATAATACACCCTTATCACTTTGTACTGATCAATAGAATCAGAAAATCATTGCAGTAGCAAGGATTATTCAGTAATATCTAAAATTACAGTCTATAGTTCGTTAGTTCAATCTAGGCTTGACCAGTTATTTCAACATTTTCATATGAATAACAGAGATTTGTTATTTTGAGTTTGAATATTTAATTTGTAGCTTATAATGGATGATGAAAAATATGCAAATAATCCATTAACTACGCAAGAAATAAAAATTTGCTGTGAAGATATAAAGATCCTTGGGAAAAAGGAACTTAAGTAAGTATGGTGCACTTGTTATATGTTGATTGCTTTTAAACTAACTGGGAATAATGTGTTTGCACGATAGTACTTTACGTTGTCATGACATGTTAAAATTAAACAAACTGTCGATCCCTTGTCAAATGAGTCATAGGATTGGCCTGCCTTTTTTCATATCAATCTTTTATTTTTGAAATTACTGAAGATTTTCTTTGTTATTGCCTTCTGCAGCCTTTCGCTGCAATTGTTCATAGTCTATTAAGCCCTAGCCAGATGCTCTCGACTTTTCACTCGACAATTCTCTACATGTTTGTCGAGTGAAATGTCGAGAGCATTTGACCACCTTGTATAGTGATGTCGAGCGTCATCCAGCGTCGCCCAGCGTCGCCCAGCGTCGTCCAGCGTCGTCCAGCGTCGTCCAGCGTCGTCCAGCGTCGTCCAGCGTCGTCCAGCGTCGTCCAGCGTTGCCGAATCAGATTTGATCAAGGTCAAAATTGTTTAGCGGAAGTGCTTAGCATTTGTATTGTTTGAGGTGTTGTCGAGTAAAAAATCGAGAGCGTTTGACCACCCTCTGCCCGACAATGGTCGATATCGCTGGACTTTTGTCGTGCTTTGTAGAGTCACAAATCGAGAGCGTTTAACCAGGGCTTTATATAGTAAGACTACTTTTTCACAAAGAAACGGCTGATTTGTACTGCAGCAAGATGAAAACGGTTTGTTAGCATTATTTCGTTGGAAATAAGCTGAATCAATGAAAGCGATAACGATTTTCACAAGGATGAAGGAAATGATTGCATTTTTAATACCATTTACATTATTAAGCATTTTTTATAATTTTCTTCACACCGTCGAACAAATTTTTCGAATTATTTCATTTCGTCAAACCTCATATTAACAAAATCAGATGATTACTCTTAAATTGAGAATGTTTCCAAATGGGTGTGAGTTGTCCTCCTTGCATTGCTTATGATGTAATTCAGAAATTTCAGCGTAGTTCATTGGTAGTGTGAATAATTTGGTCTAGGATACCTAGCAAACGTTTCAAAACAGAATCCCGGTTTTGCAGACGTATTTTCCTTACGAATTATTCTCCGTTTCCAGAAGATAGTTGCAATGCCAAACGCGAGCAGGGATAAGCCAGCTCTATACTTTGTCGATCTTTTTTCATTGCTATTTGCTTTAAATGAGTATTGATAAGATATTCGCCAGATTTCAAAGCATTTTGGGATATTACAATTTCTTACATAGGAATATCCTTGCTTGGAGACGTAAACTTCGAAAAGAGGAGAAGGAGGCTAATAGTGAGAAAGATGATACTATTGAAAATGCAAATGAGGCTACGGAAGAAACAGAGGTATTTATAAGGATGGATTTTTGTGCTGATTTTGATGATCTGATTTGATTATTTTCCAGTGATGCACTGTAATCAAATTTAGTTATCACCCTAAATGTGAAGGATTTCTTTCAGTGTCTTCTCACTAGCAAGGACCGTAGCCAAGTTATTAATCAACAGTTGTTGTAATTATGTTCAGACGAGTCTAAATGAGACAGACTGGCATTAAAGAACAATTGATCTATGCATTATTTGTTTGATTTGAAATACATACAGCAATTTGTTTCAGAAGGGATACTCTTCAGGTTTTAGCCGAAATATTGAAGAATATTTGTGAGAAGATTTAGCTAGTGTGCATATATGTTGTTACAACTCTTTTTCCAGTATCTAACCTTCCGTGTTGTCGTGTATATGTCCATTTTTATGACTGACAACTGCTTCATTCCATTTCGGAAAATTCCTTTACCCTAACGTTGAAAACTTGTTCACTTTTAGGAATCCCTGGAGAAAATGATAGAAGATTTGAAAGAGGAAGAGTTAAAAGAAGCAAAAAGGTGAACAATATTTTACCAGCGCGTTCAGATAGCATTTTCGTTTAAGATTAGGCAATAAAAAATTAGGCACCAATTTATGCGTCACTCATCCTTTAGTTCAGTAGCTTGAAATTTATGTTTAAATCACGGTACATGATTCTTTATGGAAATTGAATTCTGCTCATTTAGTTTTCTGTGCATCGACAGGCATGAATCATAAACTTTCGATTTTTGCTTCCAGGAAAAAGAAGCACATTCGAGAAAATAAGAAGAAGTTAAATGAAAGACTTGGAAATAAATCAGCAGGATTAAGTGACGACACAATTGAAATGGATTTGTTTAGCTTGAAAGCCATTGCAAACAAGCAGGTAAATTATTCTACGAGAATAGTTTGGAAGCTCAGCAAGCATACAGTTACTTGTGTAGGATAGTGTTGCACGTATTTACTTTGACTGAGAGATAGCATGTCGTGGCTATGGCCTCGAAGACAAATGTGATTAGTAAGACTCGTTTTCAGATTCTTTGTGCTTTTCACAGTATATCCCGTAATATATTGGTATTGTTAACTGAATTGAATTAAAAATAATGGAGAGCTCTTCCATGATTTTGAACCAACGGTGCTTGATTATGCCACTCTAAAAACGCTTCGAAAATTTGGCCATGTTTCTATTCTCATTATCTATAGCAGAGTACTGTTTTTATTGAAGATGAATGGTCTGTGAAATCACTGCAGGAACTCTTTCTTTTGATAGCATTTTGGTCAAATTACTCAGCCTGATTGTGGTGACGATGAAGAGCGGCTGTATTTTGAAGATGATGAAAATGCACTTGAAATTGAATCTGATTCTAACAAATCAGATGACAGAACTAATGATGATGATGATGATGATGGTGATGATGATGATGATGATGGTGATGATGGTGATGATGATGATGATGAACAAAATGATTTGTATGATGATGCATTGTATGGTGCAAAAAGGCTTCGTATGGAAGATGAATCTTTAGAATTGACTGAGGAACAAAAGAAAGTTGTAGCAAACCTGAAGAGATTAAAAAACAAGTGCGTTTTTCTATAAATTCTCTATTCACTCATTTCTTCCAGATCATTGAGCTATGAAATATAAGTTTTTCTCTTTCTTGGATTCCATATGAATCAAAGGCCCGCAAACGTTCATTATTTTGAAATGAAATTTATATTCGGGATTCAGAACTAGTACTGTCAGTTTTTGCGCTCTATTTTTGAGTCTGTGAGATGCTATATTTACCATAACGTTCCCAACTGTAGCAACAATGTAACGTATCAGAAAAGCTTTTTTTGAGGCCTTAAAAGCTTGTTCCTTTTTAATCTCTAGTGCACTAATGCCTATAGAAAACTCGTATGCATAATTGCATATACGTGCTGGAGATGGGCAAAATAATATAGTAATTTGATTAGCTGGGTAATGTTTTTGATAAAATTATGTACACAATTGTGGCGATGTCTGTTTATATTTCATTGATGTTTGGGCGATTTAGTTAAAATGAATCTTTCAAACAGTAATAATGATGATTGCATGATCATAATGGCAAAAGGATAATGAACATAGGTAACTGGATTTGTACTTTCTTAAGCGGAGATTCATAATCAAGAAGTATATTTATTTATTAGTACAAAGTCTGAGCCACTTGCAGAGTGTCGACTTATCTGCTATGAATATCAAATTTTAGTTTTAGATTTTTATAATCAATGGAATGATTAGTGCTCGTTGCCCTTTAGTAGTATTGCAGACAAGAGCCTGTATTTGATACCATTCTTCTTATAAGTTCTTTCTTTATCTTTCTTTTTGTTTTTTCTACATTGTTCGTCCTTACTTATTTTCCTTGTTTTCCTGCAGAAACTCTTCGATATGATACTTATGATTGTCAGTGTTTGTTTTAGTAGTTTATTTATATTCCCTAACTAGGACAAAAGCAGAGAATCCTCTTGTCGTTAACATTGCACAAGGAGATGAAGAGCCAACAGCCACCAAAACTGCGAATTGGTTTAAAAAGGTTATTTTCTATTTTTCTTCAAATTTAAACGGAATTCTTCATTCTTTTGGCATCCTTCCTTGAACAATTTTGGCGCATTTAAAGCATTTAGAAAAAAAGAAGAACTGCTTTAGAATTTAGCAAGTCTGCTAATGTCAGCCACAGATTATTAGGGCAATTTTAAAGCTGTAGGTATACCTCTCAAAATTCTGATGAGAAAGTGCATACATCATTTGACTGCAAAGTTCTTCTCTTTTTCCATATTATTTGCACTTTTTGAAATGATAGCCCATACCCACGTGGTAGTCCGTTTTGACCATAACTTCTCCTGAGAGATTTTCGTCCTTGCTTCCTGGTAGCACACACTTTTGAACTTGAGAATCTGGCAAACAATCAGACTTTTAGTTCAATATGTATTTTGCTACTTGAAATAGCCTCTCGTTTGTTTATCTTTGCATACAGTTTCCCCACTTTGGCAAGTTTTTCATTTTTGAAGTATTCTTTTTTCTAGACATAGTTCATTTCATACTTGTTGAACAACACTGACTAAAAAGTCAGATGATATCAATGAGTTTGTGTTTCTTCAAACCCAGTTTATATGATATAGAGTAGATTAGCTAATCAAGAAAATAAAGGAACATTTACTTTATGATTCATTGATTTCAGGATATATTTAAAGAAATAGAAGATGACGATGAAGATTATGATATAGAACAACTAATGCATGATCATAAGAGCAAAGGGATAAAAATCATAGGTAATCCGAACTTTCCTTATTATGCTGAAGATTCATTATCAAGAATCATCTTCATTTGCCATCTAGAAGTCTGACCAAGTTGCAGAGTATTTGCATATCGGCCGTATATCTTTGACTATAATGTATGATTAACCTGAACCGGAATTTAAATGCCAACTGTTCTGCAGAATCTGTAAAATGTGAGAATTATTGTTTGAAATGGAAGCGCTGAAGGGATGGCGCCATTAACAATTAGTTATATATTTTGTTTTTTTTTTCAGTGCAATTCGTGAAACAGCTTAGATATTTTTTTGCTAATGATCATACCTTTGCTTCCGAGTATAATAGTATCTTTTTATGGCAGCAAATTCCTCCCTCCTTCTACATCTATTTTTCAATGAATTGGCCTTTATTTCATATCGGCCATTATTTGTATTCTTACCACGACTCTGCGCTAAATTAGGGAGAGCCAGAGAGGATAGCAATTTATCTTTATTGTGCCGTTGGTTGTTGAGATAGATCGAGAGAATTTTCTACCGAGAATTATTCTGGCATTTTCTTTAGACATTTTGCTTTGATTTAATTTAGATGTTTTGTTTTGATTTAATGTATATTTGTTTTTTGTGTAGTGAAAAAGATATTGGTATTTAGAAAAGTAGTGGTTTGTTTTGATATTAAGGCTGTCTCTGTGGCAGACTTGCAAATTTTGAATTTCTTTCTTGCTATTGGCATACTCATACGGCTTGAAAGGTAGAAGGTCCTCTGCGTAATTTTACAATCCTTTAAGAGAATCAATACAAAGTTATTTAAGAAACTC
Organism: Mastigias papua; assembly: GCA_964019165.1. Classification (NCBI taxonomy): domain Eukaryota; kingdom Metazoa; phylum Cnidaria; class Scyphozoa; order Rhizostomeae; family Mastigiidae; genus Mastigias; species Mastigias papua. The sequence continues at coordinate 10,572,257 of OZ025274.1, forward strand.
ATTGTTTAATTTGAGTACACCTGTTTGGATGTCATTGTCTCTAGAGTCCTCATCAAAAATTCGACAACATATTCAAAATAGAATTAAACGGTGCGATTTTTCTCACATTGTGAAAGTAAAAGGCAATTGAGGCAAAAATTTATAGTGCACGTTGAGATTAATCCGAATCGACTTATGTTTAGCAAATTTTTTGCCCTATAGATTATTTCAATTATTTCACTAGTTTTGAACGATGTTTGTTTTCTGTTTGGATAGGTGAGAGTGAGAGTACGGAAGTGGAGCCAGAGAAAAGTGCATTAGTGAATGAAGAACAAAAGTTGAAAATTAAACGAAGTAGTGGAGATGATGATAATGAAAATGCTGATAATGAAGATGTTAGTGATGACGGTGAGAGTGGTGAAGATGATGACAGTGACAGTAATGATTCAGAAATTGATGACAGGAGTGTCTCACAAGGGAGAAAAACTAGTGGGGAGGAATCAGATAAAAAATTGAAATCGGAATCATTTGACATTGTTCCACAAAGTAACCAAGGTACTTACTTCCATTTTGACTACCATTCATCAATCCAACGCTATTTAGATTTAAAGCTTGTCCCGTGAAGCAAATTTTTTCAACTAACGAGATAAAGCAGATAGGCGTCTCAAGCATACACTATGGAGTTGATTGAAACCCTATTTATTGAGGAAGCTTTTGTCTGTCATCCTATATGTCCACCCTCCACATTTAAAAGGATTTCACAAATGCACTTGATATTGTGATCTCTCTGCAGTTTGAAAGCAAGTTTTGTTACTGAACCATTTTTCTCCTACAAATTTGTCATAAGCCACTTTCCTTTCAGCCCCTAGGTACCTTACGCCAGAGGCATTAGCCCTTGGAGCCGCCATGGCAACATCAAGGAAGCGAAAAAGAGATATCATAGATGATGCGTATAACCGGTATTTGTAAATCAATCAAAATTATTGCATTTGTGCATCACACTTAGGCTTAAATTCTTGCTTCCTTTGCTAGCGGAAAACGTTCTATGACGATTTCTACTACGATAGAATCGTTTTACTTTGGAGATTGTCTAAATTGTCTGCCTTCAGTATATCTTATGGCATTTTATTTGAAAAATTTTGGAAACAGATGATTCACAGATTGATAAGTTGTAATTTAAGGCTCAAAACAGGCCAGTGTGGTAAAAACATCAGCCCAGCTATTCATAGCGCTTTAAAAGAAACAGCAAAATGATGCCATCTCCAGGGCTACTATTACAGAGACATTTTTAGAAAAATACGGCATGATAGACATCATGGGGTATTTTGTAATTTACATTATATGATAATAGGATATTAGTAGTCATTGCTTCATATCCGCCGATTTTGGCTATTTGAAAGTAATCTGTAGTGTGGAGATCAGATTCATGTGTGCATTTGAATTAACTCTGCTTTCTAAGCTGTGACTTCACATTCGTTTCGTACTTTTCATTCAGTATACTGTTGCTTGATGATCAGCATGATCATGATCCATACTTAAGTCTTTATCTGTACTCTTAGAAAAGTGATATGATCTTGTAGCACTGCCATTAACTGCAACGGCGTCTGGTACAAGTGCTGGATTACAACCATCAAACAGGATTATTTAGCTTCAAGTTGCATCTTTCTGTTCGTAGCAATGGCTTGTGTCTAGTGCTACATACTCTTGTAATCTTTGTTGTCTATCCGTGTCCTGCCCATAGCCAGTTTCGTTTTACGATTTTTAGGAAAGAAGCAATAGTTGTTTCACTTTGGACCAACTTTTGATACTTACGGATTTGTTAGATTAGAATGTCAGATCCAAGTAGGTTTGCCTGGAGAAAAAATTGCGTGAAAAGACTTAATGTTCCCTTTAGACAGATCTGAAGATCGGAGCTACTTACTCTGCCCTTGTTTGTTTACAGATACTCCTACGGACAGGAAGATCTTCCTTCCTGGTTTGCAGATGAAGAGAAGAAGTACTCTTCAATACAGCTTCCAATTACAAAAGATGAAGTCTATTATTACAAAGAACGACTGAAAGCAATCAATGCAAGACCAATGAAGAAACTGATGGAAGCTCAAGCAAGGAAGAAAAGAAAAGTAAAATTCTTATTCTTGTCTTCATATTCTGTTCTCATCATTTATTTTGTGCTGAAATCGTGATCTTGTGCTCCGCAGTGTTTTGAACACAGTTGTATTTCATGACCGTTACTTAAGCTAGTGACACTTCAAATTGCTGAATGTATATGTTTTGTATTTAGATGTTAAAGAAGATGGAAAAGGTTAGGAAGAAAGCTGATAGCGTCATGGAGAGTGAAGATGTATCTGAAAAGGAAAAGATGTACCAAGTGAAATCGTGAGTTTTGTCATTATACACCATGAAATGTTGTACAATTAAATCCCATTAAGTCGTACCCTGGATAATAGTCGGACTGATTTCTCATTCCCCTTGGACTCACTCCTGCTTATTCAGAGATTCGGTTTACTCGGACCGCCGTTAATTCGTACCAATTTCCAGTCTCCCTTGAGAGTCCAACATAACGGGATTCTACTGTAAATCAGTTAATCCATCCCATGGCTTTTTAATACGTATTTAGAACATTCATTATTTTATAACTCACTGGTAGATAGCTACTTTCATTAGAACCCCAGAATGAGACACTGAATTAGTAGACAATCCATCTATAGGCTACCTGCCCTTCCCCAATATGGTCGAAACTCAGTATTAGTCAGTCTGAGAAGTTTTCCGCTTACCTCTTAGCATAAATCATATTGAAATCATGTGAGAAGCGTGTAGTAAGATGATTGGGTAACTATGAAATGCTTAGAGGAAAATTAAAGTTTTTCTAGCTCTCTTAGTGTTTTTAGAATCCCCAGGTTTTTTGTACTTACTTTTCTTTCGATCACAGAATTTACAAAAAAGCTGGTTTACTTGACAAGAAGAAAATTGAAAAGAAATATGTCGTGGCTAAGAAAGGACTTGGTAATTTAATACGATAATTTTTTGTTGTTGGTCTTGTTTTCATGAACTTTTTGATCGAGAGGCGTGAACTTGAAGCATTTTCGTCACATTACCCTCACCCTTTGGGAAACTTATCACTCCAAAAGCAAAAACCTGTGTAATCAAATATGGGAACAGTGTGATATTCTGATTTGTTGCAAGATATTTTGAGTCCCATAACTACTTTCATGGAGAACCCTCTATATGCCAGTTTAACACATATATGTTGTAGTACAAGATCTTTGATCTTTGTTCAAGATATTTAAGTTTCTCCTGAAGAAAACAATTGCTGGATTATGTTGTTTGCATTTAATTACATTCCATTGATCTTTTACTTAGCTGGTAAGAAGTATCCAAGACCTTCTGGAGTCAAAGGACTGTATAAAGTGGTAGACCCAAGAATGAAAAAGGACTTACGAGCAATGAAAAATAAAGAAAAAACAAAGAACAGGGGCAAGAAAAGGAAAACCAATACCAGACGTCGTTGATTTCGAAAAGAGTAGTGTTACTTTTTCCTGTAATTTGTCTGCAAGGTATCGTCCTCATATTTTTATGAATTCAGATATCTTGTCTGATTGTTATAGTATTTTCGATTTTACTTGTATTATTGGGTATATAGATCCTTTGTTTTTTACATTATGATGTTGGGGACTACCAAATGCTTGTATGAACGCACTATTCCAATCTTACACTTGGGATATCGTCGTCAACCTTTTGAAATCCGCTCTGCACAAGTTTACTTCCAACAATTGCCGTTTGCTTAATGATGTCTGAATAAGCTCATAATAGAATTTTACTGTGTATTTGATCCTAAATTTCCACCACTAACCTATATTGTTAAGGCTTCGAAGCCCCTGAACTCCTCACTCATTTGCACTACAATGTAGCAATGTTTTTTGATGTAACTGTAAATAAGGTTGTACCTAAAGAAGATCAGGAGTAAAGCTCCAAAGCAATTGTTATACGGTTCAATAGGTGAACAGTTGTGTTAAAAACAGCCATAATTAACTTTAAAGTTAATACTACTTGGTAGCTGAATGTTCTCTGATGGTAATGGACCAATATACTGAATGTCACATTTAAGACTTGTCAGAATATCATACTAAAGTTTCTTCATACAATTTATGATATGCCCAGAATCGCATTGCAAACAAGTACGAAACCTGTACGAGGGTCCATATAATAGCAATCCAGATGTATACCTTCAGGGCCATTGTGCAGCTGACGCTTTGTGGGGGGGGGGGAGCGAAGAAAAACTTTGCTCCCGATGCGGCGATAGCATCGGAGAACTGAATGTCGCTTCTTGTAATTTCCTTGCGTATATTTCAGTCAAGGAATTAGGTTATCCGACACTTTCAATGTGCTAGTAATATTGTCGACAGTATGTCAGATACCCATTCATGAGAACTATAAAATGTGCAATATATGCTGACGAGCCGTATGATTTATTGAAAAATCGGGATTTCCAAATGAAAAGCAAGTTTTCCTGTCAAAATTTTATTCAGGGGAGTGTCGTATCTTCCACGTTCCTCCCTCTAGCGACGGACTGGCGCATGCATTCAAAGAGTGCAGAATTGTCGATAAAAAAGGAACAAGTTTAAAGGTATAAAAAAATTTGTGCATGTCGTCCCTCATGGTACTTTTCTTATTTCCTTTTCTTATTTCCTTTTCTTATTTCCTTTTCTTATTTCCTTTTCTTCATGGTTCACTATGCATAATACACGCGTGTCAGCTGCTATGGCAACAGTGCGAAATCATCTGTTTATGCTTTTGATCGATAACATTTTAGGTCTTTACACATATTTGCTTTGTAGTAAAGTGGGCAATTGCAAAACAATAAAATCTCTTTTGCATACCCTAGATAATTGAACAGTATGGCAATTGAATACAAACAGGTGCTCAGGATATATTTTAGACAATGATTGACCCTTTATTTTATTTAAGTTCTTCCAGATCTAATCTTCGTTCGATTTTTCTCTTATTGCAATAAGATATTAAGTAAGTTTATTATCTTCCTTATTGATGTTGAAACCTCTTGGAAAATAATTACTATTTTTTAGCTGCTGCTGTGTTATAATATGCTCAGCTCTTCCTTTAGTTTACTTGACAAGGATTGATAAATCAACCCTGATTATTCTTGTAGTAGATTTGGGCTTTGGCTTGGACTGGCATGTTGTGGCCTTTCAAAATTAGAGATAAAGATCCAACCCTTCATAGTGTATTTGCATATACTTTGTCAAATTGTCCGCCATGTTTTTGTTGGAAGAACCTCCTTTTAGGAACAGCAAGATGCATTGTATGAAGCTCACAGGGTTGTATTTAACTACAGAATGATCATCGACAAAGTTGAAATCAGAGTTGCTGCTCCCACAAACAGATCAGAATAAAGAGAAGTTATATACAGAGCTGTCTTGTTCATGTAGCAGCTATTGGAGCAAATACATTAGCTAGCAAATGAATTGTTCAATATCAAGTTCGGCACTTTGTAAATGCAAAGATATAAAAAGGACTCCAAATGCGCACAAGAGACTTCTTCCAGGTAATGAAACAGTAACAAATTGTCCGTCAAAAGTTACATACACATAGTAGCAAATTTTAGGGAGAGCTAGGGGGCAACTACTCCCTAGTATGGATTAGTCAGGAATTTGGCTTATATAGTGGGATGATTCTAGGCTGTGGTGTGCCGAAGGACTTTTGGGAGGGAGTGTAGCAAAAGAAATGCATCGACTTGTTTGATCAAGGGCCTGTGGCGTAGTGGGAGGTTTAGGGGGGTTGAAAGTTGGCTGGCTAAAAAGACGTTTCCTAGACTAGAGTTTGAACGAATATTGTACAACAGTGCAAAGGCGCTGTCACTACATTCTGATGAGAATAATCAACACAGCAAAAAACTCAATAAGGCACAGCATCTGATCTGCCAAGTTGGCAAAGGCGGCAGAAATACTGACGAGCCACAAACGTTAAGACAACTTTTACAGATGAGCCGAAAAATTACCGACGGATTTTGCAAAAGACCTCCATCGCTTCAGTGACTGTAGACCTCTTGGACGTATTCCAATTTTGGAAGTTTGCCAATATACCTTTCTATACAAAATGTGGGGCAATATGAATTGGCTTTCGGGTAACATGAAACGCTTTTTATATAAAATCTTTTCTTATGGAGAAAGTACATTCTCTAGACATTTGAAAACCACTACAATACTTAGAAATTTTTTTAGAGCTCCACTCCCATGCATTCAAAGTTCGGTCAATTTTAATATTATTGACATTAGTCATTTTCTAGAAACCTAGAGTAATATGAAAACTAACGAATTTTGTTTTATGCGACTCTAATTCACACTAGCATGTACTCTTGACGTATAAAGTGCTTTTTCAACATACTTGTTCTATCATTCAAATATGCTGATCTGAAAATTTGAATTTTTGCTCAATTTTGTTACTTTATATGTTTGAAGTATATTTAAAGCCACCTAGCAGGGAAATAAGGCATGCAAAAGACTTTAGTATGTGATTTTAAAGCAGAAAACTAATGTGGATTATTTTAAAGTGGATTTTCTAGCACTGAGTTTTTTCATATACGTTTTATGACTCTTTGACAATGCCAAGGCAGAAATCTGTTCTAAAATTTCCATTTTGAGATAGTTTTAATACCCCATAGATTTTGATGTCAACATCATCATAATTTGATTTTCGCTATTGTGGAAGAAATCTAAGTCTATAGAAGATCCTGGAAAGATTCATTCGAAAATACTCATTTACTCGCTAGAGCTCACTGAAAACGAAAATTTCAAAATGTCCTTCTCTGGGCGAGGACAAAATATACATAAAGTGCCATAAAACTCGAACGAACAGGGCTATGACTTTCATATTTTCAGGACTTTTTCATCTCAACTCGATGAATTAACAGAAGTTTGATTTTAAATATTTTTGACTTGACACCGATTTTGTGCCCTATCGTGGAATGACCCAAAAAAAGTTATCCCAGCGCAGGGACATTAACTTGATTCCCAGCACTGTTAGTCGTCCAAAATTGTGCGAAATGCATTATTAATTTAAATACCGTGAAGTCAAAGTAAGAACAGCAATACATCAGATCAGGTCAAATAGGATACGATTGAATGAGTATGTAAAATAATGTTAGATTGAATCGAGCAGAAATGATGATAAACATAGCTTAGTTCTGACACAAATGCTAGCACAGTTATTTTAAAAGAAAATATTTGCAACGGTTGAAGTACTCCAAGATGAAGAATAGTGATGGCCAGTTACGCAGATTCCAAATTGTTGGCGTTACAGCAATTGAAAAATACGTAAGCACTACAAGTCGTTTCCATGGAAGCTTGAAAAGGACCAAATAGCATGTCTGGTAGGTAAGTGTTGCATCATGCATTTTGCGTGACACAGCAATAGACGATCACCTCCTGTAGTAGCTGTCCGTGAGCCTTGTGAAGCTAAACATGTTACGACGGCTCGGTCTTACAATGACAAGCTATTGTAAATATATGATTTTAGCATTTATTTCAATATTCTTGGTGTTCTTCATTACCTCATTCAATACAAGAGATCGAAACAAGACTGTGTTTATTGATGGACAACGCAAACTGCTGAATGGAAATTGGCTACACAACAGAAAGCTATTAAATGAAACATTGAAATCCTCAAATACAGCACAAACAGGACAAGTGAAGGTACGTTATGATGAAAAGAAAATCGAGAATTGCTCACGTGGAAAAGAATTAGGTAAGCTTTTGCATTATTAATCGCTCCATGTTAGTTTAAGAAAGAAGCAGCTTCTCTCCTAATGTCTTTCAATTTTGGCAGATCGATTCACAATAAGCGTCGCTTACAAAGAGTAGTAACAATAGAGATGCTTCAAAAATCATTACAGGTGCCCAAAAAACACTAGATAACGCTTATGAGTGCTACGGGGCCATCCATAAAATATGTACACTCAAAGTCATCACATTTTTGACAATCCCACCCACCCTGTCCGCGAGTACGCTTTGACTTAACCCACCCACCTCTGTACGAACTTACGAAGGCTCCTTTGATGCCTGTTGAAAAATATTGGCCATTTTTAGAACAACTTTTTACGAAGTGAGGAAAACATGCATTAAGTTCTCACTTTCTGAAGAAATTGCATTGTACGTACTCTTTGCTCTGTACCAACCCACCCACACTGTACGTGTGAGTACGCTTGTGGCTTTACTCACCCACCGATCCTTAGCTCTTTGGAGACAAAGAGGCGTCGTTAATAGCCCCCCTTGTATAACTGTTTTGATATTTCAGTCCCCTTAGCCAAATTGCTTCAGGTTTTCCTCATCTTGCTTACCATGTTAATAGACTTTCAGAAAGTACATATATAGTTATGTCTGGTCATCATTAACTGGGACTAACAAGGGAATCTAATGTCGTCGTACTCACGCCTCAAAATTTAGTTTGGTCTCCAAAGAGTTAACAATATTTTCACCAATAAAATAATCATAAATTGACACTTCCTTTCGTTTAATTTCATGAAGTTATTCATAGCCAATCACGATGTATGAGTCATTTTCAAACCTAGTGATAATATTTACGATACTCTTGTCGCACACTTATATGGTTGTATCATCGACATATTTACATATCTCCTCTTGATGAATTGACTGGTCATTGTCATAGATATTGAAAAGGAGAGGCCCAAGGACGGTCCCATGGGGTACACCAAGCTTAATATGTTTATAGTTGCTGAAAGTCCCATTAACCTTAAAATTGTGTTGCCGATTTGCCAAATAGCTGTAGACAAGCATTAAGGTAGTTAACCCCTCTCGTTACATCAAAAAAATGATTTTTTATGAAAATTTTGAAAACTTGCATAGTGACACGTACATATATCTGGTATCAGATGATGGACATAGTTAAGCCAAAAGCGAGCTATTTTTTTCAAAATCCACGGTTTTTTTAAAGCAACCCCTAAAAATCTCCTTGGCAACACCCTTAGCAACGCTTCTTTCGTTGTTTTTCCCTATAATATAGCCCCTGGAAGTCCCGAACAGGTTCTGTTCTTTGCCATGGCCAGTACGAGGCCATGGATTGAAACGAAGCTGAAGTTCAATGATTACATGAAGTAGATAGACACTTTTTTAACTAGGCGAACAACTCTACTTTCAATCCGAACTATCTTTCAAATTTTCAAATGGGAAACCCACGAAATAGAGCAAGGAAAACCTCAAGGAAGAGAAGGGCAGTTACAAAAGAGACTGTTGATGCGAAGAGACAAAAATGTACCATAGAAATCGCAGAAACAACAAATAGTGGATCGAGAGTCGGCGCTGGGCCTAGTCATCTCAATGATGGCGAGACAGGACAAACATATGCTGGACTTGATGCAACCCCTTTGTCACGTTCAAGAAGAAAATTGGGAGATATGATGGCAAAACATTCATGTAAAAAGGAAATTGAATATCAAGAAGAGAATAATGGCTTTTTTCTGTTTGACAGTGAAATGTTATCGCAAGTATTTGAAAGTCTTTGTTGCCCAGTTTGTAAAAATGCAAGTATCAAGTTGACTGAGCTAAGTATGAAAAGAAAAGGATTTCGTTCATCTTGGTGTCTGACTTGCAACAGCTGTGCTTGGGAAAAGGAATTCACTTCCTCTAAGTCAGTAAATGTAGCAACAAAACGAAGCTCAGAAGTTAATGTAAGGATGGTTATGGCCTTTAGAAATATCGGCTGTGGCTTAGAGGCTATGACAGCATTTTCAATGATGATGAATATGCAGAAAGCAATGACTAGAGACAATTACAGCAGTTTGATAAACAATATTCACAGTGCTTATCTAGAAGAGGCAGAAGCAAGCATGAAATTTGCAGCAGAAGAGGACAAATCCCAAAGTGAGTCAAACGACATTACTGCAAGCTTTGATGGAACATGGCAGAAACCTGGACATGCTTCCTTAAATGGTGTTGTATCTGCTGTCTCGATTCTATCTGGTAAAGTTGTTGATTACCAAGTGAAGTCAAAATATTGCAAAGCATGCCAGAGAAAAAATCATCTTAACAGAGAATCACTTGCATACCTACAATGGCAGATTCAACATCAATCAAAGTGCAGCATAAATCATGAGGGCTCATCGGGAGCAATGGAAGTTGATGGATTGAGAGAAATATTCCACAGAAGTGTGGAAAAGTATGGTGCAAGGTACACAACTTTTATAGGTGACGGTGATTCCTCATCATATGCAACAATAGCAGAAGAAAAACCTTATGGGCCAGATGTCTTCATTGAGAAAAAGGAATGTGTTGGCCATGTCCAGAAGCGGTTAGGAACCCGGTTGCGTAAGTTGAAGGCAAGTTTTGGTAACAGAAAATTAAAAGATGGGAAAAGTATTGGTGGAAAAGGAAGACTGACCAACAAAATAATCAATAAAATGCAGAATTATTATGGGCTAGCTATAAGGAAGAATAGAAATAATTTGAAAGGTATGACAAATGATGTAATGGCTGGTCTTTATCACATAGCTTCTTCAGATGCAGATCCACAACACAGTTTGTGCCCCAAAGGGAATGAATCATGGTGTGCATGGCAAAGAGCCCAAGCAAGTAGAAAAAAAGATTATAAGCACAAGTCATATCTACCAAAGGCAATAGTAGATGAGGTTATGCCAATATATAAGGATTTGAGCGAGCAAGAGTTGTTATCACGCTGTCTTGATTCTTATACACAGAACCCTAATGAATCCTTAAACAAGCTGATCTGGGCTAGGTGTTCCAAAAAGATTTATCAAGGAAGAAAAGTGGTTGAATTGTGTACTGCAAGTGCAGTATGTCAGTTCAATGATGGTGCATCATCAATAGCAAGAGTTTTGCAGAGGCTGGGAATATGCCCTGGAAAGTTCACTAATGCCGCTATCCAGAAATGTGATGAAAGAAGGATTGCTTTATCTGACAAGAAATCTTCTGACAAAGTGAAGCAAAGGAGGAAAAAGCTCAGGGCTATAAAAAAGGGATTATGGGACCTGGAGAAAGAAAAAGAAGGACAAGTGTACCAAAGTGGAGCACACTAAGACTTGAATTTGACTTCCTTACTGTTTTTTGAGTTTTTCTCCATTTGCAAAAATCGCATGTTGAGGTTTCTCTGTGACAATGATTTTTCAAACTAGTTTATCTGATACAAATGAAATTTACTATGTGCATTCTATACATACTTTTCTAGTGAATGAAAAGTTTTGGTGAGCCTCAGTACTTCTCTGACAATTTTACAAGTCTTCAATTACCAGACAACAACCGATATTTTAGTCTACCAGGGTATAAATTTGGTTTTCTTAAAAACTACAATTGATATTGGCATGGAACTTCCTCATTCACTAGAAATATGTGTTTAATTCTTGCTTGTTAAATATGAAGAAAAAATCTCTACCCATGAATAAAAAACATTGTCAGCAGCATTGGTCACAGTAGTTCTTTTGTTATGTCCGCCATTTTGCCTAATTAGCATATTTAATTGGCAAATTGTATTTTTTAAAAGTATATCACTCAGATGGTTCTAAATCTCAAGTTTCATCTTTGTGGTACCAATATTAAAAAAGTTTTTCTCCAGGGGGGTTAACCACCTTAATGCATAATGACTGAAACCATTTGCATGTAACTTAGTAGTTAATATGTTATGTCTAATACAGTCAACAGCCTTTGAAAAGTCCATAAATATGGGTCCAACCTTACCACCCTCATCCAGACTCAATCTCCATTTTCCGACTGCCCGAATCAATGCATGTTGGGTATTTTAACCATTACGACAGCCACAGAGTAGAGATGATAAATGCTGAGACATGTACCCAGAGATTTTTTTCATCTATGATCCTTTCAAACACTTTTGACACTGTTGGCAGCACACTGATGGTTCTGTAGTTACTCTTGTTTGTTTTATCTTCATTTTCAAAAAGGGAAGTTACATCAGTCAATGTTTGCTCGTCCTGAAAAGAAAAATGTTCTATTGAACTATTGAAATGATTTGCAATTCAATGACTTAGTGATTTTCTAGCAGCTAGTAGTGGTGATTCAATTCAATAATTTGTTCTACCGCTAATGCTCAACTACCAAGCGCCAAAGGTACCCAGTATGTTGATACTAGGGAATTCCCTGAAATAAGAAACTTTCATTTGCAACTGCCAGTGATCGCTCACCAACGTCCACCTCTCCGACGCAGAAGAACATAGTATCATCAGATACGATGTGCACTGCTCTGCAGTGAAGGGGAAGTTGAAAGGAAGGACTTTTCCATAATGTAACAGTTATTAGCCTAGTAAAAGTTCCAGCTTCAAATGCGCTACATTTACATAACGATGTTATCTAGTAATTGCAGCTTGGCGAGAGTTTTTGAGCAGTAAAGTAAAACTATCTTACTTTCCTAAAAGAAAAATCAAACCTTTCTTGTCGTTCTCATTTCATTTATAGCAGTATTTTGTAACACTTTGATTTACAAAATCATTTTCATTGGTGAGAGTGATATATGCAAAACTGGAAAGAGATATTCAACCTTTGGACTTTAAATCTACTTAATCGGCCAGATTTTGGCTAAGATGGCGGCTACTGGTATATCGATGTGTATGACTTTGTGATTTGGTGACGTCACGGTTTCATATTAGTATTGTTAAATCAACTAGTGCAAATAAGAGCTGAGATATGGAGGGAGAAGTCAACCTTTCACAGCTATCGAAACTTCAGTGTCAATCTTCATCTCTTTGTGATTCTTGTTCTTCTCAGAGGTGACGTCTCAAACAGTTTCGGTCCTAATCCTACCGTTGCTAAGAAACTTGATTATTTTCTCCAAGCGTGTGGTTTGAAAGTTTTATAAAGTGGCTAAGTCAAACGTCGTGCGCCATGCTTGTCGTCCCTAGAACGATATTAAATTTTATAAAGCTTTTCTTTCTAAGTAAAGAATCAATTGCCAACATTTTTTCATCCGTAGTATATTATGGATATCATGCAAATTCTAAATGACGTCGTTTTGACAATGTGGCAAAACCAGCGCCACGTATTTGGTCGTGTCCTATCTATTTGACACCCTATGATTTAGGCTATGTTCATATTACTCCGTGTTCATTTTGATCCTAGTTTGCTCCCAAAACGGAGCTGTTTTTCTTCTCTGTTCATACTACTCCGTTTACAGACAGAAACGGATATCTTTCAATTGGTGTTCACATTTGCCCTCAAAAACGCATCTGTTTGACGGCTTCTTTTATATTGGCTCTGTTGATAGCGTTTTCAAATTGGTCCGTTTTTGGTGTTCACACTACAGAGTTGCGTTTTTGTTTTGCTCCGGTTTCATTTAGCTCCGTTTTTATCATCGTTTTCACTTACCTCCGTTGTTGGGGTGAACTAAGGTGAACGCTATGCCAAAAGCGGAGCTAAACATACCGTAAACCCTCGAATTAGCCCCCCTCGAATACGCCCCCACGCTAGAACTTTAAATTGTTAACAACCCCCCTCGAATAAGCCCCCACCCTAGGTGATGCTGAAGACTGTAATAAAGGCTAATGCTTAATACAGGCTGTTCTTGTAATAGTATGGAGAAAAGGAGCTTTGGCAACGAGCTTTTTATACGACATTTATCAAATATTTTTATAAGCCCCCCTCGAATAATCCCCCACCCAAAAAGCATCAAAGATAAATAAGCCCCAAGGGAGCTAATTCGAGGATTTACGGTATGCGTTTTTGTTCAAAAAACGTAATATAGTGACCAGGGCCTTGGTCCTGCTCAACAGGAATTGGCACTTCTTACAAAATCAACTATTATTAAACTCTGTCATTGTTAGCTAAAATGGGCCATGGATAGCAGTTTTTGATAGCACGAGCTACAGATACGCTTGTTGAAACAGTTTCGTATAGCATTGACACTCGTTGGCTTACGATCAATGGAAACAAGGAGATGATTTTAATACACTAAAGCAGACAATTTAAGAGAAATGACTGAGATTAGTCGGCAGAAAATTATTGACGCATTTCGTGTACATCCACGGTGTACTACTGTTCTTCAGAGGGATGAAAGAAGAAACGAACTCAAAGAGAATGGAATGTTAACAGGAATAATTTGATGTGGATCATTTTTCTAGTTTATGTGTGATATTTGTTTGAATCTTTGAGTGAAATTATGAGATAGAAATGCAGTCTCTTTATTCTGGACAAATTCGCGATTAATGTTAAGAGAAAACGCTGAGTTTAGTTTTAAAAAAAAATATTAACATCTTTGCTCAACTTAACTCTACAGCGGCCGAAACCAAGGAATTATGTAGTGCTAGTACAAATACTCCTTTCTGATGACCACAGGGATGGAACTTAATGGGGGTTTTGGGGGTATGACTCTCCCAAGCTTCTACCCTTAGTCCCCTAATAACTGTTCAATGAGCAAAACGGTATGTTGGTTCATCAATACAGTATCAAATACCAAACAAGACTGAAAGTTCACAAGATATTTTGTTATCGAGGACTATCACCGTAAACTTATAGAAATGTAATAGGAATACCAATATTGAAGCCACAGGGTGTATGGGCGGGATAAGCACTGGCCTCGCAGAGGCGTCGTTGTCGGTACGACCGGGGAGTCAATGCTTTCCCCCGTCGAGATTTCTGTCGGAATTATCGTATTTATCAGAACATATCCAACATACCAGCTCTATACTAAAGCATTTCGTCCTTGGCCCCGTAAATCAGGGGGCCCGCGAGGCCTCTGCTCCCATCACTGTTTAAAACTTTGGTAAGCTAGATTAGTTCCAAAATGGTAGAGAAACTAATGAAGTTTCTTGCACAAATATAAATTATTTCTTATGAGATTTCCTATCCAGAATGGGCGTTTCTCTATAATGACAGTTGATGTTAAAAGCAAGGTATTTGCAATACAACGAAAAGAGGGTTTACTATGACCAACTGTGACCCTCAAAATAAAGTAAATTACAGGTTGACATTTGGTCACACATCCTAATGATTGACGCTAAACTCACTGACGCATGGCCAAGTTTCTTGAATATTCGTAGACATTGTGGTGATGCTATACCTCCTATGCAACCCAGTTGGCACATCTCTCATAGTAGAATTGAGATGATGATTCCAATCCATGTGAGCATCCTTTTTGTTTTCGATTCTGACATCATCAATCTGAAATTATTAGAAATACTTGATAACTGCATTGTACCATTAATGCCAATAACGTTAATTTGTAATTTTTATTTCTAGTTGGACCATTATATGTGGATAGAAATGTTCTTGAGTGGGATAGTATGAAAGAAGAACTTAATTTTGTAAGACCTGGTGGATTCTACACTCCTGAGGATTGCCGACCAATTGCAAAGGTAGTTTTCTAATATCAAATATCATTCAAAACATTATATATTTGTATTTGTATATTTAATTTATATTTATATAACAGTTGTATTTAATATGCAGCTACTGTACTAATTAGCATCAGCATTTGCAGGTAATTAACATATTTGATAAAAGCGATTATTAGGCGTCTGTTTGTTATTATATTTGAGGACATAACACATACTGCTTGTCATTTATATTCATTTCTTATCAATGCAAGATTTCAGACAGAAAATGAATGCAATGACTTGCCACGAACGAAGTGAGTACTAAGCTAGCCGAAAATCTGCAGGAATATTTGCAAATTAAGAATATAACTGTAAAAATTTTTGTTGAATCCCCCCCTCATCGTCACCATGGCCATAGCAAGCATCTCCGCTGTGCTGATAGGTTTGAATAAAGTACATTGTTATGTCCTCATAACAGTCAGTCTTCGAAAAAATCATAAATATATATATACATATATATATATATATATATATATATATATATATATATATATATATCACTATATAAATATAACCTCATATTAATAATCATATTAATAATATCATATAGATAGTATTATATCTATATAATAAATATAATATCATATCTATCATATATATGATATCATATATCATAAATATCAGCATTCAGTTATAAAGGAAGGAGAGCAAATTATATAGCAGATCAGTGGGTTACTTAATTTGCTTCAAATTAGGAAAGGCCCAGTGATTTGAAATAACTTTAGATAGTGGAAGCAGAACTACATTAAATAAGAACATACCTTTGGCATTTAACATCGGTTACCATATTAAAGAAAAACATGAAATAAAGCCTGAGAATTTTGAAAAGTGAATAGGATAATTGCTGAAATGTCGAAGGAAAATGGGTTACCTAATTTATGAATTGTTCTAAGTTCATTAAAATATGACAACTGCATTGAAACGGCAATTAGATTAACCGCCATGTTGTTTACATTGCATTCTCGTTCCGTTAAGTTCAGCAACTACAAGCTTTTTTAGTGATACATAGTCTTTACTTCTATGTATATCTGCAAACAAGCGACTTTTTATCAAATAAAGAAAAGGGCACTTTCACCACTTTTCCCGTTAATTGGGGCATTCTTTCATTTTGCCCCTGCTTCTCCAACTGTCCAATTCTCTCCTGCTGTTCTCCTCTATCTTCTTGTTTTGCAACTACAATCACTGCCAAAAGTCCTTGGAACACCCTTTGACCGCAGCATTTTATGTGACAATTATGAGATTCCGGTGAAGCACAACGGATTACGCCCCCCCCCTACCCCCCAGAACAATGTTGAATTAACGGTTGGGTTAGCTGACAGTTGTGTGAATGCAATTTGACTTACTTACTGTGTATAAAACCTGTATAAATCAACATTGTTTTCAAGGGGAGAGGGGAACGCTCACCAGCCAGATCAAAAAATACAGTAAGTGTTCCAAGACTTTTGGCATTGATTGTACCTCGTTGCTGCCTCCCCAGGCAGCCGGATAAATAAAAAAAAGTAAGCTTCTAAGCTTCAAACTTTTGCTAGCTTTTATCAAAAAGGATACACATGCATACATAGCAAAGCTAATCTGAAGAAAGTCGGACTTCTAGATATCGAGATATAACAATTTGAAGTTGCAAGGGATTCATTAGATCAAAAGTCAGCGCGATTTCTATTGGAAATTCATATTGTTGGCAGACTTTCAATAACTTTCAAGGAGAGCTTAATCCACTTCTCCAACTCCGGTTGCAACCATTTTTGCATTGTATTGTAAGTTGTTGCCTAAAGCATTATGTATTCATTCATGCAATAGGATTAAGAATATTTCGTATTTTGCATTTTCTTTAAACTACGCTCCTCTTGTTATTCCACCATCGAGAGACTGAAAAATCGCAAAGTTAAGGCTAAAAACAAAACAGGGTAGAGAAGGGCAGAAACGCAGCCTATTCAGTATGGAAGTGATGTTTTCAGCGGACATTCATGGCAAAGGATTCGTACAAATTCGTACAGATAAAGTAGCTGTGCTATCTCTGCTGCATAAAACCTGACGTCCCTGCTTTGAATTCTCGGAAGAAGGTAGGCTCGAAACACAACTATTACAAATATATTCTTTCTTTACCTAGACAGCGATTATCATACCATACCGTGACAGAGCTGAGAATTTGAAAGTACTTTTGAGACAACTCCATCCTATTCTAAGAAGACAACAATTGCATTATCAGATATTTGTTATTGAACAGGTAATCATATCTTTCAAGTACAATACTAATCTATAGTTTGCTCTGTTGTTCCTTTTCTTATTTAAATATTGAAACAGCGCATTTAAAGTAGTCAAAAGTGCTTTGAAAAACGTTTTCTATACTACATTGGTTTACTCATTTTCTATACTATACTACCATTGTTTAATCACAGTGTTTTCATGAACCTGCTATGTATAAGTAGTCTGTACTCAGTTTATCTAACTAATATTCAGCTGACACCAGTTGACTTCATCATACCAGCCTATTTTTGAGGTAATGTGAATGTGTCGAAATTCCTGTATATAAGACGAAATCCGAAATGAATGCACATTTTTTATAGGGCAATTTTTTTTGCCCAGTGCTGAACCTTATTAGACCTTTCATGATTCCAGTTCTGAAAATTCCTTAAGACTTTCCTAGTAAGAAGAGCCAACTTTACGTAACATCTACAGTGTTGTACAGACAGACAAATATTAAACAAGCATAAGACTCGAATACACAGATTAACACAAGAAACTTATATAAATTTAGTAAGAGAGATGGTTATCTTGCGTGAATATTGAAATTTTAAAAGTATTATAATTAATAACTTTCCTAACCCGCAAAAATCCAGTCATGAACTTTCATAACATTTTGAGCAGTATTGTACTGCTTTCTTATAAAAAACATGTAATTTGTCTATGGAATCAATTTATGCAAAATACCGAAGAAGGATCCAGATTTAATTGCATTTTATTATTCTAGGCAGATGAAAATTTGTTCAACAGGGGAAAAGTGATGAATGCTGGATTTAAAGAGGCGCTGAAATATGGCGAATTTAATTGTTTCGTCTTTCATGATGTTGATCTTATTCCTGAAGATGACCGAAATTATTATGGATGTAACATATCACCAGCACATATGTCTGTTGCCGTGGATAAATTCAATTATCAGTATGTAAACTTAACTTGATATCAGATTTATATCTCTTCTTAATCTTAATACATTTTATCTGAAAAGAGGACACGCGTGAGCACATATATATTAACTAATATACTTGCAACATGAAAACTCAGAGGTATGACAATAAATATAATCAACGAATGTATATGTCATTATCAAGCTTTACTGTATCACCTATTGCTTTCTCAAGGCTCTTATATAGCTCGCTGTTTGGAGGAATCGTCATGTTTTCAAAAGAGAACTTTTTGCAAGTAAATGGCTTCTCAAACAAATTTTGGGGATGGGGCGCTGAAGATGATGATATGTATAGAAGGTACTACTTAAGTCTTTCTTTGTATAAAGATGAAGCCAGATTTTAACAACTGAATTGTAACTGAAACGAGTGCTTGCAGGGCTTGCATAATATGCAATATACCGTGATGGAACATAATATCATAATGTAGTATGATACAATATGATATGATTTGATATGATATAGTATAGCAAATATAATATAATATATTGTAATAGTATGTAAAATAACATGATGCAGTATACTATAAAATAGTGTAATATCTTGTTGTATAATATAATATAATATAATATAATATAATATAATATAATATAATATAATATAATATAATATAATATAGTATAGTATGATGTAATGTCACATAATACAGTATGATATAGTATACTATAATGGAACATAATATGATATGATATAATATATAATATAATATAATATAATATAATATAATATAATATAATATAATATAATATAATATAATATAATATAATATAATATAATTTAATATAATATAATATAATATAATATAGTATAATATGATGTAATGTCACATAATACAGTATGATATAGTATACTATAATGGAACATAATATGATATGATATAATATAATATATAATATAGTATAATATAATATAATATAATATAATATAATATAATATAATATAATATAATATAATATAATATAATATAATATAATATAATTTAATATAATATAATATAATATAATATAATATAGTATAATATGATGTAATGTCACATAATACAGTATGATATAGTATACTATAATGGAACATAATATGATATGATATAATATAATATAATATAATATAATATAATATAATATAATATAATATAATATAATATAATATAATATAATATAATATAATATAATAAAATATAATACAATATAGCATGATATAGTATAATATGATATGATATAAAATAACATAGCATTATATAATGTAATATAATATGACATAATATGATATAATATAATGTAATGTAATCCAATGTAATATAATATAATGCAACATGACATACAGTGATGCTCTATATTATATCATAATAGAATATAGCATAATCAATCAACGTGTTATAGTTTCGTTTTCTTTCGGCTGCTCCTACTTCAAGTAGGGTCAACGCAACGTATTGCCTGTTTTCAATTCTATCTGCTCCCATTCTATTGGCTTGAAAGTCAACTTAAAACTAATACAGGCCAATCGATTGAAAAATAAATAGTCCTCCTATTTACAACTTTATATATATAAGTATTAGCTTGTATATATTATACAACTAAATAAATATCTATAAATACTGGAAATTGCAATCAGACCTCATTATAACGCCCCCTTGCATTGTTAACCTCATCTTCCGCCAGTAACTTTGTTGGAGCACATGTATTTCACAAGTAAATCCTGATATACTGCCATTCCCCCGTTGTCCGTCATCTACTATCACTTTTGTAGAACAAATGCCAGAAAATAATCACAAAAACCACACTGACGTTTTGAAACATGGCCGATAACCACGTTTTCGGCATGGTACCCCTGGAGACGATGCAGATATCCAACCGAACCATTTCAGTCACCCTCTGATCGTTTTTCGTCATCAGACATTCCTCTGACTTACCATTGACCTCATGGAGCGAAGAATCTAGGGAAGCCAAATAAAGACGGTTCCTGATTCCGTGTTTGTGCAGCAGAATTTTGGCATTCTTGTTTTAGAATTACTTCGATTTACACCAAATGAGACCCCCAAAAATGATGCAATTAGATAAATTTATGATACCCCCAATATAATACCATTCCCACTTTAAAGCTATAATTTTGCAAGGACATTGTTTCGATTGCGTTATAACAGGACTTGACTGTAGTAATAAATTTCCACATAATTTTCAATTGCACTTGTTAAATCGACGCCTTTTTATCTTTCACATAAACTCCATCAAAAGCTTGAGACTCTTCTTTTTAAAAGCCCCCACGAATAACTAGTAAACTACACACTTTTTAATAAGAATATAATCTATAAGAATATCAGGGCTCAAATGCACTGAAATTTAAGAACATTTTAAGAGTACTGCGAGGCTTAGGCTTCATGAAGGCTTAGATTTTTTACTTATTTGAATTGTGAAAATATGAATAATGCGTCTATTTGGCCCTATGATTGGCCAATTAGTACCTTTTCACCATTGTTTACTAGAAGAGTCCAAGTGAGAAAATGAACTCATTTTGTTACCACAAAGCTGGGTTTTGAGTCTTAATGTAAACTGATTCCAAAACACTTAAATGAAAGGACGATCTTGCTTGCCCAATGATCCGAAAGTTATCGTCTGTATATGTTTTGGCATATTCTGGATTTGTAATAAGATGTTGTCCTATGGCCGAATCACAAATCATTCTGGGATTATTGTTTTTGCACATATGAGGTGGTTGTTCCCTTATTGTAGTGTTTTTCTTCCTGATGCTCGTGGGAACATGCTGTTTTATTCTGTCTGCTAGTCTCTGCGTAGTGTGTCCTACGCACCGAGCTTCACATCTGCACGAAAATTCAAACTATACAACTTTTTGATAGGTAGGAAATCTATCTTTTTTAGCAGATGTTAGCATGACCCTAGTATTGTACACCGCACGGGGCTTCACAGCATAGCAACAGGATGTAATGGCTTTATTAAGTTGGTTTTCAAATTTTGATGAGACATTTCCAATCCAGGACAATTTTAGGTAAACCGGGCACTTTTCGGGATCAAACGGTTTTTCTGATGAAATGTTGGTTAGTTCTTCCTTAATACAAGAAATAAAGACATCTTCTGGATATCCATTGTCAATTAGTAGTTGTTTTTATTGTGTCCAGCTCAGAATCTAATTTAGTTTTTGAGCAAATCATAAGTGCCCTATGAACTAAAGTTTTGATAAGGTTAATTTTCTTTGCTTTTGGACTGAAGGACTTCAAACGGATGTATTGACTAGTGAACGTTGGTTTCCTGTAAATGCTGGTGAGAAATCCAGTGACCACTTTCTCCACCGAAGCATCTAGAAGCTTCAAGAAGTAGTTTTGCTCCTTCTCTATCGTAAATTTTAGGGCTGGATGAAGCTGGTTGAGGGTGACATGAAAACGATCACATTCCAGCTCAGAACCGATAATAACAAAAGTATCGTCAACATAACGAAAGTAGACACCTGGTTTTATGCTGTTATCGAAAGTAGACTTCGAAAGTAGATCCCACGAGCATCAGGAAGAAAAACACTACAATAAGGGAACAGCCACCTCGTATGTGTAAAAACAATAATCCTAAAATGCCTTGTGATTCGGCCATAGGACAACATCTTACTACAAATCCAGAATATGCCAGAACATATACAGACGATAACTTTCGGATCATTGGGCAAGCAAGGTCGTCCTTTCATTTAAGTGTTTTGGAATCAGTTTACATTAAGACTCAAAACCCAGCCTTGTGTAAGCAAAAAGAGTTCATTTTCTCACTTGGACTCTTCTAGTAAACAATGGTGAATAGGTACTAATTGGCCAATCATAGGGCCAAATAGACGCATTATTCATCACATCACGTGCACCCGCATCTGGCTATATATTTCGGTTCACCTTTCGGTCGTTATCCGACGTTTCATACTCTGACGAGTGTCAGACGAAAAGAGTTTTTCAATATGCTATAATAATGTCAATGAATGTTCCCGCTTTTTCGTGCTATAGTGAAGTTATTTGAATTTCATTTGGAAGATATAACAAGTGTGATGCAACTTAGCAGCTCTTTTGGGAGTGTCAGCTACACACTTTTCATTATAAGAATATAGTTTATGCGAGTACTAATGCTCATTAATGTTCAAAATCATTAAAATTTTATAATATTTTAAGAATATTCCTAGGCTCAAAATCAAAAAAATTAAAGAATATTGAGGCTTAGTGAAAATTGGTTATTCGTACAAAAAAACAGAAACTATAAAGTCATTTTAAATACGACCTCCTTTTATAACTAGCATATATACTCTATCAAAGGAGTCGAATGTACTTTGAGCAGCATGTACCTCATTAGGTTCTCTTTTTTCCTCCTGTCATTGAGTGTAAATTGCCTGTCGGTCCTTCTTCAGGGTTCTGAAAAGTGGTTTAGTGTTGAAGCGGCCAGCCATCGACATTGCAAGATATACAATGGTAAATCATGAGGAGCAGTCAAAAAGCGATTTAAGGTCTTAAATTTCTTTTATCTTACTTCAGTTTCCCAATTCATTTCATAGAACTTCGTATGTCCATTTTATATGGTGCAAGGAAATATTGGCTGCAGTTGTACAGTGAATAGGAGCCATGGTGTCGTAGTGCGCATACTCTCTAGCGTACACTGTTCTTGCTCTAAACAAAACATGAATTTCCAGGTCTTATTGAACTCCCTTCTATCATCGCAAGGCATATTTGCAACGACAATTACTCATACATTTAAGCGGACATGCAACTTGATACTTCAAACACCAGTAAGGTCCCATACCTACAAAAATATCAGATCTCACATTTGTGGTAGTTCCTTATTACTTCATATCATACCTCACTATCAGGAAAGTTTATCGTTATGTTACTGCAAGTAGAGGGTACAGAGCGGAGGCCTTAAGAAATGTTCTCCGATCTCGCCCTTTATTTTGCATTTAGTGTGAAGCAGCATTAGTCTTCTTCAGAGTTAACTGAATGAACATTGATAAGTGATTATTATTGATTGAACATTGGTTAATGATTGCCATTGATATCAACGTTGATACTTCAACCACAGAAACTCTTGTTGTAAAAGTCCTGTGAATACGTTTTATCACTGGTGCATATTATGACTGCACAAAAACCATTTTACTACTAAGCTAATAGGTCAGCTCTGCACACTACAATTAGGTATGCTATACATTCTGCTAGCTGAAAACAGCTGCTCTCCGTGTGTTTTATATGAGCTACTGCCCAAACAATGAATACGTTTCTTACTGGATAGCATTAGGTAAAATTTATCCGAATTTCTATTTATGAAGCTCAACAACCATCATGTAGACGCCAGTTACAGGACCTTTTATCCAAATCAGAAGTTAGAAGCCCACAGTTTTGACCAAACAGTCAACTCTTACGTAATGGTTTTAGGACAGGTTGACATCCGCAGATCTCTGTGCTACAAATGGCCATGTTCAAAATCACCATTTAAGCATTTTATATTCAATTTTTACCTGTGACAAAGGAAGAGAAATTACACTCTGGAGACTTCCCAAGGGTTTCGTAACAACTTGCATATTGACTGTAGCCTTCATATGACGGCCCAACACTTGAACGCTTTGTATAGTGGATGATGTATTATCAGTAAATCTGAAAAACAATTAAGAGATTATTGAAATAAATTTAATGCAGTCGTATTCCTGACACAGAAACTTGAGCCAAAAATCCTGTAGATGCAAATCTAACGACGAGGAAGGGAAAAGCACCCATTCTTTTAATGGAGTCATGACAACTATATGCAGAAACAAAGGTGGCAGTAAAATTAATGACTAACGTGCATTTTCAATATTTCTCATTCTTATCCGGCCTTATGGAGAACAGCTGATCAGGTATGATCAAAATTAAATTTAAAAGACTATCATGGGTTGTTCGCTTCAATCAAAAACTTAAAATTGGTATATTCTTTGCAGGCATAAAATACTGAAAAATCGTGATGGGAAGGAGCGTTCTGATGGGCTTAATTCATTACAGTACACTGTTAAAGACAGAAGTAAGCATCAATTTCACACAATGATATCTGTTAATTTATTACGGGAAAAAGATGAAAAGGATTCAAGATGAATTAGGACGCATAAAGCTGGTAGAAAGTAAAAGGTAGCGATTGTTTGAATTCCTGCTTAATGATAGCGTTCGCTAATTCTGTAAGTGATGCAGAATTCAAGGATTGAACATTTAAGCTTCTGGTTAACCTTTCTAAGTGGAATTCATCATATTCCAAAAGAAAACGATTGATTATCAATAAAGTACATCTTCCTCTGTACTTGATGCCATACAAGTACTGCATTTCCAATAGATACTCCATTATAAGCAATCCCACAGAACGGTAAATGACATTTTGGGCAAAAAGTTATCTTACGTCAATCTATTCTTCAGTTCTCACGATAGCTCACTGTAGCTCACTGTTGCTCACGATTTAGTAAAATTCCCTTTCGTTTTATTTACTTTTATGCAACCCCAAAAAAGAGCGCTAAATACTTTCAGAATGCAAAACTTAGAAAATATCATGAACGATAACGACCCCAGTACTGAAAATATCTTAGCTTTGTCATGATTTCCGTACCGAAACTGTCTTAAGTATTATTAGGTCATTAAACCCCAAAAAGCGCACAGATGGGATGATATTTCAATCCGGATGATTAAATTATGCAATGATGCACTCCTACTGCCCCATCAGACTGATCTTTGAAAATTGTTTAAGTCAAGGTATTTTTCCTGACATGTGGAAAAAAGGCAAACATAGTTCCAATTAATAAAAAGAACCATAAGAGCTACAAGGAAAATTATCGCCCAATTTCTCTTCTTTCAATCTTCGGGAAAATCTTAGAGAAATTGATATATGATACACTTTACCATCATTTAGAGACAAGCAACTTACTAAACCCGAACTAGTCAGGTTTCCGACCAGGCGACTCGGCAATTAATTAGCTTCTCTCCATAACTAACTCCATTTTCTAAGCTTTTGATTGTAATCCTTCCCTTGACGCTCGTTCTGTTTACCTCGATATATCAAAAGCTTTTGAGAGGGTCTGGCATGAAGGTCTCCTGGATAAATTGCATACGTACGGGATTTCTGGTCTACTATTCTCGCTAATGAGAAGTTTCCTTGCCCACCGGGTGCAACGTACTGTTTTGAATGGCAAGGCATCAAGATAGGGGTACAATAACGGCTGGGGCTCCACAGGGGTCTATTTTAGGGCTTTTGCTCTTCATAATCTATACCAATGATCTTACAGACAGGCTAAAATGTGATGTGAAATTATTTGGTGATGATACTTCAATCTTCACTGTTGTCCACGAACCAAGAACTGCTGCTGAAAATTTGAATCATGACATAAATTTGATCAATCAATGGACCTTTAAATGGAGAATGCCTTTTCACCCAGACCCAAGTAAGCAAGCAGTAGAGGTAACCTTTTCGAAAAAAAGATGCCCAGGAACCCACCCATCCATAGTTTTTAACAATGCCCCTGTTAGAAGCGTTCACGAGCATAAGCACCTTGGAGTCAAATTCATCATTTCCAAATGCAGACAAGGAATAGGAATGCTGAAATTTCTTGCAAAATACTTGCCACGTCATACTTTAAATGATATGTTTAAACACTACGTTCGACCACCTCTAGATTAAGATGACGTCATATATCATATTCCAGATAGTATTTGTGAATTTAGCCATCGTGTCATTCTAAATAGTCAAATGGAAAAAAGTTGAACCTATCGAATACTCTGCCGCATTAGCATTGACAGGTAATTGGAGAGGTACTTCTCGTGAAAAACTATATGATGAGCTTGGGTGGGAACCATTACGTCACCTTCGATGGAGCAGACGGCTTATTCTCTTTTACAAGATAGCTAACAACTGCACTCCAGATTATACACGACGCCCAATTCCTAGTCTTCACGTACCTAGTTACAATCTTCGCACACACATCGCAATAGGCCAAATTTGTGCAAGAACGAGAGGCTTTAAATCAACCTTTTATCCTAACTGCTTGCAGGAATGGGAAAGACTCGACCCTGAAATTAGGCAATCTAGCTCTGTAAATATTTTTAAACAAAAGTTAATATCTACTATTCGTCCACCCCCTAAACCTGTCTACAATATTTATGATCCAAAAGGTTTATCCATTCTGAGACAGCTAGTTGTTGGTCTTAGTAAACTGAACTTCCGCAAATTCAAGCATAATTTTGATTACACATTGAACTCTTTGTGCCCTTCAAACGATGGTGTTGAGGACACGGAGCACTATCTGTACAGAGATGTTATTTTCTCAATTGTGTGAATGCAATATTGTTGCCACATGGTCTTGCAAATCCTTGAAGTAAAGAACTAGTAGATATTATCCTTTATGGCCATAAGCACCTGTCATTTGCATCGAATGCTAGCACTCTCTCTGCAACACTAGTATGTATCAAATCCATCAAACACTTTGAATAAATAGCCATAGAGCACCATAAATCTACCTCTCCTCTTTTTTAAACAGATTATTGCCGTGTTTTGCTCTAATGACTGCCCTTTTAACAAGCGCTTCCTCTCCGAGGACAAAATAACTTTAAACTGAGCGCTTCCGAGCGCTCATAAGAGTGAACACGGCAGTTAATTTGTTGAAAAATCTTATTTTATCTTAGTTTTATATCTAACGCTTTATTTCAACTTTAACTTGCCATAAGGTTGCTATGTATTGCCATGCTCCCTATTGTACTTCTTTGTAGTTGTAATGTATGTCTATGTCAGTTTGTTAGTACTTGCATAAATTTAATATGAAGGTCAATGATTAAATAAAAGGTAATATATATATATATATATATATATATATATATATATATATATATATATATATATATATATATATATATATATATATATATATATATATATATATATATATATGTCTGAAGATTATCTGTGCTTTTTGGTTTGATTGCATGTTATTCGTGTTGCTCGTTCATACCATGTTTGTCCTAATCAATGCATTTCTAAAGACCACAAACATCTCGGTTGTTTTCGTCAAAATAGCACTTCTATTAAACTGAGATTATTACTGTTAGTTTATTAACCTTAAATTAATCACACATCTTAATAGATTTTCCACTCTATGAATAGTCATCTCCGAAATCATCATACAAGCACTTTGTGTTCAATTTTCAAATAGTGACAATGGAAGAAATTATATTCTGGCAACTTCTTATGGTTATCGTAACAACCTTGATTAACTATAGTTTTTATGAAGTGAGAAAGTATACAAAGATGTGTTGTCAGTACATCTGACAAACAACTCAGGGATTCTTCAAGTAAAGTAAGAGGTGATTGAATTCCTACTTATTGCTCTGATGCTGATCCACAAATGTCAGCGTTCGCAACTGACAGAAACCTCCAATTACCGCACAAAATCTTGATGCAAATCATATCGAGATGCCTAACAAAGTCAGATGTGCTTACAATGCATCGTATAAAAATGCTGGCACAAAGCACTGTATGCACGAAATTGCTAAGAGCATGACGCTAGCATTTGATGCTAAATGTAGTTAAATCTGAAACAGCGAGGACATTATTGCATCAACCTCTCACAAGAAAAACTACCGAGATCTCAGTCTTCAGCTCTCAGTTGCTTTATCATTCTTATAAGTTCGGTTCTCAGCACTGAGCTTTAAACGCTGACCTTTGGTTACAAAAGTAAATGTCATACAAAGGTAAAACGGGAAAAACGGATGAGTACCATACAAACATTTTTTTACAATGAATAAAACAAGAAAGCTCTCAGTAAAAGCGTCAAATCATATTTGATAGAAGAAATGAATTAATGTAGTAATACTAAGCACAGATAGAATGGAAAGACACGAAGGAGTTCAAAACAACCTAATAAGCTTTAATCAGTTGAATTGTCAACGTAAAATTCCACACTAAAACTACAATGGAGAAGCAAAATTCTGGAAGCATTTATTAATGCAAAATTCTGGTGTACAATTCAGTAGAGCTTAATGGTCAATAGATTGGCTTCATATACAGAACATTTGAGATCTGCCTCTTCCTATTCAATCAGTTTGGTCACAACTCCAGTTCCTACAGTTCTGCTACCTTCACGTAATGTAAACCTTGTACCAATTTCAATCGGCAATGAAAACATCAGCTTCATAGAAAATTTTGCATCGTCGCCTGGCATCACAAAAGCCGTACCTTCTGGTAACGTAATTGTAGCCGCAACGTCAGCCGTTCTGACGTAGATCTGAGGTGTGTAATTGCTGACGAATGGTTTGTGACGTCCACCTTCTTCCTTCTTCAATATGTAAACCTGTACAGGAGAAGAAATGAGACATACGTAGAAAAATGATCGAATTTTCAAGACTGAATGCATGACTTCCTAACAAACAGTCCTTCTAAGAAATACTCCATCCACAATCGACGATCAGGTTCACTATAGCTGTCATTCAATAAACGGCAGAGGCATCAATTAATAATATAATCTCTCATTCATTAAATAGGACAAGATATCTAAATTAAGAGAACTGTACGTATGTCTTACCTGCGCCTCAAACTGTGAATAGGATTTGATTGACCCTGGTGCGCACATCACCATTCCACGTTTTACGTCTTCTCTTTTCACACCTCTCACTAAAGCACCCAAATTATCTCCAGCTTGACCTCGATCCAGTTGTTTATGAAACATTTCTAAACCTATTCCAACATAATTGATACTATCAAAAATATTACTATTACTGTTATTATTATTATTATTATTATTATCATCATCATCATCATCATTGTCGTCATCATCATCATCATCATCATCATCATCATCATCACATTTTTAATCACCATCATCACCAAAGTAATCACCATGGCCATTATTTTCACCTTCCTCATCACAAGTATTATCTCCAAACCACAATAACACCAATATGCGTTCTTGATCATCTTCAAAGTTCACCAACAATTTATCTGGATATTATATATAAGATTTTATATATAAGATTTTGAGTAAAAATAAAGTAAGCTGATAGTAGTTCAATAATACAGTGAAGCTACAAGCACTGCTGAAAGGCTTCTGGACACCTAGTGACAAACTTGTATACTTGACAATAGAGAGTATCTGATCAAAACTGGAAGCAAGTCAACTCCATACCCTTAAATGGGTGTATCATAAAGGCATAGTTAGTATTATTTAAGAGCAAATTGACTTGTATAATGAGAGTAAATTCTGTACAACTCAACATTGTTTTGAGGGGGAATGGGGGATTCGATTTGTCAGTCAACAGGTGATGTAGTATTCCGTGGCAAGCATTGCAGCAGATTCTACAACTAAAATACATAACACTTAGCAAGCCTAAAAGGGAATGAATTACAATCACACATCAAATTACATACTACACAGTTCAAAATGAAAGACTAACCTGTAACAGTGGTTGTAATTGTTTTATCTTGCCCTACAATCTGCACTTCATCTCCTTTGTTTATTGTCCCCCTTTCAACTCTTCCTGACACAACAGTTCCACGACCAGAGATTGAGAATGTGTCCTCAACTGGAAGGAGGAATGGTTTATCTAGGTCCCTTGTAGGTGTGGGAATGTGTGAATCAACTGCTTCAAGAAGTTTAATGATTGAATTGTGACCTAGATTCCTGTCTTTATCTTCTAAAGCACAAAGTGCTGACCCAATTATAACTGGTGTGTTGTCACCATCATATCCATACTCAGAGAGTATTTCTCTAATCTCTAATTCAACCAATTCTAGCATTTCCTTGTCATCTACTGCATCTGCTTTGTTTATGAAGACAACCAGATTCTTTACACCAACCTGGAATAGATGAGTTCTTAAATGAAGTTACAGGTTCAATATCATTCACTCTTCTGAAAGATGCTTCCCATGCAATATGGCACTTCCTTTTTCTTACGGCTGAAATAGAGACAGAGTTGCTTTTATCTGTAGCATACCCACAAATGCATGAGAATTGATATGCTTTTGACACAAAATATTCCATAAAGTCTAGTAAAGCTAATATGAAATGTCAATGGTGAGAATGATGTAACAAATACAGGCTCTCCCATATCAAGCAAAACCAGGCACACAAATACAAGTTGGGTTCTGGAGGTTTGGACTCCTGCCTTTTTCTTCAAAATGGCAAAAGTACCATTTTTCTTGCAGAAGATTGAAACTTGCGTTTATGTAAGCAGACCAGCTTAAAATATTCATTACACATGAAATTACTGAATAAGTTCCTGTAGGATTTCATTTGGTTCCAAATCTAAAAAATATGACGTCAGGGTTCATTCTTGTAAGAAAGTGTCTAGTATGCTCTATTTCACTGATTAGACCCCTGCCCTCCAAAATTCCTAGTTGTGTAGCTAAAAACATGTATCAAGTTCAAATTGACACTACCTAGTATAAAGGGGAAACATGATAAAATTTCTGCCCTAATCACCTATACAAAGCATGGTAGACAACTATCAACATGGAAATTACCTTGGGGAGATCTGGGGGAATAGGAGGACACTTTAAATCAGTTGCGTAAAAATGTGATAATACAATCTGGAGCAATGACATGACAGGCACAGTGATATTGGCTGGATCAAATGAATGTGCATGTGCAAAAACTTGCTCATTGCAACCTCAAATAGATGTTTAGCACCTTGTTGAACCATACCAGCTGTTTACAAAAGCTCTTAAAAACTAGTGCAAAAAGGATTTGCTACATGATCAATCAAAAACATAAAGTTACAAAACCTGGTTTGCCAAAAGAAGGTGCTCTCTTGTTTGTGGCATCTGACCATCTGTTGCTGCAACAACCAATATTCCACCATCCATCTGTGCTGCACCTGTTATCATGTTCTAATAAGAAAAATGAATGATTATTAATATGACTATTTATCCCTTTAAATTCCCATCCACAAATATCCAAATATACACAATGGATTAATTTACAATTGTAAAACTGTAAAATAAGTTTCTGTCATGACCCCTTGTGAAATAAATCCTATAATCTGGAAGCGACCATGTATAGATAACTAAAAATAGTATGTACTCTGTTTTTGTCTCACTTTGATATAATCAGCATGGCCAGGGCAATCAATATGACCATAATGTCTATTATCAGTTTCATATTCTACATGTGCTGCATTGATTGTTATGCCTCTTGCTTTCTCTTCAGGTGCATTATCAATGTCATCATACTTCTTATACTTTGCACGTCCACCATCTGCCAGTACTAAAACAAAGAATTATCACTTCCTTCTCATCACAAATCAGCAACTACAAATTAATTTTGCAATAAATTTAAGAGAATATGTGAACTCATGCATAATAGAGATGCATGAATAAGGCATGAGTCAAAGATACTATAAACTACAAGGATGAACACCAACAATAACAATGCCAAATGGCAAAAATTGTGCATTTATCCAATAAATCACATGACTAAATAATAGGAATTCTCTGATAGATGAACAAGAAATCCTTACAACAGTCATGATGAAGGGAAGCATTTTACTGATTGAAGCATCTCATAGAAACATTATAGCATACAGAGTACATACCTTTTGTAATAGCAGCAGTTAGTGTTGTTTTTCCATGATCAACATGTCCAATAGTACCAATATTTACATGTGGTTTTGTTCTATCAAAAACCTTTTTAGAAGCTTCTGCAGCATAACATCTAACCTGTAATTCTAGACAACCATTTCATTGTGATTACTTTTATTATACACTTTAATAAACAAAAACAATAAATATTTCATAGCTATGATTGTCAACATTTAACTGCACTATACTAAAAAGATACACTATTAGGGCACAATTAAATATACAGTCAAAAAAGGCTCAAAGGGGACAAAACAGAGATTGGACTTGAACGAATTTAATCAAATCACGTGAGTTTGACAATTATATATTTATATATAATTCAACACAGTTTTTGAATATTTGTCTCTTCTCAAAATACTATGCTTGAGAATGAACAGTGATATATCTATGCAATAAACAAAAATTGCTTAGCTGCAACATAAGAGATATTCCAACTTTATGAAAAGTATACCTTCAAGAAGATTGCACAGTGTCCTTTCCTATAGCAAAATATAGATCAAAGATTAATAAACTAAAAAGGAATGAAAACAAAAATGTTGAAACCTTGTAAACCAGTACCTCATTAATCAAATGAGCAAATGGCATATTCCAAAAATTAACAGATTTTGCATTAAAAATTAAGATCTGCTGATAATCCATACAAAACCATCAAAAAGTTATCTCAAAAACAAGCTTCAAAATAACATTTCAAATGATGAAAATGATCAGCAATATATTCAAATTTTATGAAACTCAAAACCCTTTGCTTGTAATTGCTAGGAACTTCCAAGTTGATAAATATTACTTAATTGCAAAATAGTATATACCTCCTTAATAAGGTTTCTCTGTGCAACAAACAGGCAACTTTGAGAGCATCCTGCAAAAAGAAAGATGTGTAAAACAGAAAACTCACAAACACTAGGAAACTAAGCATTAGATGTGTTATGCTAACAACAGGACATTTGGCTATTTTGTATCTAAAAATATAACACATTCACAGATGTAAAATTTAAACTTCCATTCAATTGTGGTGCATATTTTATATTCTTTGTTTTCATAATTCAACAAGCATATAATATATATATATATATATATATATATATATATATATATATATATATATATATATATATATATATATATATATATATATATATATATATATATATATATATATATATATATATATATATATATATATATATATATATATATATATATATATATATATATATATATATATATATATATATATATAAATTATATATATAGACTAATTCAAATATATTATTTATTATTTCTTCCATTTGGACTGATATCTTCTTCAGTACATACATAAATAACATTATTTCTCAGACCTCGAATAACCCAAAGAGGAAGCTCAAAGATCCGCTATGCATTAAACCTCTGTCACTAGAATACAACATTACTACGCGACGAAGCTTCAACTAACACAAGGCTTAGTATCATACTCAATAGTACTATAATGTGAACAACTCTTATCTCACGTGGTAGGTAAACGCAAGTCGGCCATATTGAACTCAAAATCAAAATGGAGACTGTCCAGTCTAGAGCCGGACACTTTTGTACGCAACAGATCTACGCAAATGGTTCAAAACGGGTACGCCAGTATACTATCTGCATACTTGTTCCCATATATAGTCTCTTTCGTCGCATGGAAATACGTCGGTGTACATCAGCAAAATCGGGGATTTTTGTACGCCACATATCTGTGGCGTCACCCCCTTTGAACCCCAGATTGGCATACTGTAACACAAAGATATATTACCTTTTCTGAGGAGCAGCTTTTGTGTTACACTGCGAATCATATTCCCTTCAGTCCCCAATAGGCTTGGCTTCCTTTGAGGTAGGCTACTTCAAGTACTGGAATGCCCAGATCCAGATGTAGGCAACAGCTAAAGGTGGTGGGCACGATGGCACGAGCAACAGAGCAGTTTAGGCTTACAACAACAACACCACTGAAAACAACAACAACATTTGAACGTATCGCAGGGACAGACAGTCATAGATTTCATGTTTATCTAGAGAAATTCGTCTTAAGGAGCATTCTGGTGTATATGAAGGCAGCAGTAGTATGCTTGTTTGTTTATGAAGGAATACTAGCCAAGTTATTAATTTGTGTGGAAGGATGCAATCTACCCGTCAAGGACTATCGAATGGCAAACACTTCATTGGGGTAGGCCTTCAGTTTCTTGGGAGGTGTATATCTTCAATATCAAGCTTTTGAATACCCTACCGCGCCCATTTCCAGGTCGTGGGAGATCAATTGAGGTAAAAGGTATCAAAATTGCACTTGCCAAGCTTTGCAGTCCGGATACTGCAGAGTAGAATTCATTTGCACTAGCCCCATTTGTTTTATTCTTCCCTGTGAATTTCCATACAAGACTTGCACTTCCACACCAAAGCCAAATTAGGAGATGATATTTACAGCTTCCAACAGACTAAGACCCAAGATTTGCACAACCTACTGTTGAAGCCTTAAATGTGAAGCTGAGAAGGCCTGACAAGTCACAGACCTTACAACCTCTGAAGTTCCGAAATCTTGAAAGTTCTCGAGTTAATCTGAAAATTCTTTGAGATTTAAGTCCTAAGGAGTCTTTCCAGCGTTACGTAATGCCAATTTTTTCAGTTTTAAGACCGTCCCCTCTCCTGAAATGCACCGTAGCACAAACCTCTACCCCCTCATGCCGTTTCATAACATATCTATATATTGTAATTAACTAATTTTATGTTGAAAAAAATTTTTGAGTTTGAGTTTGAGTTGTCAGTCATATGAAATCTAGTTTCAGTCTCTTGTAAGACGGAGAGAGATACATAATGCGCAGGAAATTTGAAAGGAAGGGATATGAGTTTATTTCTCCAGCCATTCGACCCACCAGCTCAGGGGGTGAGCCCTTATGTTGTTTGCATTTTATTTATTTTGCTCCGCCTGCAAGCTGATTCTGTTTATGCCTATGATATAGTTTATTAACTGATATATAAGGAATTTCCCAGTCTAGCACTTTCGATTCCCTACAAGGAATTGCTGAGCTTGGTTTCCAAAGTGGAAATTCTTAGTGACGTAGCAACCGTGGGTGTGGAAAGGTATCACACCCCAGCTGCTTTGAACGTTGGAAGATTAAGGTAGAACATGGTCCTTATATCGGTAAAATCAAATACTAAGGGTTCTCGCGACGTCCTTGAATGGGTTGCTATGGTGCTGCATATAGATTGTGTTGAGTCCACAATGGCTCTAATCTAGCCATGACCAGGGGCATGCCGAAGTAGGGGGTGTGGGCGGGTGTGACACCCTCACTTTTTGCAGAAGCCGTCGGTAATTTTGTGCCTTTTCGGTAAAAGTTTACACAACGATAATAGTGTGTCGGTATTTTGACGAAGACTTAAATTAAATCTGTCTTTTGTACGTTATGGTTAACTATCTTCAATCAACCCCGTCGGTAAATTTCGCTTGTCACCCCACCACTCAAAAGCTCTTCAGCACGCCACTGGCCATGACATACCGTATATATTCACCGACTGGCCAAGCAATTCAAAAACCACCAACTTCAACTTGGAATAAACGTGGAGGGTTGGAAAAAGTTGCAAAGCTAAAAATTTGGAGTGGGGACGATTATTTGGTATACAAGAGTATAAATTTAGAAAACTGAACAATATAAAATGAAAAAAGTGAAAAACTGATATGTTGATATGGGATCTGAAACAGTGAGTCTCTTAGTTAGCCAGTTAGTGTTGGAAAGTCATTGTTCACTAATGCTTAGTAAAGGGCGGAATGGAAGTATATTTGATGGGATGGCTACAATGTCTATGGGTATGTTGGATGGGTCATGGAGCTAGGAGGGGGGCAAAGCTGTTGCTTCTTCACTTTTTGCAGCTTGCAGCGAGTAAAATATTCCTTATCTTCTTGTAATAAGACACAGGTGGATCCCCCTACACCCCATTGGTAAATGATGGAATATGAAATCTGTCAGATGCTAAGTAATTTACCAAGTAAGTCATTCATGCCACTAGATGCAGCCATAACGAATTGGAATTTTAAGGAAATTGGCAAATATTCAAAGTCTAGTAGCAGTAAAAAAGATTTAAAGGAAATGCGAGAGTTTTATCTCAAAGCAGACAGTCTTATGATGAAGAGACCACACCACCTAACCTATACCTGTTCCCTATAAAACTGTACGGAAAGCAGAAAGTGAAATTGTCTTGCTTCTTTAGCAACAATTTATATACTCATGGAACTCTAACATCGGTCAGGAATGTAATGCAGTTGTTCATCCTAACTGCCATCTCTAAGTGAAAAAACACTCAAAAAACAGAAAGAGAATCAGGATTCTCAAAAATCACATGGTTACTCTTGAGGGATTCGATTATTTTGCCACTGCACTGTTAGTTTTCCATTCTAGTTCCGGGAACTATAATGGAAAACCAATAGTGCTTTTACAATATAATCGAGTCTCTCAAGAGTTAGTTATTGAAAAATAAAAGTTAAAACCATGGAGAAAATTAGAACTGAAGAGTCACTCAATGGATTGTATGAACTGCGCTTCTCAAGATAAAGAATTATTCTGAAGTATTTAATCTTGCTTTTCCCAGAAAGAGGAATTTCTCTGCATAAGAGTTTGGAGCAGCCATTCCAGAGTATGCAGTCAAATAATGAGACCATCCTCGGCAAATGCATTATGAGACTGCCAATCTCGTAAATTTGTATATATTGGCATGTTTCTACTACATTGCATTCTATGTGTTCCAACAGTTAGAGACTTAGTTTTTAAAGATTGCTAAAAGGATAACGGATAATATCGGTAAATGAGAGTTGAACAGCTTCATACAAGGAAGAAATAAAAATTGTATTATCGACTGCTAAGCTATTCACATTTAACAAATTCTGGTGATAGAGGTTTAGACGATATTCTACTTGCCTTGAAAGATATTGCCTTACACAGAAAGTTTTTTAGTCAAGTACTTCTGGTCTCAGAGCTACCACAATTAAATGCTGCAAAAAGATCATTTTATACTGTAAAACAATGAAAACATGGGTGTAATAAGCCATGGTGCAAAACAGATTCAATTGTTTAGCCATTGGAGCTACATAAAGTTGCTAATTATTGCCTGTTACTACACAAAAATCGGCAAAGAAATTTTTGGAGATTTACCATGAAGATTTTGAAATTCACTTTGAAAAAGCCTTTCGTTTTATTCTTTATGAGTTTAACACATTGACTGTAATGCCAACCCTATATGGAAAGCAAATCATTCTTTCCATATTAATTGATTGGCCACGATGCCATTTAATTCAGTCCAGGACACATATAGAAGCTCTAGGTACTTTCTTTATCCCCTCGCTAGCATTTTTAGTCTTAGTACCAAACTGCCCTCGGAAAATATTATTGCCCCTACGTCGCTGTGTTGGCACTAGTAGTGGCATTGATGATGACATAACTCCTATCGAAGATGCTCCACCAGCTTTTATGGTTAAATGCTGCGTGAAAAGTCCTTTCTGCCTATTTCCTTAATGATGACCTGAGTTAATCTTGAACAAGTGCATATACATTTTCAGTTGGTAGACAGAAACAATTCATTTGGGACGCCAGGCAGAAACTTTTGTGGACAGAAACAAGTCTAATAATATGCCTGCTTTTGTAAATCCGCTATGTACGGTTCTTATAATAAGAAACTATTTGCTGGTATATCTTGTCAGAAACGTCACGAAACTGAATATGATGTCAGTATGCCACTGTAAAAGATGAGTACACGAGAATAAATATTGGTAGGAACGCAGGACACCACTCTCTCTTTGGAAAGAATCCTGTCTGCAAACTTGCTTTCTGTCACCAAATCAGACTCTTACAAGGAACGTCTTGTAGGTCATTAGTGTGTATTGCAATTTGGACATTTTTTAATTCAAAAAGTAATTCAAATTGCCCTACATCAATGGTTACGGGGGATATGGAAATGCAGCTGGCAGTATCTAAGTTAAGCTTTTCGAATAAGATAGTGCGTAAAAATGAGCCATATGAAGCTATTAGCTATTTGCCTACTGAGGAGATGAAGTTGATTTCTTCCACATTGATTTCTTGAAGTAATGAGGTCTATAAATATGGACCTTTAAGAGCTTGTTTAATGGTCTTCAATGGTCTCTACTGCACACTTGATTGTAGTATTGGATAGGAATGTTCATGGGATATCTCCCAATATGTGACCTAGAAGGTTGAAGGAGACTGGAACAGCTACAATGATAGTAGGGTAGCTAGACTCTGTCAGAACCCTCCAGAAAAGGCTTGCGATATGAAAAGCTTGTTGCTCTAAAAACTCAAGATAGTGGGTAAACTTATCAAAAGAAAGAAACAATATTTCAAATCAGTGTGCAACAAGGAAGAAATAATGAGAATAATACTGTATAATTTTCATAACGAAACATGCATAGCTGTATCATTAGGATGCTTTGGACAGCTGGATAATTACGATATAAGTATGAATCTGAGCTATAGATTATCACAAGAAATCTAAATTGGAATTTCAAATCAACACGAGCTTTCTTAGATCCCAAACATCCAGTATTGAACTTTCTTAACATTTTTAGCAGTCGAGTACTGCTCTTGTATAACCTACTTTTTGTACTACAAAGACATTGAAAATGTAAAGCAAGGTAATTGGTGCAAGAAGCACTGAAAACGCAGCTGACAGTTGTGCCGATGATTATGACATTATGAACGACGATGATAGACACATTGTCAGTATGTTAGAGGTATTTGATAACCATAATAAGTTCTTTTTCAAAAAGCTAAAGTTTTTGTCTAATTCATATGTTAGCTTTCTTTCCACCTCCATTTATAACAGCCCACCCCATAGACATTCACCTTCGGTATTTTCCATCCACCCCTCTTATTGCAGTTCCCCCCACTTATTCACTTTCCGATTTTTTTCCAACCCCCTACCGCTTATTGCCACCCCCTTCTATTCCGGATTGGAGAACATCACTAAACAAAGCTATCATGCTTTGCTACAGCATACTCGGAATACTTGTGCCCCTCCCTAACAAAATGGGTCATTTCCAGGGTGCTTTATCTACAGACGTTCAGTCTTAAATACCGCCTACTTCCCTACGGCTGGCACCACCACTGCATCGGCGCCCCCCGAATCAAGTTCATCCGTGAACAGGCCTGTCCCGCGGAAGGTAACCAAATAGGGAGTTGACCTTCTGTCTTTCATGCGAAGGAGCTATTTCTCCTTCAAAGAAGCTCTTGTTGTATACATTGGGCTGAAAGCAGAGAAAAGGAAGCGGAATTTAATGACTTAAATTAAAGTCTTGTATTATGAGTACATAGACGGAAATCTCATTCACAGAGTAGTATCTAATCAAGAAATCCCAAGAATGCGGTATTCTAAAGATTGATGTTAGCCTGAGATTGCGCGGAAATAGAAACTTGTTCATTGCGTTTGTCAACTATCCGGCGGCCTACTACTAGTTAAGTGAATATTGATAAGCTTTGCCGAGCTTAGAAGATGGAACATTTTAGAGAGAAGTTATTGATATCCATTTAGCCAATTATGTTGAAAGATAGAAGATCTTATGAATGGATCCAAATCGCTTTAAAGCGTTTCAAATCACAGGTAAATACGCAAATAGCATATTGACTCGTGCCTCTCCTGTTGCCCTGCTGTGTTTGGAGGAAATAACGTTGTGTATGATCTTTACTACGTATTTCAATGAATATGAATGAAAAACGTTGAAAATAGAGAAGAAACTCAGAATAAGGTATTGTTCTCTAACGTTGCAAAATACAAGTACGATCTTACCTCGCTTTCGGTAGCAGCGTGTTGTATCAACATACAGTTGACTGTCCATTTTCTTAGGTACCCCCTACTCGTACCATGAGAAAGTCAAACTCATTTGGTAGTAGATATTCCCAGTTTGAAGAAGCGCTGTTATGTTTTGTGACTTCTGTGTTGATTTTTGTGGCTTACTTATAATGTACTAGTAGTATGTTGTGTGGAAAGCAAGGATTTACTCATATGGTTGCCATCTATTGTCAGATTTTGAAAAATAGCGGTAGAATTAATTTCAAGAGACGGCTTAGCTTTGATTGTCAAATATTTTGTTGCTTTTCAATTGCCGAAATTATCATCTACCCAACCTGAAACTAATTTAGCATAGTAATGTCATTATCAATGGAAAAAGTCATTAACATCAAAAAAAAAAATTTTATCTATGGTGTTTATACACAAACTTGGCTAGTGGTCATGGTTATCAATAAATAATAGCAAAAAGTGAATATATTTATGTCGAGTCACGGTAAGCCATAGTTGGATGAGCAGAAATTGTGCAAACTTTAGTTTTCATAGATTTCTGAAGTGAAAAGCACTATTCAGTTTGATCTAAGTGAATCTGAAATAGTGTGAAGAAAATACTTTGGACATCATTAATTGAATTTTTGCAAAATTTGGAAAGTTGGCATTTTTGAATTGTAATATTGATTTTGTTTCCATTTCTTTGAATGATGAGTGTTAGTGAACTCACTTCATCATCTTGCCTTTTGTGATGTGTTGCTTGATTTGCATACTCAAAGTATCATGTGCACACTTATAAGCTAACTACTTACCAAAGATGGTGGAATAAAACTGGAAAATTGATCTTACTCCCAGGATAGTGATCCTTTATTGGCATAAATAGATTGTATGCATTATTTTGAGGTGATTGAGTAACTCACCTCCAACATTCAAGGCTATCTATCTCTAAAGAGCTTATAAAACTTGAATAAGTGTGTTCACTTACATTTTTGGATAGGGTACTTTGAAGCATAATATCAACAAAGCTGTATTTTGAAATTATAGACCAAGCAAACAGAGTCATGTTTCATTGAAATATGGTCATGGTAGTCATACTAAAACTACACAAAGAGATTAGGTGTAACTTCTAAACTGTTACTAAGAATGTTTTGCCTCTTTGAATGTCTATTTATGGGTATGAACTAGATTTCATGTGGCAATTATTGTCAAAAAGAATTTGTTGGACTGTGTGGCACACTTGTTGCTCCTTATGCTTCATCAGAAATGCCAAAGGGAGCAGCTGCTTCCTTGGCCTCCTCTTTTGGCTTTGCTGCTGACAGGTGATGAGCATACTTGACAGGAAGCTACCTATCTTCTGGCAGAGCAAGCAATAGAAATAGGCATTAAGGAAATTAGGTTCATGCTTGGTAAGAAAGAATTTTTTCAGAGCATAAAAACCCTTCTTAAGGTAGATCTAGTAGCAGCTTTGCTACTGTTGGAATTCACTTGTTTATATTACACACAAATCTTTTGTGGGATATGAATGTTAAATTTATTTTTTGTTTATAGTGATCTGAAATAGATATTCCATAATGAGATTTTTATCATGCCAGAAATTGGTTTGTATGAGAAGCCAGCATATAAATATATTAAAAATGTATTCTAGGGAGCTATTCATGGTGGCATGAATATTGATAATATATGATCAAATTCTGTTAAATTTTCTATTTTTTATAGCTACCATATCATGGTGATCAGAACTGCTTGCACTCAGAGGAGTCAATAAATTTGGTTCGTCAGAGCCTTATCAATGTAGCTGAGCATCAGTTTTCTACCATTGTTACATCCTTAACTACTTTTGTTAAAGATGTAAATTATTTGGTGAGATTATTTTGTCATTTTCTAGTTTTACTAGGTGGCCAGTATAATCTCATAATCATTGTAGACAAGTTACCTAAAAACCATAGAGTTTCCTTCACTTTTATGGAGTTCTGTGAAGACCTTGTTTGTGCTTAGTTCAATCAGATTTAGTTATTTTTATTCAAGAGAAGGAATTGTTTTGATTTTGTCTTATCAAACTGAATGCTTGCTGATATGGCTCTAGTTGTAAGTTTTCTTTTTGTGTACAGTTTGTTGGTTTGACTGCATTAGCATAATTTCCATTGATATTTCTACAGATGGCCACTAGGGACTATGGTCAGGGAAAGTTTTTTTAGCCC
Organism: Mastigias papua; assembly: GCA_964019165.1. Classification (NCBI taxonomy): domain Eukaryota; kingdom Metazoa; phylum Cnidaria; class Scyphozoa; order Rhizostomeae; family Mastigiidae; genus Mastigias; species Mastigias papua. The sequence continues at coordinate 10,614,348 of OZ025274.1, forward strand.
CTTCATTTGTAGCCTTTCTTTACAATGAACTTGTTTAGATTATTAGTCATGACATAGAAGCACTTTTCAACCATGATATGCATTTCCTGTTTTAAATGCCTGAGGTGACCATGTAGCCTTTTAGTACTAGCAGCTGCATGATTTTGGGAACATTTTGGTATACTGTTTTACATTTGTGCTTCAAGTGCTTTGAGCCAATACAATATATATATACTGTTTATTGATTTCCAATGATTGACTAACCAGATTACCCAGGCTAGAATTACCTGTGATCATTATAGGTTTCAAGTATTGATTAGTTTTTCTTTTGGTAGCAGTCTCCAGAAGGAAGGGAAAAGGTGCTATCATCAAATATTATTGTCTTGGAAACAGTACTACAATGTTTTAAAAAGGTATTTTCTGATATGGCTTATTTAGTTCAATAGAAAGTATAATAGTATTATAGTGAATAGATTTTGTGTAGTATAGTTTTAGGCTATCCAGGTTTGCTATAATTATGTTTTTAGCATGAAAATACTTAATCTAGATCAAGCACATTTTTGTTTCAACTTTTGTTGACTTTGCTATTCAAAGAAAGTGGTCTTTACTCCAATGTTTCTTATCAAATAAATGGCCAGATATTTGAATGAGAAGCTGAACTGATGAAAGGTTGGTTAGTGAGGCTAAGAATGAAAGAGGAATAGTAAGGGTAGTTTTGTTAAAGTTTCTTCTTGGTTATTAATGCTTCGTAATAACAGAATTCTTGAAAGAGTTGTTAATTAGAGAGTTGATGTTGATTTTGTTATTTGTATTGTGTTTGTCAATGTTTGTTTTGTTTTCATGGTAAACTACAACTCTCTGTTTCTGACTTTGGAAATTGTAGTCTTGCTGTTTATTGTACAATCAGTACAACAAGAAAAAAGATACCTTCAATCCATTTTGATATGATGACTTTGACATAAATCAATAATTACTAGTTAATGCCTGAAAATATCAACAAAACCAATGAATGTTTTGACTCTGGCTGGAGTCATTATTAGCACATGTGCACTAGGGGCCAAGTGCCATGGGCCATGGGCCATGGGCCATATATATGAGAATGTATGAGAAACAGCCATATATATGAGAAAATATGAGAAACAGCTAGTAAACAAAAACACCCAATTGAAAAGTAGTACGAGGATATACAAAGGAAACAAGCAGGCACTATTAGAAAAAGAAAGAAGGAGAGAGAGGAACAAAAGCAAGGTGTGAGGCATCAGAGTAAAGTCATAGGAATGGAGGACTGCTGGGGATTATGTGAGGTTTGTCCCTGAGTATGAGAAGACTTTCATGAAGGAAAAGATCAAAGGCATTTTCTGTTTTTGAGAGGATAGAGAAATCCTCAAGAGGGGCTGTGTGTCTAGTATTATGAATGTGTTCTTTACTAGAAGAAGGACTAGATGCTTTGAGATCTTGTCCAAGTTTGTTAATTCCCAAATGCTCTCTACAAAGTATGAGAAAGGTATGAGGTGTTTTAATTTAATAAATGGAACTGCAGCCATTAAACACAAATGTATAGACAGAAAGTAGAGCATGTTAAGTTGTTGGTCATCTACTAGGCAAGGAGAACTATCTTTTTTATCATATTGTTTTTCCAGAACTCTCTGTTTTATAGTGAAATGTATATTTTTGTAAGAGTTGCTTTTGCAGAATTGGATTCAGATGTTATTCATATTTATTTGATTCATTTCTTTTCACTATTATAGTATGTGAATTGCAATGCATCACTTTCAGACGACATTGTCTCAAGATCACTCTTGCCTGTTTTGTGTCCAGTATGTAGCACATTACATATCTCAATCTTGTAGCAACTACTGAGAGCTCTTTGTATCATGTCTTTTGGAATTACTCAAGGCATAAGTAAAGCTTTTAAAAATTTTTTGTATATCAGTCACTTTACCTCTATATTTTTGCTGTTTATGTTGGTTTCATTTCATTCATTCACTTTCATATGCAGCTGTTGTTAGTAGCAATGCTTCAAATAGTTATCTGTGGTTTAGCAGCATTTTGCTTGGAGCATATAATTGTTCATTTTATCTTTAGCATTTTAAGTTTAATACATTTTCTTCCAGCTTATCCTTGTTCAAGATTTAGGGGCCAGTTATAAAAAAGTTCATGAACTCAGTGGCAGCATTGTTTCAAGAATAAGCCAGTTCCATTTTTCCGCTGTTTTTAACCGTATCACTAATAGGTATGGTATGGGTTCTTTTTAATCTATGAAAATGCAGAGGTACTGGCTAATACAAGCATTAGGAATAACAGTACTGTTATTCTTAATGCTTGTATTGTTTGAATGAAAGAAGCTAAAAAGTAAACATTGTCTCTATAATTTTGTTAGTAGTATCACTCTAAATAGTATATTTTTGTCAAGATTTAGTATATGCTAGTCATAGTATGGAGAATGCAAAATTTTGGCTCTGTATTTGAGTTATAGATAGTGGAAAGGTTACGCAGAATGTGTTAGTTTGTTACCTACATTTTGTTTTGTGCCAGTGACGAATATTGAGGCTACGTATAGCTTTACCATTTGAAGGTATATGACTTATCACTTCTATTTGCATTTGATTCATGAGTATTCACAATTGCTGGATATGTGAGTATGAAAATAATATTTCTTACAGGATTATGCATTTGGCTGAGTCTGGGGAGGATGGATCAACAACTGTTGATGACATCATGCTGCTGAAGTTTCTACATGTCAACAGAAAAGCTCTAATAACTGTCTTGAAAGGTATATTTGTTCACATTTTGTTGCTTGTGCATATAGAATAAGATCTGATAATATATATATTTTGTTATTTTTGTTCAAATCATTTGTTCTTCATAGTGGTTGCAATATGTCCCTAGTATAATGTATTGAAAGCTTACTTTCCATCCAGAGCTGATTATAAGAAAGATTTTGGTGTTTTGAGTGAACAAAGATAGTCTTCTAGATCCCCATGTTATAGATAGTGGAGTCTTTCTTTCTTATATCTTGGCTCCTGACATTACTATTTTCTTTATTCCTGGTTTCATTGGGATATAGAAGACTACCAATTGGAATGGGGTTACTATCTTGAAGTGGGGCATTGGTTCATTGTTGTTGTATTCTTAATCAAGTCACTTTGACAAACAGCTCTGTATACAGTTATGCTGGCTGCAGTGTTTGAAGCATGATAGTGTGCTGGGGGCTAGTGCTCAGGATTATAGAAAAATTTTGAAGTTTTACCAGATTTGTAGTACAGTGACTTCATCTAAAAATCAATATCTATTTGCTATTTGTTCATTTGCTGTTCTTATGATACACTTTTTGATATTACTTTGAGCTTATTTAGTTATCAAAGTAGTTAAAAAAGGCCAATCCTTTATTAGGTAGTATGGGGTCCAAAATGTGAAAGCACTTCTTTGTTTATTTTTCTGGTCTAAGCCAAGTCATTTTATTTTTGTTTATTATTGTCTGCAGGGCTTTTGTCCTAAAACGTTATGAAAGGGGTTGCACTGTCAGCTACTCCTACGGACCATGGCCATGACTACACCCAGTAGTTCATTCAAATCCTTTAAATTTACATAGATACGATATTAGGCATGAGGTAAAATATATATAAAAGAGTAGTACCAGAGGTTTTATAAGAATTTCACAAGTCTGACCTGAGCCTCTTGATTCTTAAAAAGCCCCAGAAATGAGCCAAAAATATTACTGAGTGATTTTTATTGTATCTTTGTTATATTCAGGCTCAGTGTTTTACGAACAAGCGATACTTAACTATTTGTGTAATAGCCAGCCTGATGCAATGATGCTTAATTTTATGATTCTTAACTGATAAACGAGAAGAGTTATACTCTTTCATTTGGCCCCGTTCGACACATCATATTGCAGTAGCTATAAGAACAAATAGACTTGAACAGACGACATATGTAACTCATCACAGATATCATCTCATATTCTTATATAATTGTTGATCTTGAGCCTGGTGTAATTCGTACATGGCTCCTATTCTTTTGATGATTTTTAGTCTCTTGATTTTTACAAACAGAATTCTGATATAAAGTAGTTTAGCATATGCTCGTTGGAAAGGGGATGAGCCACCTTAAAAGCCCTCCGCATTTAAATTAGCGGAGCTGAGTCCTCTCCACAGCACCCCTGACTGTCTGGTATTTTCATGAAAAGAACGTTTCCAAATCAAACATGACTGCAACCTTTGTAGTATTATTTTAATTTTAATATTTCAGAGGTTGTAAAGTTTTTTAAATTGCTAAAGAAGAATTCTCAACTCAACTTGCTAAAAGCACTTGACAAGGTATGTATATATCGGCTTGGAGTTCTTATTTCTGTTTCTTAATTTGTAGACAAATGTTTGAGTCATATCTTCCAGGCTGCCAGTTTCTTGTCACATTATCGTCCTCACATGAGAACGTTTAGGCTGGTAATATTTTATCCTTCTTGCAGAGTATCTTACACCTTTAGCATTTGACAAATTTAAAGCTGAGGAAATAAGCTTAGCTTTCTCCAAAAATGCAACCCTTCGCTGTAAACGATATTTCCTGTATATCGCAGTTTTCAGTAATTGCTTTTACAGTATAAGCATATGTGCAGTTTTTCTTTCTTGATTTAATTTTACCCTTTGGTAGCCGCGTTGTTGCTGTTGCTATATTTTGGGGGCAGTTATGCTTTGTAATTTAGAAGTCACCTTTTGAGCAACATCTGAAATGCTAGCGAGTTTGCTGGACTATTTTCCAGTTGATAAATTCCTTTTTGATTGAAAATTTTTCCCCATGAAGTTAACTCTTTGATTATATATCATGTTCCATCTTTCAACGTCTTCTCTCTACCACACAATATCATGTGTTACAAGACTTGAGCTGTGTGTTTGAAATGAACCATTTTCTAGCTCTCAAATTCCTTAGCAAGCAATACTACCACAGAATGTGATACTACTACTGGGCAGGAATTTTCAACTTAGAAACATTACAAATGTATGATACTTATATTATAGTCAGGTGAAAATTCTGCCCTTGTTAAGACGAATTCTGATTAAGAAGTGTAAATAATCTTTTTAGTTAATATGGAACTGGATCGAATATTATCCAGAACAATTTGGTGCACTGTACAAAGAACAGCATTCTCAACTATCAGGTGAAATTTGATGAAATGATAACATGCATACTTTTATCTTCGTTATAAGCATATCTTATTGCAGGTTGTTATACTTTATAGCAACGTGCAATTCTAAAAGTGGATTCTGTTTTGTACACACAGCTGTTTCGTATCAAAATGTACCGAATAGTTTATGTCCTACGTTATTGATTTGTTTTACCAAATACTTATCCTGTATTCTTCCGCAGGAATGTCTGGAATGAATACAAATGAAATGTAAATTAGAGGTTGCAGGATTTAGGAAAGAAATGAAAATTATAGTGACTCCATTGAATGCAAATTAATTTATTCATTAGGAATTTGTATCGAATTAAGAAATCATTTTATTCACTTTTGTCGTGAATTTTTATGACATGCAAAGTGAATATTTGATGTTTGTTGCACATTTTGCCTCACAGACTTTTGGTTGTTTATTGTGCGATCATCAACTCAGTGTTACATATAGCTCACATACTTTTGTGGTTTTGTTGCAGATGTAAGTGACAAGCTGTTTGTGCTTGTTGATGCTTTCTCCGAAAGTTCAAAGAAGCGGTCTGCAACTTGGCCACTACAAGTCATGGTTTTGCTGCTATGCCCAGTGCGTTAATGTTCATTTTGCTTCCAATAGAACTGTGCATCTATTCTAGAGACGTAGGAAGCATTTGGAAGCTGGGGAGGGGGGCACAGCTACTGAAGGGTACTTTAGCCACACGGCATATTTTAAGAGCTAAATCTAAGTATGCCAAGGGTGCGTGTTATGCTTATTCGTTTATCGCAAACATTTCTCAGGGAGGGTGCAGGTAGGACAATATGGAGTTTAGGAAAGCCTGGTTCGTTTCAAAACAAATGAAATGACGACACTCTTTTTGATCTTGCTAGACCCTTGTTTGTAGTATTTTCTTTGGTAAGGGGAATATTTTGGTGTCGAGAGCACTTTTATTAACAGTTGCAAACATTATCGGAGATACCCCACTCCATTTTCTACGTCTCTCATTTTATCACAATCTCTTTTCATGCTCTATGTTTATAGATATTCATAGAGCTTTCTCTCCAATGTAGCATCATAGTCCATAGGCATTTGAATTCTGTTTCATTTGGTTTTGGTACCAATCCCTTTTGTTTGTTGAAACGTTGGGTAGAATTAATGGCTTTTGCTTCCTTTGCATGATAGCAATCTGTCCGTGAGGCAGCTGGTACTGGCGAATTTTCAAGGGGCCAGAATTTTCTCAAGGTTAGTAGATCTTAACGGGTTATAGCGTAGTCCTCATTTCCCATTCGAATTTGGTTTTCTGTTTGTATTAGAAAGCGGGGTGCCCCGCCAAGCTAAGTCTCACGTGAGCACTATCGAGATCTCAGTATGCCAGCTTAGTATTTTCCCATATGGATGCTGTGATATCCATCTAGCGAAGTGAGCCGGCTCCGTTAGCGGGTTCGGGTAGCGGACTCGTTAGGCGGGCCCAGTAAGTTAGCTAGTATAAACACAGCACTAGATTTAGACTCATTTTATTCATTTATCAATATTTTAGTACACGATACACTTTTCAGTTAAGTATACTTTGGGTTAAAAAGAACGACGGAAAATGAAAAAAGAAGCAACATTGAAAATTTCTATAACGCCTCTCTACCATACAGTCGTAGTTGGGTTCTTTGGGCTTAAAATATAATCTCTAAACTCTGCCAAGCGAGATAGCGGTTATTTTCGCAAATTTCTGTATTAATTTCTTTCCAATACTTGACACCAGAAAAGTAGAAGCTTTGCTTTGCACATTCTATCTCAATTTTGGGAATTAGAAGACCCCTACACTTTCTGGTTTCATACTCTGAACTCTAGGATCGTCTAGTGTAGTTATTGCGAAGATCTTTTCTAGACAGGGGGTTCAAGATCTTGTATGTCATTGCTGCTTTGCCAAAGTAGAGTAAGGACTTAACAATATGCCATGTGCAACCGTCTTTATGCTTTACATCCTTATAGACATATGTAGGCATTATCGTTTGTCGTTTTTTGATGTAAATCAGATGGCCACAGTTTTGATTTCTGAATTTTAGAGAACCTATCTGGAAAATGTAAAGAAAGCATTAATTAGCGGTAAAGGATCAGCTGAAAGTGCAATCATCGCATGTGTGCAACTATGTAAAGCATCAACGTACATTACAAGAGAGGATAATGTAGTCAGTTTTTTGGTTGCTGAAGTCTTGAATGAACTCAAGGTATCACCATCTCAAAAAGATAATCCATTTCGAGGAGTAAAAGGAATTATTTGTATTTTTGTTTCATTTCAGAATTCTTGATAACATAGTGCTGCTTGTTATTTGGTACAAAGTTTGTATTCTTAGAATCGTATGAGTATACAGTGGTAATATTTTAATATTTGTTAAACATATTGATACTTGGATCTCATCTACTCATAAATAATGGTAGAGAATAGTTTTTGGCTATCGCAGTTTTTTTGTAATCGGTTTTTTCTTTTAGTCTTTGCTGTTCAATCCAATGAAACCGTTTCCGTCATCTCAAGGCGTTCCCATTGTTGATCTGATGACTGATTGTTTTGTTGCAAGCTTCCGCATCAATTTTCGTAACAACCAACATTTCGAAGTTTGCTTCCAACTTGATTCCCCTGCAACCTTCCAGCTTTCTCTAGTCAAAGGACTTTATCGTATTGTGAAAGAGGCAAGTACCTAGTGTTATGATTTATTTGATTTCATTAAGAGTCGTTATTTATATATCTTCTTATTTCCTTCCTGTTGTGACGTGCTGTATTGTTAGGCATTCTATACCAAGTATAAATGTTGATAATCCTTTACATATCAACAAGTGGGAAGCCGTAGTAAATATTTTCTCATTTCTTTATCAGAAACCCTTGAGATGGTGGCCAAAGGTGGATGTTTTATATATCAAAGCCAACCAGCTTCGTGTCATGTTTCAGGTAAGGATATAGAGCTGTTTCTCGTGTAGCCTTTCCAGCAAATTTGGCAACTGATAGTCCTCGCTATATGTAATTAAAAACATTTGACTTGCTACATATTTTGCCCTGTTTGGTTGAAAGAAGAAGCAGATCTTTTCTTGAAAGGCCATTTTATTTAATCTTGAAGTGAAGTTGAAGTCTTTGGTATGAAAATGAATTGCAAATTTAGAGGGACTTTATCTCATAGAGCAATTTCTCAGTCACTGCTTCAAATCGAATTCTTTCATTTTAACACTTTATTAGTCGATTCCTTACTTGTTGTCGTCACTATTTTGAATTTAAAGTCTATTAGAGTTGAATTGGTACTGCTGTCCTGGTTTGGAGTTGAATTTGTCAGAAGGGACTTGAACCAATTTTCTAGTTAAGGACTCAATGAAATGAGTTTGTTTCCAAAGTATACATGTATGCCTTTGCTTTAGCATCTTTGGATTTAGATGGATTATTTCCATACCTTTAATGAGGACTGGAATAGAGACACTGTTACTATGTGATGTGCTCACGTTTTGCACCTATAGGGAATATTGCTGTCTCTTCTTTGTTCATTGACTTTCATAATTATTTCTTTTTCAGGCGTCTATAAAAAAAGTGACATCAGTCGAATTTTCAAATAACAAAACTTCATATTATCGATCACCAGTAAGTGCGAGCTGAATTAGTCTTTTAATGGTTAAAAAGTTATTACTCCATCTTGTGTTTCTTTCAACATTTTCCAGAAATATTCAAACTTCCCCTTTGATATTCGTGCCCCTCTTTTGATACTAAAGCCTTTCTTTACTGCAATTCAAGCATCTCTCTTGTTGTTCCTGCCAGTGAGATGGTTCTTTCAATTATTAGGGGATCATATTCTTACATTGTGACTAAGAGAGTCTCGTCTATGCCATTTGAAATGTAACTGTAGAAATCAGAATGTTTAAAAGAACGATGCAAAAGAGATCAAAATGAAAGTTATATGTGTTTTCGTCTAATCTAGCGATATCTGACATGATCCAAATACACGTTTTTGCATATCTACAAGTGTTGCTCTTAGTATATTTCAAACTTACCATTTTGAGGTTGTATTTGTTAATTTTGGTGAGAAAAAATTTTGTGTTTAACTATATTGTGGTCATGTTTGATAGAAACTTTTTTGGCTTTTTTGAGCGCTTTCATTTTCTTGGAGGATTTGCCTGTATCCCATCAGAACCATTTGAATAGCGGCTTGTTGCTTGAAACCCATTGGGTTCTGAGTCATTATCTGGTTAATGTTAGGTTGTTATAAATTGCTGCCATAGAGAAAAACTTTCCCTCAGTCCCTACTTTCCCTTTTTGAATTTATAATATTTGCCTATTTTTCAAAGTGACACTACATTTCTCTGTTAATCTGCATATTTTATGTGTTTTGCCAGATGATGAAAATAAGAGATAAGAAGAGAGAGGACGAAGCAACCCAGTTTCAGAAGGAAGTTGAATTGCTACTATGGCTTGTAAAACTGTTTAATGCTGATCCGATGCTGGCACTTCACGTGAGCTTTGTTTAGTTATCTAAAATGTAGTCAAATAGGAGGTTTCTTTTGGCAAAATGATAATGTGGGTATTCTGAACAGTTTTTATTGCGAGAATTCACTTCTGAGCAATGAATGCCAAGTGCACGAAAAGGTGTGAAAATATTTATTGAACCTTGCATTTTCAGTTTGGCTTTGTAGTTTGAATCAAAGTTTGTTTGATATACTACAGTTGAGTGGACTTAGTGCGATGAGATGGAATAGAGAGTATTAGAACGCAAATGAGTTCAGTTTTGTGGTGCTTCGAGACAATCAAACCTCGGCTTTGAAGTGATATATTGCTCATTACCTTGCAAGGAGACTAAAAGTCAAGACTAATCCGATATAAAATCCGTGCGTCAGAAACACTATACTAAGGCTACGTTTACACGAGCAAAACTGGATCGGATCTAGACTGGATCCGATCTACTTTTGGTACGGATAGGCCTTGCGTTTACACGAGATCTTGTGGATCCGATCCAGTTCTGGTTCGCTATCCGATCTACTTCTGGACCGCTTTCAAAGTAGATCCAGTTTAGATCCGATCTACTTTTTATCGTGTAAACGGTGAGATCCGATCCTAAACTGGTACGGACTGAAAAAGGAAGGTAATCTTATGCATTCAGAGGCAGAATACGCATGCGTAATTAATCAAATAAAAAGTGGATCGGATCCAAAAGTTTCGTGTAAACGCAAAGTATATCCGTACCAAAACTGGATCAGCTAGACCCGATCCTGTTTAGATCCGATCCACTTTTGCTCGTGTAAACGTAGCCTTAGTATAGAAGACACTTATATTGGGCCAATGGCATCATGAATATGGGTTGCCAGTTTCTGCCCTTGCCTCCACTACCATCCTTATTATTGCCACTAGATACTGTTTTGTTGCTAAACGGACACAGATCAACATGAAAATCATGCGTTGATGCGTGCTCAGATCCCCCGACCTCTTGTACGGCGAAAAAGCAATGAAGCTACTCAATCGCTGACCTCATAGCATCTAAAAACAGTGCTATAACATGTGTGGTAGTAAAATATGATGCCATCCAAATTGTGCCACATAAATTGTGGCATAGCACAGCAAAATCTATTGACAATGCCACAAAATACCATTGAATATCAATAGGGGATTCATTGACTGGTATATTTTACCATTTGGTTTCAGAATCCTGAACGAGTGGGTCACGAGATTCAAGCCAGCTCTATGCAGTTTATGGATGGTCTTGTTCTTCTTGCCATGTCTGAAAATATCCCACAAGTTGCTGTTGAAGCAGCTGAGGTATGTGTTTGATATGACGACTTTGCAAAGAGATTTCGACAGCTATATCCTTTGTATTTCACGTTTCCAAATGAGTTATGTTGACAAAAGCTGTAGTCACATTTGCTGTTAAATATACCAAAACATTGTCGTGATATGGTGTTCCGATATAATTGGCGGTAGCAGTGCAAAATAACTTTTGCAATAATGATTCCGAAGAATTTTTGGATATTGTATATATTCTTAATATTCTGCTATGATCATTAATGAAGTGATCTATTTAGAAAACTTATTTGCATCTCGATCAAGATCATTATACGGAATTTGTAGAAATCTGAAACTTTGAGAAACTTTTGGTTAGAATTAGTTCTGTGACTTCTAGACATTGATATGCTTACATTCAACGGATAATGTAGAATTATGGAACCCAGAAGCTCCAATTGCAACTTTCTGGGAAATCAGGTTGGTATTATATGTCATTTAATATTCATCATTTTGTTTATCGGAATATATCAATTAAAATTCATTTGAGGCATAAGGGACGTCCAGCTTTTCAAATTTTGAAAGCCTACACTGATGTCACCTTTGATTTTCAATATGAGGAATTTTGCGTAAAATTTATCAATAGACAACGTTCGTATACCGTGTTCTCTCTAATGAGTGATGGAGGTCACCCACTTAAGTTTTTTGTCCTCGGAGAGGAAGCGCTCTTAACAGGGGGCAGTCATCAGAGAAAACAGGGCAAAAGTCTATTTGAAATAGAATTTATCAATAGACAACGTTCGTATACCGTGTTCTCTCTGACGAGCGATGGAGGGCACCCACTTAAGTTTTTTGTCCTTGGAGAGGAAGCGCTCTTAACAGGGGGCAGTCATCAGAGAAAACAGGGTAAAAGTCTATTTGAAATAGAATTTATCAATAGACAACGTTCGTATACCGTGTTCTCTCTGATGAGCGATGGAGGGCACCCACTTAAGTCTTTTTTTCCTCGGAGAGGAAGCGCTCTTAAAAGGGGGCAGTCATCAGAGAAAACAGGCAAAAGTCTATTTGAAATAGAATTTATCAATAGACAATGTTCGTATACCGTGTTCTCTCTGATGAGCGATGGAGGGCACCCACTTAAGTTTTTTGTCCTTGGAGAGGAAGCGCTCTTAAAAGGGGGCAGTCATCAGAGAAAACAGGGCAATAGCCTATTTGAAATAGAATTTATCAATAGACAACGTTCGTATGCCGTGTTCTCTCTGATGAGCGACTGGGGGTGACCGCTTAAGTTTTTTTCCTCGGAGAGGAAGCGCTCTTGGAAAGGGGCACTCATCAGAGAAAACACGATAATTTAAAGAAAGAGGAGAGGAGGATTTACGGTGTACCATGCATCTCAGCTATGGTCGATAAAATATTGCTCTGTTGCATCATAAGAAAAGAGCGAATTTATTCTTCATTATTCTATATCATTTTCATTATAGTTTTTTAGTGTTATCACAAGACTAATGCTTGTCTCTGCAAATTTCATTCTTACGATATAAACTTTTCCAGTAGTCCATGCTATCTTATTTTTGGTAAGGATCATAACTTTAATTAAAGATAATTTAGTTACCAAAACTGCATTTGGAAATACGGCATCTAATATAAGTCATACACTGCATGTTATGCCTATCAGTACAGAAATTTTAGTTTAAGAGTTCTCTCGAATTTTTGGAGCGATGGAGCTAGAGTCAGTTGGGAAGTTCTACCGCTTTGAACAAATTGCTCAGCGGTAGGTATTTTGCTTGTTCACTCTCCAACTAGCAGTGAGTACTAGAGGATAGTAATGGTAGTTAGGAGGGAATAGTAATGGTAGTTAGGAGGGAACCAGCCACCCTACTTCATGAAGGCGGTAGTCTAGAATCAGGTTCCTCTTGATTGTTAGAAAATCGTTTATGGGGCTAACATTAATCGATGTCTATGTCTTTATTTCTTTAGTGGGAGATTATGCTTTTGGAGAGCTCACTTTTGTATTGAAATCTGGACTGTTGATTGTTAGATTCTCGGATAAGTGCATATTTAAAATACATCATTAGCATGGAATTTTCTTTGAAAAATAGTCAGTGATACTGGTGCATTAGGTTTTTTATAACCCTTCTATGTCTTAGGTTTTTGGTTACGGTAAATTATTTGTCACTTGTATGGCTAGATCTACGAGGTTGAAGTGTCCTCTAATACAGATAAATTTGTTTTCGTAGCTCGCATGTTATATATAGCCTTGCAGAAAAATGCCAAGATGAAAAAGTTTCTAATCAACTGGAAAAGATGAAATGGTTGCAGCAGCTTTTGAGGAAGAGAGTTCAATTTATTAGAAAGCATAAGGTTGGTAGGTTTCTTTTGGAAGTGAATTAGCACCATTGGGCCTGTCTTCACTTCACAATTAGTTCATGCTCAGCTCAGACTCGTCCCAGACTTGTCCCAGGCTCCTCCCAGGCTCTTCCCAGGTTCATCCTAGGCTCGGCCTATGTCTTTAGATTTGCTGCGGTGGTCACAACCCGAGCCGAGCCCAAGTTGATACCGAAGCGCCTGCACAGAATACTAACAAAAGTGAACATGACCCATTTTTCATTGGAAGACTTTAGAAGAATGGAGACCCTGTGACACGTTTTATTGATACCAAGAGTGTTTTTAATCTTTGAATAATTTGCTAGAAAGCCTGAGCATGAAAGAAAGATTTTGGGCTTAGTAGGGTTTTCATATCTTCACCATTCCATGTTGCTCCTCCGTCAGCAATGAATTCATTTTCATTGTGTCCTTAAAACCTCATGTAATATTTAAGTGCACTACTTGGTTCCTAAAGTTCACCCACAAATTGCTGTTCTTACTTGTTTCAACGTGGCGTAATTAGAGTTTGCTCATTATTTTTATAGCCATGTAAATATACCAGCTTTAAACTTATATGTGAATTATATTTTGGACTTGCAGTTTAGTTCATCTCCACAAGTCTTGAAGCTTATGAAGCCACACCCTCTTTTTGCTTTTTTTGTTTATGCATTTGCTGCCCTCTCTTTGCCATGGGAATTACTTTAAATCTCATCTTTAGGAACAAGCTGCAATTGGAACTCACATTTCTGTTTGCGCAGACGCTCTTTCAAAACTTGAGGTGAGGTTCAGCTAGAAAACGTCAATAAATGTCAATAAATAGTATGGATGCCTGTACAATTCAAATCTGTAGCAATTAGTTTTTGAATGTCTCCACAAGTATTTACATATATATACTTTTGATATTCTTTAGGGCTTTCTTCATTCCTTCGTTGTTAATGTTCATTTGAGTTCACAAGGCATTGTACATCATTTACCTTTTTGAACCTTCAAACTCTTTAGTTGAGAGTTCATGTCATATAGTATGATGTTATATGATAGAGACAAAATGATGTAATTTAGCATAACACAGAATAGAATAATATGATATAATATGAAATAATAACATATAATGTAGAAATTTTAGAAAGTATGCTGAAAGTTAATAATATGTCTATATATATAATAAATAAATATAATATATATATGTGTATATAATATATATATATATATATATATATATATATATATTATATATATATATTATATAATATATATTTATATTATATACATTGTATAATATATATATATATTATATATATTTTATAATATATATATACATATATATGTATGTTTGTATGTGTGTTTGTGTGTGTGTGTGTGTGTGTGTATGTGTATGTGTATGTATAACAACATATTTAGTTTGATAGTAACCTATATTGCCATCAGAAAAATGTGCTCCAACTTTAAGGCAAGGACTAGAAACATTCGCAAGCGTATAATCCTCGAAATTAGCGTCAGCAATCGAAGTCCATTCCATCTGTTATACAACCATTTCACATAATAGATTCCTTATCGGAACGCTTTAAGCCACGCCTCTTGACCGGCAAGTAGAATTATTGTATGTATTTTTAGCGTTACGGAGCTGAGGTGGACTGACACCCCCCTATCCCTAACAATTTCGTAACAGTTTGTCACAAAAACGATGCATACCCCACACCCTCGCTGTTACCTGCTTTTTGATTGACCCTTGGGCTCAGTTTTCGATTGACATATGGCGTTGACTGAGGCGGATTAAATCTAAGTTGAAAGTAGAATTTGGATCCTAGACTCTAATTCCATCTTATTTTATTGGTGTAACCTCAAACAGTATCTTATTATCAATGAGAAGTGAATGCAATATTTCACTGTTACTGCAGTTCATTATTCTAAACAAGTTGTTCGCTATTCAACGGTTTCATAGCGGGTTTTAGTGGGTGATGCTTACTACAGTACTTGATGTTACATTACTTCAGTGTTGTAGACCATTACTTAAGAACCAAGTGACACTGCACCGTCCTTGAAGCTAGAAAGGATAATTATATTGGAATTAACAGTATTTAAAAGGATGTAGGCCTAGGTAGAGTATCATTTTTAACTCACTTGCAGTTCTTCTTGCTAGTTTTGAAGTAGTATGACGCCATATTATACTTGTCTTGCACGTCATAGTTTGATCTGCTTGATTGTACAGGTTGTTTTTCTAATGTCGTTGTGGAGTTCAGAGCAAGATATTGTTCTCTTGGCAATGGAGTGCTTTGCGCTGATGAATGACGAGGCACATCTTGTCATGACTTTGGATGGGAGCAACCAAATTTACCCAGCACCACTGAACACAGCTTATTACAAGTTTGGAAATGAAAGTCAAAAGGTTACCACCGGAAGAACTGCATTGCAGAAGAAAATAATGTCAATTTTGAGACAGGTTGATATTGCCACCCCTGGAAATATTGAGGTAAGAAGCGATGAATAGCTGTATCGAGAAGCATGCATGTTAAAGTACCAATTGAGAAAAATTGGAGCTATGTAGAAATTGAAGGACAAATTAAGCGAATTATTACTAACTGGGGAAGGTAGAGCAAGTATATAGATTTACTATTAAAGGTATATAGAATGCACAAGTGAACCAACGAAACATATAAACAAGCTACAAAACCCGCGGAAAGTCCTTATAACTCTTACAAAACTATGATAAAACCGTTTTCCTTTCAACTGTTTCATACTTGCACCTTACATGTACCACCACCCTCCCTATAACAATGTTGTTTCGTTTGAGACATTTGAAATCATCGTTGGAGTGAAGTTGTTTTCATTGTCGCATGTACTTCTTCGAAAAAGCAGTAATGTTTGGGGGAGGAGGAGGATGAAGGTTAAGTGCAGAATAAAAGAGTGCACAGTGTCCCAGGACTCTTGGCAACTATTGTAGGGTAGGAGGTTACAATTGGATTTGCTTGTCAAGAAACATTTGGTTGAGTCAATGCACTACCAAACCAAAGCCAATAAATTGCCCGTTTAGTATTGTGTCAACGTTATGTAGAAGTAGAAATAGTGTAGACTGAGATTATATTATAGTTTTGCATTGTGCCAGTCTTTTAGGAGCAAGCCCAGCTCTAGAACTGCAACGAGATGTTCTCTATTATACCAATAATCGAGTTTAAGTTTTGGTTATATATATTTTATACTGTATTGTTTAGGCTTGGGATCTGACTTTAAACCGATGGCAAAAGCTAACTCTAGCTTTAGCTAACTATCCATTTAAAGAATTTCCTCCAATTGAATCATCGAAGATTTCTTCGGCGAGGAGGGTTGACTCGGGAATCTACTGTTCTCTACCGAATGAGCTTTTAGAGGTAAGATGATTTGTTATATAGATGAGTTTGATAATCATTTGTAATCTTTTTTATGCTGCTTTGTTAACTACTGTATGAAAGTTGGTTTTGAATGGTCATTAAAAGTGCTAGTAGCTATGAACAAATCGAGACCTGTTAAATCTCATCGATAGTACATACATCGCCTTTTATATATCATAATCAGTAAGTTAATATAGCTTTCTGTTGCTCATACAGCTTAGGTCGTATGCGTATCACCTTGACACAATCTGTGTGACATTGTCGTAAATGCCTGGCATTTGGTTAAGAACCATCATTTTGTGTCGAACTGTGTTGGCAGTGCTTGTGCCAGAAAGAAAAGTTGAATGGTGCGGAAAATAGTATTTCTGAACTCAACAGTGATATTGTGGCTGATAGATCGTTAATTTCTTTCATGATTTATATCGCCCTTTGCCAGATTGAATATGACGAAAATGCTGTAACAGCTTTGCTCGCTATTATCGTGTTTCAGTTCTTCCCAGTCTTCGTATAAAATATTAATCACGTGACCCCGCGAACCAGCCTACTAGGGGTTTGTTTATTTCATGCAATGTGTGGATGGAGGCTTATTCGAGGGGAATGCGTACTCAAGGGGGGTTGCTTACGAACTATTCTGACATGTCACATAAAGAACGTGTTTCTAAAGATACTAAAGAAAGCTCAAAGGAAGACCTTAGCCACTGGAAAGTGCTTCGTACAAGTGTCTTATCTGTATGAACATTTATAGTTAATCACAAAATAATTTATTTCCATAATTTCTAAATAATGAAGAAAGAACTGTACAAGTTAGAATATGTTATATCAATTACAGATAGCCGTATTATTTATCATGTTCAGAACTCATTTATAGAAATATTTGAGTTTGTTGTTTGGTTAGAGTTATCATCCTATTTGTTTCGAATGATGTTGCTTGGCTAAGACATACTCGCTCATAGCCCTTATCTATCACTTGATTAGTTTTGTATATACAAATGTTATTCGCTGTGCTACAAGTTTTACGTTGCTGCTTTTTGTTGAAACTTCAAGGTGACATCTGCCACATACTGTGGAGAATGGGAGATTTTCTGTTTCACAACTGCTTAGCGTTTTTCAAAGGAATGCATGAATTAGGGATATAATTGTTCTGCCGATAAACTTTTATGCACATAAAGTACTTGTTTTGTCAGCTGAGATAGGACTTTGTTGGCTTCCATTGATGCTTTAGAAAATATTATCTATTGGTACACTTTTTCCAGTGGAAGTGGTAAAGAGAAAGCTAATAAAGTTGAATAGTCTGACATGTCATTCCTTATCATACGACAGATAGTGTTTCTTGTTTAATTTTGTCATTGTTCTTTTCAGATTTACATTGCTGAATGGACAAATATGACTGGCTTTCTTTGTTCTCTCGGTGGAATTAACGCAGAAGTAGCCGCCGGGTTTGTGTGCAAGCATTTCTTTATTGTGAAATATCCTGGAGCTCTTTTTTTCCTATCAAAAGAAAATATATACAAGTTCGCATATTTGTAAATACAACGGAGGTGAATGCCGACCCAAGATGTTTATCGCCAATACTCTTTAAGATTTTGCTCTCCATATTTTCTCAGCCATTGTTCAAGGCTTCATTTCCTTCTTTGTATCCATGTCTTGAATTTTTCATTTGTCAAATTAGTTGTTTTTTTATTTGATCTTTCATGGCATTCCAATTTAGATAAATCATTAGATTGAGCTTCAGAGTTCCAGTTTCGCTTTTAGTAATTCAATTATATTACAATGTCCTTCACTGTCAACAGATTGAAATTTAACGAACATTTTCAGATCGATGCCTAGATCATCAAGCATTATGATGCAAAAATCATTTCAAACGGGAAATTTTTCTGCATCGTCACAAGATACACTTTGCGATTCAACTAGTAATAGGTAATGTTCGTATTCAATTCTCCAAGGATTGTTAATTAAAGACAATCGAAATGTTTTGATTGGGAATCCATATTCCGATCTTTTGTCAAATTCTTTAAAACTGTTTTAATTAGAAAGTGCTACTTAGAATATGACTTATGTTTTTCCTCTCGAATAGTCCCATAAGATTGTCAATGTCAACTACTTATTGCTTAATGAGGCATGTTTTCCGTATCCATGATTTAGCTATCGTTTGTTTTCTGTTTTATGACTCTACCGGGCTAGAGAAAGTTGCATGATGTCTCTACTGTTGTTGCCCAGGAGGAGATATTTATTCATGTTTATATATGCTTATGTTGTTGTATATGTGTTCTTTGCAGATTTATAAGTCAGTTATTGACTCTTTTGGTTTGTCCAAATGAGCAGACATCTCTACAGATAAGGAATGGTGTTAAAGAATCTCTTGGAGTCGATTTGAGCCCAGCACTTTTTAAGCCATTTTTTACATTGGTCAAAGCAACAAGGAGCTGTTTCTTCCTTGATGGTCAGGTGAGAGAGTGATAATGGACTGGGGGGGGGGGTGCACTTAGTGTTCTTTCTTTTGTACCCAATTGCTCTTGTGCTTCGATGCTATTTAGGTGTTCCTAATATTTTTTGAATTTGTCATGTACTGGGATTGACCTTTACGCCCAAGCCAATGTTGGGCTCATACATTTCCTGGACGACAAAAAGTTACTCATTCGTTTTAATAAGCTCATTACATGAATCAGTTCTTAGTGATCCATTTAGCCTCCTGTATTGGTGTTTATGTTTACAGCATTTTTGTTTTTCTGTTTAATTGTGGCAGTAAGCTTGACAGTTCATTGACTTTTTAGATTTCTAAGTTCTGTTGTGTTGGTATGCACTTTTTCTTGTCTTCTTTCTTTGCAATTCAAGCAACTTCTTATAATGATAGAGTAGTTTTGATAGTTATGGGGAATTTACTTTTTCTTTAGGTGGAAATGAATGAATCCAATACAATTTATATCGAGCAGATAATTTACATTTTCAAAAACATGCTGGATGCAAAATCTGATGAAGTAACTCTCGTGTTGGGATATATGCCAGTTGAAGAACTTATCATTCCAATTATCAAGTGAGTCGCATATTATTAGGTAGACAATTTCGCAAGTCAAGTTGCGGGATTGCAAAATGCTTGATGTATTTGCGTTTTGATATTAGAGTATGCTTTCGCTTCCATAGTTGTGATTGAATATGCGTGATGGAATCTGCCAGAGTATCATATAGTTGTAATTTACAGAGTGTAATAATATACTAAATACATGACATATTCTTTCGTGATATAATATGAATGAGAACGTTTTTGAGAAGCTGGCTCTTACGTGATTGCGCGCCACCTTAGGTGGTTAGAGGCCAGCAATATTATCCTCTTTTCCCTGTGATGTTCAGTTCACTGGAAAATAATCCTACAGAGTCAGAATCTGTTTGGTCAAGGAGGGTGTTACTATTGCGTTGACTTGTTACTAGCAGGGATGTTTAATTTGTATTTTTAGGAGGGGACAGGGTGATATGAAAGTAAGTTGTTCTGAACAGGATGTTATGTTTAGAAATTTAGTGTTATTATCTGAGCTCATTATTTGCTATATTTGTCTATAACTAGTTTCCTTCCAGAATACTGATTTGTATAAGTATACCTTGAATATTAGGCAGTTAAAGCATGGCAGTTGCAAGACTTCATTATTTGACAAATGTCAGCGGAAAAAGTCTTTCATGTTCTGTGGTAACTTTTGGTGCTGTATGTGACTCATAGTCTACTTCCTTGTTGTAGGTACGTGCGAACACTTCCTGTTACAGTACAGTGCCTCGTAATCAAATCGAAGCTTTGTCAATTAGTCGAAAGTGTGAGTAATTTCTTCTGCTTATATGCGCTGGTTTTAAGTTCAATGCTTGGGACCTTACTCCTGCCTAATCAAATCTTGCAATGTTTCATTGAAAAATTACCATCAGTGGTTTTCATTTGTTTACATTTATAGAAATCGATTTAGAAGTCATTGCTTTGTAGCAGCGGCAATCAAGGATTTATTTTCAAATATATATATTTTGCAAAAATCTGGCAAACTTTTACAGTCTCCCGCTAGCATCTATAGAACTAATATTACATGAGATTTCTGAATTTTCCATTTTGTTCGTTTTTCTTTCTAATTTCTTTTCCTGGCAGTGTTGTTCAGCAATGAGACATGTGTCAGTTTCTTTTTACAGTTATTCCATTTATGACTACTACAGTCTTAAATGTTACGCTCTGTTAGTAAAATATTAGCAATTTCACTTGTCAAATTAATGAAGTTGCTGTGTTTGGATTTGAAGTTCGACATCCGAATTAAGTGGAGGTGAACTTTGCATGGTGAAATTCCATTGCTGAACTGAAGGTTATGAATCATTTCCGCAATTTCTGTAGTTTTGTCTCCACAGATTGCCTTCATAATTTATATTTTCGTTGTTAGATTATGGCGAGAAGATCAGATTTGGGATTTCGCCAAGAAATGAAATTCAGGAACAAGTTGGTGGATTATATTACAGAATGGGTTTTACATGCATCAACAGAGATCGAAGAAATCCCTTCAGAAATCCTTGCAATTTCATGGCACGTAATTCTGTACTATAAAAATACCCAACCTATCGGGTCATATCTTTATCGACATATTGTTTAAGTTTACATATCCTTAAGTAAATCATGTGTTATAGAAGTCTTCCTTTTATCCCACTTGTTCTTTGTCTTGGTTTAGTTGTTTTGCTCGAGATTTGATTTGAAATTATTGTTTATTGCTTGATCCCTGTGCTTGTGTAAGTCTCATTTGAAATAAGGTGTTTATTGATTATTGAAAGTCATTGAAACGTATATTGCTAGCCCTTTCCTGTCTATTTAGATTAAGTTGATGTGAAAGTTTCAGAAAGTTAGTAGATGGCTAAATCTCTAGCCTAATGTATCATGGTTGGGCGGTCATTCAGTCATAGTCTCACTTTCTCAGCAAATCCTTCTATATAGATGCTTCCGTGTTCCTTTTAGAAGTGTAATTCCAGTCCGGTATTTATCTGTTTAAAACAGTCTCATTTGGCTATTGTCATTTCCATTCTGTTACCGTAAGTCTATCTCTTTCTGTTAGTCAGTTCTCAGTAATTTATATGGTCTTTGTACATAGGACACTCGATGAAGCTGCAATGAAAGCTATAGTCGCTTTGCTGAAAAACCTCCCTCTCCAGCCAGAAAACGTTGAATCGGATATCATTGAAGCAAAATCTTCACTTTTTCTAAAGTAAGTACTTATATGCCTTTTGATTCTTATTAATCAATCAATCACATTTACTTTGGGTCGGAAAATCATAGATGCTTGAGTATTTAATTTTAGAGTGTCAGGACAGCAATTATAGCAAATGCCATAAGTATGATGCGCGATTGCCGCCAAAAATGATTGTGGAGTGAATTGTCGTATTAGAAGTCTCAACCTCGTTTTCATGTAGAGCCAATAGATCCATTACTAAGAATGCTGCTTTGTGTAGACAATCACAACTGATGGAATCTTATGCACTATCTTTTGCATATTATCTGAGTAAGTACTTTTAATACTACGAGAAAGTGTGATTAATTTAGTACGCATACATGGGGGGGGGGATCAAGCAAAAGCATACGCTTGCGTGCATAGGGAGAGGGAGGATTGGCGGTTGACACATTCAAGTACGTGCGCAAAGTGGAACACTTATTGCTTTTTGTGCATGTATTCTGTAACTTTTCCATATGCAAGAAGGTGCTATCTTTTCCATAAGGAAATTGTTTCTACTCACCATTAGTGGTGTTAGTAAGACAATTAAACAGTCCACTTTAATTTTATTTATTTAAAAACCATTTTCAGGAAAACATATCAGGACATTGGCCATCATTGCAGTCGAAAAAACAGAAAAATAGCACTATTTGTATGCAAATGGATTAGCACCGCATATATTTGATACTTACTATGAAAAAGTTAATCATAGAAAAGGAGCGAGAGGTGATACAGCTAACATGACAATTCCAAGGAGAAAACATGAAGTATTTCGGAAAAATATACTGTTTCAAGGGGCCTGGCTTTTCATTAAATTTAGTATGGCTTTAATGATTTATATTCTCGCATAAAGCATTATATTTAACCAAATAAAAGTAAAACATGCGTGCTAAAAGTATGTATTCAGGATTGATTCAAAGATATAGTTTAAGATAATATGAATTGCCATTAGTCAAAATAAATAGTATCTGGATCTGTTGAGTCTGCCGGGAAATATCTTGATGACCATTGCGAGGGAGGAATATACCATCTTTTAGGTGTACTTTTGGTGTTGCACTTGTATGGCGCAAGAGTAGTCGATATTTCTCTCCATTTTTTCCTTCGAATTGCTTGACATGATGGTAGTATCACTCGTGCATGGATCGTCATTTTAGTAACGTTGACTGTTATTGTCATTTTATGACTACTAAGGAATCCTTAACGTTCCAAGCGATTTATTTGAAGGGTAAATAATATATTTTCCTGGGTATTTTTGTCTGTATTTTATCCAATTTAAATTGATGGAAAATATGAATTTCGACCAAAATTGCTTTTTCGATCGTTCTATTTGAGCTATCTGACTTAATTGCATATCGTTTTTCTCAGGTTCTTCACACTCTTCATGAATATTCTTAATCGTTGTTATGAAGGACAAGAAAACAGAGATCCAAAATCAAATACCCTTGCTCCACACTTCCTGAACCTGCGAGGAAGCACTGTCCAAGCAATGTCTAACATGCTTAGTGCCAATATTGACAGTGGTCTTATGCATTCTATTGGTAATATATCGATCATTCTTCAAGTCCTTTTTTATGCTATTGGTGTAAAATAGCTCTCGGTGTCATTCACCATTGGTAGCAGCTTCTTGAATATTGATTCTATGCCTTCAGGTCTATGTTAAAGAATGGGACTACGTTAGAAGCCGTTGAATCGCACAAAATGTATGAACGGAGCAGTGATTTCTTATTGAAGTCTAGATTGTCAGGAAATATCATTTCTACTTTCATCATCCAGTAATTTCCTAAGTTTTTATTATCAGGGTTTTTTTACCGTGCTAATTTTACCGAGATAGTTGTTAGGGGTTAGTATTTTTAATTTTGGTCTGTATTTTTCCTTGGTAGGTGAACCTAGTTCTTAGGAGAATATGAAGTTAACCCCTGGTCCAGAATATCGCTGGTGATCTCTCATATGGCACCAGAACTGTGTTAAGCTCTTTTAATTTAAAAATCGGCATATATTTTTTATGGAGATTTTCATGCTTTTACGAGACATTGTCGCTTTGTATGGTAGGCAATTTGACATGGTGCTACAGGCGGTAAGATCACACCAAGTGAAGTCACTCCAAGTGAAGTTCTACCATGTGAGCCCGCGCCAGTCGAAGTTATAACTAGCATTGTCACAATAGGCGTAGGTCAAGATAGACTTTGAATACATTTAGTGTTGGATATGGCGGAAGTTTGGAATATTATCCTATGGAAAATGAAGGATCTTATTCGCCTTTCAGGTCTAGGATATCACGAAGATCCACAGACAAGGTCTACTTTTATGGAAGTTTTGACTGACATTTTAAAACAGGTTTAGTGCTTTACTGTAGTCCCTTTAGCTTTCTCATGTTTATTGGTAAAAACTTTATTTGATCTCTGTACTTAAAGTATGATTTACTAAGGTTCTTGAGTTAAAATGAGAAGTGACGTTGATTCGTCTCATTTCCTCTCGAAACTTTATTTTATACCATACAATGTTTTCACATTGTTTTGTTTGGGATTTGGGCTTATAAATTAGACCGAATCTTTCCGTACTAATCATTAGTTTACATGTTCACACTCATCCATATGCTCCATTTTGAATGTTCAGTTATCAACTGACTGATGTGTGATTAGTTCCCAACAGACTGGGAAATGCTTCACGACTTTTTGAGGACGAGCAAAATGAATTGAGAAATTTATTTACAGGTTCGTTTTCGACTGGCGTTGTGGAAACTCTTTAGCACAAGGTTATAGCGTTATGTTTTACTTAGATAATGCACGAACTATCCTTGTTTCAGTTTCTGATTTTTGACAACATTGTCTTTACTTTAGGGAACTGAATTTGAGAACTTGGCTGAAACAGTTTTAGAAGATCGATTCGAAAGGCTGATTAGCTTAGTGACATGGGCAAGTGAAGATGGAGATCTACCAATAACAATGGCTCTTGCAAATATAATTCAATCAGAGCAGATGGTGTGTATTTTTGATCTGAATCACTTGAACCACTCTTTAAGTTTTGCGTATAAAAACAATGATAATAATAGTTAATTGAAAAATCGATTTTACATCGTTATCAAATTTCAGTTTAAGACTGAACACTTACCTACCACCTGAGCGTTTTCTCTTTATAATCAAAATTGAGGTGAAATTTGCTACCAAACAGCTACTGGGGATATGATACCCCACACCCCCGGCCGGAACACCCTTGTTGACAAGGAGAATTCAAAAACTTGTGATTTCAAACCACTTTAGTTTACATTATGCATGATACATGCATTTGATTGTTTTCCGAATGACTTTTTGAAATCCAAAATTATGTTTGATTGAGTCTTTACTAGGATTGTCTTCTTTTTCGTTTTGTGTCTATTTAACAGAATATCTTTATCGTACTATTGGGTGTGTCACAATGTAAATTGTGTTGGCAAAATGGCTCTATTTATTGTCGTTCTCATTCTTTAATCGATTGTCAGTGCTGTCCGTTTGATAGTTTCTTTTAATATGTATGATAAATATCATCGCATTATCCTCATCTTAGGACGAGCTTGCTCAAGTTTTTGTCAATGTTTTTGATTCAAGAGGGCTACTGAATTTACTATTGATAAATCTTTTCAGACAAGAGGTAGGAATCCAATTTGATCTATTCCCATTCTGTTTTTGAGGTTTTTTGGTTTCAATTTCATATTGAAACATTTTACTGTCTTTTTAAATGCAACATCTATATTGTTCGCATTTGGCCAGTTTCCACACCTACGTTACCGATAGTTTATGCTCTTGAAGTGAGTATAACAGATGGACTTTGTGTTTGATGCTTTTCGAGACTGTAAGCTGTAGATATCTACAAATTGGAATTAAATTTTCAATAACAATATCTATTTTATTAACCGCTCATTTAATCAATTTTTTTTGGAGCTTCACGGTACGTCTAATTTCAAGAATTGTAACTTGAATAGTGCGTTTTTTGTACCAATGATAGGTAACGTTTTTGTTGTTTTTGAGTTATGCGTAGTTTTCATCTTTTTCAGGTTGAATTGGCAGAAGGTATGCAAACTTTATTTCGGAGCAACAGTTTAGCAAGTAAAGCAATGGCATTCGCATTTAAGATTTATGGAGGCAACTATCTGCACCAATTGCTAGCACCAAGTATGGCCATTATGGTTCATGAAAGCGATAATTCGTACGAAGTTGACCCAACGAGGTTTGTCATAAGATTAATTTTATTTGTTTTATCAAGGATTAGGATTTTAGCTCATTTTTAGTATATTTGCTGAAGACGTGGCATAGTTTATTGTATTGATTGCAAAGGGATTTGGTAAGGATGTTAAATAGAATATCTTTGCTAGAGGAATTATAAAGGGATCAAAATGAGGAGGACAAAGCTGTTGTTTTCCGTAGTATATTTTAGATAGAAGTTTTCTTCTGTCGTTTGTGAAATAACCTTTTTACATTGAAATCTCAATTTTGTAGACTTGAGGAGGGCGATGACATCCATTCAAATACCAAACGTGTCTTGTTACTTGTGAAAATGCTTGTTAATCGATTGCTGGGATCTTTTGACGAGTATGTGTACTTTTTGTTCTGATATGTATTTCATACGCCTATCTTATTTCATTACTGTAACAATAGTAGTAGTTTTTTAAGTCGGCCACAATAATTACAGGCCTAAATTAAATGGTAGCAGACAGTTTGTGTACTCCTTTTGGTAACTTTTGATGTAAAGCTTTGTACGAATTGGCTACTGTTGTATATATATCTAGAATCGGTATTACTATTAGATAACGGTTAAAGCCAGTTCAAGGTAGGTACAGATGTTTTCTAAGTTGGATCTTTCCGTATTTAGCTCCATTTAATAAGTATTTAGTTTCAATTTTTTTTCGGTTCTTCAGAGAGCATTTTGATAATTATGTTAAAACCGGAGCTTAGAGCTCTTAGGTAGAGAGAGACGAAAAAGCACACTATCTGCCTTTTGCTAGATCTCGACTAAATTCCCACAATGCATACATCCAGTATTAATTGAGCAGCAACAACACATTTCAATAACTGCACATTTGACAATTATAGCAATGACAAGAAGCTAACTGGGAAGATGTTCTCCCTTTGAGTTCAGTAGCATCCTTAACTGTTGTTTCTCAATGAAGTTGAATGAAATTGCGGACATTTTGCTAATCGCTTACTCACATTGATATTCGTCTGGTTATGTTTTCAGCTTTCCTCAGCAGTTGAAAGGACTCTGTTTCAGTCTGAACAAGGTATAATTTGTATGAATACTTGCATGTATTGGAGGGTCTGTTGTTAGTAGAAAAACATCAGACACTATTATTGACCCTACGAGCATGCTGAAATGTTCACAATATAGGCTCCTTATTTCCTGCAAATTCTTCGTGGTAGAGTCAAAGTTATTGACCTGGGTTACTATTTATTCCCGAATTTTGTGGCTCAATTTTGTGTTGCATCTACCGTATGAGACCTGATATAGAAATTCTTTTTGAAATTGTTGTTGATAGATCCACTCAATGCAATCGATAGCTGGTTCGTATAGCAGATTCAAGAGAAATGAATATTGACGTTATCGATCAGCTTTTACTCTTGTCAGCATTTGTTACCAATTCACAAACAGGGCATCATTATTTGTCAAAATTAAATAGTTGTACTTGCTGCTATTGACCTTTAGGGTATTTTGGAGTAAGTAGTAAAATCATCAAGTTTACAGAAGTTAAGTTAAATCTTCCTCGTTGAATAAAATTTTTAGGCTGTTCAGGAACGCTTCCCTACGAACACCTATGTCGCAGTTTCAAGTGCAGTTTTCCTGCGATTTTTGAATCCAGCCATTGGTATGATTACGCCATTTTTGCATGTCCCTTTGTGATTTTTCGTTTCATATTTTGTAGATGAAAACTTTTAGCAGTGTAGGAGAGATAAATAGGGATTTGAATGATGAAATTTTATGATAATATTGATGAATAGTAGCAGTATTGCTATAAGGAATAAATTACTATTTTGGGACATTTTTGGGACATTTTGGGACAACTCAATAGAATAGATAAATAAACTGTATAACTTCTATACATTGAACGAAGGAGCTTTTTTGCAACTTTAGAGGAATATAAGTAATAAATATTCTTAGTGTGTAGTAGAAGATTAATTTATAATCTTGTATAAAGGGTTTAGAGGCCAACATCCTAGTTCACGTATTGTTGTAATCTTGACAGTTTTCAGATGAATTTTTCCTATTTTTCAATGTGTTCGCTAGTTTTCAAAAAATTCAGTTTTATTTTCGAGAAATCGAAGTAGATTCAGTGCTGCTAGATTTTTGGAAAAAGTAAAGCTGTATGCAGATGCGAGACTAGGCAAGCCTCATTTTTCCCTCTGAAACGTTATGCAAGCCCTCAAATTATCTTGTAGTTACAGAATGTTTTTCATTTAGTTTGCCTTTTTCTTAGTTTCTCCACACACGTTTACTTTGCTGAACCAAGCACCCTCCGAGAAAATGCGACGCGGTTTGCGATATATTTCAAAGGTAAAATATATTCTTAATTGTAACGAATTTACAACCTTGTGTAGAATTATTTGATTATTTGTTGGATTAATGAAATTCCGGCCTTTATTTTAATATATGCACTTGAAACCAGCCAGTGTTAATTTTGATACTTGGTAGATTTGCAGGAGTTTGCTTGATTGCTCTGTGCATTTTCAATGTTAAGAGTTATGTTCTTGTCCTTGCTTTCCCGGATATCATTTACCTTGAATGTTGCTTTCCTTCGTTATTTTGAATTTAGGCTGTTTGTAGTAGTTGACTGGAGGCCTCTTGTTAAAGTAGATCATTTGCAGTTCTATGAAATATTTCCTATGCTTCGTATAGTTTTATGGCCACGGCTCATATGCTATTTAATCAGTAATGTTTCGATTCTTGGATTCCTTCTCTTGAAGTTTTCAATACATGACCAGTATTTTACGATAGAGTTACGCAGTGGTACAGCATATTTTCACACTTGATACAACCACTTTTCCGTATAGAGATCAACTTCTTTTTCTTTTTGTATGGGAGCTTCCTTATTACTTAACAACTTTCATTTTAGATAATGCAAAATTTAGCAAATCGTATCCTATTTACAAAAGAGCCCCACATGGAAGTGTTCAACAGTTTTTTGCAAGAGCATTTTGACAAAATTCATGGGTATGGATTCAACGTTATATGGTGTTGTTGCCCTTACTTATTGTTGTTGTTGCCTTTATGCTTTGATTTTTACGGTACTCCTAGTTTGTAAAGCTGTATAAGCGATTAAGATTTTAAAATGCAGCTAGAAGGTTGGGAAAAGGTTGGGTGTAACTACCGCACATGTATTGTCTAGTTTTATTTAATGGTGGTAAATAGAACAGAGTTGGTCTTTAATTGCAATAGTTTTTTTTCTAGTCAATTGTAACTAAATTTTATTATTTTTCTACGAGGTTGTGTGTACATCTAGGACTGTGTTTTGAGCTTTATAGCTTCTGCCTTATAAGGATACAATGAAATAAGTGATTTCAAGTAATTTTGCTGTTGAAATATCTCAGATGTTAATCATACATTTGTATATCAAAACACCTATTTGTTTTCCAATATCAATTTTGGCTTCTGCATATCTCTTAGATTTTTTGCTGACATATCCTCCCAAGCACCAGATTCAAAGCCACAGTTAGATGCGGAATATTCTTTATTTAATGAATCAGACATTTCCACTATTCACAAGCTATTGTGGGTGAACCAAGAGAAAATTGGACAATATCTGTCTATAAACAGGTTAGTTATTGCCGCCTCTGGAACTCTCGTAATATTCATTGATAGTTTCTAAATTGAAGTTTTCTGGCTACCAAGTTGTTCAGAAAGATTATACGTGAACAAGATTATCAGACTGAGCGGATATTTCATCTGCAAATAATTTGATTTTGTTGGCCTCTACTTTTGTTGACATCTATGTTTTTATTTTGATTATGTCATCACTACGTGTTTATTCGAGCGAAAACTTAATGCTTGTCTGTGCTTTATTACAGAGCAAGTAAGTATCTGTTTAAGTCTGCATGGAGTTTGTGGTACATGATAGTATTTAGTTTCTCAAACGTAGTGTTTTGGCACGAAAGTGTTGCAGTATTTACTATATGGTTGAATTGCTGAATTTCTGTTTGGACAAAATGTTGTTTTGTACAATTAAGTATGATTTCTGCATGATATTGCAGTCTTTCATTTGTTTACATTCAAAGCTGTTTACAGTACTACAGTTGATTCATAGTTCTTCACTGAAATTATCATGAAATAGAAGTAAATTTAATCTTCTTTAGGAATTACAAGTCGGTAGGGCGTGGACCATTTGAAAGAATAGTGACGCTTCTTGCACATCTCGGACCACCTGATCATCAGCCGTTAAAATTTCAGAAAGGAACTATGTAAGTGTGTTTTGCTAGCGTTCTTGGTTTTGTAGAGATAGATACGATGTAGCCTTTGTCTTACGATTCATAATGAGCTAAAATTTTTTGAGGAAACGTTGAATTGGATGTTTTGATTATATGGATCCTTAAATTTCGAATCTTCACATTTATGGATTATTGAGCGAAGGGACTTGCTTTATATTTCAGAGGAAGACTCTTAATGATTGTTGGCTCTCAAGTAATATTTAAAAGTCATGCAGTACTATGGAGTCCCGATGCTGGCAAAAATGCTTTCAATAAATTTTGTGTACTTCTTAACGAGGATAGTATCGAAAAAGTTTCCATGCTTTCTTAAAATTCTCTATACTTTCCTCGTTTTGAAAACGGGGGAAGTATGACAATTTTTTACAAGTATAGAAAATTTGAACAAGTATAGAAAATTTGAACAAGTATAGAAAATTTGCAAAGCAAGTTTGCAGAAAATTAATCAAGTTGGTTTGATGAAAAGTACGATGAAATTGAAAAGGTAAAAAGATGTGGATAGAGTATTGGAAACCATGAAAGAAAGTATGTTTTTTCTAGGAAGTGCACAAATTTATTGAAAGTATTTTTGTCAGCATCGGCACTCCATACTGTACGGTCAAGTGACCCGCGTTGGTTTGTCTCCCAAGATCTCAATATTTCCTATTTTCAGAGATTTAATTTGATTAATGCTGCATTGAAGTATGAAAAGAGCTAATTTAATAGAGAAATGAACAATATAAAAAGAAGCAGTGAAGAATTAAAAATCTTTTATTCTCTTGTATGTAGTGTGTCAATACTACAGTGAATTGCAACTACATATAAAGCAATAGGGAAATCATTAAAAACGATACAATGGAGATAAACACATCAGTTGAAAAATATGTACAAATTGATTGTGGCGAATCGATTTTGCTCAGCAATAGCTTACTAAATGTTAGTCTGAGATTTTCGTCAGCATTATGTTCGCCTCACCTTGTCTCTAACATTCTAGATGGCATCGTACAAGCAGCATGGGCTTAAAATTTCGAGAATTCATGATGAAAAATGCTTGCCAGAACAAAGAAGAGCTTCAGTCTATTAAATCACTGCAGCTCTTCTATCAGGTACGTCTTCCTAATTTTACCCTGAAATGATTAGTGAATTAGTTGTTAATTAGAAACTGGTAGAACTGGCTACTTTTTAGTTATTTCTTATTTCATAGAGTGGTTTCAATTTTTAAGAGTTTTGCATATCTAGTTGTAAAATTTGTCCAAAAATTAAGAAACAGATATATGCAAGAAAATCTCCTCATATTCCACCTGCCAATTTTTATCATATATCTTCTTTATTTCACTATATTTTTCAAAAGAGACCTTATTGGACTATTTTCCTGCAGTTCGTATCAATTTTCATTCATTTACAATGTACATTTATTGTCTTTCATTTTTTTGATCTAGTATTCCTTGACCTTAGAACCTAAAGCATTTATGTTGTTTTAGAGTACTTATTTTGATATATTCATATGCAACTATAGTATATAAATTTGGTATTTTATGAACTGTATTAGCAAAATTATGTCCCTTTCTATGGACTAGAATTAAATGCCCAACCAAGTAGACAGATTGTAAGAGAGTTATCCAGTGAAGTTTACATTTCAACTTCAAGCACACATAACCTAGTTTCTATGGTTTCTTGATTGTCAATTTGACACTGGTTTGATGCATGTAGCAAGTTTACGCCATATTTTAATAGAGGTATACGTTTCTTCATGACTGTGCGTAGGTCAGCACCCTACATGACCAGCATCCTACTTTTGCTGCATAAACTGATAGGCAACTTTTCTTAGATGGCATATCTTGTATCTGGCTTTGTCGATACTTTATGTGCAGTTCTTGCTTATTCTGGTAATATATTGGTTTGCATTTTAGGAAGGGAAATCAAAAGCAGGCAACCCTGTTTTCTATTTCATTGCGAGAAGATACAAGTATGCAACTGCAATTACTTTGATCTATTGAAGCAGATTGAATGATATTGTTCGCAGTTTACTTGTGAATACTGCCCTTCTTTCTTTTCGAAACCTCACTGTCTTTCAGAAACTTCACAAAGGGTACACACCGAAGTAGCGATAGTCTAAGTAGGTCAGTTATAAGAAGCAAACAAGAGAATTTATGAAATTATTCTGGCACGTAGAGGATAGAAGTGACGCACCTCATTTTAGAGAATATATGAATTGGTCTTTTTGGGATTTTGTTCTTGTGTATATCAGGAAATTACCATAGTTTGATATGTTACATCACCATGTGTACGTTGAGTGTAAAGTAAATTTCCTTTATTTTATTATAGTGGTCGTTTGATTTCGCTTTTTCTCGAAAAATCGGGATTATTCTTTTGGCATAAATCGTTCAATGCATTTTTCATGTAATCTATACAACTTTAATCAGAAAGAGACTGGTTAGATTAGTAATTCTGATAATCTATTTCACAGTTAGTATTTGCTTATAGCGCATTTCTGCCCTTTGTTTCAGATCAGACCAAATTAACGATGAGATTTTGATATACCATATACTTCTTACATTACAACCTGTTTATGGCCAATCTTGGGAGCTCATCTTCGATTTTACCCACACAGGACCGGACAATCGATTTCCGGTATTAAGAGTTATGTTTCTGCCTTCATTCCCAATTATCAGATGCTCTTCTCAAGTATTAAATGTTCTTATCACAGTTTTTGACAAATCACTTTGCTTTCGTGACAACAGTGACTGTAGTTCATTATCTGCCCGTGGTATAGTCCAGTTTGATTATACTGAGTGAATATTAACGAGAGGTAGCTTTTGTTTGAATTCAAATACTCGGACTAGGATGAAGCAATTGATTTCTTATGATACCACCTTAGACTTCGAAATTATTGTAGAGATAGTCGTATCCTCTGTTTATTACTCGGATGTTATCCATTAACTCATAGCCCGAGATGCTGGCTAAAGCCTTTGCTGTACTCCCGGAATTACAGTTCAAAAGTTTGGCGATCATCTATATATACAATGTTAACAGCAGTTTGCGTCAGTTTGTCAAAGTGCACGAAAGGAACTTCTCCCCTTTCAAGGTAGTTTTGCCATTCTTGTCTCTTTGTTTGCAAATTCAGACTTGCACTGGCTCGTATTTGCTACCCGATATGTTTATTTTGAGCTTAGGGCAAATGCGTGAGATCATAAGTTAGCTCTTTTTCAGTTTCTATTGGGGAACTTTCAATTGTTGTTAAACTTTTTGATGAGTATTTTGAAGTGTGTCCACATATATACTTCATTTTGCCATGCAACTCGAAAATTGAATAGATTTGGGACAGGGCATTCACTAGTAGCGGTCACAAGAGGTTGAAGCAACAATTTCTAAGTGCTTCTTTGGCGATTGTGATAACTTTCAAATTTATAGTTTCATCATGAGGGACACTAGGTTTTCATTTGGCCGGGCACTATAAAACGGCTAGCTCACTTCGATTCTGCCCTGTTCGTCGGTTAGCTCTCTGATCCTAAGAGCTCTCTCTGCTAGTAGATTGATTACCTAACCGTTCCTAAACTTTGCACTTTGCTTCTACTATGTTCAGTATCGACAATGGTGTTCTATGGGCAGAATTTGTATTGTACCCTAAGCTCAATATTTATATAAGTGAACAAGCTTTTCATACTGCACAGCTTCACTTTGAACGAAAAAATGGAGGCAAACGTTTGCGTACTGATAGCAAATTTCTGTCTGACTTTCATCAGATATTATAACGCCAAATAATGAACATAGGGTGTGCGGAATGTATGGGAAAATACGGGTCGGAAATGCTTCTGTTCACCTGTTTGTTATAAATCGACGTTTCATACTAGGATGAGTGAAAGACATAAAAAGCGACTTCTATCTGTTATAGATATTTCCTCTTTTTCATGGAATGCATTTTGTTAATTTGATTATTGGCTTTGAATTGAGTTGAATTTATTATTTGATTTCTCAAAGATGCGCTTGTTTGTCCTGAAGTATTGACTTAATTTCGAATGAGTATAAACTTAGTTTTTGATGCGGATAGAGCATTATATTTTTCAATTTATTTTCAGTTAACTTTTTATTATTTTGTCGTATTTTAGGGGAAGACAAATGTGCTGATATTAGATTCATTAGCTCGCTTTTATGATCAAATTTCTCCAGAGGAGCTCAAACTTCCAAATTCAACGTTATCGTTAGAAGACGATTTAAAAGTGAGTTCCTTTTGAATTGAAACGATTTATACATTGGGAGATGCAGTGATGAACGGAATAATAATTGTATTGCTTCAACTTATGTTTGCTACCTAGTGTAACAGTTCAATAGAAAGTTGTTGTCGGGACTTGATTTAATGGCTGGGTGCTGTTGTGTATAGCTATTGTGTCTGTTCTATTGCTCTTATTATCCGTAGTTTCTCTGAGCATTTTTACAATTGATCATGTTCTACATTTGTTTTGTATCGTAAAGAGCGATTGCATTATGAAATTAGTCGAGTATATTACCATTGTCGCTCCATGTTGTCAAAGTTCCATGTCCACTCCATTTCATCTTCAGATATATGTCGTGCAGAGAATCAACAAAGGATCTGTCTTCATCAAGGTAGTGCAATTTTGAGTTTCACTTTTGGGATTTCGTTAGCAGTCTGGCTAAGTTGCTTGATATAACAGTGGTCCATCATGGTCACTACGTCAATGACAGATCTGTGTAATTTTGTAGAAATGTAGTGAACACGACCTTCACTAAAGTAAACTGGGGTTGTTTGTGGATCAAATATAAAACTAACTAACATCACTAGTGTGCTATTGTATCTGCACCTGTTTGCACTATTGCGTCAGATTCCGAGAAAAACCCAACGTATCACAAACATTGCTGGAAAAGTTTGGTTGGATTGGCTTTGATGGTTATACTTTCCACAAGTTTGAATTATTTCAGTGATCAATGGTGATAGCTTGCCACTCTCCGAAGAGATACATTTCCCCCACCTTATGGTCCTTTGGGATTAGCGGTTGCAATATTTGATATCTATGACGTACAGTCTCAGGTAGTCGTATTCATCTTTTTATGGCAAGGGAATATACATTGTTGTGGAGGAGCTTTTTGTAATACAATCTGAAATTAAAAGAGGGTCATGTTTGATTTTGAAGCCAACAGTATGATTTTAATTGGAAAAATTCATTTGGAGGATTTTTAAAATACAGTTCTCTTCACTTCAGTGCAATAGGAATGTAGAAAAATAGGAAAGGTTACAAGTCAAGATTAGAAATTGCTGCAGTTTTTGTTATTGGCTGCAAAACATAGCTCAAAATCTGAGTTCATATCGAAATAAGTGTTATGCTTGTTACTAGGAGAGTTTTTCCACACATTTTGGTTTACCAGTCAGTTTTCTGTTTGTAAGACTGAACTGTTTGCTTACCTTGTGACAATTTGTTTTATACGTTCGTAGTTATAGTAGTTTCAAGCCTCGAAAAGGACGTTTTGGGCAGCTGAATGGAGGCTCAGCCATTTCAGGGTTAATGGGTAACTTCTCCAAAATGGCTTCCAATAGAGTTTTATAGCATTCATTCACTTTTGGATAATGAAATTACC
This sequence comes from Mastigias papua, assembly GCA_964019165.1. Classification (NCBI taxonomy): domain Eukaryota; kingdom Metazoa; phylum Cnidaria; class Scyphozoa; order Rhizostomeae; family Mastigiidae; genus Mastigias; species Mastigias papua. The sequence continues at coordinate 10,650,153 of OZ025274.1, forward strand.
TCTCTTATTTTTATAAAAGCTATATATGTCGGGTTTTCTATGTAGCTAGTAACATTAATGAAATATTTCAGATTAGTGGAACAGTTGATTTGTTTTACAGTACATCTACCATTGTCCGAACAAGATGACTTAAAACCTTAGCTTTGTCACTCGGATGAACAAAAAGTTGAATAGTCCCGAATATCATTTGCTTTGAAAAGTTTACAGAACTACATTGAATAGAGTGTGCCAAAGCAGAACCATAGTCAGAAGTTATAAGGAATAGTCGGATCGTTGACAGTAGACATCCAGTGAAGGAAACCTGTAAGAGATACCCAGTTTAGGTGGTTGTGTGCAACTTCGTGGGCTCTGGAATGATCGCTACCCCGAATTTTTGAGACCTGAATTTTGGGCTATACATTGCATTGTTGTAACTGTCCATTTCTTTATTGACCATTTGATGTTCCCTTGTGCTGGCGAATTGAGCAATGAGCTCTGCTTTTAGGTTGGACCAAATTCGGTTCAGATTCAAGCATCAGAAAAGGTTAAAGTACTTGGGTATACCTGCGTCATCAATGATGTTTACTACGCTTCAGAAATTGAACAGGTATAACCCCGTTTTTCTTTATCTTTGTGGTTCTCTCTTTCATGCACTGGATCTGACAATTCATTTGCAGAAGTGTATTTTGGAGCTGAAATATGATCATATTTCGGAGAAGGGTCATTCTTACACATTTTACCACTTTGTATTCCTTTGATTTTTTTAGCTTTGATGCTTATAATTTGTTTGAATTATGGGACATTAGTATATGTTAAATATTCACATTAATATTGGTATGTTATATCTTTAATAACTTCTTTATCTTTGTACCCTAAATATTCTTCCTAGTTTCTCGATGACTCGTCAATTAAAACAGGAAAGTTTATTTGTTCATGAGGACGTTGAGAGATGACCTAAAGTTGTTTATGAAGGAGGAATGAAAACAGAAGTAGATCGAAAAAGTTGATTTTTTAGCAAGAGTGAAAAAATTTCTCTCATTGGAAGTAACAGACCATTTCTAAATATGTAGATAGCTTTGTATATTGAAAGTTTGCAGTTTGACAAAATCTGGTCATATTTAAAATAATCTCTCGATATGAACATTTATACATAAAGGAATATGACATAGTTTTTGATATTACATGAATATCTTTGCTGAAACATAAATACATTGATCAAGAGGATCCATAGTATGCAAGTTCGTCATGCCATATCTCATAAAGTGCAATCAAAGAGCAAGCTTTCTTGCCAATGGATATCTTTTGTTGTAGTACTATTGCACACTATCAGTATCAGCTACCACAGATATTCAAGAATCCTGCTTTGCCTTGACAAATCACCTGGCAGCTTATGAAATTTACTATAGGTCCAGGTCCAGAGAGCTGAGTAGCACCCTCCATATAGCTACGTTGCACCTTCCATGTAATGATTTAAAAAAATTGTTACCAGTAGAACACTAACAGGACTTTGATGGGCTGCTTTTGAGAGCTAAAAAGGCAATTTATTTCATTCTTATTCGAGTTTCTTAATGGGATTTCACAGTCAGTCTTGTTGAGCCATGTCCAGCCAATAGCTAGGACAGAATAGTGCCATGAAACTATATTGCTGGCTTATAACATTAACGGCTATGACCCTATTAGAGTGAAGTCCATAGAATTGAAGATCGACTAAAGGCCAATAGAATTGTGAAATATTTACAACTTTAGTCTTATGCATTTAGAATTGTTTTGAATCTCATGCCACAGATATATTTAGAAAGAGTCCTAGGTAGTGGTCATTGTATTTTATCTCACTCCAATATTTAGTTTGGAAGTCTGAAACTCGAAATCTTCATTAATCGTTGGCACTCCATTTTGATTTCTATTTTGATGACATGTAGGCAACATTCCAAGAAGACATGCTTGAACTGCACTTTTCAACCGGAGGACCTGGACTCAGATTTGTTAGCGCTTGTGCGGAACAGATAGCTATAGCTGTTAATCATGTGATGTCTAGATGGAAACTCTCTCAGCCGGTATGATACCATTATTCGTTTTATTTCAATTTTACACCGAAAATAATTGCTATTATTTGACTATAATATCATATATCGATAGAAATTGGTTAGAAATTCGTGGTTTTTGGATGCAGATTAGAAATAGACAACTGATAGATGTAGCAAACCAAAATGATAAGTTATCAATAATTGGAGCAGTAAATCATTGTAGTTTAGGCCTATACCTGATATTATTATGAAAAATTTCTAAGCATTTCTTTTAAAATATGTATATGAATTTGAAATATTCAAGCTGGAATCTTTTCTTTCGAAACTAAGAATGCTAGTATTTATGCCTTCTTCTCGCTGCGTGCACTTTAGCTTTAGATGTATAACCAATGCTAACTTTGACGGACAATAATAGTCAGTATGAATTGTAAAAATTCATAGAACGTGCCCTACACATCTGTACCCTGTATAATTATGCCACATATAACCTTTCTCCTATACAACTATTGCCCATGCAACTATGCCCTATACGACTATGCCCTATATAGCCATACCCTATATAACTATGCCATATACAACTATGCCCTGTACTACTATGACCTATGCAACCGCGCCTCGTGCGACTCTGCCCTATACTGTATAATTATACCAATTTGCACTTATTGGCAATTAGTTTGTATGGATGATTTGGCAACCACATATTGACTATTACTATGATCTTAGTTTCCTATTTCTCTGTTTTATGTGTGCTTCAGCTTTCCTCTTAAGGTATTTCGTTGTGATCTTTATAGATTATTTGAAAATGTGCATCAGTGTATAGTTTCAATGGGAAAATAGCAGTAGTAATGGTACCAGCGTTTTGAGTTTATGTTGATTTGTCTTTTTGATATCAATTATTTTTGCTTTTTTTGCTGGTTTTTACTTTGTTTATTTTGTATTGAAGGCATCCAAATCCTCAGCATCAGGCAAAAAGATCAGACCAAAAGATGTTCCTGGAACGCTACTCAATATCGTATGTAAATGATATGTCATCACATAGAGAGAGTCACTGTAACCATTTTTGTGCATAAATGATTTACATACATCATGTAGTTAGTCTTTGTCTTATCATCCACATAGCTCTTCAGATAAGGTGTTTTGATTCAGAGTTTTAAGAGTTTTAATGCGATATCAAGAGTTTCTTTGACCTTGGCATATGTACCACCAGTTCATTTTATTTACCTTCACGTGAACGACAGATGAATGATTCTTCTTCGTTTCTTGAGTAAAATTCACACTCATTCTCTCGTATGAATAATGTCGACACCGATAGATTGCCCAATCAGTATTACTGCAAAGCCGATACATTTTGGTATCGAGTTGATGTAGCGCTATGGTCAGTTTGACGTGACGTATAATAAGAGTTTAAATCATTGCACCTTTTTCTGATGGTATTGGATGATGCCCTGTGGCACTTTGTACTAATTTCTTTATCACTAAGGAAGATGTCAATGTGATTCTTCGCTTGGTTTTTGCTGTTTAACGTATAGTTTTGTTATGTGACGTGCATGTTTTTCTTTTAGGCCCTTTTGAACCTTGGCAGCAAAGATCCGAGTCTACGGCTAGCAGCATACAATTTGCTTTGTGCATTAACTGCCACCTTTGGTTTACACATCGAAGAGAGGCTATTAGAAGCTAAAGGTAAGGTGATAAGCCACTGAGTGTTGGATAGAGAAATAATTGCCGATTATTTGTTTGCCCATAGTTCTCTTTTAGGTAATTTCCCATAACTGTTCCGATTTTTTGTTATAGGTTTGTGTATTCCAGCAAACAACACCATGTTCATAAAAAGTATCAGCGAGCAGTTAGCAAAAAGAGAGCCAAACATGACCCTTGAGGTAGTTCACATTGTCACATGATCGCATCATTGATCTGGATTGTGTCACTTTTTTTGTCTTTCTTATGTCATACGAGAGGAGGATAAATTGTACGATAATGAGAAATATTTTGTAGAATTCAGGAAATTGGCGCGAATCGCATCAGGGGTCAATCATATATCGATTTGGATTTCGCTTAGCGTCATTTCGACGCTAACTTTCGGAGCCCTTTACCCCCCCTCAGCTTTAGGGTCGGTTCTTGAAACATTGAAAATTGGTCTACAAGAACATGCTAATGAGGTGATCCTAGCATCTAGTAGGTAATTGGACTCACTGTAGAACCTTGCAGATCGCTAGAAATGTGTTCAAGGCATAAAACTGAATATACGTTAATTATTAGGAATGATATTACCTAGGAATCGATATTTGTTATTGAATATATATAGTTTACATGTATTATCGAATGATATTACAACATGATGACCCAGAAATCGGTCATCAGACAGAATTTATCTGTGTTGTGGGTATGTAAAGGCAACTAGTTAAATATACAGCTTCATTACAAATAGAAACGAAAGCACTTTCTTTGTTTTTTTATGTTATGTCCGACTATTAAAATTTTAGCAACGTCATCAATGATATCTACGGCAAGCGACTACGACAATAATTTTAGCTTTACTTAATAGTGAGTGAGCGGCCGAGCGGCTCGTTGGTTTTCGTTTGCTATCTGAAGTTAAGCTTGGCTGTGTTAGATCAGCAAGTGGATGGGCGACTTGCCAGGTATATGATCAAGACAACTTGCTCGGCTGTCCTTCCAAAGGGACGTTAAACTAGGGGTCCCATGCCTGGATGCGGCATTCACAGTAGGTTTAAATTAGGTGAAAACACTAGATATAACAGCCTACGCAAAATAAAGAAAATGACCACAACAACAAAAACTGAATGACAACTGACAATACAAAGCAAGCACAGCACAAATATTACATGGACCACACCTATATTATACCGACATGATAAATAGTTGAAAAAAAGAGATTATGGCAGCAACTATAGAGATCGCATTATGCAATAACATGAAATGTGGATGATTACGAAAAAGTGGAACTAAAAGGAGGACAGAACCAACATTTTACACACCACTACATAGCCTAGAATAAACGATATAGCTAGTTCTCTGACATAAAATCTATAGCTAGAGCTATCGAAAGCTAGAGCTTGCGCTATTAGAAGGGTCTCCAGCGATGCAGCTTCTTATCTGGACATTAACCTCACTTCGTAATCTGTGATATGAAATTTTTTTAGCGTCTTGGCTGTTGACCCCTCCCCCACCCATCAACGTCGAAATGACACTAAGCGAGCAACAAATCGATATATGACTTATCCCTTATGTTAAAGTGTCGTAAATGTCATCATATTTATGTTGTATTGTACATCATTATATTAGTCTTAGCATTTCGTAGTTCAAATACTATGATACATCTTGTTTAATCAGACTTTATCGCATTATATATTATATTATAGTATTTTATAGTATGCAATTTCTCTGCGATGTGATGTTGTATCATAATTTATTCTATTTTTGTATTTGTTGTTCTCACATTTCAGTAAGCAAGATTTAATCACTTTTTTCTTTAGTTTTTGGATGAGTGTATCAATGGCTTCAGTTTATCTGATTTTGAGTTGAAGCATCTTTGCTTAGAGTTTATGGCCCCGTGGCTTCCAAATTTAACAAGGTAAATTGTTTTTTCAAACATCTCATCATTGCTTATGATCATGATATAGCATAGCATGGAGATTGGACTCTGCTGCACCTGTAGTTTCCACACAAGTGTAAGGGTTTTATTTTGCACTATCTTATCTTTTTCCTTTGAGCCATCAGTGCCCTTCTAAGATTAGCACATTTTCATTGTCAACAGCTGGGAAAACATTTAAGCTATTGCCTATATATAAGGGTTTTGGGGAATTAGGCTGAGCTAATTATTGACACGTATCGACAAGGGAACAATCCTTCGTATATTTATTTTTGTGTAATAGTTGATATCGCTGAAGTGTTTAATGTGGTTTACACATCACAGTGATAATGTCATTTTCACTAACAGTATATGTACCTGTTTGGTAATCTGTATTCTTTGTAGGTTGGATGTGCAATTTAGAACTTATTTATTGTTTCAGGTTTTGCAGATGTGTCTCTGATGACCCTTTCAGAATTCGTCTAGGTCAGATTCTTGATAAGCTTATTCAAATGACTATAAAAGAGAGACAGGTATTGCTTTGAATTAACTATTTCTGCTAGATTTTTTAGTGATGTAGATGATGTTATCGAAGCTTGCCTTATAAAGTGGTTGAATTGAAAGCATATTTTATTGAATTAATGTTGCATAGATGCTTAAATCTAAGAAATACTTTTGGAATTATCCTATTTTTTTGAACAGCAAAAGGAAAGATATGGCACATTTACCATCACTAATTTCCAGTTTAGCGCCCTCTTTGTCTTCTTGAATATGCCTTCAGTGCATTGTAACCGCCTCACCTCTGTTGTTGCGGGGTTTTGCAAGCAGAACTTATGCAGCCTAATCGAAACTGTTGGCTGGTGCGCAGTGTTATACATATAGTTATTTTAATTTCTTTGCATGATATTCCACAGCTTTATCCGTCGATTCAAGCTAAAGTTTGGGGAAACATTGGAAAACTACCTGAGTTGTTGGATGTAGTTTTGGATAGTTTCATTAAGGTAAAAATAAGGCTCTTTGTTTTCCGCTTGCATTGAGGTACTTTCATAATATGTAACAAACTTGTTGATTTGCCTCACGGACAAATTCTGTTTAGTTGTTTGTTTAGTTATGATACGACGTTATGTGATTCAAGGAATATGCGCCAATTGCTCACAATACCATTACGAAATATCTGTCCCATTATGTCCACTTAAAGTTATTTCTATGGACATTTCTATACATTAATACTAATTAATGCTTGGAATCAATCAAAATTTTTTATCTATCTGAACATTATCATGAGTTTTTATCAGTCACACCCTTTCCAAGTCACACTATCTAATCCACGACCTCTTTCCCACAAATCTTCTTTCATTCCAAGAACCTGTCAACTTTGGAACACCTTACCTTTCACTTCCTTTCCTGAATCCTACAACTTATCTTGCTTCAAATCTAACACCAACAAACTTGATCTCATCTCCCTGTCTAATTAGCATTCCTTTCTCTTTGTCCCTTTTTCCGGACTTTGTTATAGGCTCTATTGGCCTTTCCCTGACATTACTTACTAAAAAAATTTTCCTCACTGTTATTTTCCTTATTGTTATTTGTTTTCGTTATAATTATTATAGTTGTTGTTAGAGTTCTTTAGTTTGCTCTTGGTTTTTTCATTTGCTATGCAATTTGAATTTTTCTAGAGGTCAGAAGCCTTTAATGTTTTTTTGTTAATGCTGGTGGGCTCAGAAAAGATTGAAAATCGGTCTCTTTTTATAGGAATTTTAGGCCTCTTTTCTCTATAAGATGTAGATCTTTTTTGGCCTTTGGAATTTGGGCCAGTTGATAAATCGATAATTGTGAATGAACTTAGGGAGACCCATTATTTTTATATTATACCATTACTCATACACGAAAAGATCCCTTCAGCTATTTTACAAAGTAGATAAAACGTATAACCAATTAAAGAAAACTAAATTCACTAATGAACCAATACGAACAAAATATTAATGGGACTGATCATCCAGGGAATTGTGTTGTAATGTACGAATTCAGCTCGTGAAATGTGCTTTGAGGTTATTTTTGAATTGCTGTAGGGTAGGTAGGTTCCTGATGGATGATGAGATTAAATTCCAAGCTTTAATTCTCAAGTAATAGAAACTTTTCTTCGAGTATTCTAGATTATACCTCGGGATTTGAAAATCTGTACAGTGCCCCGTTCAATAACTAGAGTATTGACTTCTTATTTTGTATTTATTCAAAAGATTACACATTATCATGATGTCACGTGGCTCTTGATGCTTTTAATTCTAGACAAGTGCCACTGGTGGTCTTGGTTCAGTTAAAGCAGAAGTCATGGCAGACACGGCGGTGGCTCTTGCTTCCGTCAATGTCCCGTTAGTTTCAAGCAAAATCATTCGCAGGTTGAATTCGGTATGGAAACATATTGCAATGTTCTTTGTGTTATTGTTGATATTTAGAGTTGTCTCTTTGCTTTCATTTTGTGCATTCTGATTGCGCGCCCAATTCAATTACGCTGCAATTTGTAAGTGCTGCATACATTATAGAGTTGACATATATAAGAAACTCACCTCACGGAGCCTTAGGAATTAGTCTGGGTACTTAAATACTATTGCACCATCAACAGAATGATACTTTTGACATAGCTACGTGTTAAAGTCGTTGTAGAAATGTATTTGGAGATATCTTATGTCAGAAAGTTTTTGCGTTCTGTTTGCTTTTGGCTCATGTTTCGTAAGTACAACAATTAGGTCACCAACTGCTAGAAGCCTATCACTATGCCACCTTTTGGCATCTTGCATTTTGGCATCACAATCGCACTTGCAATACTTTGAAGGAGATATTCTATTAAAAAGTGAAAAGTTATTTGAAAGTGGGCAAAACTCCAGCACTTGACGATTTCCCAAAATTTTCAAGACGAGAACGCATAGCGATAGCTCTTAAATGCCCTAAAAATTTAGAAGCAGCACTCTTGTAGATGGATCTCTTTCTTTACACCTTTGATTTTTTCTTTTCAGATTCTGGGAAGGACATGTATGTCACCCACTGTCAATCTTGAGCGCCACTTGATGTGGGATGACATAGCGATTCTTGCGAGATACCTTCTGATGTTGTCATTCAATAATTGCCTTGATGGTATGGTACAACTTATATAAAAATTAGCATAAAGTCTCTATAGAAAGGTATACAGTCGACATCCTCGCTATCTCAAACTTCCACGGTGCCCAATAAATTTCTCGATATAGCGAATGTTAGAGATAGCCGTATTATTGAAAAATCCCAGAAATTATAAAAATTAGTCGCATTTCTATTTCTTTGCCAGTGTATGCGCGTTTTCCGCCATCAGCTCCCACAGAGATTTTTGTAAACCACCTTTACCTTATTTTATTGATAACTAGCAGTTGCAAATAACGGGAGATCTTGTAGATCTGAAAAGTAGAGGGCAAAACTGAAAAGACATTGAAAAAAGTACAATATTAAGAACAAGAGCAAGTTAACGCATCCTTTTTTCAAACAAAATGGTTCCTGCACATGACTATGTCTACTTTTTAAAGAAATCTTTGATAGTCAAGTCTTCGAACGTTCAAATGTTTTAACTTGTCAAAGAAAAGTATGCCTGCGTTTCTCTTTTTAATTTTGATGAGAAAGTTCGACATATCCGGTATTTCTGACCCACGGGACCAAGAGAATTGTTCGAGATAGCGAAAAGCTCGAGACAGCGGAGTGCCAGATATCCAACGAAATTTATAAGGAAATATTAGCTCAAAATTCAGGAGACTTAAAATATTGTTCGATAAAGATTGTTTGATATGGCGAAAGTTCGAGTTAAACAGCATTCGAGATAGCGGATGTCGACTGTACTTTGAAAATTTTTAAAGGCCTCATCAAATTATATTTTCGTTTCTTCTCATTTCAGTAAAAATCGACATAAACAAATAGTACAAGTAGATTATCATATTACGCCAGATAGTCTAAAAAATTTAATTAAAAGACTTGCAAAGAAGTGATAGTACTGTCTTTGATTTTAACAATATTTTTTGTTTTCCAGGAGTTTTCCTCCTTCTGTATATTAATGTCCCTGATTTCTGATATTTGAATATGTCAGAGCAATGCATAACTCTGCCGTTACAACTAAAGAATTGTTTGTAAACTCCCTGTAAAGTGAACTTTCACTATTGCATCTCCCTATCATTGTTCAATTGGAAGATTAGTTTCCTTACAGACTCAAGACTGGTCTATTCATTAACCTTTTTAATTTTCTGTTTCGTCGCATTTTAGTTGCAAATCATCTTCCGGAGATTTTTCATATCATCACTTTGCTTGTTGCTACCGGACCTATATCATTAAAGGCATCCATTCATGGCCTTGTTATTAATTCACTTCAGTCGTTGCTGACTTGTTCTGGAATCAACTTCAGATGTGAGTTTTCATTGTATTCATTAGAAATAGTAGCACAGAATACAGGTAGACAATGATATCATATCACACTGCCACTAAGCAAAGCATGTCTAGTTTGACGAGAATATTTATATATTGCAAATGTTCAAAATTATGTTGGATATTTCACCAGTAGTAATGCTTTTCGAATTAGAAATTTGAACCTGTTTAACATCTCTATGATGAGTGCATTAGAAGCATTCAGTCGTTGTTTAGCTGTTTCATTGTAAGGCTGTCAAAAGGATTGTTTTCAGAATGTAAAATTCGTTTCTTTTTGTGCTTCCCGGCTTTTCAAATACTGAATGCAAAATGGTTTGTTGTATTCAGTATATTTTAGTTTCAAGGAGACTTGTTCTGTTATTATGTATAACTTGGCTCTTTTACATATTGTTTATATTTGGCATCTTCTGTTTTTGCTGTTGAAGTCTAGCTTTCGTTGACATAAAATTTGATTTCATCCTAAAAATTGTGATTGAAAGTTTTGCTTTTATGCAAAATGCATTGTTAAGTTGCATTGTTTGCAAGTTTAAAATTTGAAATTTTTTGCAGGTAAAACACAGAAGTTGTTAAAGGCTAGACTAGAGGATTTTTCGCAACAAAGATTTTACTTACTGTTTGGTTCGTTGAGTTGTATTCCCATTTTTAGCTCTTATTTCTCCATTTGGAGTATTGTTTTTAATCATTGATGATAATCAGGGACTTTTAGAGTTCAATTTCCAGTGCAGCGACAGTAAAAATATGCCGGTAATGATATCAATATGATATGAGAGAGGAACTATTCCATACGGTATAGAAGCAACTAAAAGCTCAAGACCAGGGGTGTCAAACTCATTTTCACCGAGGGCCACATCAGCAGAATGGTTGGCCTCAAAGGGCCTTATAAATTGAAACTATACCTTATTATTTTGCTAGATAACTTAATCTCTATATATTAATTATTCAAGTCAATGACACAATCAGAATCACACACAAGCTCTTGCGGGCCACATAACATGACGAGGTGGGCCACATTTGGCTCGTGGGCCTTGAGTTTGACACATGTGCTCAAGACGATAGAATTCATTAGCAAGGAGGATTAGTGCCTCTTCACTAATGCCTAGTTTTTTTAAATGGTGATATAATTTCATACTTAAAAGATTTGTTGTCGTTTGTAAATATATCCATATTTTGATTTCGAATTGCTAGGCATGGTCATGGAAGGGAGATGGCAAGAATTTGGGGCTGCCCACTGACCTTGCCGGAAACTATATTGACGACTGTTATTGTGCTGTGAGGTCTCGATAATAAGCTAATGCTCAGTTCGTCAAAGTTCGTCTATTTCTAGCTAGAAGTTTCAACTGCTTCAAGTTGAGCACGATTTCTTGCCAAGTTTTCCATATGGAATGGTGACCAAATGAGCATTGAAAATTTTTAATTTCTTTTTCATATCAAGGTATCTCAAAAGTAAAATCTGCACCGGCAAAGGCATTCCAGTCTATTTCCATTCGAAGTCGACGGAGCCGAACTTTTACGTCAGATAGTGAGGAAGATTCTATTTCCATGTCCGCATTGGAAACCATTGTTGATTCACTGCTTGAGGTTATGGAGGTAAGGTTTTACAATTTGTGTAATACTGTACAGTATAATACAACAGAATACAACAGAATACAATACAATACAATACAATACAATACAATACAATACAATACAATACAATACAATACAATGCAATATATTTCATATCTACCTATCATCTTTTCAGTAGAGTGTCAAGATGAGCTTTCTACTTACAGCTATGTTGCGGCTTTAGCTAGTATGGCCTAAATGATTATGAACTACGGCAGTTTTTTGTCGGGGGAATGTAGGTTTATCTATACACCACTTTCACGGACCGCGCACTAGAGGCCTGGGCCGAGATTTGGGGTGAAAGAAATTTTTTCTTGTAGACAAATACCTATGAATACGGCTTGTTGATTGTGACTATCGTAGGATATTTCGCGTGTCTCTCGTCCTTTTCATTTGTTATCTGCTATTATTTGCTAATATGATCTGGCTGCCTTGGGAAGAGTGTTTTCTCAAAACTTTTACGAGTAATTTAGGCTCACAGCTCACAGAAATAGATAAGCTGCGTTGGGTAATATAATAGGCCTAATCGAGCAACATGGATTTGGCAACGATATCTACAAAGAAAGTTGATGAATTGAAGGACTTCTTACATCTTCGGGGATTGAAAATTAGTGGAAAGAAGGAAGAATACAACAGCTGAGGAAGTCCAAGCAGATATTGCTAGACATTGTGAAAAAACTGTATGTGGATGGCAGCCATATGATTCCAGACCCGTGCAAATTGGATCAGGGTTGGGTTAGATACTGGCCAGTTACACTGTACATGGGCAGGTTTAAGTCCTAGTTTTCATCCTAATGAACTTGCCAGTAATGACCATAGCTATTTTCGTGACAAGTTGGAATTTGATAGAGAGCACTAGCTATAGTTGGAAAGGAATTCAGAAGAATTTTACATTAGTCCATTATGTTCCTTCAGTATTTTCATAAATTTGGAAATCAGACACTCAGCAAAGAAGTGTATGTAAATGTATATAACCATTTTAATCATATAACATTTCTAAAGCATACTATACTATGCTATACTACACTATGCAATATTATACTGTACTATGCTATATTATACTATACTTCACTATCATATACTATTCCATAATATGTTAAACTATTCTTATCACTTGGCTTCCTGAGCTTTAATAAGTATAAAGCCTGTTTCATCTTTTGCACTTAACATCTAATTTGTGAATAGTATAACTTCTTTTAGTTAGTTCTTTCTCAACTTTTAATTAATGGTACTTGAATATTGCATATTGCTACACAGCTTCATAATGCCTTCTACTAATGGTAATGCATTTATTGGCAGTGCATTTTTAACTATCTTGAATTCTTTTATTCTATTAATGGCAAGTTCAACATGAATTCTGAAATTAGCAACACCTTTTGTCTTTTCACATTCTGCTGCCATCATTTGAGACTCTACTCTAGCCCAGGTGACATATTCATAGAGCAATAATTATAAAATCAAAATAAGACTATGATGTAGCCATTTGGGGACATTACAATCAGAAATCTACCTGTGTTGTGATTCTTATAATCAGACCAAGTTCATTCTTTAACATGCAAAAACCTTTATCTTTCAATACAAAATCTCAATGCAGTCTATTATGCATGTTGTTTTTGGGCTAAACTTTTTGGGCGCAGAAGGCAAATTTGATTGAATTGATTGAATGAAATTTGAGCATTCCCATTTAAGCTTGCCAACATTTTGATCCATGTGGTAAATGTCTTTGAGCATACACAAGAGGAAAAACAAAATCTATCTGCTAAATCCTCATTGAAAATGCCAAGTCTAATCCACATAAGAACCATTAGAAACTGATCTCTATGGGTCACTCTATGTTGTCTCCTAGAGAACTTACTTTTTGATGGTGACTGAGTTTGTTTTCCTCTCCAATACATTATTGTTGGCAGGCTAGGCTATATATATTAAATATTAAGTTAAATATAGTCACAGCCTGCAAGCCAGTGTAAAATTGCATTTTAGCATCAGGTTTTCTATGCACCTATTAAAATGGCTTTCTTGCAGATTTTTCTTTTAAAAGTGTATGTGATACTTTATCAACTTGGCTTAAAATGTTCCGCTCTAAGTATTTCAATTTCACTCTGCAAAGCAGTACTTTGTGCTCCCATATTTGGACAGTTTACACAGGATGACTCCTCAGCAAGATAACACCCATGGAGATACTTGAATTCAGTTCTTCTACTGTCTCAGTTGCTGGAAGCTCAGTTTGATATACCAAAACTTTTCTTTGCTTTTTCACTCAAGCTATGTATCTTAAATTCCAAGTTGGATCTGAGTTTTCAACAGTTAGTGGTCCATCAACAAAATGCTCTGAACAAACTATATCACTCTCACCTGGGGTCCAAGCTGTATTCTTTCCAGATACCCTTCTCATTTTACAAATCCAGACTTTCCCGTTTATGAGTTGAGACGTTTACTATGGGAGTGATGCAGCGTGGAAGGTCTTGGACAAGGGCTATTTCTGAGAAAGATCTTTATACTCACTAAAGTCCTTCTCCTTCCACTATTTCAATCTGTAGTTGCTATTTCGGCAACCAACTACAACACAGTTTCCATTGACCATTACGATACGACTGGGTAGGGTTAGGCCACTACAGTGTAAGATACTACTTCTGTGAGCTGTGAGCCTAACTTACTCGTAAAAGTTTTGAGAAAACACTCTTCCCAAGGTAGCCAGATCACATATCAACAAATAATAGCACATAACAAATGAAAACGATGAGAGACACGTGAAATATCCAACGATATTGACAATCAACAAGCCGTATTCATAAGTATTTGTATACAACCAAAAATTTCTTTCACCCCAAATCTCGGCCCAGTCCTCTAGTGCGCGGTCCGTGAAAGTGGTGTATTCTATGGCATTCTTTGGTCCCGCGGACATTTGAATGGAGTATACGCTGTAATTTCTATTCTATGTCGCTTCCATATTTGATATAGCTTTTTCCTTAATTTTGTTCACTTTAATTTTAACAGAATGGCATTTGAATTTGTGTAATTTTGCCATTGTCCATAGTTTCTGATGAGATGGTGCTAGTCTTAATCAGTATTTGTGTATAAAATGATTTCTCGGTTTTATCATCATCATTTAAATCTTAATTTTTTTATGCATTTTTGTTTTAGGCTTGCACTTTTGATATTCCCAATTGCAAATGGACAAGGAGATGGCACGAGCTTGCATCAGGGTAGGGTGTCTCCCATGAGTTTTAAGTTCATCTTCAAGTCTGTTAAATATATTTTCCCTTTCACTTTTTCACCTTTCATCTTTCACTTTTTCACCTTTCATCTTTCACCGGCAGCATTTCGTTTACATGCTCATTTGTTAGCAGTATTATTAGTCCTAAAAGTTTTCATCATTCCCAACATTTCTCAGAATCTTCTTAGCGTGCGCCAAATTCAACTGTCAGTTCATATATCCCAGGAAATTTGAACTATTTTCCTTGTAATCTCAATTTAGTGCACATTCTACTTTTAGTATTTGAATCTGCTTATCGAAATATTTAGAACCTTGGTTTTGCTTCATACCCTTTAGGTTTGCTTATACTCACAACCCGGCATTGCAGTCTCGTTCTATCATCGTTCTTGGCTGCATCAGCAAGGAAGTAGATGACGTTTTTATCAGAAACCTTCTTCAAGTTTTAGTCAAGGTTGGACGTTATTTCATTTAAGCTATTCGGTCACTTTACATTATCTTATTGGTTGGTGGATGGATCGGTGGTAAATCAAGCAATGCTTAGCTGAGTTTGGATCTTTAGGTTACAATTTCAAATTCTCGGTCATGTTTTAATTTAATTAGTTGAAAGAAAGCCGAGTTCATTTTTCATTTCTTTCGTAGCCTTTTTGGTCAAGTACCAAATTTTGCCAAATTTCTTACAATTGCTTGCCTTTTAATGTATTTTTCGTTTGTTTTCTAACTTGCTTATTACACTTTTTCAGGCTGTCGGTGTTTATAATGAGAATCGCCTGATTGAATCTGTGATCATGTGCCTTGCTAAATTGCAGCCATTGCTGCCAGAGGTATCTTGCATATTCATTTTGAAACCATGCTCTTTGGAAATTCAGTATTTTCTCAATAAAACATCATGATGTTATATTAGTGGCATTTAGTGCTTTTATCACTAATTGTAATATTTACAAATATTTTTTCTGTGTTCATGTCATATTTATAGTTTATTTTTATTTTATCAACTTCCATTAGTATTTTCGATGGTTTGCGAAGTATCTAGCGACATTTATTAGTTTACGACTTCTGTTTTTGAGATCGATTTAAGCACTTTGACTAGTTGGCTTATATAAAATTCTGTCGTTTCTTTAGGGCTCTAGATTCCACAGGGGCTTATTTTGGATTGCCGTTGGAATTTTGCAGGTGATTTTCATATATTTGATGTTAATTATTTATCCTGATTGCTACCCTCCTTTCCCACAAATTTCCGTTTTGTTGAGTAAATGAATGAAAGTGAAGATCATGTAATTTCTGAGTCATATCATAAAGCAATATTGTTCTATTTTACCGAAATATCTTTATCCAGGATCAGGGTATGCACAGGAGCATGATAATTCTATGGTAAACTATTACCAATTGGAACTGTCTTCTGTCAAATTCTTTAGAAGGATTCACTATGTCCTTTAGTCTAATGCTGCAAGAGGGTTTTGCCTCGCTGTGTTTCGCTGAGACAGATAATCATTAATGTACCATGTTATGACTGTCCATTTGATTTGTAACTCACTTTGCTAATATGATGGATCTGTTGATATACTTTGCACCAAGTTAGGCACGTTTTGTTCATGTGTCATACATTATGTTAAAACCTTTGGGCCCATATTCTTATTTTCGGTGCCTTTGATTTGACAGGACATTCCTACCTACTCATACTTCCGTTTCCCATTTGTACCAGGGATGATAGAGCGATTGCTTGACGAAATTTCTTTCATGTATTATTATGGTAAGGTAGAAGCGCATGCAGAAAAGTAGAATTTAAGGGAGTCTAGGGGCGTAGCTCTGAAATTTTTGTTGCTCACCCACTTCAAACTATCACAAATGCAGGGAAACGTCCTTTTAGGAATGTTTTTCTTCAATATTTCTGTTAAATGCTAACTTGGTAAATGGTACAGTATTTAAAAATTGTACTCTCACTCACTAACATTGTTTTCGATTAGTAGGGGATCTGGACCCCCAATCCCCCCCTTGGGTACGCGACTATAGTTAGGTACTTTATAGTAAAGATGTAACAGTAAAGATGCCAAGAGCCTAATCATGAGTATAAGGATTTTACGTCTTGTTATGTCCTAACACTTATTCGTCATAGAAGTGCTCTTGAAGTATCGATGTGCCTTTTATTTCTTCATAGCTTGGTGATCTGACGTTATTTCTATGTGGACTTACTTTATTAGAAAGGTGCTTAATGACTTTAGATAGCCATGGAGCCTTTAACAAAGAGGTAAGCAACGCTATTAATTTCAGTGAATACGTGATTATAGCTTCTATTTTTAACAACAAAAAACCTTATGGACGTTACTATGGGACATATAAGGCTAAATGTCGAAATGTTATTGCTTATATTGTGATACCTCTTCGTTTTAAAAATAGTAATATTACAGAAATCCAGTTCATCAAATGGAAAGAGTTAGCAGGCAGTGTGAAATACTGTTGTGTTGTTATGTTTGAGCACTTGGAGAACAACTCCTGGTATTGCTATACCAGGACATGAAAATTTCGTTATTTTTCAGTGTTGTGTTCACCGTTGATGTGCAACGAGTGCACTATTACAAGTTTACCTTCCAATCACATGACAAGAGTCTGCTTTTTTCACCATTGTTGTTCTAATTTACTTTAGAGCCTTTGCGATGTTTTGATGTCAGTACGCTCAAACAGCACTCTAGATTGGGTGTGTAAACAAATGGATCACGTGGTTGGACTAAGTTTCAGTACTAATTTTAGCTTTGCATTAGCTGCTCATGTAATCAAAGGTATCTTTCTTGTTTACTTTATTGAAGTATTCCACTCCCTATTAATAAATTTTCAGATGAATTTACAATTATGTCGTTGAGGTTTCTTCGTATTATCTGGTAACGAGACCGAGCCACTTTTTCCTGTCAGAAATTTTGTTAGAATTATGGAGTTTTCTACTTTGATGACAATACGAATTTTAAATTAATATTGAACTGAATTCGTGGAAGATAAAAATAACTTTCTTTTGGGATAACAGACAACGCTGACTGAAGTATATATGGAAAGCTGAACCTCTGTATTTCGCACAAAATATTTTTGGTTGTTAAATCTGTGACAAAGACCAGTCACGTGGTAGGAATGCCTCAACCATGGACATAGAGGGAAGTAGGGCCGTGGTATACCACTGTAAGAGCCAACCTGATATTAAACACTCTTGGGAAACTGATTTTAAAAAGATTCGTTTGATCATCTTGCTAACCTTTTTGTCCATTCATGCCTTTCTTTCATGTAAATAGTTTTCATGGATTTTATATTCAGTACTTTTGCATGTTATTTCTTCATTGAAATTTCATGAGTTGTTCAGTTAGTGAGTTGATGACTCAGCAATCTCATCTCTAAATCTGTGTCCCCAGTGCCTTGAATAGATTGCCAGTAAAAATTACTTATAGTTTCATCGGATAAGAAAACACACAAAATAGATTGCTGTACTTGCGTCTTCACAATTAGAATCTGAGATCTTCCTTCTTGGCCACAGATTTAAAAAAATTTTGATCATGGGGTTGAGCAAATTTTATTTGCCAGTTTGGCATTTTATGTCTTATTATCCAAAGGTAATTTCCCGCATTACGCTTGTTGTGGTAAGAACTGATCTAGTCTTTGCTATAGTTGATTTTGCATACCTCTTTTTGCAAGACATCATCGTAGCCTCGATTTGGTAGCTCTCATATATTATATGCAGTTATTGAAACAAACTCTCTTCATAGGGCTACGACATCCTTGGGCAAAAACAAAATCATCCACAGTCAGAATTCTGAATTTGTTATTGAGCATTTGCAAAAAGCATAAAAACTGGTAAGAATGTGTTAATTTTTAGTGATATGTAATGCTGTAGTGGTAACCGGCCTGTCCACTTTGATGGTTGAGCTGAAGTCTTATTTAACGTGCAGAGAACACGGAGCCAGAGATAGACGATGTTGAGCTAACGTACTGATCTACTGACTAACTATACAACATAAATTACATTCTTATATACGTAAATACTGCTGACGAAACGTTACACACGAATTACCAAATGGATATAAAAAGAAGGTATGGGCTGAGTAGGTGGAACGGCTATGTGAGATAGACAAAAGCAAAGGAATGACCTGTGTGAAGTGACGACAGGGATGATGCAAGGGTGATGCCGAGATGTGAGGTGACGGTGGATGACATGGCAAAAATGGAGAAGGCTGGTTGTGAATGAATGATGGACGAAGGCCTAAGTTGACGGTTTTATTCACTGTGTTTTAGGGTCACTACAAATTAGCTGATTTGATTTTTTATATCGAATTATGTTTATTTTTGTGGAGCAGTATCTAGTAAGATGATATTTACTTTCGTGTTTAGTTATCTTCGATTGTATATTATTATATTACGTATTTATTGGGGATATTACTTTATCTTCATGCTATTTGACAGCAAAGATAAATTCATTGTTACGAAGGAGACCGTACCATACCTGGCAAGTATGTATTAGACGTTCCTACCGTTCTTTGCATTGATTTATAGGCATTGCATTGTTATACGGGAACGAGCTTAGATCGTGAAGTATGGTTAAAAATACACTTGGAGAGATTTGTTATTTCAATCAAAGTGAATCCATACACTTATTGATTATAGCACAGGTGGCCAAACTGTTGCTCGCGGGCCACATGCGGCTCTTTGATACTTAATCTGCGGCTCCAGGAACATAGCCAACTGAAGTAAATGGAATGATGCATAATGGAATATATACACATTTTTTGATAGGAAAGGTTTTGTTCGCCTAGTACTAAAGCTATCTTAGCTTTTTCATCATTTCATTACTGGTCCTTTATTATGAGTTTCTCAGCAAGAACAGCTAAGTTTGCATAACACTACAGTATTACACAGACATGCAGATAGAGCACAAATATAACACTCTAATACATAGGTTACCACCAAAATCCTATACAAATTGAGTAAAAGCGATGATTTTCTTGCGTGAGTATTTGAATTTAGAGGTATATGACTTATGAACTTTCTTAAGGCTCAAAAATCCAGTGCTGAACTTTGTTAACCTTTTGAGCAGCCGACTACTATATATCTTATAGAAACACATGTTTATATTTAAGCTTCACAAGGCACTACTTGTATTGCCATACTCTTTCAGGACACTAGAAATTCAAATAAATTGTTCACTTGGCTTATCTAAAGCATATTTCTACTTTTCAGTTTTATTACACTTTTATACATTTACCTATTCCTCTAGAGCCTTGTATGAAACTTCCCAGTAGCTAAGTTAATCTGCAATTTCGTATTTTTTTCCTTCGTGCGCAGGTCTTTTGCCAATATCATGTGAAGTTAGGACCCGTCTGCATGCAAGCAATAGAGCATCAACTTTTTTCAGAACAATTTCCAAGAACCCTCTTTGCAGTTCGATAGAAGACATAGCAGCCTCATGTTCACCAGAGATCTCCATTATTGTCTCGCCTCCATCTGACCGCAGCGATACTAATAGTGACTTCATTTGGCCCTCTGATTGCCATAACCTTTTGCTCGATCCTGGCATTTTGGGTGACACTGAGTCAAGAGCATTTTTGCTAGTTCTTTTGGTAAGCTTATGTGCAATGTCATATTTTGCTTCCTGCTTGGCTTTTTGTTTGATAAAGATATTTTCCTGCCGAACACACTCATTCTTGAAAACAGACATTAAACAAACTATAGATAAGTATATATCTTGGTTTCATGATTTTGGGATTTTTCATCTCAAGTATTTGATTGGAAATTTCAATTGAAAATGTATGACAGGAAAATACCTTTCCATACATACCTTTGATGGTTATTCTTCATTGTACTGTTGTTGGAAGCTTTGGTTAATATATAGGACTGTCAATTGCACAGCATACATATTTACAAGGGAGTCACTTGAAAGAAGTTATTTCATGAATTATTAAAGTAAAGTTCTATAGGCATTTAAATCACGTAACCTGTTGTAAAAGCATTATGTGGATAGTCAAAGTTGTGAGAAAGTATTGCAAGATTAGTAAGCTACAGTTAAAGGATTTTTAGTATTGCTATATCATATGTCATTTCGTTTTAGGCCACTTTGACCGAATTTACAACTGATGATGCTGAAACAAGAGTGTTGTATGGAGTACTTGCAGAAGCTAGTATAGTTTTCCCCAACATCTTTCCAATTACGTAAGCAATTTGAAACTATGCCCTTTTCTTTGATACGTATGTGTGCTTGCATGTGTGTATGTTTATGTATTTTTGAGAGGACTTCTCCAGCTATTGTATCTGCTCTATGGTTGAGTTTCTTAAACATCCTATATGAGTACCTATTTGCTCCATGATTTTCAATTTAGCATGTACATGACCGATTGTACACTGGAATGACTGTATCGTTGCATTTCAGTTCTTTTACCTGATCATTGGTTGATTTTTTGTCTTTATTTCGTAGGTTCTCGATTTTGAATCGTAAGCTCTGTAATGTATTGAGTCACAGTGATGATCCAGTAGCACTGGCTGCTGTTTATACCATTGTTCAGTCAACATCATCAAACAGATGTGAAGAATCCAATATGGATCTTGAATACCTCAGCTGTATGTTTTATAGTCTATTGTTTTATAGTGTTACCAAGAAAATCTATTATCATTATTGTTGATAGACTATTTTCACTCGTGATATTGTTAGATTTTTCCGATACCCAATATGAGTACTGAGTTCTTTTTTTATATTTTAGCTTGCAATTTTTCCGGCTTGCATACGTTCCCAGGACCATTCACAGAGGTTTGTGGTCACAAGATATGTGTTAAGTATCTGTATCTCTTGCTGACTGCATCTGCTAAACAGCCTTTCTACATTGATATTTCTATCTCGTAATGCTTTCTAATTGTGACAGTTAATTTTCTGGTCTTGTATGATTTACAATGATATTCTTTGTCTTTCTAGAAATCTGGTCCGGCCGTTGCACCTCATATGTTTTCAAGGCTTGTTAATGCATTCGTAGAACAGTACAAACCCAGCGCTCTCTCGCCTGACATGCGAGCCAGTTCTGCTCTTTTCTTTCAACCCAAAAAGTCCCTGGATGATGCTGCTATGGTAGCCAGCTCCTCTTCGTTAAGTGCCATACCAAGTTTCAATGAAATACGGAGCGCGACTTCCTTCCAAAGGACAGGCTCACTTACACCTTCCCAAAGGATTTCACCTTCTCTTAGAATTAACAAGGAAATCGAGAACGGTTACCCAATTAAAAGGTAACAGGATTTAGGTTTTCCACTGTGAAAAGACGAACTACCGTGTTTGTACAGTGCTGTGATCAAATACCATAACATTAGGTTTTGCAAAATTCAACTTTTACATTTATATTTGAACATCAGAGATGCCAAGCAATAGATGTTACACAAAACCACCTTTCTCGCTTCAACCCAAATAGGGGTCTTATAGGGTATGTCAAAAGTCTCTGAACACTTATGGCACTTCTAGAATGAAAAGAGAAAGCAGTTTACGATCAATATTATGCATTACCGCAAAGATCGGAATAGTTCATATCAGCTCTAGGATTGAGTTTTCTAGAAGCGCTTTGCACAAAAACGCTTGATTGTTACTCCAAGAAATAGTAGAGATGCATGAATAGATGTTGCTAGAAGATCTTGGTTGATAAATACAGCGCTTTTTAAACAATACAAGTTTTAGGTAAACATTTTACACGCAAAAATGTGACTTCACTACTGCATGAAAAAGCGGCAACATTTATTAGACATACTGAAAGCTTCTTTCGTCCGACACTCGTCAGAGTATGATACTTCTGATAACGACCGAAAGGTGAAACCAAAATATATAGCCAGATGCGGGTGCACGTGATATGATGAATAATGCGTCTAGCTGGCCCTATGATTGGCCAATTAGCCAACTTGCTCTCTTGGGTTGAAAGCTTTGAAAAGTGTGACCGATTTTTATCTTCAATTGTGAATATGATTAGCTTAATTAATTAGCAATTGTACCAATAGTTAGTCATAAATTATTTATAGCTCTTTAATTGTTGTAAGAAGATATCTGGTCTTATGTTTTTGTTTAGAGGATTTCTTATTTCATAGAACGAAATCTCTGAGTGTGGGTTGTAGAATTAACCATGAGATTTCCCCCATATCGTTGTACGCGCCTTAGGCAAAGTTCCTTTATTGTTTTGTTGTGAGAGACAGTGATCCAAAAGAATTATGGACTCTTTCATACTTGACTACTGAATAGATATTTGGAGAAAGTTAAATATTCTGTGGTTAGTAA
Organism: Mastigias papua; assembly: GCA_964019165.1. Taxonomy (NCBI): domain Eukaryota; kingdom Metazoa; phylum Cnidaria; class Scyphozoa; order Rhizostomeae; family Mastigiidae; genus Mastigias; species Mastigias papua. The sequence goes on from OZ025274.1 coordinate 10,673,252, forward strand.
CTGAAGTAACATTATATTTTGAACAATATACTGTTCCAACAGAAATAGACTTGCATATTAGATCATTAGGAGTTTTAACCGGATCGAGCAATGGTCACAGTGTGGCCTCGTTTGTGCTTGGAATAAGAGCTATCCAGAATTTTCTTAACTTGGATAGGAAGCGATTTGTTGTCTGACCCTTCACCTGGGAATAGGATCTTTGTGAAAGCAGAATCTGTGTTTCATTTATTTCTCTTTTTTGATAAAGGGAAATTTTTTAGGACGTTTAAATATGCACTCATTTTGGAGAATGGCTTCGGCTGCTTCCTCAAAAGGTTGAAACGCCGTTGTTGAGTTGGTTGATTTGCATAACGTACGATTTTAAATTATTTGGAATTACGATTTGTATTATTTGGAAGTTACAATTTTGTTGAATTACGTATACTAGAAGTGATGACAATTAGTCGTTTAATTATTCACAAATTAATGCAGCTGTAGGAATATTTTCAATATAGCAAATTTTTTAGATTTTTATGGAGCATATTTTGTTACATTGTTGCAATAATGCATTCAATAGCAATAATTTAATCGTAAAATAAATGAAGCGTAGGAATTGTACATGTTAATGTTTTGATTTGTGAATATGGAATAATGAATTTTAAAACCTGTCATTCTTGCAATCATGTCTACTTAGAATTGAGATTAATGTACCCTGTGTACCCCCGTGATTTTATTGGCGTCTATAGTTTTGCTGTTATGCGTATTGATGGATTTTCCTTGTAATTAGAATTTGTTTTATAATAGCAGATTTCAGAATAGATCTGGAAGATCTGGAAAGGGGGTAAACTCGAAAATGTCCGGGGAAACCTGTAAAGGTCAAGGATTTTTTCCCTTCCTTCTGTGAAAATCGGGGCGTTGGTATGCAACTTTCTTAAAATTATGTAGTATCGTACGTCACGATGTGGTAGTTATTATTTGGTATTTCATTGGGAGATCGGTTTGGACTTATTTTGTTGCACCCTCCTTGCACCATTGTATTACTTTTTCTTGTTTGCCAGTGGGACAATTGACACATATTTATCTGTTTGAACTCCGTATGTTAAGTTGTTTTTTATGACAAAAGTGATGTTTACAAGTTTGCTTTGAGCATCAAATTGCCAACTCGAGATTCTATTTCGTATTCTTGTTTTTGCAGTCCAGGAATACTATAGATTCTAACTTTGAGGTAAGCGTGTACCTTTTGAGAAGTGGTTGAATTGAAGAGGCACATTGGAAGAAATATCTAGGAAAGAAGCACTTTGTATGGACTCTGAACGTTGAATAATATTGCCTGCCTCTTTGCTACTACTGTAGAACAGAAGATAGGAAATGTGAACACGAAAACGATATTAATGTAATTTCATTTGATTGAGTTTTTAAAATCGAGGCGTACTGGTTAAACCTATAGCTCAATGAAAATAAGATAAAAATGAAATATTAGACTCCTTATGCATCTGTCATAATACCTTTCAATGAATTACAATTATCTCTTTTGTTTTCTACTTATTTTTAATATTCTTTATTATCCTTTAGCCAATAGCAAATCCTAACGACCAATGTCACATAGCATGTTTCTGTTTGATTTCTCGCTTGGATCTTAGAACTCAGCTACAGATTTTTGTACACAATTAGGTTTAAGAGGACATCGGCGGTAGATTTTCTGACTATTGCAAAATAGGCCGCACAAATGTGATTTTTTGTTTGGATGGGGCACTTCATTCGTTTCTTCAATTTTACATCAAAGCGCTGCCTAGTTTACCTCTCGGACATTTCCTCGCTGGCCCCCTCCGCTAAAAGCTGCCATTGTTCGAATCCCAGTATTTTGGTAAATACAACATGAGTACTGCTAAGGCCTTGGAGGATTTAAAAGAAAATGACATTCCATTTAATGAGAGTTCGAAAGTGAATACTTCAAGGATGGGACCTTAGTTAAGACCTTGAAGGTGTCCAAGAAGTGCACTACTTTTTTTGTACAGCAGTTAGATCCAGTGCCACATTTGAGTGTCTTTTTTATATTTACTATTCATGTTTCACATTTGAGTGTCTTTTATATTTACTATTCATGTTTCACATTTGAGTGTCTTTTTGATACTATTCACTTTTCATATTTTGGTCGGAAAACTTTTATTATCCTACCAATGGAACTTGTGTTGCAGAAATATCCGTTATCAATATATCTATTAAAATTATGGAAGTAATTAGTTGTAATGTTTGTTTCTTACCAACCTATTTTATATAGCTATATTTCTTAAAATCTAGCTTTTTGTAGAATTGATCATTTAGGTGAATAAATAGAAGAACAGGAACGGATCTTTATGTTTTCCCTATTCGCAGAAGTCTTTCCTTTAGCTTTAGTGCAATAATTTTACCATGATAGGTACTTTTTATTTCCAGTAATTATTGAGTTAGCAGATAAATTTCATTGTATATACCAAGATTCTGTTTTATACGTCAATGGTTTTATCGATCTAACAGAATGTATGTCAACTTTGTTTGAACGCCGAAATTCAGCCAAGCTGCTGCTAAAATATCCCCCGATTATGGCGTGTTCCCCATTCCTGCTCGCCCTGGTCCAGTTGCACTAAGCCCACTTTTCTTTGGTCCGGGCTTCGGTTTCCTTTCATTGCTAAATTGACTACCTGATTTCCCACCCGATGTTGCCTCATTTTGAATTGTCTTATCCTTTCCTTTATTTTTTCCATTCTTATTTTTGGTAGCAGTTTTCGCCAGGTTTGCAGCTAACTTAGCTATTTGTTTTACTGCTTTGTTTGTTTCTTTCCCTATTTCACCATCAGGACTCTTTCTCGATATGTCGCTCTTCTTGGAGCTTTTAGGTTGATCTTCGATGGCTCTTTTTGCACCGTCGCTGCCAATGTCTTCCTCTTTCTCGTCATCAAGCGATTTCAAAACCTCTTTTGCTCTTGCGAGTATCGACTTGACCGTGCTAGGCTCAGACACTTCATAGGTCGGCTCATCAACCGGTGTTTCAATACTTGCCTTGGGCAATATTTGCTTCTTTTCACCGGTTGCGGCAGCAGGTACTGTCTCTTGTAACTTTTTCAATGCATCACTTTCTTTCATGTCCATAGCTGGGGTCTCCTTTTGCTCAGACCCGTTCGGTAATGTTCTAACAAATCCAGACATAGTACTTGGCGCTTGCGGTGACAGATCTACTGCAGTTGACTTTTCATCTCCCTTTGTTGCTTTCTTTCCTCCTGACTTTGCTTTCGACGAATTGGCCGACCCCGCCGATGGCTTCTTAGCGGACGATTTACTGTCTTTACTCTTTTCCTCTTCTATGTCTTCTGTTTCTTTTTTATCTTTCGATGACGGCTTTGATTGTAACTCGTTGAGGTGCTTTTCCAGAAGTCCCATTAGTTCTTTTGACGAAGTATCTGCAAAGTATGGAATGTAATAAAAGTTGTGACGTGGTAAACAACTTAATGACACATTGTTATTAGTAGTTTTGAATTCGATTATGATATTTTATCGTGATTCAATAAATTTCACTTTTGACAAATCGATATTGGGACGATGTTAGAACTCTCTCTATTCTCTTGTCCATTTGTTTTCCTCACCTGCAAGTAGCTTGTTTTCAACAGCATTTTCAGAATCTTCATCAACATCAGTCAATTTTTCAGCTACAAAAGAAGAAGTGGCCTTTAATCTAAAGATTGTTTTATGATACTAGATAGGCAATATATTACGTGATTCGGAAAGATAATAAATTTTTGCTGCATTTTTGTGTTTTGGAACTTGCCCTTATTATGAAACTTAAAATACAGTTTTATGTATAGAGAGTTCTTTTCTATCATGGATTCTTCAACGAAAGGAGTAGTGAATTGACCCCCATTGGCTGAGCTAGTTAGCCAATCATATGTAATATTCCTCATAGTATGTGAATTTACCTGCATCTGGGTATGAACTTTTGTTCACTTTTCGGTAGTTATCGAAAACTTCATACTGTGGTGAATTCCTCACGATAATACTACTATTCAATATATCGTGAAATTTTTCTCGTTTCTTAGGCAATATTGAAATTCTGTGTTTCGAAAATTTATTCAAATCTAATTCCATGCTACAGGGACATTAAATCAAATTGAAAAACGTTGCTTACGTCACATTAAACATGAGGGATCGATTTCATTTATTTTCCGTCATTTTCTAAACGTTATCATATATCTTTTCATTATTTTAATTCATTTTTAATACTACATTTGACTACAATGCATAGAAACATATAAGGTTTCTAGTAATATGTGCTTGTTCCAGAGGATTACGTGTTGAATTTGTCATGTTTAAGTAACATTGTAGCATAAATATTCAGAAACATTGTGCTTCCCAGTCCTTTGCAGATTTTTCAGGAGTTGCAATGCCATTGATCTAAGTTCCCTTAGAAATTTCTCGTCACAAAATCTGCACACATCTGTTCGATGGTATCTGCATTAAGTTCTGTATTGTCACTTTGCTTCGGACTTTACTCATTTTGACAGGTTAGCCTATCTACCAGATAAATTTTTGTAGCTGTCTAGGTTAAAATTCACCCATCATATCTAGCATTCTCAATTGTTTTTTTATTAGTATTGATATTTGAATGTCATGAATGGTATGTTCTTGTCTAAAAGTAGCTTACATAGATAGTGCCTTTAAAAAAAGAATACTTTGTGATCATATCAATGCAATTTTTGTACAACATGGCTTGAGCGGTTTATACATTGAGAAAAGTGAGCATTCTGGTTACGCCTAAGATTGCTAATTTATAATAAAGGCAATCAACAATGTATCAACAATGTATAGATAATAAGTTTTTAGTCAATTTTACTGAATATCACTTAAATTTAACATGTCTTCAATTATTGGTTCAAATTACCTGAGGAGTGAGACCGGCAAGCATAGTTTAGGAGAAGGTATAATAAATTTCCAGGACAAACTGTCTTCTTATCTTCTAAATCGTCTGATGTTGCCTTGACAATGCAAGTGCTTAAGCCATCGCATTTCTTTTTTAGGTTTATCTTGGCTGAGGGGCCATTGTCACATTCCATCTCTTGAACCCCTGTGGGACAATATTTTGAATTAGCACGCCTACCCCAGAACGCATCAGTGATGTCGATTTTCCATCCAGCTTTGCATTCGAGAGTAGCTTCTTCTGAGTCGCACAAGACAACTCCCTTTGAGTCTGATATGCACGTGTAATTGACAATGAGATATTTATTCACGCCTGGACAATGGTGAGTACCATTCTTTTGTAAGTATCTGGATGAACAAATTTTTATAAAAATTATTCGAATGTGATCAGATTTGACTTTTAAGGACCCATTTGCATTTACATTCGTATTTAGCATTTCACATGTGAATTCATTGCTCCCAGTCCACATCCGTACGCTCGCACTTCGCAAAACGTCCGCGTATGGACTGGAGACAATAAGTTTGCATGCTAAATTTGAAGTCTGAATTTAAGTGTAAATGGAACTTAAAAGGGGAAGAGTACATTTGGAGTCATCTTTTTTAAGCAGGTAGCCGATCTTTTGTTGTTTAGATACTGTTGGGAATCCTTCATTTTGGGCCTTTCGTATTTAGGAATTCTTCATTGTTAGTTATACAAACTTCTTTCTTATTTGTGATAGTTGTTGTATTGGCGTCATAGCCTCGTTTAAGCTTATGCCGCACGGTATTGTAGGAAATCATTATACCAAACCTGCTGACTAAGCTGTTAGAACTTACTAGAATAAATACATGACTAGGAGCTATGCAAAACTTTTGGTCGGTAAATTTAAAGATTCCATAACTAAGTGGGGCCATTTTAGACATACTGAAAAGCTTGTTTTCCGACACTCATCAGAGTATAGAATGTCGGATACCGACCGAAAGGTGAACCGAAATATGTAGCCAGATGCGGATGCAAGTGATAAGATAAATAATATGTCCATTTAGCCGTATGATTGGCCATTTCAAGCATTAATATGTAATTGGTATACCAATACTGCAGGTGCTTGCTGCAAAGAAAGGCAAAATCTTACTGATGTCTTGCTTGTAATGTGCACCCAGGCTTTCCTTCGCAATAACCTCGAACTAGATCAAGGGTTTCTTCTGCTCCTTCACAATCCGTCACTGGATCTCCATCATCTGAAGGGCAGACCTTATCAGAAACTCTTCCCCAAAACGCATGCGTGATAGCAATATTTGAGCCATCCCTGCATGCAATTGCTCTTTTCATCCCAGTGCATATGACAATTGTTTTAGCTGTAAAGTAGTGAAAAGAAATTGTCATGTACATGCTCTGGAAAAATGAATTTGGAACTCAGCATTTATTTAATGAAATCATCCATACTAATGCTTTACTTAGTACAGTGCGTCCTCATTCTTCCAGGCGTGCTTGTCTGACATTCTTTATCCGTGCGCCGAGTTGTTGGCAGTAATTGGTAATATTGGCAATTAAGAATTCAACAGACTCGCAGGTCAGACAGAACTTAATCAACGTAACTCCTCTGTTGTTCACCAAACATAACCCTCCAGCACATTTATCCCCTCTGACTATGTATATTATCATTCATTTGCATGGAATGATTAGTAACTTAGCCGTTGAAATCCTCTGGTGGTGTCATTTCTTCTTTTTAAGACTATAGGTTTATTCAGAGGATTATACCATCCTCAAGGTATATCCAAAATTTTGTTTATCTGAATAGCTTGTTGACAAAATTAAGTTGCTGCATCCGTTGCTGCATTAGTTTGCTGCACCCGTTGTTGCTGTAGCTAGTTGCATATTAACAATGCATTTTTACTTCTATATTGCTCACCAAAACTAGTTCGAATAATAGCTGATAATTCATCCCTGTGACCAACATCATTTCTTTCTTTACAGACAGTCGCCAATTCTCTACTTCCTTCTCCCCTCCCCCATGAAAAATATTAATTTATCTGTGGGAAATGACGAGTTGAAGGTCAACAGTATGAAGTATCGTCCAGACAGGCAAGGTAATTTTATGATACCTCGAAAAGTCTTCTAACTGTTTTGGTGAGGATTGTCACCTATAAACTGTTTATGCAAATTACTGTAATGTGTCATATTTGCAAATTTGTAAGAATAACCTCAAATGTGATAAGACTGCTATTATTCAGTACTTACTGGCCGTAACGTCCATCTGTAATGGGGAATTTCTACCAAAGTCGTATCCTGTATAAGAGAAAATGTGCACGTCAAGGAATGAAGTGATGGAATCATTGAAGATTTGACAGCTATTTTCCCTCATCGTGATTTACAATTTAATCATGAACTAAGATCTGGTATATCAGCGATACATTACTCAATATTATAAAACTCAAAGATCAACGTAAAGTGAACATTTTACTTATATTTATGAATTCTAATTTCTCTTGACGAACATAAGTTAAGAGCAAATCCTGATACAGTCACGTCTGTATTATTGGAGATGGAGAATGGATAATTGCAGAGTGTACATTCATTGGCTTTAGAAGTGGTGCAATACTTATGTCCCCCTAGTGTACTTACACCATTCATTAGAATACTGCGAGATCTTATAACGGTGTTCAAAACAGGACTCTAAATTGGAATATTCTGCAAATTTGTTGCTGATAATTTTATAATTATTTGATGATTCTGATCCTTAGATCTGAAGTTAGAATATGAGAATGTTGTCCAAAGGAATTCAAATTGAAACTGCAAAGTTTTGTGAATGGGACAGAAATATAATTCCCAATTATTTATAACTAATACTTCATAAATATGGAAGGTAACTCATTAAGAAGACACCCATATTATATTTTTGTTCAGAACTTCTATATCGTATCAAGGTACATGTTATACCTAAAGATAATGACACATGTTTATTATTACTTGAAGTTATGCACATATTTATAGAAGCTATGTTACTGTTGCAATATAACAGTGCTGAATTTGATTTGTAAATAACATAAAATTATAGATATTAATAGTAATCTTGACATTACATTACCTCCAGCTAGTGTTTGCGATATAAAATAGATGGTTATGCATAGTAAGGCCTTTTTCAAAGTCATTTTGAAAATCTGGGAAGAGAAAAGCTAAGAGTTCACGCATACTTATTTAACAAGTAGATTGATTTACACTACAAGCATTAGTTCCTTAGCTGTTTAGACTTAATGGCAGTCTTCCCGATCTGACTTATCATTCCTTCATAGTCTTATCTGTTTAAAGCGCACAGCAACTGAAAGGACTCGAGGTAGAACGAATTGATATAGCTCTGACCAATGGCATCTATAACCCAAACACTGTATTCTTTTAAATGGCAATAAACATCGTGTAATATAATTGAGTTTCCCATATGAGTGATAAACATCTACAGATGCCATGATGGACTAACTGGTTACTCTCTTGTCTTCCTTTCCTGCTGTCCAGTTTAGAAATAATTCCCCAGAAAAACTAAAGTACATAACCATTTTGCGAAAGTCAGATAAATGGAGATTGAATATAACTTGAAAAATAGTTTCGAAACTAAAGCTGAACCAACATGAAACTCAAACGAAGCTCAAAATACCAATAGAGTCTTTAGGCAGTATGCGGATGTGAAATATTCTTCAGTAATTTAGAATAGATTATTTGATATCTCTATGTTCAAACGTTGTGCAAAATTTAGTAAGGTTAATACGAAAAATTATTTGACAGATATAACACAATCTTTTGTCGTATAATCAAATATCTGTACTACTGACATGGATGTTGTAAGAAGCTCTTTGTATTGGCCTTTCAATTTGTAATTAAGATTTTTAATGATAATAATTGACTCTCCTTAGAGTATGGAAGATCTCCAGGATTCATTTCACCTTTATAGTTGTCTTGGACATGGATGGCTGGTAGTTCCTTGCCATCCGCCTCAACAAACCTGTTTGTGTTGAATCACTGATGAACAAAGGAATCACGAGGTAAAACTAGATAAAGATAACGGAATCCTTACCATTGGCCTTTCTCTCGTTAACTCTTCTCTCCCTGTCATGAAATTCAATGTCCTATTAGTTTATGCAATAGCTAGCATATGTGATGTAATGTATTTGTAACTACGCTCATAGCCTCCCCGTAAATCGCAGCTGTGCCTACACCGTCGTATTGCAAGAATTATCATACCCTGCAGGTATTGACCCATCGGGTTATGAGTCGTAACTGAACCGTGCAGCTACGATCGTGAACGCTTTACGGAGATACAATCACAACTTGTTTTATGCTATCTAATTTGCATCCCATCAATATCCAGTTGATACAATTGAACATTTATATTGAAGTGGCAAAACAGATACATCACCGATATGCCGGAATTCTCCCTTTCCTCATAGTAACTTCAATCCTGGCCGCTAACCGTCTGTGTCAACATATGGAAATCATTGATTTTGAGTGCACACGCATAATCATGATAGTGCACCCTTTGTGATTTTCCTATATGTTTTGAAAGAGCATAAGTCAAACAAAGAATTGTCTATCGCATAGTGAGGTATTGTATGTTTTTCTCGCATCTCTTGCATACATAAAGGATTTAGTCAGCTGAAATTATAAAATTGCTAGATTTGTTTGTATTTATTGTTTGTTACATTAAAAATCTGTTGGAGAAACTGGAACTATGCATTGAAACTAGAATGCTGACATTGGTAGTGAGAGGAACAGGAGGTACATAATAATATTCAATATTTATTTTTCCCTATTTAATGTGATTTTAATGTTTTTGCCCCGAAGTTAGTAGTATTGCATTTGTCAAATTGATCGTATTGCATTTGCCAACTTGATCCCAAGCAAATTTGTAGGACAGAATCTATGCATGAAGGATTAATTCTGGATTGGAGTTGTATTATTTTACTGTTTAGGATAGTAATTTTATAAATATGTTATTGCGAGTTTCTGAGGCAGGCATTTTTTAGCTATTTGAGATATCGTGCACCTAGAGCACCCACTTAGATCATAATTTAAGGCATTCCCTTTGATTACAATGTAATTGTAACTTTATTGCTATATCCTTTATACTTTAGAGTGCTTTGCACCAGAGCAATTTTAAGCATCCTAGTCTTCTTTAGAAAATTTGAGCATTACCGTACATTTAGCAAGGTTGAGATAAAATTTGTAGCGTAAATGCTTTGGCAATGAGAATTCGATTGTTGTAACGTGGATAGAATCAATATAACTGGAATAGCAGAAGCAATCAGTTGCAATAGAGTGAATTTACAGATTAAATAACTTCACACTAATGAATTTAATCTTAGCGGGAGGAGGTACACAATAGCTCATACAATTTGCAGACACAAAATCAATAACTGTTATGGTAATACCATGAATATTAATGCTATACCATACGACATTTCAAATGTAACTCGTTACAAACGAGTTATTCTTTGTAAACAAAAAGCTCTTATCTACTCAATCGCAAGAGTTTGCAGCTATTTCAAGCCAGTACCTAAATCATGCATAAATCTGGCTAGACGCAAGAGCGTTATGGCTCATATTAGAATTCAGATTGGAACATTGGAACCTTCGTGACGTATTATGTATTGTCTAAAAAAGAAGATTAATCTGAAAATCCTTAAAATAAGAAAGCAAAGCATAGCAGATGCCTGATACAAACGCATTTAGGCTATTTCAAACTAATTTTACTAATCCTGTTGCATGATACTATCATTGGTAGGGATATCATTTGTAGGAATATCATTGGTAGGAACATCATCTGGACATTATCATCTTGTATTGGAAATACTCAGCCAATTCTCCATTCTATTTTCAACTACAGAACAAAGTTGCCTTTTTCTGCATCTGCAAGTTTTAAAATCTCCTTTTTTTCTTTAGTCATGGCTGGGTCCCTAAGAGAACTGCATTAATACTATGTCTACTAGTTTATCAACATACATCAGTTAGGTACATTTCTACCTTAAAGATTAACCCATAAAACAAAGAAATACAAAATTGCTCTTTTTGTGCATTCCACTGCTGGATTTGTTTCAAGTTTTACTTCAAATATATAAATAGTTAACTAAATCCTACTTAACTAAAAGTATCCAACACAGTAGTGGAGCAAAACACATATAAACGCGCTGATTTAGGCCTGATGATTGGGCAAATCACAAGAAACCGATGGTCGAGTAATTGAGTATGTTGCACTTTAGCTTCCTTTAATCTCTTCATATAAATATATATATATATATATATATATATATATATATATATATTTATATATATATATATATATATATATATATATATATATATATATATATATATATATATTTATATATTATATATATATATATATATATATATATATATATATATATATATATATATGTATATATATATATATATATATATATATGTATATATATATATATATATATATATATCTATATATATATCTATATATATATCTATATATATAGCTGAAGACAATTAAAGAAAAGACATGGTATCTGTGACTCTGAGTTTCATGCTAGTGCATTCATCAGACAGACCCTATTCTCAGCTGTATACTTTGCTCTGTACTGGTTTTGTGCATTGAGCACTATCTCGTCAGTTAAGAGATATATATTGTCCACGGAGAAGATATATATATATATTTCAGTACAAAGACCGCAACCAAAAAAAGAGACATTTCTTCGTCTTGATTTTATAACGACATATCCAGTGGTACTATTGCGACTTTAAAATTAATCTACCACATATCCAAGAAGTAAACGTTTCGACTCACACGAGAGTCATCATCAGTATTATAAGGATGAATGAGGAAAATATATCTATATATGAAGTGGGTACATATATATATATATATATATATATATATATATAATATCAATTCGGCTAAGGCTGACATAGGTAAATACTAAGTCATGAGTGGGCTACCACAATTGGAAAATTTATTTTGGCCCCAGTGCGGATTCGAACTCACGATGTTTAGATCAGAAGACTCCTGTGCTAATCAATTGCGCCATTCAGGCACAAAAGAATAGCGGTGGAATCTTAAGGTCATTCTACCGTGAGTCCCTCAACGCATCTAGGGCCTTCTCGGTAGAATGACCTTAAGATTCCACCGCTATTCTTTTGTGCCTGAATGGCGCAATTGATTAGCACAGGAGTCTTCTGATCTAAACATCGTGAGTTCGAATCCGCACTGGGGCCAAAATAAATTTTCCAATTGTGGTAGCCCACTCATGACTTAGTATTTACCTATGTCAGCCTTAGCCGAATTGATATAATATAGTACGCTTGGCTCTGAAGAAGGCATTATAGCCGAAACATAGAGAAGGCCCTAGATGCGTTGAGGGACTCACGGTAGAATGACCTTAAGATTCCACCGCTATTCTTTTGTGCCTGAATGGCGCAATTGATTAGCACAGGAGTCTTCTGATCTAAACATCGTGAGTTCGAATCCGCACTGGGGCCAAAATAAATTTTCCAATTGTGGTAGCCCACTCATGACTTAGTATATATATATATATATATATATATATATATATATATATATATATATATATATATATATATATATATATTTTCCTCATTCATCCTTTTAATACTGATGATGACTCTCGTGTGAGTCGAAACGTTTACTTCTTGGATATGTCGTAGATTAATTTTAAAGTCGCAATAGTACCACTGGATATGTCGTTATAAAATCAAGACGAAGAAATGTCTCTTTTTTTGGTTGCGGTCTTTGTACTGAAGTTTATTTTAAAGCTGCGTTTTCCATCAACTATATATATATATATATATATATATATATATATATATATATATATATATATATATATATATATATATATATATATATATATATATATATATATATATATATATATATATATATATATATATATATATATATATATATATATATATATATTTATGACTTATTATGAAACTAAGACATGCATTGATAGACTGCAGCCTTGACACTATCTTTACTATCATGCAGTTGCTGTGCGGAAGGGTTTTTATTCGTAGTGACAAGGGAATTTATTCCTAACCACAAATGTTAAGAGTGAATGATCACATTTGAAAATAGTTTAGCTTTAGTTTAACTTGCACAAAAAATCTATTGAACGATGAAGTGCTAAAGGCTGATGATCATTGATGATCTTCAACGCGAGATTGAGGAGGATCCATCCTCTCCTGGAAGAATTTTCTTAAGAAGATGCCATCAATGAGGCCAATTGAAGTCAAAAGAAGGGAATCTGCTACATTCTGTTTAATAAAGCAAATTAACTCATCTTATCATTTTGATGAAAAACTTTTGCACTTTCTTTCCTAAGAAAGTCTCCTTAATTCAGTTAATTCGTTTTTTAAGCAGTTCCAGTGCAGTGGAAAATTCTACTACTAAAAATTCCATTGCTAAGGCACAGATCTATTGTAAAGGAATTATTAGCTTCATACAGAGGCTTCCCATACTGAAAAAGAGGCTGATGATATGCTTATGATTAGCATGAATTGTTTGATCATTCAAATTTGATACCAAAAACTCACGTGATAAGTGAAAACAGGAGAATGAGCTTTATGAATTGAGAAATTATACATTTTAAACATATGCATCACCTTTACATTTACGAATCTGATTGCTTGAATAGTTTCATTGAATGCTATCGAATAAACGTCTCGCAATGTGTTTTGTTTTGATATTTAAGACTTTTTATACTATAAAATAACATCTTTGAATCAATATTCTGGCCTGCCCCCTCCCCTTATTAAGAGGTTCCCAGCTTACAGTATCTGCTTGCAGTTTCTTAAGGTCAGTCTTATAGGAAGGTTTTTACTTCAACGAAACAGAAGCAATGGCTTTAATTTTCATTTCCAGCTTTGAGTTCCTCACCAATATATCAGCAATAGAGTGGTATCAAAAGATGACTTCAAACGAATTAGACCTCTTCATTTCATGCCGTATGAACAAAATAAGTTACGCTGCGTTCTTGCAGAAAACCATATGACACTTGTATATAGTTTGTTAGAGTTTTCATATTTTTGACAGCAAAGTTCCAGTAATGATCACCAGGTTGATGCATTATCAATAGCCATAAAGTTGTTTTATTAGAATGTTTACAGTAGTCCAGTATGTGATGTTGCGTTTTAACGCAGGTTGCAAAATAGTATGACTATAACTTTGGACAGATTTTCCTTCTTTTCAAAACAGTTTTAAACAAAATAAAACAGTTCTTTCCATTGAGCTGAGTTCAACTTGTGCTCAATCTAGGCTCAATTTCTTGCAATGTAAACATAGTATGGCTACTGATTTACTTATTCCCATGAGGAAAGGGACGATTGGTGCTAAGTGTCGTGTTTTGTTCCAGTATCCAATCCACCAATGTAAGACGACTTCGTCCTTTTTATTATGTGTTAGTACAATAGAAATACCCTGTTATAAAACTGTCAGGTACTCTTTTGGTAGTTTTTTGTTACGGTATCTGATGTTTGTTTAATCTCTTGACTTCGAATGGCACAAATGAGATATATTGATAATTATTTAGATAATGCACAAGTGCCATTGTTTTTGATCATTGAACCATTGACCAGGATTGTTCATTGAATTCTTTTTCGTAAAATGAAGACAGAGCAACTGCTATTAAAGCTATTTCATTACTTTTCAGATGCTGGTGAAACTACAAAGTTTTGATGGTATTTTTTGGTAAGTGTAATAGTAACTGCAATGGCTACTTTACCTGTTCGGTAACATCTTGTCATTCTGAGAATTCTCTTGCTGCTGCAGTATGCTATAGATTCCTACTACAGTAGCAGCTCTTTCTGAAAGTGCTGTGATATGTCTTACGTAAAGTATCTGAGTGGTTGAGAAAAACAAAGGTCAACTAAGTCTGCTATGAATTAAAAGTTAGTGATGGAAATTTGCATTCATGAACTTACGGAACTTTTACAGCAAAGAAAGTTTGCTTATCCTTACATAGAATCGTAATTATATTTTACCTTATTTTTCTATACTTCTATTTCTTCCATGTAAATTACAAGAATGAAATGCAAAAATATACTTAGTCTTTAATCCAATTTTAGACATCTTAATTCCCTTTATCCCTCTAGATAGGATCTCTCAAAATCGTCACAGAATATCACAATACATTTTGAACAACCCTCTTTCTTTAAAACAGCACCTGCTTGATTCACCCAAAAATTCACAGGTACTTTCCAACAATGAAGTGTTGATCTCTTTGATTGTATGTGAGCTTAAAGTCAGCTATTACCCGCTTTTCATTGTACCAAACAAGCTCACTTTGGTAAACCAGCATATAGTTCTCTTTTGCATCTTCTCAACATTTACAAAGGAAATAATGCAAATTTTGGCTCACTTTGCTCATACGCTATTCCTTGAGTTAGATGGATTTACAAAAAGGTGCCTCTAAACAGAATTATTTCTTCTTTACTTTTTCACTAGCTCCTTCTTTTTATCATTTCTTCCTTCCTTTCTTTCTTCTCTCTGTTTTTCCTTTCCTCCTGCATTTCTTCCTTCCTCCATCTCCTCACTCCTTTCATCTGTTATGCTCTTCTTCCTCCTTTCTTCCTTGCTTCTTTTCTTCATTTCTTCATTTCCTCTGTCCTTTCTTCCATTCCTCTCTCCTCTCATCCTTTCTCCCTTCATCCTTCTCTCCTTCCTCTCATCCTTCCTCCCTTCCTTTCCTCCTTCCTTCCTTTCATTGTTCCTTCTTTTCTTTCGTTGTTTCTTCCTTCCTTTCTTCCTTTCTCCCTCCAGTCTTCCTTATCAACTCTTATCTTTATTTCTTCTTTCCTTTCTTCCTCAGTCACTTACTTACGTCCTTTCATGCATCCTTTCTACCTCTCCTCTTTCCTTTCTTTAATCCTTTCTTTCTTCATTTCATATTTCCTTTTTTCCTTTCTTCCTCGCATCCCTCCTTTCTTTGTTTGCTCCCTCATTCTTCGTACTTTTTTCTTTTTTCAAATCAACCTTCTTTTCATCAGTAACTCCTTGACTCCTTGATCTCTTCGGTTTCTCCTTCCCTTTATTCTTTCTCCTTTCTTTCTTCCTTCCTTCCTTCCTCCTGTTTTTCTTTCTCATTCCTTACTTCCTTTTACTCTTCTTTCCTTCAGTTACTCCTGTCTCTCTTCCGTTTCTCCTTCTTTCCTTCCTTCTTCTTCATGTCCCTTTTTCTCTGTCTTTCTTCCTTTCATCTTTTTGCACTTTAATGCTTCCTTTCTTTCCTTTTTCCCATATCACTTCCTTCTTCTTCCTTTTTTCTGTCGAACTTCTTCTCTTCAGTTACTCCGTCATTTCTTTATCCCTCCTTCCTTTCTTCCTTTACAATTTCCTTTCTTCCTTTCTGTCTTCCTTCGTTTCTTCCTTTACTTCTTTCTACCTTTCTTCACTCTTTCTTCACTCGTTTCTCACTTCAATTTTCATTCATTCAGTTCATACTTCCATAGCAAGGTGAGCATTAGGATCAAAACTATCGCTAGAATTCATTTTTGGTCTGATTAATTATTTGACTATTTGTGTGTGAATCTACTAACTTGCTTGACGTCACAACATAATTTGCTCCTCTTTCAGGCAATTCAGTTAACTCAATTCAATCAAAATGTGGATTTGCATTGTGGTATTTCTGATGCCGCTCATTCCTTCATTCTTGAGCCGTAAGTCAATTTATATTAGTGCCTGACAAGACAAATTTTCGATATAATTTTGTTCCTTATCGTAGTGCTTCTTAAACCGCAACATTTTCTGAACCTAAAAATATGAGATTGTCTCAAAGAAATTTGATTTCTAAGACTACGAGTAGATAAGACATTCCATAACACTCATCCATTCCAGCGAGCGACTGTCTGAGATCACAAGGGTAAATGACCTCATTTATAATCAACTATTCAAAAGTTGTTTCTTTCAAACAGTGTTAATCAACAGTTCTCCTCAATAAGCGACTGGTAAACGTTATGTTTAATTTAATCTCAATTTGCACATTTTAAAAAAATAGGATTATTCTCTGCAAACTCTTATCAGTGAGATAGCTCTAAAAATCAAGGTTGCATCCATCGCTACATAAATCAAGCATCTTGAACAGCTCTCTTTGCATACTAAACGCTATCATGATGCTTAACCAACAGTCATTTGAGCCATGATCTAAAATCATGACGAGAATGCAACAAGCTTGAAACAGTCTTCTTATTTGGGAGTGATACTTTCAACGCTGTAACAGTTGGAGCTGTTTTGTCAAAAAGACCATAAAGGAATTGAGGACGGATCCCCTATGAACTCGTTATGTTCCCATAGCTAACAAATTCAAAGAAATTTGTTTCTAAGTAAATACCAGTGAGGTGCTGATGGAACGCACGGGAAAGATAAAGGCTTGCCTGTTTAATGCCTAATGTATATGTGAGACATGTGTGAGAGACATGTGAGACATAGAGCATATGTGAGATATTTCTATGTTATATCAGGTGATACTGTCTAATCGGTGTACATGGCTTGTCTGCTAGATGCTTATTACTTGGAAGATAACCTTGTAATGTGGCAATGAATGTCATATTGGAAAATATGATTTGCTTTGATAATCTACGAAGAGTTTAACGAGTGAGATTGCTCTCTCTTCCAATAGCTAATTCTAAATTAGCTATTACATTACTTAAACTCAAAAAAGACTTCTTGAAACTATGCTATGCTGGACATTTTTCGGTTACCAATTTGACCCAGCGGTCTATGAATCTGAAAGTTACGATTAGCTGGCATTCTACAGTGGTTTCTTGCTTGTACTGCGAATTTGCAGAATACCTGATGAGGTATTAACCTATTGTCTCGTTGTGCTCATCATCATTTTCTTTTCCTAAAGAACTGGAGGGTTGGGAACCTCTTGGATGCTGGAGGGATCTTCCTACTCGAGCGATCGCATCTTTGGAGGGAAAGAGTAAACTGCTAAGTGATAACTGGAAGCAAAGATCAAACCCATTGAACGCCTGTGCAGAGGCCGCAAAAGAGGAGAAGCTCAAGGTATTTGCAGTCCAAGATGGCGGACAATGTTTTGGTGGGCCTTATGCCCATATATTCTACAATCAATATGGACCTTCAAATCTCTGCAAAGGTATTAGAATGCACTTTTTATTTGCTTTTAAGCTAAATGTAAAAATTATATCTAAACCTACTGGCAAAATAAATCTTTCCTTATTCTCACAGTTATTCATGCCATAAGAGAAAATTCAGAGAGCAACATTGTAGCATTGATGCACACTGTTAATTACTAAGTAAAATTTAGATAAAAACGGATGAGCATATTTATGTAAAACCTAACCTTTCAGATTTTTCAAAGTAGAATAAAATAACTCTGAAAGCATAATATTTCATGTTCGTTTTTTCAGTCGAGAATCCATAGACTGCCTTAGTTTATAGCCGCCTATATGTTATTTATCTAATCCAAATATTCTTTGAAGAACCTTAGGTCAAAAGCCAATTTTTGTGATATTTAATATCTTCTTTATTTCACTTGAGGTGGAGTTGGTGGTGTATGGTCTAACAATGTTTACAGGTCAGTCTCTTCAATTTCAATGAGATCATTATTTGAAAAAAGGGCACTGCTCTTAATTTAAAATACCCACTAGTAGGAAAGTTCCATGTACTTTATGCAAGCTATTTTATGCAAAAATTGGTTACTTTATTAAAGTATTTTTCAAATTGCACAGCAAAATGCACCAAATATTTCTGCTTACACCATTTGATTTCAGAACATTACTTGAAACTCCAAGAGTAGCAATCCAAAGCGCATTGATTTACCAAAGTTTAAACATTTATTTGACAGTGAAATCAGTTACTGAAGATCATTTATGCCTGCATGCTTCAATCTAGATTGTTCTTTTCAAGTAAGATAAGTTCTATTGCTGAACTCTCTGGCATGCTGACTGGGTTCTACTCTGAACTTTAAATGAGAAAAACAAGCATGAATTCATTGTTCTGTAGGATTACACCGTGGATTGATGAAAAGCTTTTGCTTTCTATATTTTTCAAATTCCGAGAGTCTCTCTTGTATCCATTATCTCTTCTTTCTTTATATTGCTGTTCATGTTAGGCTAATGTCATTGCTTGACGAAAATCATTCCATTTTAAACAAAATTTGTTGATTGATTGTCAGTGAATCAATGTAATTTATTGAAAACATATAATTATACTCATCATGTTTCTTTGTGATAAAACGAGAAATCAAAAGACAAAACCTGAGACCTCAGGTTTTGTCTTTAAATTTTTTATTTTATCACAAATAAACGTGATGAGTATAGGTATAAATAACAAGTAACAAATAGCCTTTGATCGTATCGACGGTGAAGTTTTCGTGAGATATCTGCCTTGTTTCTTATCTAAACACTGTCCAATCATAGCCATTACACTGCAAAATATGCAATCAATTTTAATTGCTGGTTTTCAAGGATCATTAATGATTTTAGCCTGGTGGGCATTAGACTCGTCAAGCTTTCTTATCGCTATAGCTTTTACAGCTAATTTTAAAGACTTTTTCTAAAAGATTAAGTGTGTTCATGTGCACAAGATCCGAGGTTCAGCTTCAGGTGATATGAGCAAGTACAATAAGAATTCGTGAAATGGAGTGCTCCAACTGCAAATAAAACATACTGTTGAAACGTACTCAAATAAAAATAGGATGGTTTACCAAATAGAATGGTATTGTCTGCCTTCTTATTTGCTGTCGAGAGTGTTTATTGTTTTGAGTGAAGGACTACTGGTCCTCTCCCCACTTTTTCTTATTACATGGTTATTTGGGCATGGATAAGGTTATGAGACAGATTCCTCTAAAATAATCGAGCTAATGAACAATGCGTCTCCTGATCCACTTATGATATAATAAATTTATGTTAGAGCTTTGAGTACTTTTAGCTGATGTCGTATTAGGAAGTGCTATTCCTGCAATATTTATCTGAAACGATTTTAATATATTATTTTTGTATGCATTTTAGATCGATTGATGACTAATGTCTCACACTTATAGGGAGCATCTTGAAGAGTTTTATCTTTAATTAATAGGCCATTTAGATATTGATCTAAATGCTATGACATCCAAATATATTTGTATTCATCAGCTCAGAGAAAGCATACACTAGGGTCTTAAACACGAAGAAAGATACCGACAAGCTTGTTAGTGAGTACAAACTCCCATTCTCCATTGAACTACATGTCTATCCTCTTCACTGATCATGTCTACAACATACTTTTGTTACTAAGAGAAATCTCTCGATTTTCCGTATCACAAAACGCCAGATGTACATAAAGTTGCTTTTGAATATTATCTATTTAATCTTTGTCATGATAATTTCCTTTCCATTCACGGATTGGCTGATTACTAAAGGACTAAAATGTCTTGATTTTATAATTTAATTAGACCGTCTGAGAATGACCTTATGGGTAAGTGAATTAACCGACCAGTTATCGCCAAGTAGATAAACTAATTGCCTTGATGACTGGCTGACTTGCAGTTATTAGTGTGATCGATTTATATTTGATTGATGATCGATTGGCTGATTGATTGATTGATTGATTGATTGATTGATTGATTGATGGATTGGCTGTCTGACTGATTATCTTAATAAGGACTTACTCTTTGCAGAGCTCCTCAGTTCATTGAATAAGATGTCTCTTCATTAAACCACGAATTTGATCTTTCCTCAGCTCACCTATTATATTTACACTTTAATGTACTTTTGTTTTACTTTCTAACAGAATGCAGCAGACCTCTTGACATGGTTTTTTTAATTGACGGCTCTGGAGATTCTAATGTGGAGAACAAGCTTCGATGGGATCAAATGCTTAAATTTGTTTCGAAAGCAACAGAGCATTTTGATACTTCCTCCACGAGATTTGGCGTAATCTCTTATGGCTCAGAACCCAAAACTATTGTCAATATTCATGATAACAAGGATGAATTGTCTATGAGAGATTCCATTATAAGTGCAAGCTTTCCAGGAGGGCCTAGAACTATCAATGAAGCCCTGAAGAAAGCTTGGAAAGAGCAATTGAAATACACAGATCGAGGAAGGAGTAAGGTTATTGTTGGCTTGGCCACAGGTAGTATGGAATACGGCCCATGGGGTTCATCATTGTTTCTGACAAACAGAGGTGTCCGTTTACTTTCATTGGGAATAGATAGAGCACCGTCGTATCGCTATCTAGAGACATTAGCGTCAGGAAAACATCCGGAGAATATATATTCCATTGATTCAGAACAGTTGGATCAAACATTGCCATATTTTGCAAAGGATGTATGCACAGGTACGTTTTGTGCTGATTTTCTAATAAAGTCCTTCCATTTCACACCATTTTAGCACTAGTATTTCACGTCTTCAGATAGTTGTACAAAGTGTGTCTTGTTAGTCACATAATTACAAAGGGGAAAATTCAACAAAGAAGTACTCAACTTTTAAACTCACATGAACTTACGATTCCATTTGTATGATGTAGCTAAATCTGGCTATATATAGCTTAGGGTCTTAGTTCAGGGGTGGGAAGCCATTTGAAATGGTACTTGATTAGAGATACGCATTCATGTAGATTAGCATGTAAATGTAGAAATAGAAGTAAAACATTCTTTCATTCATGGAAGAAGTGCTGAGATATGATTGTTTTTGTAATAGGTACCACAAAGTCATTTGTTATTTCGAGGGCGGTGTATTTTTCTGATATCTATTAAATCATCTGGAGAAAATTTTGAGTTGCATTATTTTCAAGATCGTCTTCTTGTTTTCATGGAATACGGAATTTATTTCTCATATTGTTGGCACAATGAATATGTAAGCTGGAATTCGTTTATTGAACAGTTCGCTTCCCTTTGCAATAACACATTTGCAGTACACACTCCTTCCTTCACGACTACATGAATTTGAATCTCCAGTTAGTTTAGTATGTAATTCATTGTTTTGCTCTCTAGGCTTTACTAAAGGCAAAATTGAGACTATAAGAAAAGACAAAGAAATTGATCTTATTTCAAGTCATGACTTTGAGACTGTAGGTTCAATTGTAGAAAGAAAATCTGGAAAAGGAACAAGCAGCACTTCAAATGCTGTAAACATTACGAAAGGAAAGGATGCGGAAAATAATGAAGGTCATGACAAAAAAAGTGAAAGTGAAGAAGCAAAGGAACAACAGAGAGGACAAGAAAAGACAAAAGAGAACAAGGTATTGGATAACAATGATCAAGGAATGCAGAGAGAAAACACGTCTTCAAAATCTGATGACATGGGCAATGTAATGCTGATAGGACCAATTGAAAGGAAAACTAATGACAACAAAGTGGACCAGGTTCAAACAAGAAGAATTTTTCCTGTGAACAATTCTTCACTATCTGATGGGGAGATTGTTGAAAGATTGAAAGAAGATGCAGTTGAAGTACTAAAAAATACTGAGCATTCTAGCAATGCAAAGAATAACAGTAATATTACTACTTCTGAGAAACCAATGATAAGAGAGAAAATGATTGAAGATAATAGAACTATCGGTGAATTAAATACTCGCCAAAATCAAACAGTTCCATCTGCTTATGATGCATTGAGCAATTCGAAAACAGAAAATCTCCCTCACAGAGAACTCAGTACAAATGTGAGCTATGTGGAAAATGTAACTGGCATTGGAAAAGAAGGGGATCTCCAAAAACAAAGATCATTAGGTGGATTCAATACAACTGAAGATAAGACGGAGGGTGTTTCTTCCTGGAGTTTTGTGAACAGCAAATCAAACAAAAACAGAGGAGCTTCAAATGAAACTTTGGCCGTTTCCTCGACTGAGAAAGCGAACTCATCAATCAAAACTTCTGAACATGATAGGAAGCCTGAGGCTGGAATGTCAAAAGATCGTTTATTAGAAGGTAAAGGCGGAGAAGAGTCAACAAATAAATTCGCTAAGAATGCTAATAGTGGTAGCAGTAGCAATCAAATCCAAACCATTTCGACTTCATTTAGCAATCGAAATTCTAGTTCTACTTCCAAATTAGATTTTGAAGATAGCTTAAATTCTGTTCAATCAGTCAAAATGCAAAACAGCAAAAACCACAGCTCATTCCAAGGAAACAATGTCAGTAAGTTAAGAGAGGATAATAGCAAAGATCTCGACAAGGAAATTTTTGATGGACTGCAGCAGCAACGAGAATCAATTGGTTTGGAAGAAAAGGAAAAAGATGACGAAGCTATCTTGCATGAAGTGAAGTTGGATCAGGATGCTGAAAATTACCAAAATAATAGTGCAAAAGATTCTGATGAGAGCTTTTTTGGAGAAGGTGTTCCTGACGATGAAAATACAATCGACGAGGACGAGAAAGCTACACAGTCCGCTTTAGAGCAAAAAAGAAAAGAAATTGATGTACTGTTGAAGAAATTGGATGAAACAAGACGAAGAAGAAGGCGAAGAAAAGTAAGACAAAGATCAAAAGATTCTAAAGATGAAGATGGAGTGGAAGATTTTGAAGAAAATGACACCAACTTCATGAAAACTATGGGTAGGCACAAAGAGGAAAGAAAAGATAGTGAAAATGGAATGGAAACAGGTATGAGATGACAAAATGGATTTTTGTATCCATAATTTTTTAATTCTTGTGATCCTACATCCGATACATCTTCTCAGTTTTATTTGCAGAGTCATCAATGTCTCAATTAGCAGCCTACATGTAGAAAATCAAAAGTATACTAAACTTGTACTGCGAATGACTGAGTCACTATAGAATTTTCCATTAAGAACTTTATAAACTGGGCCTAGAGCTAATAATAATCATATGAAGTGTGAAAAAAAATTTTCACAGCGTCGAGATCATTAATGTGATAGTATTTTGACTGCACCGTAGCTCCTTCAAATTTACATGTAAAGTGTCAGTCATATATCGATTTTGTCCTCACTTAGCATCATTTCGACGCTAACTTTCAGGCCCCCACCCCCCTCTTTTAGTGCCGGTCTTTAAGAACTGAAAATGAGTTTGCAAGCGCATGCTAGTATGAGGTAGGCCTAGCATTTAGCAAGCTACCGGCCTCATTCTCGAACCTTGTAGATCGCTAGACATCCGTCCTGGGCATATAGCTGAATATAAGTCAGATAGTAAGAATAATACTACCTGTACTGACTATGGTTATTAACCCAAAAGAATATATAGAAAGAGGTTGCCTTTTAATTAAAGAAATGCTTTGATCGTTTTCACGGGCACTTATTTCAGAATCTTAGTGTTTCTGAATCAGCATTAGTTGTCGGTTGGGTTCGAACAGTCTGGAAACAAGCGACAAGAGTTGTGCTAGAAGGGTTTGATTATGTTATATTAAAAATTGCTCATTATT
Organism: Mastigias papua; assembly: GCA_964019165.1. Lineage (NCBI taxonomy): Eukaryota > Metazoa > Cnidaria > Scyphozoa > Rhizostomeae > Mastigiidae > Mastigias > Mastigias papua. Next base: position 10,697,532 of record OZ025274.1, read on the forward strand.
GATAACAGCTCTTGACTTGCCAGAAAAGGGACAAGCTAATTTACATATTTCCGTAGAAGCCATCTGCTCAGAAGTTTGTTCCTTCCGAAAGCAAGGCCTGTTTGATGACAACAACAACGAATTTCTTATGAAACCTATGAACTTAGGTCATTTGAAAGCTAGAGCTGACGCTGGAAAGAGAACCTTTGGTGAGGCAGTTTCTTCTCAGGACATAACCCTAACACCGTAATTTACGATATAAAAACCGATGTAAGAAATTCTTCAAAGCGTCGGGACTGTTGCCAATAAACGAGGACGAAATCGATATATGACTGACCCCTTAGGTCAATTCGCGAAAATAAACTTACACTTTGATATGCAGTAAGAAAGGTCACTAGTAGGCAGATAGGTTGCTATAAAGCCAGTTACCATACAGACTGCACAATAAATTAGTAAATTTTTTGAGACTCAAAGCGTTATATAAAGTATTATGTGTGCACCACTTTGAAACTGAAAACGTGCTTTAATATCGAGGTATGTTTCTGAGACACATTCCTTTAAGTCAGGTTATTGTTCAATCATATACCTTTTCATGGAAAATTTGTTGATTTCTGTATGTCAGATTTACACTCATCTTAGACTATAAAGCTATCTATACTGCATTCACCCATAGTGAATCTGTGCCTTTGGGCTTTCAGATAGGAAATACTTTGATTGCATGATTGTACCTCATTGCAGGTGTTGTTGGTAGTTGTATCGATAGTTATTCTCACTTTTGCTGTTATTATTCAGGTATGAAACGCAGACTCCACAAGAATGTCTACCCTGATTCTCAAACACGACATTTTCTTCTGATCACACAAAATGACAGTAAACCGTTTCCTATACAGCGACCGCTAAAAGCTATACCGACTGCAAAGGTACTGAAATTACTAGATAAACTATACAGCAACGCCAAGCCCCTAGATAGAATTTACAGCCACAACGACAGACAAAGCATGAATTTGAAATACGATATTTTTGATCCAACATATTCCTCTAAAAACAGAAAGGTAATGACAAAGTCCAGGTACAGGAAATTTAAAACTCAGGTCCACCGAAAGTCACACAAAATGCATCAAAAAGCAAACATTCTGTCAACAGACAAACACCAGAAACAGACTTCAGACAAGCAGCAATTTTTTCTAAGAAATGGGATCAGCAGCAGAGCTGGAGAAAGCCGCAATTCAAAAAACAGAGCCTATCATCAAAATCGTTGGCACAATGAAAATGCTAACAAGAAACACATTATCAAAAACATCCAATCTAAGGATATGAAAAAGAATAAATTTGGTAATAAAACAACAATTGATATAAAAAGTGCTTTAGATGAGTATTACTCCTATTTCTTAAAACATATACAACCGTTCTGGAAGCATGGCAATAAAAAGCTAAACTCGACTATCACCAAAAGCAGTATGAAGATGCAAAAGCAATCAGATGATAAGAGTCTGAAGACAGTACAAGTCACAAACAACACAAGGCCTAAACTTGATGCAGTAAATCATTCAAAATCTATCATTCAAAGTAATTTTAGCAAAGAAGGTGACAATGCTACTTTCAAAAATGAAAATGTGAAAAATTCTACCATAGAACAAAGCCCAGAAAAAGAGAAGACAAGGCAAGGAACCTTGATAAATTTGATTGAAAGTAGCAAGGCTGTTAACAGTACAGTAATTGATATGAAGCCAATAAGTTTCAAGTCATTGGAGAGTATCGATAGTGGAGATTACAGAGTCTATCGATTCTCTAAGAATAACATATTGATAAATCTTCAAAGCAAAACCGGTGAATTGAGAACTTTCTATGGTAAATCGTCTGTAAATGCAAAGAGGAAAACAAAGCCAAAGCATGTTTCGAAACTCCAAAAGCATTCCACGCCAGAGAAGCACCTTCATCATCATGGTGAAACTGTTTCTAAACAGAAAGTTCATCATATCACAAATCACACAGCTGGAATTTCAAGGCCACCAAAATTGGTCGATAATCTAAAGTACTTCCAAAGCTCTTTGCAAGAAGAGCCGGGGTATACAAGAAGCTTTAAGGAAAGAAACGAACAAGAACAGCAGGGGCAAGAAGTGTCTGTTTTTGATAGTCATGTTCATGCCGGTTCAAGCTCTCTTAATACGAATCTAACAGCTTACGACGTATATGACAATCGACTTGCGCACGTAGAAAAGCAGCGACAGTACTTTAGGAACGATAAGCCTGACCCTGACAGACTCATAATAACAGAAAATAGCGACCCGTATACAGACTCAAATACTATTAAATTGTTTGTTAATGCAGGGGATGAAAATTCGCTAATGCCTGCAGAGCCAGCTGGACTAAGCAGTCACAAAGGAGAAAGCAAGAATTTGTTATCTGATATATCTGATGATCTTTCAAAGAAAGGCAACTGGGACAAGTATCTGGACAATTCTGCAAAAGATGGTAGAAGCAGCTATAATGTTTTAGCAAAAAACAGTGAAAGCATGCCCAGGAAGAATGGAAAAGGACTGAATTCAGAAGAGCAAGACAGTGGAAGAGCAAAATCCTCTAAGTCAGTTTTAAGAAAAATTGTGGAAGAAGAGGCTAATAGTATTCATGGAAGCGAAAAGTCGGTGCATAAATTGAATCAGAGTAGCAATGAAAAAGGTCAACATGACAAAGAAGAGAGAAATGTCACGAAGATTGACGACTACAATAGGCAAATATCAGCTAAGTATAAAACTGATGATTCAAGCAATGAAAGATCAAGCAACACAAGCAAGGCTGCATCGACATCAGATTTGACCAATGCATCGTTTAGCCATGAGAGAAAATTGAAGCATAAAGACACCGAAGGAGACAGGAAAGGGGCTACTGCTGATGAAGTATGGATTTTTCGGCCTAATCCCTCTAAGAGTAGTTACAAAGAAAATTATTCTACATATAGTGAAGATAATAAAGGCAGCTTGAAAGAAACTGGGAAAGCTAAGTTTTCATTGGATAGTAGGCTGAAGAGTGAACAAACCGATTCTAAAATCAAAGGAGAAACAGGTGGCAGTGAAGGATTGATGTTATCACGAATAAACCAAGAACTTGGTATGTATTTTACCTTGAATGTTTTGAGGAATGGGCAGATCATTGAGGTATATAGCCTCCTTGGTTATTGAATGATGAAATAACTAATATAATATAATATAATATAATATAATATAATATAATATAATATAATATAATATAATATAATATAATATAATATAATATAATATAATATAATATAATATAATATAATATAATATAATATAATATAATATAATATAATATAATATAATATAATATAATATAATATAATATAATATAATATAATATAATATAATATGATATGATATGATATGCTATGATATGATATGATATGATATGGTATGATATGGTATGATATGATATGATATGATATGATATGATATGATATAATATGATATGATATGATATGATATGACATAATATAATATAATATACTATAGTAATAACAGATTAAGCGTAGTATTTACACCTTATAATACAGCTAAATGAATAGCTAAATAAATAGTTTTTACTGATAGTTCTAAACTAAATATCTATAAAAACCTAAACTATTTATATATATCTTGCAAAAACTACAGCTGCAATTTTACATTAGCTCATTTTGACTTTTGCCCCAAGAAAGAGCTATCTGAAGACAATTACTAGTACTAGTGATATACGGAAATATTGCAAAACTTTCTCGAACTTTTTTAACTACAAAAGGAGTTTCTATAGTTGCAATGTGAAAAATCTCTTCTTAGACACGTGGTAAGTAAAATTTTTTTAATATTAAACGATTTCACAAAAGTAGGATAGAAATGCATAAAAGAGAATTTCTGTGTTATTGATTATTTTTGGAGTCTTAATGTTTATCATTGGACGGGATTTCAATGTTTAGTTAGTTTTTCATTGCTTAATTAAGGAAAGATGGGACACTTTTATGAAACCAGTAGTTAGAAGAGACTTTTGTTCGATTTAAGTTATTTAAGTATATACAATTATTTTACATTGGACAACAGAAGACCTTATAAAATATTAATGTCTCAGCAAATGGAATTTTACTTGATTAACAACTCATATATACATCCCAGTCATAAGTGCTTCCTATGATGACATTATCTTAACTGTTAAGTAACAGTGAGTAAATCTTGCTACTTTTGATCTCTTTTGAGCAAAGATCAGACAAAGGAAATTCTTTTTCCTGGGCAATTTCCATTACAACCTATGATTTAGACAGTCATTCAACCTAAGGTCTTTGTGAAACTCCTTGGATAACATATCTTTTTTGGCACATTTATTTCTTTCCTTTCCTTCTCCTCTCCGTGATGAGCTGTTGCTTCAATATGATGTAGCTATGCTATCTATTACAAGTCATAAATTTTATGATACAGCAATGTCCTATCAGGGATCAGGGAAAGCCAAATTTCTTTTTAAGGGGGGACCCTTTTATGCCAAAATGCAGTGTTGATTTAAAATCATTGGTTAATTGGTTGATTGATTGATTCATTCATTCATTTGCTCATCTGTTCGTTCATGTTCATTTTCTATTATTCCAGGCTGCACCCGACCAGTTGTCGTTTTATATGCAATTGACGTGTCCGATGCGATTGGAACTGGCCCAACACGACAAAGGAAATGGAATCATATGAAGCGATTTCTTCGCTCAGTTAACGATAAAGTCATTCACGGTGGTAGCATGGGCTATATAGTTTATGACACTGAACCGAGGTTTCTGTCAAACTTAGAGCCTTGTGATGAGAAAACAGAGTACTTTGTTACAAGTGGCGAATGCCTTTGCGATCGCAAAGCAGCCTGGTTTCATGCAGGAAGATCAAGTTGCAGCACACATGCACCAACAGATGATGAGAGTGTAGAAGACTGGGGTAAACAGGGCCCCAGGACAGCAAAAGCTCTAAGTTTTGCAGAGAAACTTTTGAACAATGAGACATTAGGAGACGCAAAGAAGTTGGTAGTGCTTGTAACACATGAAGCATCCACCGATGATGTAACTGGAGCAGAAAGGAGTCTTAAAGAGAACTCTATTAGCCTTGTCGACATTGAAATAGGAGAGAGACACAACATCAAAAAGAGATCGAATAGGTTTGATGATGTCATACCAAGAGATCATCAAATGGAAGTATCTTTCTATAAACTTGACAAGGCGATTGAAAATATCTTTACAAAAATTTGCAAGGAAAAAGATCCAACTAAGACAAGGCGGTCGAAGATTTTTGCAACACTTAGAAAACACAAAAACTGGTGGTAACTGCTGAAATTCCAACGTTGGGATTATTGCTTCTGTAACAAAATTGGATCAACTTGTTAGCTATTATAAATATTATATATGTTGTTCGCTCTATCCTTAATAAATATAACATAAAAAGCCTGAATTGTTAAGTAAGACGCTCATAGCCGAGACTTTAGCTTTTTCAGTAGGGTAGGGTAGGAGACTATTTTTGAGAGACATAAGGCTACTAGGATTAGACAGAAAAATTGCTAATAAAATTCCACTCTTCCGGTAGCCTCTTACTCTAATACGTAAAGGATGACACGCGTTTTTATAAAGTGAGCAATCTTTTGATTGAAGCATGGCTATCTATTAGTCAACAGACAGCAGAACTGAGATTCTAAAATTTGATTCGTTGCTTTTAGTTGTGATTTCACCTAATACTAAAATTATTTCAAGATAAGGGATGTATTATTGATATGAAAGTCAGTGGCGGGACTTTGTGAATCTTTATGTAGGGAATGTGTGCTAGATTTGCCTAGTATTGTACCATTCGTAGTTTAGTTCCTAGGATCGTCAGAATGTATGCCAAATTTCGACTAATCTACTTCAATTGGCCCCTTCTTCCTGAAAGCCGCCTCCCCTGGAACGTGGTCTTAACTTACGCAAGGTGCGACCTGCAATAGCTGATTCTAACTTTTATTTAGCCAGCAGTACAATTCTGGAGAGTCTGTGGTAGATGGATACGGGGGTTGCATCTCCATTGAGTGATAATGTAAAGAGCAATGTATTTTATCATTCTCATTGAATTTCCATTGGCTACATCTAATATGTAACTCCCAGAACCAATGAATTCATTAGAGTAGTATTAAGTAATGTCGATAATATTAATAAGATTCCAAGATTCGTATGCTGTATACTTCAATTATCCACTTGTAGAAAAGGTCTGTGGGAGTAAATTGATTTCTATAATTGAATCAGCATTGTTTATCTTTGAGATTTCTTATCATAAGACATAACTTATTACACACCTTCATAACATCGTTGGTTTACTGTCGAAGTCTTGGAAGGATTTCTAAACCAGACATTGTCTGCTAGTAGTAGCAGCAAGTACAGGCTTCTTATAAGCTAAGGCTTTATAAAGAATCGACATGTGGAAGGTCGCAGACTTTAAAGAACTACTAAATAGGCTACTACTAAGTACTACTAACTACTAAGTAGGCATACTACTAAATACAATCTCCTCCCAAGAACTCTTTGACTTCCAACATTTCTATATATTTTTACAATTGCAACCAGTTGCAAAGTAGGATGCTAACTTTGCTTTAATTGTGTGTTATACGTGTACAATAAATATCAATTGCACAATACTAAGTCTTATGTGCAAGATATGCAAAATAGATTAAGGAACTTTTCGTACTACAATATAGTGAAATGTGTTCCAAAAATAGGGGATTTTAGAACTAAGCCTTAAGCTAGGTTCCCAACTAAGAGTATAATGAGCAATCAGCAATTGTGATATTCACGTTCTTTGATGAGGAGAAAGCTCTTACCATAGTTGCTAGGCCATTGATGAATTAGAGGCATGGAAACAATGAAGATACACGCCAGTTCTTATTCATAGATTTATATGGATACCTGATAACTAAGTAAGTTGCTTTTTACCTAGTGAGAAATATTCCAACCCTTTGGATCTAGCACTGTTCAATGTTCTCGCAACATATCCTGTTTATGGAGTTTTCCACCGCTACCTATTGTGTAGAAGGATATAAAAACAAACGGAAAAATCGTTAAAATTGTCGAGAAATCCTGAATAAATTTTGATGGTAGATTACAGTTTTCAGCTTGGCTTATCGAATCTGCCAATCTACCAATAATTATAGCAGTAAGGCCATGGAATTGACTTCAAAGGAACAGCTTGAAATCAAGTTGTCATGTAACATTAATATGCAGATAGTGATATTGTGTACGAAGTGCTGGTTCTAGATATATCTGTTCGTCTCAATTGTTTAGCTTTCAATTTTGCTTATGCATCATCATAGTCTTTTCAGAGATAGGGAGGTACATATTTTATTGTTTGATCGTCTCTAATCTCATCTGTCAGTCAATTGCTTCCCATTCAACTCTTAGTTCACCATAACTCGTTGACGTAATGCTGTCCCTTGTTATTGACGCTAATGCAACCGCATCCTTTGCATTGGTAACCTCATGAACGTCCAAGGCGTACAAACACGTATGCATCTACTTGTCTCTTTAAGCTTTAAATTCGTCTTTACCCTTTTTATTCTTTTGACTTTTCATGTAGATTTACTGCAGGTTTTATGAGGTGGAGACCTCGGAAGGATACCTTGCTGGTGATACAACTACTTCATTATTGGGCGTCGCAAAAGATTCCTCCTTGTTTGGTGAAATTCGCGCCTCCTTCCAATGCAAGTAACATGCTCGAAACTATCAAAGTCAGTGTTGGCTTTGAGGCCTAACATTGAACAAATGCAAATCAAAAACATGAAAAGCACCGCTATGATGCGAACTTTGACGAAGAGCATTTGAACTGTGACGTCATCAAATAAACGAAAATTACAATCTGAACTATTTTCTACTTTCATGATATTCCATTACTTTATGGTATGTATTTGCTATACACCATAGATTAGATCATATCTTCATACCTACTAGTTGCTAATGACGTATAGTTACATAACTACTTAATTTATCAAAGCATTATTTCACTGCTAAGACTTCCTATATATTTAACTTAAACTAGACTAGCTAAATATAAGTAAATTTCTTTTGGTGACTTAGGGTTTTTAGACAAGTGCTCTTTAAAATAAGATATGATTCTGCAGTAGGACATCTTAGTGAAAATTAATAACGCATTTAAAACAAGCATCGTCGCTCTCCTTAGGCATTCTGAAATAACTTATATACAGGCCAAAAATCAGTTTTATATAGGCAGAAAGAGTTCGTTGGAACCTACAATCACGTGAAGACCAACCAAGTGTCCATTGGTTAACGCAAGCCTGTTTATACGTGCTTCAGTTCATTTTTCATTAATTTTCTTATGATTCAAACTATGCTCAAACTTTGAGGAGAGTCATCATCTGCATGCATTCTTTGCCATGTCGTATTGAAATATTACTACTGAGTACACAATTTTTCATTATTCCACTTAATTTCCAATGTATAGGAAATCATCTGAAACATTGGGAAAGCACTCTAATATGGTTCGCAAATGAATGCTGTCTCTACTTAACACTAGACTTAAAAACATCATTATAACTTGATTACTCCTGTATGGCAACATAAATCCTTGGACATTTCCATGAGACCCTTTTGAAATAATGCTAAGTCATATAATACTTAATCTTTTGGATGATAAAGTGCTTTTAAACGGTGATTTTAACCATCAAACCTACATAATATAATATTTGATTTTTTAAAACATTTTTCGCACATTGATAGATATTTCAATTGATGGCAAGAATGGGCATTAGTTGGATATTTAAAATGTGCGGCCATTTCAGGTCTATGAGCCCTTCAATCAATAATGTAGAAAACGAATTCTATAAAAGAAGTGAATCAGTGACAGGATTAAGTACTTAGGAAATTATCACAATTCCACATGCCCGTAGCCAGGGGCATTTTTTCAGCGCTACTGCTAGATCCGATGTAATAGAAAATTCTACATTTCACACTATTGGCTACAATTAAATCTATCCGAGTAGAATTTGGCTGAAATATTCAGGTGCGGACAAGGAAGATCTACTAAGAAGATAAACGGAGGGGAAAAAAGTTCTTGGGGAAATGTTATGGTAGCAATGGATTGTCATTTATTTACGAAAAAGTCAACAAATAAAGTAAATCCCCAAATATATCAATCTACTTTTTTGAGGGTCAGGCTCACTTAGATTCTTATTTAAAAGGAAATTCGATTAGTTTTAGAGCTTAAAGACTCCTGTCTGAAAGGTCATCTTATTTAACCTTTATGAAAACGAAAATATGAATTCTAATGGCTTTTGCAGACTTCCATAATTTTTATTGGTAAAGTGATGGATGTGCATACTATCTATTGTTGAAATGCTTAAAGTGCTTAGGATACATAACTGAGACTTTTATAATGGCTTGAACTTGTCTTTGAGAATCTGGAAATCTAAAGTATTAAAAAGTCATTGTCATTACTGTGTAATAAGAACCCATTTTTTTTCAAACTTAAACAGGTTCAAACTATCATGGTACTTAGTCAAAGCGAATAGTTTAGAAAAACAGTCTGTAGGTTTTTATTTTTATGGCTTCATATAAGCGGGGTTTTTCTTCTTATGAAGAAATTCAGTTCAAAGCTTTAACAGCTTTGACTTCAGTGGAATAAAAAACATGTCAAATACTACCTCTTCTACTAGAATCTTACTTTCATACGAGAGATAAGCATGCTCACATTCTCTGCGTGACTTTACTGAAGGACGTTGGGGAGATATTAATTCTGACCAAAGTGGAAGTAACACGAGAGGAGCCAAATTTTGAAACTCTAGATGACAGCCTCCAGGCCCACCTTGGTTATGAACCTGCAACTTTAGCGTGAAAAGTTGTTTACAATCTTATGGACAGTTAATAATTGCTTTTCTTTCAGCATGCCATAATATCTTTTAAGAACGTTAAAAACTTTTGGTCTGCTTAATGCACAAAAAGAAATAAAAAAACTCTCATCTTCTTGCTTTTTTCTCAGCTTCTTTGTGTTACAATGGAATTACTGGCCTTGCGTGCTTCAGAAGTTATCCTTAGCTTAGTATCTGTTTGGGTGATCAGTTTAGAAGTGATTATTTGAGCAAAATACTGATTAATTGATAATAGATTGATCGATTCACTGATGAATTGATTGATCGATTGATTGGCTGATTGATCGATGGATTGATTGATTAGCTGATCGACTCACTGATTGATGGATTTATTGACAGATTGATGGATTGATTGACTGATTGATTGACTGGCTGATTGATTGATTGATGGTTTGATTGATTGACTCATTGATTGATTGATTGATTGATTGGCTGATTGATGGATTGTTTAACTTAAGGATTGAATAAAGCCGGTTATTACTCATTTGCGTCCATCGAATTAATGCATTCAGATATTGAAAAATGATTCATTTGATTCATCTATATTAATTTGCTCTAAGAAATTTCCTCATTGTGACATAGCAAGTTTCTCAATGATTGACTCATCATTTAGCTTGAAACACTCAACCAATGATTTTGCCAATATAACCTATATTGGATAAGTCATTTGACTTATTTTTGGTTTACAGTCGAATTCAGGCGATGGCTAGATAGATAGCTCTCACTAACGACAGCATTGAGACATAAACATTTGGGTGATAAGATCTAGGAAACAGTTCGTTATCAAGAACGCGCTATTGCTTTTGACTATTCCTGATTCCACCGCATTTGATCCTAGAGGAAATTAGTTAAAGTGCCCAAACGTCACAAAGCTTAGCAAAAAAGAGGCAGTCGTTATTTACAGTTACACGATCAAGACAGTTAGCCGGAGACAACGAGTCATGAGGAATATCTTATGCATGGCTATAGCATTACTGTCATTTACATCTATACCATGGTATAATGCTAGTGATATAATGGGTGAGTTTTACCTATATTCATCACAATATCAATAAATTTATTAACGATTATAACTTTTGTCTTATCATAGAGAAGGATTAATGATTATTCTGCACCCACAAGAAACATTCTTTTAGTCTGAAAAACAGGAGTGAAAATTTGTTCATTTTCCCGGCAGTACCTAATTTATCATGCTAGATATCGTTGCCCATACTACTCCACTCAGTGCTACTAACATTTAATTCCCGATCATTCGTCTTATGTGAATGCTTGATGCGGAGATGAAACATGCTTTTGTCCAATGACTGTTGAACATGTTACATATAACCCTTGTCTATTTTACTTAACAGAAATAGCATCTGCAAATATTCAGGAATGTGGAACCAATGTATATGAAGGCGAATATCAATTCAATTTCTAAATAAATCTCTTCGTTTACTCAATACGCTCATATTTGTCATGCTTGTAGTCTTTGAGGGTCATGGCGGATTGTTCACAAATGATCTTCGAACAACGAAATGTTCTGAATAAGCGGTGGAAATATGATTAGAGCTTTTCTGTTCATGATTAATCCATTCGCTAGCAGCAACGGACATTGCTTTAAATAACATGTAAATGCCCAACAAGTGCTAGACGTGTTTAGATGTGCTTTCTAATAAAGACAGGTATCTTAGGAAATGACGTTGACGTTACTCATCTGTGAAATGCGTAACGTTATCCATTTATTTCTTTAAGGTATTTGACCTTCATCCTTCACTGTAAGTAAGATTTTAAACCCTTATTCTCAGAAAGCTTTCAAATTAGCTGTAGAACTCAACTTAGCAATGAAAAGCCACTTTCAGCACAGCCACGTTTACAGTTTACACCCTTCTTATAAGAAAGCAGGCTCAAGGCTTGATAGTAACATTTGTAATGTTAGTTTTTGTTAATTTTTGGCCATATTTTAGTTCTAAAAGTTTCTTAAAAGTTTCTTAGGTTAATGAAAAAAATGCAGTGATATCGAAAGCAAAGCTTATAACATTGTCTTTTACAGAACCCATAACGCTTAGCACATGATACATACTGTAGTGGAAACGTGGCTCAGAAAGTTCTAAAGTTTCTTTACTCGCTCCTTGTAGTTCTAAGGCCTTATAAAGCTTAGTGTGTCTAGTACTACGTTTCTTATAAACCTGTGTCATACAAAAAGGCCGTGTATATGTAGAAACATCTGAGACATGCCTGATGCGCTCTCGGAATTATCTCGCTTCTAGCAACATTCGATGGCACTGACGCCAGGAGTAAACTTTATCATTTCACAGACTTCCAGGGAATCAAATTTTACGCTTAAAATTTCGTAGATTCTTTTTAAAGCCAATGGAGAGAATTTCACGTATCATAAAATATAAAACTCCCTGTTCCTGTTTCCATTTAGAGCACCTGAAGTAGACCTTGATGATAGCCAGGAGAGCAGATAAAATAGATCACGAACTTGTGGCTATTGTGGCAAGGTAACAAGCTATTGAGGAAGCCATCCATAAAATACATTGGAAACATAGGAACGAGTGAAAGATTTTCATATTGTTCTCAATCATTTGGAAATCCCTCATTTTAGCAACCGCAGAATGTATTTTTGATTCCGAAAAGGAATACCAATCCTCGTCATTTTAATTGGTGTCTAAAATACACCTAACAGCAGAACGGTATAATCATATGCTAAGAACGCAAAGTTCCTTTGCTCACTAAGCTTTTTTCATTACTACATTACAATGTTGCTATCAAACCAGACATTGGGATAAAGTCCTTTCATAATATACATGCTGTTCCATTATGGAATTGCGTGATCTCTATGACTTACAAATGCAGGACCGCCCAGGTTGATAGCATCTTGTTTCCTTCTATATAACAGTAAATGTATATATCTCAGGAATACAGAGGAATGGTTTGCATTCCTTTCTTTAAGGAAGTTTGTCTTAAGCATTTAATTTAAGTGTAGAATCTTTTATATTTTCCTTAACATACAAAATATTTTCGGTTTCTGAAAGAAATTTTGACAAACCATCACTATCGCATAAGTTACTACAATTATCCCATTATGTCAAAAATAATAGAATTTGAAAAATAAGACTATTTGTCTTGATCTTCCATCCAGTAGTTATTATTTATCGTCCCAATAAAAAGCTAAAACAGAAAGCGAGCTAGCAAGGTGTCAAAGTCAGAATATAATTTCTTTAAATTCATCTGCGTTATGGATCTCGAAGAGGCAGAAAGAGAGAGGACAGGATCTTCCAACTTTGTAGAAACAAAGTATAGCCCCATGCTTGGTGGTCAACACAAAGCCTTTTGTTGGGGAGGACAAACAGACCATGAGAGCTTTCGATAGAAGGTCCTACGAAAACTGTTTGCGGCTATTCCTGAAAATTGCGTGTGAAAAAGATTGGGAACAGCTAGCTTCCTCTCACCCCCCCCCCCACCATCAGGAGCCTGCTACAGCCTACCAAGCACGAATTGTGTAGAGCAGGGACGGGCATCATTATGTCCAATGGGGCCATACCAATGATGCCTGGTTTCGTCATCGGACAGACTAGGGTGGAACAGGCCATACCAGTGTATGGCAAAAAATACTTTTTAGCAGAATTCTTAAGGTGAGCAAGCCCATGGGGCGCAAATTAGGGGAAATGTAGCACCCTAAATAATTTCAGCATCCGTTCCCGGTCGCTATTTATTAGGAATAACTCAACTTGAATTGCCACTTATTTTGAATATTGCTAAGCAAAATAACGGTACCTACCAGTTTCTTAAAAAGCAGTACTTCCTGTCCATTTGACTTTTCACTGTAGATTTTTTCCTAGATTTGCAAATGAGCACAACTCTATAGTCTGGGAGATTAACTTATCCACATACTTGTTGGGAAGCATTTTCTACTTCAGTCAGTATTATTGCACAATTTAGTCAATGTCACACTGACAAGATATGAATCCAAAGCTACTGTCTGACAATAAATGCTTATTGTAAAAATACAGATGTAGTAAGCAATTCCATATTTCCTCTAAAAAGCGACCGAGGTGCTCATTACACTCTCCACGGTTTGCAAGGGGCAATGACTTGAAGGGTCACTCTTTCAAGGGGACATATGTATATCTAAAAGTATACAAGAATACATACTTTGCTACATACTTTTAGAACACAGATATTGTGTTTATTCTAAGGTTCAGTCAACTTCAATGTAATTCTACATTCATTCAAACAATTTCTAGGCTTAAAATACATTTAATGAGGATTTAAAATTGAAGACGGCACTCACTGGAGAGGAGATGCCCATTGCCTTTTTCAGTTTTTTTGGAGACGCCCTCTCGAGGGAGACGGACACTCATTAGAAAGAATACAGTATTAGGTATAAGCCAAAATCTATCAAGCGATGAATTCAAATTGTATTCAATGTGAAGAAATTAAGCTACTTTCTTTTGGAAGAAATGGAGGGACGTGTGGCCGTAATAAATGTAATTGCAGCACCTGATATGTCTCTCTCCAGCCTGCAGAATTCATTCATCAAAAAAGTGAAGGGCAGGAATAATTACAATGGAATTTACAAACATTCTGGAGAAGAGATTTGAACTATAAAGGGCAAAAAATTCATTCTTTTGAGATCAATGGTTCCTACCATGCACTTTGATTAAATAGCAGATTTTTAAGATTAATTTAGCTTTTTTTGGAAATATTTTACACGTAAATAAATGAGCATTTAAATCTCTTCAAAATTGTCTATTAGCATTTCTCATACAAAGCAATAAATAGCGGATTGAAGTTTGAAACTGGAGAGATTAATAAGCTTCTTCTGCAAGTACCATGTCAGCTACTGACGCTGGTGACATCAGTTTGAACTTAAATTGGTCTTCAGTAACATGGAGAAGCTCTCCTTTGGGGACCATGCTATAGCTAGATCGTTGAGATATTTCTTCCTCTGTCGATCTCTCTATCTTAATCCATTGATCTTTTCTTCCAGAACTAATTCTTTCTAGGACTCTGACAATATGACAGAGAAATGGCAGTTTTTGTCGAGTTGCATTTGTAATCGGTTAATATTAAGAATCTAAAAAACCTTTCTTAAACAAAAATTTTGCTAACTTTGTTCTGGCTGATGTTAGAAATTTATGCCTTTTCATGCTAGCTTAGCAATTTCTCTACTTTCTGTCTGAGTCTTACATTAGACATTCGGTGAAGTTAAAACATTGACCTCGACGTATTGTAAAATTGAAGAATGGATAAAACCACAGGGATTTAACAGTATAACCAGACGAATAGCATTTACCAGAAGCTATCTAGCAACCACTTCATGATAAGCATCCTTTTGTCGGTAATCTTGGAGACTATCAGGGAAATGACACCGGTGTTCAGAAAACGGGCCTAAGGACATCTTTCATTTTCAATAATAGATCATCGTATTAGGCGCCTCTAAAGGCTCCATATAAGCTAAAATTTTATTTGGATTACGAGTCAAAAACGTCATCAACAGATTAAAATTAATGCTATATACTTATCAACATAGCTTTTTGAAATGTCATGAAGTTGATTGAATGTAAAATACAACTTTATGAACATTTGAGTATTAGTGAAAGTTGAAATAGGTGCTGCAAGAGAGAATACTTTGGGGGAATTCTTAAAGAGCGGAGAGAAATGGGAAACTTACACCAATAAGTTACTCTTCACCTCACTCTTCAAAGCTTTGAGGGAGTGGGCAACACCTTGCTCTAAAGAAAATGTCCTCTGAGCTACTCAGAAATGGAATCATAACGATAAAATTTTCTCAACCTTTCCCACATATGCTTTACGGATTTTCATGAAATCGATCAATGGGGACAGTCGGGTTGGACGTGTTCATCCCATTTCACTCAATGGCTACAGCACTAGAAATAGCAGATAGAAAAAAATGTGATGAAGGTAGCAACTGGCGAACACTGATTAGTGAACAATTTAGATTTGTATGTCCGCATAGTTGTAAAGCAAGCAAATCAAAACTGTTGCTTGAAAATACCAGCCAAAAATTCCCACTAAAATGTAAATAGCATCATTTCTTAATAGCTGGTGGAAAAAGCTCTTGACACCAGCAAATCAGAATTCCAAGCCAACTTATATCATTAGCAATAGTTAGTAGAAACAGATACCTGTTTCGGCGTACTTTTTCACAATTATTGCAACAATACTGACGAAAGAGCAGCTGTAAAAAGCTGAGAAGATACATGACCTCAGAGTTTGCAGTACAGTACATAATGTTCATAGAGCCTAAAAACAAAAATACGAACATATGTATATAAATATATATATATATATATATATATATATATATATATATATATATATATATATATATATATATATATATATATATATATATATATATATATATATATATATATATATATGTATATATATATATATATATATATATATGTATATATATATGTAAATAGCGTGACGCTGTCTATACAATAATAGCATAGATTGGAAGTACAGACCGTGATGACGCTAGAAATGCTTACCCAAATGGCTAAACACAGTAGACTCACTAATCCTCTTTCAAAATATTAGACCAAACAAATAAGTAGATAAAACGGCTCTGCTACATGTTTTGTTCACAACACCTAATCGTTTTCCTTCGTAGCAAATCAACATCTTAATACAACCTCATATTGAAATTCATTTTGACGTAATGCCAATCAAACCTTAAACTATCAAAACAGAATTAATACGCAAAAACAGAATTATAGTGTAACCTCATTCTCCTGAAGAAGGCTCAATTTGCCGAAACGTGTTGCGAAGTATAGATATAAAATACAGCCAACTCGTCTCTCTCTCTATTGTATATATAAATGTATTGATATATATAGTATATATATATATATATATATATATATATATATATATATATATATATATATATATATATATATATATA
The DNA here is from genome assembly GCA_964019165.1 of Mastigias papua. Lineage (NCBI taxonomy): Eukaryota > Metazoa > Cnidaria > Scyphozoa > Rhizostomeae > Mastigiidae > Mastigias > Mastigias papua. Next base: position 10,714,342 of record OZ025274.1, read on the forward strand.
TATATATATATATATATATATATATATATATATATATATATATATATATATATATATATATATATATATATATATATATATATATATATATATATATATATATATATATATATACATATATATATATATATATATATATATATATATATATATATATATATATATATATATATATATATATATATAAATAAATATTAACATCATTCGAACGACTTATTACATCTTTTGTCGTAGAAACAAGCCGTGGAATAGTCCAGAACATCTTTCCATCTAAGATACAACCCATAGTAGTTTTGTTATTATCCGTGTGTTAATTTTTGTTATCGTTAGTAATTTGTTTTATTGTTATCAGGCTAGCCAATTGTAACTACCTTTTTAAGTGAGGTTACCATTGTATGTAGCGGAATATAAAATGAAAGTCTCCATGTATGGTTGTATGTATGTATACTTTTATGAACATCTTTGACACATTTCGTTGTCTTTCCTTTGTAGTATTTTACAGCAGCAGCAGCAGCTCTGCTTTATTTTCTGTCTAAATCACAACTTAAAATGTGAAATTTGTAAAAATTCGTATTTTTGTTCAAACCTGAGTATGGTATTATTTTGGAATTACTCGAATGGCATGATAGAATTTACAAACTAGCATGCTAATAAATGGCTAAATAATGATTGTTACTGTTTAAAGTTAATAAATTTTAATATTTTCATTTGAGAAGACATATTAATTTGCTTTAGCTCCGATAGTCTACTTTCAATAAATAAATAAATTCTTTGTGCTATTTCACATTTTCCTCAATTATAGACCCATGGTTTTGATTGGCAACCCCATAAAGGAGTCATGTCCACACTGTTCAAAGAGTATGGTTTACAGCAGTTGATACCCAATAAGTCCAATTGTAGTTGAATTCCCATTTAATAAATACGTCTCTAGTCTTGAAATCGTAGAATGTTGGTCATAAATTTGTAAAACAGGTAAGTATATTTTGCATTTGGTCTCTACATTACATGTTTTAATTTCTTTTAGGAAAGAGTGGTTTAGTACTAGTCGAATGCTCACAGAGGATAAGAGAGTTCAGTAAATAATTCTTGAGACCTAACAAAGTTTATAAATTCACGCACACTCAAAGCTACAATTTTCCTGCAATCCCACCGCCAAATTTGTGTAATTGTATAGGTTTCTCGCTCTGTTTATTTTTCTTAGTGCTATGCATGTAAAATGTCCGTATTCGTTTGTAATACAGTAGCGGTACACAACCTCAAACGGTATTGCTAAGAAAATCTTCAAGAGTTTTAGTTTTAAGACTATGAAAAAGCTAAGAAAAGTTTCAGCGCTGGGTTAAAGTAACTGTCTTACAAAAAGAGGTGTACTTCTCATTTAAATGAAGTATTTACATTACTGCATTAAATTTGCAAATCAAAGCTGGACATTGGGTCAAAAATACATGAAGATATTTTGCTTTCGGGCTGGCGTAGGTAAGGCCAGGTATACGTTACCTTCTGCATTTGATGAGCATGGCGAAAACAGTTTGAAGAGATCAACCCATTGGATGTAAACAAATAAGAGTTACTTATTTTACTAAAAGTCAAATTTAAATGAACCATACTGATGATAAGACATTCAATGATCTGCATGAAAACTGAGATCTACGCTTGTCTGTTCTTCCTTGGTGAAGTTGTAATTGTGTGATGCACAGGGTATCAAATCTTAACTAGTTCAAAAACAAGATTAAATCTTCTTTCAGGAGAGAAAAGTATTATTAAACTTAAGCATTATCATCTCAATAACCTTTAAACTCTGTAGGAAGTTAATTCTAGGCACAGAATGAAGCAGTGAGACTAGTGCAATTTGATTGTTATTCGTTTGGTAAAAGCTGGATAAATGAGATTTACTATCACTGAAATAAAGGCAATGATTTTACTCAACAACCTAACTGATTGGAAGCAATAACGTTATTAATATATGCATAAATGTTCTCTTTTGTAGCATCTTCCTTTGGTTTGTTTGAATTTCAAGAAAGGCTAATAGAAGCGAATATAAGAAAAGGTTAGTTGTTCACATTATTGAAAATTCAGCTTCAATTCTTTATTAGACAGGCTAAGAGATATAAACTGATGATGAGCAAAATAGCAGGTTTCATTTTCTATTCTAGAACTTGTTTTCATGATCATCAGTATCACCATTATCATCATCACCATTATAATTATAATCATCATGAGCATCATCATGGTCATCATAATTATCATCATCATCATAATTATCATCATCATCATCATTATCATCATCATCATCATCACCTTTATCATCATCATTATCACCATCATTACCATCGTCATCATCATCTTCTTCTTCTCGTTACGCCCCTCACGGGGCCTGAGAATGACCCTAGGGTCAGTAGACCGCCTATTAATTGTTTAGAAGAGATGATTGAGTGGGATACACTCAATCCACTCTGTTACCCCAACAGTTACTTGGCAGAACTGTGGCCTGATCCGCTGAGCCTGTTGTTCACCGCTGGGGGCCTGGTTGGACAGTTTGCCACAAGTTATCAACAACTGCCCCAATTCTGAATCTTTGCTAAATGACTAACTATCAACTTAAGGGCAGTGTCTCTTTGTGCCCGCCCACCACCACGAGGAGGTCTCCAACCATGGGTGGGCATCATCATCATCATCATCATCATCATCATCATCATCATCATCATCATCATCATCATCATCATCATCATCATCATCATCATCATCATCATCATCATCATCATCATCATCATCATCATCATTATCGTCGTACTGAGTGAGCTCAATGCATATATGTTAATATTGAACTTCCTGCATATTTGTTTGTAAGCTTGTTACTCCCCTAAGCAATTTTCTTCTTTCATAGAGGAAATGAACTGCACGGACAAAGTGTGGGAGGACTGTGTTTTCTTCGCAAAGAACAATCTATGCACTATTTACCGAAAAACATTAAGAAAAAGATGCAGAAAGAGCTGCAATATTTGCGGTATGTTCATTAAAGTTTGCTAAACAATTGGGTGTGAACAACTACTTGCACCTATTGTGAGCAGCATCACAAAACCATAAACGTCCCTTTTCTTGAATGGCAGTGTTTTGTCTTGAACTATCGATATTTTTGGTAGCAAAGCAATAATAAACTAATATAAATGCATGTACTTCACTTATGCGCCTAATGACAATAAAACGGTAATACAATTAAACAATATAGCTAGGTCTATAACTTGGACGAACGAAATGCAGAAGTGTTCCAATAAATTAGAGAAAGAGGATAAAAGTACCAAAAACCCCACCTACAAAGCTGATATATCGCTGCAACTTCTGTAAATAGGGATAGAAGAGCTGAGAAACTTGCGTGATTGATATAATGATTAATACGACTTTGATAATAATAATGATTATTGTGGTGATGATAATGGCTTGGAAGTTATTAATCTAGGTAGTGATAGCTATATTCTTCAATCACTGTGATCACGATGACGATCATCATCAATCACTAAGTCATATCAATCTTCAGGAAAGAAGGTAGTGGCTGTAGCTTGAAGAAAGCCCAATACTTTACCAAAATAGCCCACAGGTAAAACGAGCACAGCTTGAAGTGCAGTTTTATGCAGTTCTACCTAAAGGAAGGCCCAGAGACATCTACTTAGGACATACCTTAAAGCTGTTTCAGCTGGAGTGCTTCTTTCTCTTAGCAGATACATTGGACTCTAAAATAGTCAGGAGTGAATTCTACCTAAACTATAATTTTTAGGCCCATAGGATGATGGAAACAATTATTACTTGGTGATATTTAGTATTTAACGTCAATTTCTGCCCTACTCCGATTACATTTCCTTTGAAATGCCAAATGGGCTATAGTTGGCAAAGCTCTATATTTGACTTTTTCACAAATATGTACAGTAAAGCAAAGTATTAATAGCATATTGTGTGTAAGAAAAATAGGGTCATTCCAGGAACTAATGACAAGGGAACCGAGACCAATGAAACAATAATGGTATCTAGCTAAGCCAATTTTTCTGGCGTATGCCCCCTATTTACATTTGTGCTCATAATGATTAAGCTTTAGATGGTGCAACAACGTCATTTAACACAAAACACATCTTTTGATTTAACAATCTGCCTACCTCAGTTTTAAAAAGCTCTTAGATACTTTATTATCTCTTTAAATCTACTTATAATCTTTTAAAGATATTTCAATAATCTTTCTTTTTGATGTAATAACGTAGAATTTCCTCAGATTTATTGTGGTTTCTGAGTTTAATTAAATCAATCACAGAAAAATATCCTGTTATTTGCTACAAAAATGCCCAAAAGAATACAGACCTCAAATGCTGCCAGCTTTTTCTCGACAAATTTATGTAATCTCACCAGCATCTGTATCTAATTATAAGTTTACATGGTTACCCTCCACTTCAAAAAACTGTTTGCAAAGCATTTTAACTCTGATGCATTTATCTTAGATAGAAGGTATCAGTTGTGGTAAAGAATGAGGTAGTTTGATTAAGCATTGCTCTCTTTATACCATTCTGAGCATAGTTAATCGTCCTATAAGTGGTGTTGAATCAGCGGCTGTGCCAACCTCAGCAGATTTACGGAAACTTTCGCAGGTCATTCTCTCTTACGGAAAACTCCCTTTGAAGGTTTTTCCATTCGGAAAATAGAGTACTTTGTGAAAGGGTGACAAAGAGCAATATGACATAAAACAGAATTATGCATTGCAATAAATCTACCACTTCTTCTAATTCTTTCCCTCAGATTCAATTCCTTCTTTTTACCTTGGTGTCTTACGATTTTGCACCTCCTCGCAATAACAGAAAGGTGTCTTGCAACATTGGAATATTCCGTTATTACTAAACAATACCTCCCTTCCGAATCTGGACCAATGATGTATAAAAGTCTAATTGAGCCCTGCTTCCGATACTGATGCCCAGTATGGGGGATAACAATTTTTGGGCATCAGAGTATATGAAGGAACAATCTCAATGGGTACTATGTAATCTCAAAAAGGATTTTCGTGTTCCCCTGTTTACAACTTCTTCAGGACAGAAAAGCTGTGCTTGTAGGGAAGAGTGTATCTGGAATACTCTTCCTAACGAGGTCCAACAGTTAAGTCAATTTTGCTTTTAAAGCTAATTTTAAAAGTGAAGGATCATTTCGCGGCCACATGATTTACTTTCGGTAAAATATATCTTAGCTTCATTTTTTTAAATATTTAACTCTAATCTATTCTATTTTGTATGTAAGTAGTTATTCACGTAATTGGGTCATAATGTGGCAGTTTCGTAAATAAATGTTTATTGCAAACTTTATCCTTTAAAAAGAATTTTAAGTCAAATCATACCAAATAAAATGAAACACCTATATTTTTATATGCCAGCAGATTTATAATAGTTGATGTTGACATATGTGACTTCATGTGTTAAATTAAACCAACATGATATCCAGTGCTCTTTGAATGTTAGCTTGATTGCAATTGCTCAAAGTAAAATTCTGATTATTTTCTTCAAGGTCATGAATTATGTGCCTATTCGGAATATGGCTGTTGCTGGGATATGCTGACACCTGCTCTAGGACCAAATGGATTAGGTTGCCCAAGTAAGAATTTGTCTTTAATAGTCTCTTGTTCTTGGAAGTAATTGAACTAGTTAACTCAATAAATGACCTAGCTTGAATGACACTTTTTAGTGAACTGCTCGCAATGTGTATTGTAACGCTGCTCGCAATGCATAACGAATCTGAAATTACAATTGTGTATCTTAACTGTTCAGCAATCTGCCAGTAAAGTGCATAGAAAAAGTGGTGAAATTGATGATAAATGTGTAATGTGATAGTTTAAGAGTTCATGGGTAAGTTGAAAACTCGTGTTCTGTATATCGCATGGTAAGATGTACAGAAGATGGATAGGTCGAAGTTCTCCAAGAACAATACTTTGGATACTCTCTCATTTGCCCACCAAACAATGGTTACGTGGTGACAATATTGCGGAAGTAAAGGCAGTAAGAAAAGGAATTTCCTCCCTTACCCTCAATGCCAAAGGTCTAGGGTAAGTTTTTTCTATAAAGACACATACCCACCGTGGGGAGTCGTAAATGGACTTGCAGAAACTTTTATGTTGGCGTAGTTTACGAACTACAGATTATTTGCATGTATACAGCAAGATGAAACAAAGTAGTGTATTATCTCCCTTCTTCTTTCTTTTGGTAATAGAATTCATTATAAACAAATCGATGAATGTAGATCATAGAATTCAATGGGAGTGATAGCACATTAATTGATTTGGACTTCACGGATGATATTCTATAATCGGGAAAGGCCGATCGAACATTCAGGATATGGCAACAAATTTTGCAGGAATGTGGCAAAAGAGTTAGACTTCCAGTAAATGCGAAGAAAGCTAAGACGATGGCAGTTTGACTGACATAATCTGGATACTGCAGTAGCTGTAGAAGGAACAGGTTTCACAGATGTAAAAGACATTCTGCATTTGGGCATTAAGGTGGCAGCTGATAAGAATCTGATGTTGACGTCAAGCAAAAATTAATGAAGCTATGGTCGTATGCAATAGGCTTGTAAATCTATTTGGAACTCAAGAGTTATCAGAAAAGTGATCAAGATCAAATCATACTCCTATATTCTAGCTCTTACAGCCTTGTGCGCTTGCAAAACTTTGAAGAAAAGCTGTAAGAGACGAAAATAAAGCTAATATATTCCATGCAATATATCTGTAGAGAATTTTGAAGATTTCCTATAAGGTCATATGAGAAATGAGGATATTATGGGGAGAGCTGCAGGAATACGTTAATAGAAGTTAGCAGGGAATGTATTGAAATTATCAGCATCATGATCAGCAAAAATGCTATGGAATGGATCATGTCAGATTTAGTAAAACAAAGGGAATGGCTAGAGAAAACTTTCATGGAAGATATAGAATTAGCTAACATATCGTTTCGCTCGGTCAAGCGGTGGAAAAAGCACAGTATAGAGTTCAATGGAGAAGTCTCGTTGACGAAAGTCTCCTATGCAACGAGAGGAACCGCGAACCACGAGAGAAAGTCTCATTTTAAAACTGAAGTTATGTAATATAAGAATACAGGATCAATAACCATTTTCGAGGTGCAACGGTTTCCTAAATAATATGCATTTTTTTAAGCCAACGCCTCAATATATGAACTTTTTTAAACTTTAGGGTTTTGGTAGAAACAAAGATATCATTGAAATGTATTACTATGAATAGGTAAATGGGAAACGAATGGAATGAATTAAAAAAGACTATCAGGGTACATTTCATTCATGTAACTAGGTGGCAACAAATGGAAACTTTTCAGCCACTTACTAGGAAACTCAATAGGCAAAATGGTGCTGCATGTGAGCCAATATTCACACGAAACACGGCAACAACTGAGCTATGCAAAAGTATCGATTGTTTAGCAGCCTTAACTAAAAGGGGTTATGTTGACATAACGTTTTAGTGCATCTGTAATTAAAAAGAATCAGTAAGAGTTTTTCCATTTGTAGAATTCACACTTCACCTGAATGCAAAAATACTATAGTAGACATAGAAGTAACATTTCATTAAAAATTAAAATTTGATAACTCATTTGATTTCACGCTTTCTCTTAGTTTCCCCTAAAGAGATTACTGAAAGCTTGTAACAACTGTATCAACCAATGTTTTACTGCTTTCTTATATTTTTGTGCTCTTTCATTCAAAGGGAATTGTCATAACAGATTTGGCCTCCATAAATGCCACTTTCTGAAAGCAAATGGGGCATGTTACAAGTATGGAGATTTGATGCAAAGCATTTGCAAAGGAGCTTGCAACTGTGACTGGTGTATGTTTTTCGTTTACTTTTGAAGATTCCATTATCATCTTTCTAAGCTATTGCTACCTTTTCCAAACGACCATTAACTTTATTAATGAGTACAGTATACAAAAATCGATGTCCAAATATCTATTATTTTCTTCAGATTTAGCAAATCCTGAAAAGAGATGTTCTTTGAGTGGGCATGGATGTTGCTGGGATGGCAAAACGATAAGCGATCCCTATTTTTCAAATTGTCCACGTATGTACCTAAATTGTCCACATATGACGTTGTATTCCTATAAATTATTATGACATGCATCTTCTCTCTTAAATTCATTAGCATTGACTGATCATCCGTTTCCATATTTTCAATGTTCAGTTCTATAGTATCTAAAAAGCACGTTTTACAACACCTCATGTCAAATGTATATTGCTATAAAATTTATGAGAAAATCCTTAATTGAAATTAAAAATGTTAAATTACATGTAATGTAATTAAACAATTCAGAAACAGAAAAAAGAAAAATGTTAAAATGGTGGAATCTTCTTAACTTTGTACCGAGCAAAACTTGGCATGGGTTAATTTCCATATAAAACCCGGTCTTTTTTACTTTAAGTTTGCACTTTTACTAACTTCAGTTGTATTTAGTGAAAGGTAAACTTTTTGCTTTTAGTTTGTAATTTGAATAAAAGGTAAGATTTGATCTATATTGAATATTTCTCTTTCACTGTTCAATTGGTTCTGGGGCTGTGATGTGATTAAACGATTACGATAAATATTTGAACAGATCTTATAATCATTTGGTAAAGCAATGCTATTGACTACCAAGTTGAATAAAGCCATGAGAGAGGTATATAAACTAATTTCAAATTCTTCTATTTCAGCATGTAGGGATTATTTTCCACAGAGAGTTTGCAAAGTATTTATTCACTTATGCACTGAATATGAAGTAAAAGGTGGCTGGCAGATGCGAAAATACTGCCCTAAAACTTGTGGAATTTGCAAATTTTTCAAAAGGGGACTTTTAAATACGTATGTAGAAGATATGAAGAGGGAAGTAGAAATTATCAAAGAAATTCAAAGACATTAAAAATCTAGTAGTTCAATATGATTGGTCATGAATCTCATTATGACATAATGAGCAAATATATTTTTATTTGCACGGTCGTTTTTCTTTCAGATTATCTCCTCTTTGGAATCTTTAAGGGCGGGTTATCAAATCTGCAACTGCCGTTGGTGCCATCCATAAAGTGGGTACGCAGTAAATAACCACTTTTTAAAACTCCTTCCTTTTAACTTACTTGCATGCTTTCTCTCTCCCCTTTTGCGTGCCGAAGTAAATAGCCACTAAAGCTTGACTCATCCACGGCTATGATGATAGAATAAACGCTTTGGTCAATTATCACTTTTCTTTCGTACATGATGGAGACGCAGAAAAATCAATTTGATCATGAATACCTTTCTTTCTTGCGATGTGCAGATAATTACATTACACTGAATGCTACCCAAAATATAAAATGAAAAAAATCAACCCAGACTTTATATTCTGCTTTAAATTAACATCATGATGTATTCGATTTTATTTATGTTCTATTGGAAAGCATTTTGAAACTTAAGAAATCTAAAAAGCTGAGTTAAGACCAGCGAAAGTGTGTACATATGTACTCAATCACCCCCCCCCCTTCCCTATGTATGCACCTGCACGCTTGTAGTTCATGCCCTCCCACTGCTTGCATATATACGTTATGAATAGGCCTTTTGCAAGGATATCATGGACTGTGCTTGCTGTTACTACGGTATATGCTTTCACTGCTATATTTTACACTTACTTATAAGGGGTGTAGCTAATGGCTTAATTTTCTCAAATTCCTTATTTTTGAACTTCTTTGACATTATGCTGCAAAAAGTTCCTTAATAGTGTCTTGATTTTAATAAAAACTTTAGAAGTTTGATAATAGCACAGAATAAGAAAGGTTCGGAAGTGTTTTATAACTTGTTGCTAGAAAAAATTGTTATAAGGATTACTAAGAATTCATGCAAGTTAGACTGCATTCAATGTAAACGGCTTCCTAAGTTTTGACTGCTTTGTGGTCATCAAAATTTGTTAGTAAATTGAAGGCTTTTTAGAGGTTTTGCCTTTAGTAGTACCAGGCCCTTACCATTTTTAGCTCTCTACATGTAGGTTCCTCACACAGTGGCCCATTACAAACAATCCCTTTATTTGAAAAAAATTCATTCCCGGAGACAATGGAATAAAAGAAGTTTAAATGCGGTTTCATAAATAAATGCAGCAATTCTGCTAAAATAAATAGTTTTATTCATTCTTATTTAATCACAGATTATTGTAAAAGCTTATTGTAAAGTCTTCATAGCTCCATACAGAAGCATGTTGAACTAAATATTCAATTGAAATTTTGGGCGTTGGCTGTAGGAGTAGAAAAGCACCTTTATTGGACAGGCTGTGTCAAAGTCCTTATGGAGCTGCCTACAAGAATGGAATAGACTTGACTTGCACAGTACGAATGGAATTCACTGTAGACAGTGGCACAGTCATAAGAAGGTGTGGGAACAATCACCCCCCACTTTTGGAGCAAGATGGTCAACGAGATTCCTATAAAATTGAATTAAAGGATGCCTCTTCAAAATATTTTCTGCCGAGAGCTTTCTGTTTTAGTGTAGCTATCATAAAATTATCAGAATTTCTTATTGCCAGTGGTCGACCTGATGTTAGGGAGATGCATCTAAACCAAAGTAAATGACATTGCACCACAAATTCTCTTTTGGCTACGCTCATTGACTTTTTTCATTGGTTACCCTCATCTCCACTTTATTGGCCTTGGCCACTTCTCTGATTGTAGATGATAGGTCTATATAAACAGTTATCCTTCCCATCCAATATCTCGATTTGGTTTCTATATTCTTCATTTTGTGTTCTACTAAAAGTTCTTGGCTGCTAGGACCCTATGGTGTAGATTCCTTTGCAAAATGCTTTGTCACTTGATAAACTTGAACTTAGCTATTTTTAGCTCTGCAGTCATATCTAGACAATGGCAGGTTCAAGAAGATGCACACACCTTGGGCGAAGCTTTCGAACTGAGCTTTCTGCATACAGTAATTCGCTAAACCATTTGCGTAAAATTGAAATACAAGATCAATTAAAACTGATCAGTATAAGCTGACGGTCTTTTTCAGTTTTGCTTGATTAATCAATCTGTACACAAGATCAGTCAAAAGCTGATGACCTAGTTTTATCCATTCCTCATTTTCATGGTGAACAGTAGCAGGAGAGGCGATACAGTGGCTGAGAGATTCGATTACTTAATTCTAATTTTGTTACAACTATCAGCGTTGCTCGAATAAATCAGAAGGCACACTAGCTTTGCAGTTATCTGAATCGCACTTACTTAGCAAATAAAACAATGTTATGTTGCAAGGAGTTACTCTTAACTCCCAGCTGAAGTGTGATTATCTTGTAACAGCCTTCTGAACCTCGACTAAGGTAAAGTCCTCTATAGCACATTTATTTTGTCTAATCTTAATTACTACCGTTTAACCTGAATGTACCAAGGTAAGACATCTAACAAATCAGATGGATGCTATTCAAAATAGAGCATTAAAATTTTGCACAATGACTTCAATGTGCGAATCAAAGCACCTTTTGATAGAGCAACTGAACAACAATCACTTGTGGTTAAAAAGTGTTGCACAGGCTGATCCAATATGGCACCCAGTGAAAGTCACAGGTTGACCATAACCACAGCCTCTATCTGAAAGCCAGAGAGACCTGTGGTTAATGTTTCGGCGGTAAAGTACTTGTTGGAATGCTTACGTGAATTTGAAGAAAAAGAAATTCTTAATGCACAGAAACGAATATTTTTCTCTCCATTTTTGTCCAGAAACGGAGCAGTGTCAACGTGGTATCCGTTTTTGTGAGCAGTGTGAACGCACAATATGAAGGTGATTTGTGAGTGGCCAAGTCGTTAGCGCGCTTGACTGCTGACCGGAACATCAATGGTTCGAGTGGAACCCTCGGATCAGAATTGGAATGCTTACTCACTGTCCACCCAGCAGCAAATGGGTACTTGGTGGCAACACTGGGGAAGTAAAAAGGCGGCGAGGAAAGGAACTGGCCACCCTAACTCACTGTACCGACGGCTCAGGACAAGTGTCCTCTCTAACAGGCACTCCTTAACATAATCTTTTCTCTACGAAGGCAAAATCAACAAAATAGACGAAGAAATTAAGTTGCTAGCTCTCGCCGCTTAGACTTCTGTGAATTAAAAGACAATCCTAGGTTTGATTTCTTGCATTAGAATCTTCATTTCATATGGGAGATAAGCAAACTCGCAGTCTATGGATTTTTTACTGAGGAATGTTGAGCAAACACAATTCTCAACAAAGCAGAAATATCATGAAAAGTAGGCGATTGTGAACGAGGAAGAGTTGCGGTAAAAGGAGATTAGATATCGCCTTCTATGGTGTGAGTGCTGTCGACGTGCTGCGATGACGTCGTAATTTGTTTGCAACAGAGACTAATCTGATGAATACGAAGATGATGCAAAACATATTAAAATACGCCGCTTATGTAGGGGCACTGAGTCAAAGTTCAAAATTCTAGCACTGTCATCTCTCTGGTCCCTCTTTGCTACAGGCCTGACTTAAAAAGAAGAAGAACTATCAAAATTTCGCTACTTTGAAGTCTAAGAGTGATTACAATAAGATCTATTCAGCAAAAATGCAGAAAATTGGTCCACACTATTCCAAGAAAAAGGGCACTGTTGTGTTTTTGAAAGAAAGTGGCAGGGATCTGGGCCCCCAGAATCCCCGTAGTTACGCACCTGCTCTTTAGATTTGGATGTTCAGTAAGTGAGCAACTACTTAATCCCAATTCAATGACATAATTAATTAAAGCTTTTTAGTACAGCTTTTGTCAATTAGGAATTATCCAAATCTAACCAAAGTATAGTCTGTGACTGTATCAATGCCTTCCTCTGGTTGAGTATTCTTGTAAAGATTCTTACTACCATTATTGCAAATATAGCACCCCTGTGTATTGTATTTGATGACTGTCTTGTGTCCAAAATGTAAACCACTTTCAGTGCAACCGCTTCCACTTGAAGAGAATGCGGGGCACTGAACAGATATAACCCCCGTCGAATCCACATTCAGTGGATCTGAATCAGAAGCAGGTGATCCATCGGAGGCTGTCATTGTTTCAACAATACCATTCAGGCAGCATTCAAAAGTGCACGTATTTCCGGACAGAATCTGCCCATGGGAACTTAGTGGACATGTGGCCTTTGTGTCATCGATAGCGTAGGCTGCACTGACCAGTGCCAAAATGAAAATCAAAACCATTATTGCCTACGGAAAATACATTCAAATGCCCTTAACATAATGTGCGTCACACCATTCTTACATTCTGTGATGTTTGGCCATTTAAATACTAGAGACATTTCACCTTGAACAAAGAATTATGCTCAATGGATTGAGTTTCTTAACTGACAACAAAAGAAAGCCTGAAAGCGAATAATTTACTAGAATGTAAAACTTAAATGATAGAGTAATAAACTTTATTTTAATTATATATTCCTTCAATCATATGAAGTACAAACAAGTATACTGTAGAAATTTTCCATACCTTTTAAGTGGTAATTACTTCCAAATCAAAACGACTATGCAGTTGAATTAAGTTTGTGATTCATTCACTTGATTACACATCCTTATATAGCATTTTGTAATATCTAAGGAGTGCCGGCAAGATACCTGTAATAGGGGGCATGACAACGTGTCCCGCATCATTCAAGGCAAAGCTTTCCGTACTGGCTACGAATGAAAGGTTACCAGAAGTTTGCATCGTACAAAAACATAAGTAAATTGAAAAAAAGAATAAATGAATACATAAAGAAATAAACGAACGGTTACTGATGGTAATGAATGAACTGAACAAAAGGAGAGTACTGTAAAAAGGAATGGAAATAACTTAATTGGGAGAATTTACTCGGCACTTTCAAATGTTTGGTAACCAAGAGTGATACAAAATTTCATTCAAGTATGCTCACTGCACAGAAACTCAAATTTTTAGTTTATATGATGCCCGAAAGCCTCGCATAACCGACTGTACTGTAATGCATTGAACAATAATTCGAATGATCGGTTCCATATCAAATAGTTTCTCTCATTTGTCCTAGAGTAAAGAGAACTTATCATAATTTCCATTACACCGTCTGGCATTATTCATAAGTATTTTTCAAAATTCATATTAAAATATGCATAGTGTTTATAGTTAACGGACATATCATCCATACTAGGATGTGCGCTGAAAAACTCATAGGCCATTGGGGTTCATACGTATTCTCTATTGTTCTACAATCCAACAGTTAACTATTGGTTCGTTCTTGCGTTTCAAATAAGCCTTCACTTCCATTGTTAGCTAATACCTTGATGTTCATTCCAAATGATTTTAAGACCTTTTCAACAGACACGATTGAAAACTGGTCAGAAGAATTATCCGAGAAATCAATGGACGGTAAATAACATTTCAAGCAGAAATTCAAAATTCGAGTTACTTTTAGATTTAGACTAGTACCTCTCTAAAATTTAACCACGGTACATATTTTATACTTTTTAAAAATGATTTCAAGGCTTAATGTTGGTTCTACCGATTATAATCGATTTATAACCGATTATAATTATACGATAATTATCTATGCTCTGAAATCTTGTTTTTCTTGCATCTGTATTCTTGCTCTCAATTGCATTTTTGAGCTTGCTTTGTAATACCTTGAAAATCAACAACAAAGATCCAACGGCGAAACCACACTAATCGATCACGGACTGCACATAATGCCAACTCACATGCCACTAGAATACTAAATACTTATTTTGTTAACATTATGAAATCTCTTTACAAAAATGATGCAGATATTGAGATTAATCTATTACACGCATTTTTTATAAGAAACCTAGCTCTAGGCCTAGTACTAAAAGTGTCGTAATTTTTGGCTACATTTTAGTTCTAAAAGTTTCTTAAAACTTTCTTAATTAAATGAAAAAGATTGCATTGAAAAAGATATAAAACACGTGGATGTAGCAAACTATTAGCATGATAGCAAACAAAAGACGTTAGTGCGGCTCTAAATCTGAATCAACCTCATGTCCACATCATTAATTTCGGTAAACTTTATATAATCTTCACTTTGGTTCTCGAAAAGGATACGGTATTGGTTCAGTTTTGCGTTGAACTAGGTAATGGTTCCAATGTGCCATTTGTCAACAAAAATTCGTATATCTTCCTTTCAACCAAAGGATCGTTCTCACATCTTTCTCAAACAATCTATTCTAGTTGACACTTGTTACATTCGTGGAGGAAATATATATGACAAACCCCAAACTTTGAAATAAGACAGAAATTTCTAAAAGTTCCTAATTTGTTGGGTGTCTAGTACTAGGTTGCTTATAAACTGGTTTCTTATAAAATAAACATGCAAACATGTACTAATAGAAGGTATAGATCAGTGGTTCTCAAATTCTTCAAATTATTTTTCATGGCGGTCCTCAGTTGTATGGTGATACTTTCTTGAAGTAGGGTACCCCGGAGGGGACAAACATATTTTATGACTACTCAACTTTTACGGAAAATACTTATTAATTTACTGTGGCTTATAAAGCTATGAGTTCAGCAAGCGAAGACAACCTCTCATGGTCCACTGAGAGCCTTCTTTGTCCCAGTGAAACCCTTCACAGTCCCCCAAGGGAGTGCGGGCCTTCCAGTTTGGGAGCCAGTGGCCTAGATAATCCATTTGTTATAGCATTGACAAAAAATAGTCACAGTCGAGCTTCAAGTGTATTAAATGAGAATGAGCAAAAGTAACAACTACCCGAAATGGATAGTTATATCCGGAAAATTCACCTGCGACTGAATAAATATTAACCAAAAATTCAAGAGGACCGCTCATAACTTTAGGCAATATCCTATACAGAATTATTTAAGTATATGAAGAAAGTGTTCCTGAATTATTTGGTGTGTCGATAACGGACAAATATCGTGTATGGGTTGAAATACATTACCTATCAAATGAAACTAGAGAGGTGTTATGTGAAATCGGAACATTTAAGATTGAATGTTATAGATGGAAATGATGCAACTGAAGTTGATGTTCATCGGCTAGAATTAACCGATTGAAATTCACCTGCTGAAATTACGATGCCAGACCAATCCCAACAACGGATTTTGCTCCAATCAACCTGTAATTTGATTGACTATCTAGAAGTTCTTGGAGCAATTTGCTTCAACTGGAGCAAAATCTAATGATTTGATTGGATATGTACTCGCGTGTGGTATCATGAAACAGTTTCAAAAAGCTCTAAATAGAAAAGGAGTCTGTTTTAAATGTAACAAAGAAGAGTTCCCTAATTTGAGTGCTGAGCAAATTAAAAAGTGTGTAATTGTTGGACCTCAAATCAGAAAGCTTACCAAAGACCCCTAATTTTTTCTACTAAGACATATATGGAAAAAATGCATAGTTTTCTTTTTCAGAAGTGGAAGCAAAGTTTCTTGGCAATACTAAAGATTCTGACTACTAGAACATTGTGGAAAACATGCTGACTTGTTTTCAAGCACTCGGTTATCGCATGAGTTTGAATGTTCATTTATTACAGGCATATTTGAGTATTTTCCAAAATACCTGGATGATATGAGTGAAGAACATGGTGAACATTTTTACCAGGAAATGAAAACTATGGAAACACTGTATCATGATGGCGGTCTACCGTTGATGCCTAAAACTCGACTGTGAAAATAGCGAAGCAGCAAGACAATAAAATAGAAGAAAATTCATGCCTCACACGATTATAGACAAACAATCGTTTGAATAAAATTCTTCCGAGTAAGCAAACAGAAACATGTTCTGTTTGAGTCTTAGTAAATGCGTTTTTAAGAAAAATTAATTTTGATTTTGTGAGAAAGTATGATATGATAGGTGAATTCTGACTACAGATTTGGATGCACAGTCATCTGTTAGTGTGATGAACATAAAAAGGCTGCAAAATGTCGCCTAGATAATTATATTTTGAAGTTTTATTCTTTCCAAACAGCAAACAACCGTTTCTATGAGCTAACATTTTGCTTGTTACTGTTTTTCTAAGAGATTGTAATATTACTCCCTGTGAAACAAAGGTTTGCTTTAGATCATTTCAGTCAAAAATTCTACAAGACTAAATGGTAGCATGAACTGCAGTTTATCATCTCTTGCAACTGGATTTCAGTGCTTATCCCCCACACTCTTTCTCCATTTGCCAAGAGCCAAAGCTCAAAATCCTTTCCCTTTCATTTCTGATCAAACCAAGGGGACATGAGTAATAAATATGAGAAAGAAGAACGAAAAACATGTTAAATCTTAATATTTGCATAGCTTTTAAAATTTCCATCACTACCCATTATAGATTTGGTGTTAAGCAAGTAAGTAATAATTTTACATCTTATGTGTTGGAGTGTTTGATATCTGTCCACAAAGTATATTTTTGTTATCTCACAGTACTTATCCAAATCTAACTAAGGTGTAGTCAGTTACTCTACTACCACTTTTGAATCCTGGATTATAGTACTTGACTTTCATACCATTATAACAAATGTAACAAGCAATTGGATTGAATTTGATTACACTTCTGTGTGGGAATCGCAAACCACTCTCAATACATCCTTTTCCTCTTGAACGAAATGCACTGCATAAGGAGAAGAAGCTTCTGTAACATGGAGGGCTGCACTGACAAGTGCCAGAAGGAAAATCAAAATCGACATTTCCTACAGAAAAGTAAAGTCAATCATATAACGTCATATTTTCAGCATCATCTACTAAACGTTAGAAACACAATAGAGCAAAATGTATCAGAGATCTGGATAATGAAAGAATGGCAAAAAATAGATCTAACTTACTAATAATGTTTTGCCAAAACATGAGCACTTGAAATTCGAAATATAGAAACAAAGAACCTGAATGAGGAAGTGCTGAAATACCAAAGCGTTTCTTCATTTTGATTAGGCATAATAAATACAGAATAAAAACTATGCAAAAATCTAATACCTGTATGTGACGGTAACCGACAGATGGAAAAAACCTTAACATGCAGCTCTATAAAGGGTGTGATTGGCACACCCTTATATAGGTTATGTTACAATAAAAGAATGCGATGAGAATAGTTGCAGCAGGTGTTATTTGATAGCACACCCTTATATAGGTTATGTTACAATAAAAGAATGCGATGAGAATAGTTGCAACAGGGGGTATTATAACTTGCCCAACTTCAGGCAATGTATGGTTATTGTGTAACTTAAAAAAGAAAGTTAAAGTTTAACTTTTGGTTTTACACTTCAACATGTCTTGAATATTTGAAATAAAGTCGTGCTAGTCTACAAATAATGCAATGTGTAGCTGACGAGAGACAATGAAAAGTAGATAAATTACTAAGTATATTAAGATGTGCAGTAGGAATTATCTTGAGCTGAGAATCAAAAAGGAAGCAAAAATAGCTATAAATCAATAGAAATAGCTATATATGAATATAATAGAATGTGAGTTTATAGAATAATCAAAGAATGAAAGAATGAGTGAATGAATGAATAAAAAGATATTCAGGAATTAGTGCATGAACTAATCAATAAGGAGACATATTAACAGTTTCTGACAGTAATATCTGAATGGAATGAATGAGAGTAGAGCAAAGTAAACTATCTAGAATGGAATAATTGACCCAACACCCTAGAGTTATTGGTAACCAAGAGAGACACAAAATATCATTCAAATATTTCCAGCAAAAATGCTCAACCAATTCCATGAAATTTGAAGTATTCAAGTATGACGACTGCTTTGTAAAAATTGCAGCAATTTTTCCCTGTCGAATATTTTCTCTCAGTTGCCCATGTTTATCAAATTGTTGTTTCACCTACTACAAAACTTAGTTTTGAGTAGTTATTTTATCTTGTGTTATCTACCTTAGGAATACATATTTTACTTCAGGAGTTGTTACAGATAATATTGTAGGGATTTATGCGTACAAAGAGTGCTTTTCAAAATTCCATTATACAACGGAGCATTAGTCATAAAATGAGTTCTAAAATAAACTATTTAAAGTATACTCATTGAGTTCATATTCTTATTTATTACTGTTTCCCGATTCATCCATATCAAACAAGAAAGTGTTATGATTTTCTTACCCTAAATCAAACCTAGAATTTTCCAAAAGAAGTTCTCACTATTCTGCGTTTCAATTGCGGAATGAGATACCTCTCCAAATAAGGAATAGTCCCACAACTTTCGTGTTGAAAAGAAAACTCAAAGAGCACTTGCTAGGAAGAGCAGCACTTGCTTGACTTGTGTGTCATAGTTGGACTATTATATTTTAGTTTATATATTTATGTATTTACACTGATAGGGATTTGTGGAAAGAAAGGTCAATTTTTATTTTGTTCTATAAGTAGTTAGTCTAAACCAGGATATTTTACTACAAAGTTTGTTTGCAAATAGCCAACTGTAAATAAAAGAATTGCATCATATCAAACAAAAGAATGCAGATGTGGCCTTGTGATCTAACAGGAATTTTTCTCTATGATAGATGCGAAAGTGAAATGTATGAATTATCAAAAGTTTCCTTCATTAACTATTTAAGTCATTATTTTTTTTGGATTATAGAATTTTCTTGTACTATTCAAGTTAAGACAAAACTGACAACAGCTCCATTAAAAATGGGTCGTATGTTGCTACTGGAGATCATACATGTGCTGCAGGATTGCCAAATACGCTAAGACATAAGCCTTTTATGCTAATCTCCTAAGACAGTGTTATGTAAAGATTGTCGATTTTAATCAATTTTCTTTTGGCACAATAATATTGTCTGCTTGTTTATTAGAAATCCCAATGTTTCTTGTGAATAAAAGTTATATGAGAATGCATTGACAGTTTGTTTCAGCATTGTGGTGTGGATGTTATTTGATTCATCGATATGTGACTGGTTGATTGAATGATTGAATGATTGATTGATTGATTGATTGATTGATTGATTCATTGACTCATTGACTCATTGATTAGCAAAACAAACCAGCTGCCTATAGTTACATGTCCGTGAATAGGTGCCTGGGTGTGCATGGATTCGAGTGAGTAGGTGAAGACTTGAGTGAGTGATTGAGCGATTGAGCTAATAAGTGATTGAGTGATGAGCGAGTCATTAGATCAATCATGGAGCATTTCAGTGAATAAATGTATAATGGATGAGTTGATGATTATCAATGTATCTACTAATCCACTAATCCACTAATCCACTGAACTGTTTCACTAAGCATTTAATTGATCATGAGTAGATGAGCATTTACCTTAGACTCACAGTTGCGTTACAGACCTAGATCAATTTTATGCTTAATATTGTTCGAATGCTTGTTGAAAGTTCTTGATGCATGTTAAAAGTTTCATTGTAAACAAAAGTTGTCATTTTTTATTTAGTGAGAGGTGATTAAAATCAAATGGTTCAGAGCCTTCACATAGACTGTCTCTTTGGCAGGGGGGGGGCCGCTGCTGGTGGTGTGGGGGTGTGACACTCCCACAAGAATCGCAAACTGGCAAATTACTCAGCAGATTTGAGATTTTAAGCTGTCTATGCTGCAGACATGGCAAAAAACAAGTAAGACTGCCGAACGATATAAAATTTTTCGTAAGTGGGGTTAAACAAATGCTCAAAATACAGTTGATCAAACTTCATAAGGCAAAGATTCATGGTGGTTTTATTTTTATTGCACTTACTTTCATTCAAGCCTGAGAGATGCCTCTTAGCCAATTTAGAGGGTGCAATTTAAAAAGTTTTCTCTCTTGTCGGACCCAGCCATGATGGATCTTCCTAGATCACTAAATAAATTTATTAGTTTCCCAGTTACAAACTCTTTGCAACATTGATATAGTTGAAGGCTATGAGATTGTTGCCTGTCAATGATAGGGTTTATCAGTGAAGAACTGGTCACCATAGCGACTCTGGAAGCATAAAACTGAAATGTTTAGCGGAGGACCCCTAATAAGTTGCGGTTTTTAGTCCATATATTTCTTACATGCTATCTCGCTAAATTAATGTTGTTGAAGATCAATCTTTTATATGAAAATAGCCATATAAGAAAAACCTTAATTGCATGCAGTATACGTGATCTACTCAGCAACTTGAGACCTGAAAACCCCCCAAGAAGATTCTCTAGCACCGCTTCTGCTCTTCGAACTCTAAATGTTGTCCTATAATGATCTAAGTTTCTGAATTTAAGTTTTTGAATAATCGATTGTAGTCATATACCGTCTTAATTAATCCAAGAAACTTATCTTCTTAAGGCAATTTGTCTTAATTCTATTCCTTGCAGCATTTAATTTCCCCCTCTCAATTTCTGTCAGTTTATCATAGCAAAAGCTCAATTCATTTAATTTCCTATTCTTTTCATGATAGTGAAGCATTTAACAACAGTGATATGGAATTGATGAATAGATAATATTTTTAATAATGAGATCTATTTAATAATCAACATATTCCTTATCATTAATATATCTTTACACTTGGTCACTGGCTAAATATTCAGTTCCAGCAAGATTAGTGACAATTTTTAATTAATGTACCCACACCATACTTGTTGTCTTAATCAATAATTATCCAAATCTAACCAAAGTATACGATGTGACTGTATGATTGCTGTTAGTCTCTGATTCAATGTAGTGGACATTTCTTCCATTATTGCAAATGTAGCAAGCAATATTATTGAACTTGATGACTCTTCTGTGGCGAAATTTATAACCACTGTCAGTACAGCGCCTTCCTCTCTTAGGAAATGGTTGGCATGTTTTAAAAGCAAATTGAGCATTTGATCGAGCACTGTCCAGTCTCATGGTCCTTACACGACGATTAAGGCAGCACTTGATTTCGCAAGTATTTCCTGACAAGATGCGACCATGCTTGCGTCTTGGACATGAAGGAGAGGTAGCTTGTTCAGTGACTTGTGCTGCACTGACAAGTGCCAAAAGGAGTATGAAAATCATAATTGCCTGTAGAAAAATGAATCCAACATTGTAAATCATATTTTCATGCATGTATGTGATAAATATATATATATATATATATATATATATATATATATATATATATATATATATATATATATATATATATATATATATATATATATATATATATATATATATATATATATATATATATATATATATATATAAAAGAAAAGTTAACCATTCTGTTGGTAAAGGTGCTCAATGTCTTAGGACAGAGCTATATCTAACTCAATAGCAAGTACACTACAGTGCTATTGACAGTGTTACTTAAAGATTCACGGTTGGTGCGATCTTCAGACAACTTGCCTATAAAATTATATATGCACTATCAAATATACAACCTGTCTTTAAATATAAATATACATATATAATATATATAAATAATATGATATATATATATATAGATATATAATATATATAAATAATATATATATATATATATATATATATATATGTATGTATATATATATATATATAGTTATATATACATTTATATATTTATACATATATTATATACTATATACTATATACTATATACTATATACTATATACTATATACTATATACTATATACTATATACTATATACTATATACTATATACTATATACTATATATGTACACGAAATGAGAACTGATGTAATTCATGATGTAGAGTGCAATGTTAGCTAAAGATTTCTAACAAACATTTACTAGGCAAACTCACAAATTAATTGACATGGATACATTAATGCACATAATTCATATTCTAGGTCATGGAAGCCAAGTTAAGCCATGCCACATGCGCTAATTTGCAGTGCTTCTGTATTCAGCTAAACATCAAATAAGTCAATTTATAATACACGTAGATTTGTAATACCTGTTTGTGATGATTACCTCGAAACCAAACTTAACATGCAGCTCCAGAATGAGTGTGGTCTATCTATTTGATTACTTCCCCTTATATAGCTGTTGTTACATTGAAAGAATGCCAGGAAGACACTTGAGACAGGGGGTAGAATAACAGTACCAAGGTCACACAAGATATTGGTATCACTACCTCTAGCTCATATGAAGGTGTAATTTAGTAGTCAGCATATCTTATGAACCTAATATATAACCATGAATAGAAAACTGTGATGTGTAACTTGCTATTAAATGGAATTGAACAGGGACAAAAAGATGAATTTCAGAACCGCATATGTTGTGTTGTAAGACCTATCTGGATAAGAGAATAGAAGGAGCAGAAAAGTACTTTGGGTGAGCGAGCGATTGAGTAAATGACTGAATAAATGGATGAATGAATGAATGAATGAATGAATGAATGAAGGAATGAATAAGCGGGTGAAAGAATAATGGAAAAATCGGATAACTATTTATGGTAACAAATGAATGGTTTTAAAGAAGGGTAAGAGATGAATGAAACATCAAGAATCGAACGAGCGATATAACACCCCAGAATTGTTGGTAACTAAGAGTGGAATCAAACATCACTCAAATATGTCCACGGCAAAGATGCTTCACCACTTTTATGTTTGAAGCCTTCATATATGCCGAATGCATTTTAACGTTTCGAATATTGAGTCCATATCAAATATTTCCTAATCTAATCTCAATATAAAGAGTATAATTCATTGAGTTATTGACTCGTAAGTGTACAAAGGGAACCTTTCCGCTATTTTCATTATACCAAATGGTGCCAGATGGTATAGTGGCTTGGGGGCAAGGGACTATACTATCCTAGCACAGAATCAGTCTAAAATTTGATATTTTGCTAGTAAGTCAGAACGTTTTGTATTACAATTACCAATGCCATTTTGTTGCAAAATTTTTCTGACGTTTGGTGCTTTTTTGGAGAATTGTCAGAAAACTATATTTCTACGCAGATAGATATCACTAAATCATTCCAATTCTCTGAAATATGGATATTATATATCTTAATTCCTGGAGGAAGATAATATAGATACCATGTATTAAAAATCCCAACTGCAAACTTTTACTGGAAATCAAGATTTATAGAGCGTTGAAACGTTCAATGTTAATGTATACTTTAACTGCATATACATTAATTGGAAAAAATTTCTGTGTAAAACTTTCGGTGGATAAATGATGGGTGGAAGAAATTTCGGTGAAATTTGAGCCATGTCGGTGAAAACTTTCGGTACTGTCATTTTAGCAGAAGGACTTTCAAATCTGGCTTTTTCCAACAGAAACAGAACGAAATGGGAATATTTTTATAACATAATATATGGTCAGAAACGAAAGAGACAGTAATTTGCAAGTTGCAAATGAGTCCTCTGATTCAAGTTTTTCTGATAAAACACAACACAGGCTAACAACAAAATCTAAGTTCTATCTTCGTTTTTGCTGAGTTGCTTCTCCTTGTAACCAAACTATATTTTTAAGTATCGGCCAAACAGCGATTTCAGGGGTATAGCACACCTCAAACTCCTTATGCCTGTTGCAATGCCCTTGCTGGCCAATGATTAGTCAAAAAATTGCTTAGTGGTTTTTTGATTGTTTTAAACTATGTTTAGTAAAACTATAAAGTGAATGAAAGAAAAGATTGAAGCAAATTTTCCTGACAAAAAGCTTGATCTAGTGAGCTTGAAACATCTTTGTAATAGCTCTCGTTGGATTCAGAAAATTTTTTTCTATTTTATTATCTTTCAATCGAAACAATAAATTCAAAGAAAATAAAGCCAAATCTCTGTTTCATCCACTTGTAGCTGTTTTACTAGTAATGGTTTTAAAGTAGGGTGCTTGCATAGGACTGAAGTTGTTGGGTGGTTTTTCAAACTTGCTATTTAAAGCAATTTTCGTTATTGTTACCTGCATGCTGGAAGATTTATTGATAATAAACAAGTATAGTACAAATCTCTTTTGAGATCATTGGTCCCCTCAGAGTCTGAATTACGTAGGGTTGACTGTATTGTTATTAATGAGAATGAATCACAGACATGCTTCTTATAATGCTTTAAATAAACAGTCATAAAGAATTTGATGTTCTAAAAAAACTGTGATGCTGTATTGATAAACTCGAGTTACCACAGCAACTTACATAACACATGAAGCTTATACAGGGGTGCCGTCCTGAAAAGTTGAGAAAGGGCCTGAGCTATGAAGGGACCTGAGTTATGAAGGTACTTGAGTTATAAGCTACTTCTATGAACAATACCTATGGCCACAACCGGTTGTTCATTCAAACTGTTCAAATGTAAGTACAAGCAAAAGTATAAATCATTTAAATGTAATTGACATAAAATATACATAAAGCTGTACCAGCGAGTTGCTTCATTCTATTAAGTTAGGAACTCGCCTAACTGGAAGAAACCCTCTTCTTTTAGCAAGGGATTTCAGCCCCCAGTCTCCTTCCACAGCATCCCCGAATTCATAGAAAGTAATTTACTGCAACCCACATTCATCCAAAAGTTTGTCTTTGGCGCAGAAGAGTGGAAAAACTCCTGACAAACCATAAAACGCGAAAGTTTAGTCAGTATTTTATCTGTCACTAATTATCCATTAGGCTTTCATTAAGATGTTTGGCTATGACTGGATCTTGTAGCTTTCTCTGCATAAATTATTGCTAACGGGGTATCGAGTAGCTACAACGTAGTAAAAGGTTTTTAGTTTATTTTCAAGGGCACCAACCTCTTTGGACCTCATTAGATTTAAATGCGGTTTTGCCGATGGTCAAATTTGATTCCTTTCACTTATAATTCTAATCAACCTAATGGGGGTACTTAAAATCAGTGATAAAAATACAAAGAAGGACAACAGTATTAATCTTCAAATCTGTTAATACTCAAAATCTGCAAAATCTCAAAATCTGATGTCTTAACTAGCAATTATCCAAATCTAACCAAGGTATAGCCTGTGACAGTATTGATGTTCAGCAGGTCTGGATCAGAGTAATGGACTTTCATGCCATTATTGCAAATGTAGCAAGCAATATTATTGAACTTGATGACTCTTTTGTGTCGAAATTTATAACCACTGTCAGTACAACCCCTTCCTATCCAAGGAAATGCCTTGCACCTCTGAAATACAGATTTAAATTTTGATGGCGCACTGACCAGTCTCATGGTTCTAACATGACGGTTAAGGCAGCACTTGATTTCGCAAGTATTTCCTGACAAGATGCGACCATGAAAAAATCTTGGACATGAGGTAGTTTGTTCAGTGACTTGTGCTACGCTGACAATTGCCAAGAGGAGAATGAAAATCATAATTGCCTGTAGAAAAATGAATCCAACACTTATGCGTATATAGATACATGCATATGTACATATATATATATATATATATATATATATATATATATATATATATATATATATATATATATATATATATATATATATATATATATATATATATATATATATATATATATATATATATATATATATATATATATATATATATATATATATGAGAAAGACTAAAGTGGATTATATAGTTTGTATCGTACAGCTAAGGATTCGTCGCAAATGTGAACGTGAAATGTCCATATGTTAAATAAACACCTTGAAATATCATTCGCATTCTGCAACCTAGAAACTAAATGAGACAATATCGAAAAGTAAAGTCACTTTGTTATTCCAGTATATGTAACATCTATAGAGTAATAAGGCATGTTAGCTCTTCATACCTGTAATCGAAGACTCTCCAAGCCAAGCTTAATATGCAATTTTTGAAGCCTATGACTCACCTGTTTTTTCCCACAGCCTTATATAGCCTTTGTAACATTGAAAGAATGCCAGGAAGAAACTTGTAACGGGGGTAAGACAACATGGCTAGCACCATTCAGAGTACTCCTATTATTACTTTATGCCATTTCATTTTAACTCATATTTTCTGATTTATGTAGGTTTTTTATATTTGAGGTGGAATCTTGTTAGTCTACATAATTAGAATGTTCAGTGAAGATGATAAACATGATATTTAGTGAATAGAACATGGAAGAAGCAAGCAAAGGAAATTATGAATGAATATGATATTGTCTGAGAAATATCTGGAAAAGAGTTTGATGCAAACAAGGAATGCTTGTAAATGAGCGGATAGGTGAGTATATTAACTGAGAGAATGGATGAATAAATGAATTGACCGGTACGCGAATGAACAAAGGAAGTAGTGAACAAAAATTGATGGTAATAATTGAAATAAAAAGAATGAGAATATTTACTCAAAGCCTCCAAATGGTTGGTAACCAAGAGTGAAATCAGAACTCAATCAAATATGATAATTATAAAGAAGCTCGACTATTTCTAAGACGTTTGAAAAATTAAGGTATACCGACTGAATAATAAGGAATGGCAGGTATTCCCCAAGGAGTACAGACGTGATTTTCATACTGGTGTTGAAACTGAGCCTTAAGTAAATAGCTTTAAATCAACTTCAGTTCAATTCTTCAACGTATGCTTCATCTTCATAAAAGTCTATCTTTCCAAGTAAAACAACAATTTTTAACATGTTGTATTGAAAACAGGATAGTTTGACTGAAGTAAATTCAACTTCACTTGCATATCATCATCATCATCATCATCATCATCATCATCATCATCATCATCATCATCATCATCATCATCATCATCATCATCATCATCATCATCATCATCATCATCATCATCATCATCATCGTCATCATCACCATCATCATCAACATCTGTCTGTCTGTCTGTCTGTCTGTCTGTCTGTCTGGCTGGCTGGCTGTCTGTCTGTCTGTCTGTCTTTCTGGCTGTCTGTCTGTCTGTCTGGCTATCTGTCTGTCTGTCTGTCGGTCGGTCGGTCTGTCTTTTCCTGTACGCCCCTTATGAGGCCTAGACCGACCCTAAGGTCAGTGTCGCCTTCAAATTGTTTAGAAGAGGTGATTGAGTCGGCTACGGTCAATCCACTCTGTTACCCAACAGCTACTTATCAGAACTGCAGCCTGAAGCTGCTGTACTTGACTTTCACTGAAGGGGCCTGGCTTGGCAGTTTGCCACAGTTCATCAACATCTGCCCCAATTCTGAATCTCTGCGAAATGAATCGTTATCAACTTAAGGGCAGTGTCTTTCTGATGATCATCATCATCCTCATCATCACCATCACCATCACCATCATCATCATCACCATCATCATCATCATCATAATCATCATCATAATCATCACCATCACCATCACCATCATCATCATCACCATCATCATCATCATCATAATCATCATCATAATCATCACCATCATCACCAGCATCATTATCAACATCATCATCAACATCATCATCATCGTTATCAACATCATCATCAACATTATTTTATTTAAAGTAGGCTTTGTTAAAATGAAAAGTAGCTAAATTACACCTAATTTAGGCCTACTGAGCAAAAATTTACAATGTTCAACCTTAATAAATTAAGCATGAATAATTGAATTTACAAGGTAAAAGTATGAAAAGGATGAAAGGATGCAAGATGAAAATGTGTATCCTTTTAGAAGTCCGACTTCCGGTATATATATTTTGCAGAACCTAAACGTGTATTTATCACCATTCCAAAATCTAATTCACTGGTTGAAAGTAGATAGTATATGTATGTGAAAGTGTTTGCTAGTTTTATTTATATATATGTATGCATGTATGTATATTTTATCAATTAATGTAGGGGAAAGACCTTGGGCCAATAACGAAGCCCCGACAAAGGAAGAAAGAAAAGTTATGAAAAAGATAGGGAGATAAGATCAAGTTTGTTGAATTCGAAACAAAAAAAGTTGTAGGATTCAGGAAAGGAAATTGAAGGCAAGTTGTTCCAAAATTGAGCAGTTTTCAGAATGAAAGTTGATTTTTTGGAAAGAGGTCGTGGATTAGGCAGCATATCATGGAAAAAGTTTTGATTGAGTAGAGCTTCTGGTGAGTCCAAAATATCTCCAGTGGATCAGGAATAATGCTTTTGACTTCCAGTGAGCAATGTTCATGGAAATATCGATAGAAAATGGAAAAGTCTGCAACTAGGCGACAACGACGAGAGCGATTGGAGAGATTTGGTGAGGTTTAGAGTATTGATGAGACGGATGGCGCTGGACTGGACTTTGTCAAGAAGATGTAGAGAAGATTTAGTAGCACAATCACAAACGTGTGAGCAGTACTCCAGAGAAGGACGAATCTGAGACTTGTATAATCACCAGCTGAGAAGGAGAGAAAAAGCCACAAACTCTGTAAAGAAACCAAATGCCTGAAATGTATGTATGGAATAGCAATGGACTGGATTTGGGGTTTCTAAGTGAAATTAGATGACACTGGAAGATCAAGCTGAGTGAAAGAAGATTAAATGTCTTGTTCATGACCGCTCATGAACACAGGGGGAAATTTTGATGATGTTTACGTGAAATAACAACCTGCGCCGTCTTTCCTTGATTGAACTTAACAATGTTGTCATTACCCCACTTCTCTATATTTAACAAGTCATTTGTGAGAAGTGAAGCTGAGGTGTTGTGATACGGTGAAACATTGGAGTAGGCAAGGTTTTGTGGATTAGATGAAAATATGAACTTAGATAAGTATCATCAGCGACAGAGTAAGTACTAGAAGATGTCGACGGAAGAATGTCATTTAGGAGATAACAGAGCACTGAGGTAAACCAGAGTTGATAGAATGAGGTGTATAGAGGAAGTCATCGAGCCTAGTTGCAAATGGTCTGTCAGAAAGAAAGCTAGCAATTAATTTAATGAGGGTGTGGTGGAGATCAAACATTGGTAGTTTAACAAGGAGACCTTTGTGCCAGACACAACCAAAGGCTTTGAAGATATCAAGAGAAATCATTTTGCTTTCACCATAGGATTCTAGAGCAGAGGATCAAGCATGAACACCGTAAGCTAGAAGGTCACCAGTAGATCTTGCTTGTCGAAAGCCATACTGGTGATCAGAAAGAAGGTTATTTGTTTCAAGGAAGGCAAGCAGTTGTTTGGTGATGGTAGTCTTTGAGATGAATAAAGTGATGGCAATTAGGCGATAGTTGTAAGGGTCAGAATTGTCTCATTAAAGCAAGAATTGATCTACTATAATTCAAAACTTACAGGACTATTCATCCAACCTATTTCAGTTCATTTATAAGGCACTCATGATGTTGCCCTTTTAATGTACATTTGAAAATCATTGGGCACCAACTAGTAAAGGAAATGGCCTACTGTGTAATTATGATTTGAGCCACATCTTGTTTAGAAATTTGAAACAGGAAAGGTTGCAAAGCTCAACCACTAAGTTAACAATGTTTTAGCATCGTTGTTAAGTGATGGCCAGGCGTTGGGACGGATCACCCAAGGACAGTAAACTCCAATACGGAATGAGATCACTAGGTCAATGAAATGTTACAAAAAGTTTTGCATAACTTCAACATCTATATAGCTCTGTGTGTCTATGTGTCCTTAGGTTCCATAGAAATAGTCTTCTATGACAAATGCGCAAGTAAAACCAAAAAATTACCAAAGGTTGATTTATTTTCTACTTAATTCTTTTTTGTTATTTGGATTAGGATTTTATTCTTGTGCTACTTAATTTAATATAAAAACTGATGACAGTGCCACCAGATATGGGCTATAAGTTGCCACCGGAGATCGTATATGCGCTGCAAGATTGTTATGGCATTAAAATACACTTTTTATGTTAATCGCCTAAGTCAATGTTGTGTTAGGATTGCCAAATTTAATTAATTTCTTTGGCCTAATAATAATGAATGCTGGATTATTAAACTTCTCAGTATCTGTTGTAGATACAAACTATATGAGAAAGTATTGACAGTTTCTTAAATCATCGTACATTGGTTGACAGAGCATCATTTGATGGGCTGGCTGATTGAATGATTGATTAATTGATTGATTGATCGATCGATTAGTAAATAGGACTAGTTGTCTATGGATGCACGTCAGTGATTTGCTGCCTGAGTGCAAGTCTATCAGGGTGTGGGTCCTGGAGTGAGGGAGTCCTTGGGCTAAGAGTGAGTGACTGAGTGTGTGACTGAGTGAGTAATTGAGCTAGTAATTGAGTAAATGAATGAGATGGAGTGTGAGTGAGTGAGTAAGTGAGTGAGTAAGTGAGTGAGTAAGTGAGTGAGTAAGTGAGTGGGTGAGTGAATGAGTGAGTAAGTAAGTAAGTGAGTGAGTGAGTGAGTGAGTGAGTGAGTGAGTGAATAAGTTGATAAGCAAGTGAATGAATAGGTGAGGCTGCAACGGATGAAATGAATAAATCAGTATTTCAGTGAAGAAAGAGGTACATTGATGATTAAATGATAATTTGTATTAGACCTACCTTATATGAGATTCGAAAAGAACATTTTCTCTACATGAAATATCTTGCCGCAAAATTAAATTGATTTTTGCTGGTGTTAATATTATAACTTACTGCATTATTCACAGCACAGATGTGAAATGAAACTCTAGTTGAAATTACCTATTTGCGCTGATATGTGATTTCATGTAAATTCAATATCTTTTCTGATTTGCTGTTATCCATGAAGCTTAAGGCGGCAATATTGTTCATTTCGGCAAGCTCTTTCGGCTTTTACAGAAGAGAGATCTACATCTCGCTGAAATTCAATTTATTTTTGGCTGGCTTTTGGGTCCAGAACCAGATAATTCATCTCGAGGAAATAAAGAGAAGGTGATTTATAAAAGGAGTAAAGAATGCATTAAATTAAAGAGTTTTTTTTTATATGATTTAATTATACTACAGCACGAAAAAGTGGTACCATGTTTTAGACATACTGAAAAGCTTTTATTTCGTCCGGCACTTGTCAGAGTATGAAACGTCGGATAGCGACCGAAAGGTGAACCGAAATATATAGCCAGATGCGGGTACACGTGATATGATGAATAATGTGTCCAGTTAGCCGTATGATTGGCCACTTGGCACCTATTCACAATTGTTTACTTGAAGAGTCCAAGTGAGATTTAATTATACCAAGACGTGAACCATAATGTTAGCATGAAGGCCCGAGATGAGTTCTGTTAAATGGAATGGCAGCTTTCATCTTACAAAAACTTTTCATAGATATTTTGAAAAGAAGGAATTAAAAGAATATATGTTATAACTAATATCCTAACCATTAAATGACAACGATCAACATTCTACTGTCGAACAAGCATCTAACTATTCGTGTTTATCGCATTCATGAATGACCGTAAACTATCTTTAACTCATGATCAATTTTAACTTCAACACAAGGAGAAGTATAATCGTATTAGCTATTTATTGCCCAAGTGGGTATAGCATTGCAAAAACTGCAAACTCTGCAGAATCGAGCTGCCAGAATAGTAACAAAGACAGCAGTGGGGCTTTAAATTTAGGGACTGCAAACTGTGTGCGAGAATCACTCATCTGTTGCCTGAATAAGTTGCTATCTAGGCCTATCAAGCTGCAGCTATTTTTGGAAAAAACTATTGCTTTCTCTGAAAAAGTTGCCCGAGAGAGATAAATGTCTGCCCATCTAATAGGGAGGAATACAACGCTCCCAGTTTCCCGCTTCCTATGTCTATGACACTTTGACTACAGCTTGGACCATCATTAACGTCCTCGCTACACCGTAATGTTTGTAGAATTATGTAAGTGAAATGATGGTAAATTGGGTGAACCCTGAACTTTGAAAAGGGGGGGATGTTTTCTTGCATGAAACAATGCCCCCCAGATAGTCCTTAGCAAACGAAGTAACAAGTGTAAAATTAAAGTTGATTTTCAAACTGACATTGCTAAACTGAATAATCAATATAGTCTTTGTCCTTTTAAATATATTTTCTTTGAAATCTATTTTCCCATTCCTTCCGTAATATAGTTAACATCTTCTATATATCCAACAGGGCAGTTTGGTAAGTTGTAAGTATTATCTTGACTTTGGCAGCAGCTTGTGCACAAGCTGAACAAGAATTCCTGCATAAATGCAGATCATCATTATTGCTGCTGTCCCTTTCATGAAATTATTCGATCTCTATATGCATTAACCTCACAAAATATGTATTAAGTCAATCCATCGTCAATGAAATTTCAGAAGAATTCGATACATCTGATGGTCCTGATAAGACTGTGAAGTGTTATATAGAAAAGGAATTTAACAAACGTCAGCAGGACAACACCTGGCGAAGTTTTATGAGCCTTCAAGAGCAAAGCACCTATGTCAAGCACCTGTCTCACCAAGCACCAAAAGTAATTGTTACCTGGTAAGCATTAGCAAAACGTATCCTCATCAATATCAGACCTGTCAATCTAAAATTTTCAAAACCCTCGAGATATTATATTTTTCCGTTAGAAAAGTTGGGAGATTTGGCTGAAAACCTGGAAACAATCAGATATTGCTAAACATATAAATATGCCTGTAAAATTGTGCTCTTGGGAAATATGTTTAGTAAAATGTTTAGTAAAAAATCAGATTCATTTGCGCACTTGGCGGACATGAACTAGTTGTTGAAACCAAAAGTAAAATGAGATGTTAGACCAGCTGATAGATCATTCACACAGACCGTCAAGACTTTTTGAAAAATATTGAGTATAACCTGATCTTTTGTCGCTCTTTGAATATCACCTCTACGCTCCATTATGAGTTATGCTCAAGATGGGGGGGGGTGGGGCGGGGTGAAGCAAATGATAAAATAATTCGGGAGGGGTCAAAGCAATGCTAACAGTTGACTACATATGAGAGGGAGTGTCTAGTAAGGCCAAAAAAATGATGACATAATATACGAACAACTTCTTATAACAAAAATAATCATGATCATGAGCGTCAAAGATAATCGAAAAAGTGCCTTAATAGTGAGTCTAAGCGCCAGAAAAATATGACTAGATCATGCAAAAGTCAATTTGGAGAAAATATATAAAGTTGCAAGTATAAATAACACACATTTCAAAATCTTCGCCAACTGGTAACAGCGCCTTGCAAAAATGTTGAACTGTACCTCGTTGAAATAACGTCTCTTGGTGTTATCTCTAAACAACGATTTTCTCAAATTGAACGACTGAAGAGAAAACTAGAAAGGTCCGATAGAATTATATATAAAAGCATGGATACAGCGCTAAGAGCGTTGTACTACATATTTTGTAGACGAAGAACAGAATGAAAAAATCCAGACCTACAATCCATTAAGTACTGTAAGTCATTTTTGATAGGGAGACAACTAGTCTCAAACTGTGATAAGTAAACTAATTCCGCTTAATTATTAGTTATTTTACCTTCAATCACTTGTATATTTCTTTGTAGTGTGGAAAATATGTCGCGCTTGAAAAAACCATTAGTAGTAACTGTAAGGCTGCCAAATATAGCCAACTGCTCATTGAAAATGTGGCTCATTGCTTAGTGCAAATATGGCCTATTGCTCATTGAAAGTATGACTAATTGCTTAGTGCAAATATGGCCCATTGCTCATTGAAAATGTGGCTCATTGCTTAGTGCAAATATGGCCTATTGCTCATTGAAAGTATGACTAATTGCTTAGTGCAAATATGGCCCATTGCTCATTGAAAATGTGGCTTATTGCTTAGTGCAAGTATGGCCTATTGCTCATTGAAAGTATGACTAATTGCTTAGTGCAAATATGGCCTATTGCTCATTGAAAATGTGGCTCATTGCTTAGTGCAAATATGGCCTATTGCTTATAGTTGGTCTTATAGTTAATTCACATTAATCAATCTATCTATGGGTGCTACTAGAGTTATGGGTTCTTCTTGCGCTTCTTTTTATCGTTCCTCAATGAGTTCTGGTTCGATGAAACTGTTAAGCTTCGATATGTTGTTATGTTCGATGAACATCTGAATATGAGCAATGAAAGATCAAGCTACTTCATCTTCTGTCAGAGAAATAAGCTTTGGGCTAGCTCATAACTTAACCATGCAACTTTGATTGTCTTTTTATGGTAACTTTGATTAGGCTCCGCCCTTCATTATCTTATTTTTTTTATTGTACTTTGCAAGCAAGCCATTATTAACATTTAGTACAATGTATGTATTATCTATTTTGTAGAAAAAACAAAAACTTGGATAAATCGCAATTTACTGGACTTTTAGGCCACACCCTTATTATCTTAGTTTAACTGTTATTGTTGCTGTTCCTTTTTTCGAGGTTGATGTATTTTTTGCTGGATTTGTCTATTATCTTTGGCAGCTATTGATGAAGTTGCAGACTTGCCAATTTTGCACTGCCTTAGTATAACCAGGGGTATGATTCAATACTTAACATATATTATTAGCTTGAGGTTTCAAAAATGAAAAATATTGCTATTTATTGTAATTTCAAGTTAATAGAAACAAACCATGTAATTTTAAGTTAATAAAAACAAACCACAGTCATAAGCTTTATGATGTCCTTCCTTATTGAAACACACTAGCAGTTATGACATGTCCAAGTGGATATTTGAGAAATGAGTGATAAAAATACTGACAAGATAGATATCTCTGTTCAAAGTGCTACACCGCACATTTTGCTGAACTAATTGAAGCATATGCAAAGAAATCAACAGATATTGATTAAATTTCTTGTCACTGATTTATTTCTAATATTGACTCACTTTACAATAACATTCAAGGATATATTTGTCAAGGATAATCAAATTGGTATAATTATAATATTCAAAAGTGACTCAAGCCACCACTGTCAGAAAATAAAAGTTTTAGAATTTAACATAGATATTTTACCTTACAAATGAAATCTTGAGCAGTCGTTATTTACAAAATTTTATACAAAAATTTCATTTACAAAGCTTAATGGTTACAATTTACCTACGCTTCAGAATGCTCATTTCTTCTTTCTGAAAAATAATGAGATTTTAAGTTAGCTAATGCCTTACCACAAAATGGAATATTGCCTAGGATTTGACAGTAACATGCAAATAGAAGCTGAATTGACATTCAATTTGATATGAGGACTATAACGACAGTACTGCTGAATTTTTTAAGGTTGAAATACACGCTGATGACTCCTTGACTTTCTAGAATTACATAAAATGTTAATTATAAGGAATTTAACTGGATTGGCTGAGAATTCTATATTGTAACTATAAGCTTTGTCATACTATTTTCTTTGATGCATGCTACTTATTCTCTACATACTCAAATTAACTCTGTAATCTTTTACATTGTTCGTGCCCACATTCAGTTTACGACTTTAGCAAAAATAAAACACATCCTGACAATCAATATATTGCTCTTCATATAAACTATACATCAATGAAGACAATAATTACTACTTTACCAAATCATTGATGTCCTTTTCTTGATTAATTTTCGATACTCTGCTGATTCGCTTCCTCTTTGAAATGTCATTCTCAATGTCAGTTGACGCAGACTGCTCAAATTTTGCAATTGCTTTTACATTTTGTGCATCTGAAAGGGTATGAGATCAAAAACTAAAGAATTTTTGCATTTTGAGCTTATGAGCTCAAATATCAGTATAAAATGGACAAGTGTTTCCAATTCCAGTGGAATGATTTAAAAAAAGGAAGTAATGCTGACTTTTCGAAAATTTATCATGGGGCTTTTTCATCTTTCCATATATTAATGACTCTAGAAATTAAATACCAGACCATCTATAACCAGGTTTGATGCATATTAACCTGACGGAAACTAAACCGGCACTCGGTCACTTATACCTCTATCTGTTTTATTCATATCAGGTCAAAATGTGCTATTCAATAGCGTGTTTCAAAATGAAAATATCATATTTCATAATAAAAATTACATGCATACTCTAGGCATAGATCTTTTCTTGACGGCCTACTTTACCATCTTATTACATCTTTTGATACTGTCATTGACAGCAGTCAGTACTTAGTATCACGATACAGAGTGAAGTCGAGTTCAAAATAATAAGTATTTCCTTCTAGAAATATAAGTATGAGGACAGCCCACAATCAAATATTTGGCATTTGCAAAAACTATAATAGACCAGTATTAACTTGCATTTTGTCATAGTTTTTGCTTATGATGGCGTACTTCTCCATTTTATATTATCGTATTGTATCATAGGCATTGGGGAAAAGTTCTCGATAGATGACTTAGTATACGGATCTTAAGAACAACCTTCAATGATCAACTGCTATTGGACTTAAAGCAAAAAATGATCTGAGAGTTCTTGGCATTAGATCAATGCTTGGAAAAGACTTAAAAAAGATTTTACCATGTTAGGCAATAATAATCCTTATATCTTACTTTTAATGCGTATTCTATTAAATATTATTAGTTTACTTTACGCTTTTGAGAGCATTGTCGCCAATGCTTAAGAGTATAATCAGATCTATTTTCTTCCAGCCTAAGTGACGAATCTTCATGTAGAATTCTCACCATACA
This sequence comes from Mastigias papua, assembly GCA_964019165.1. NCBI lineage: Eukaryota > Metazoa > Cnidaria > Scyphozoa > Rhizostomeae > Mastigiidae > Mastigias > Mastigias papua. The sequence continues at coordinate 10,751,506 of OZ025274.1, forward strand.
TGCGATCCACAGCAACACTTAGGACCATTTTGCATGCTGACTGGTCAGTTAGGTAGGGCAAAAACAGACGTGATCAAGGGTCTCAAACGTTAGGCAGCTATGCTCTCTTTTGAGCAAATGCTAATAAGAGAAACCTGGGTTTTTAAGACTTGGCCTAAAATGAATGCCTTTCACACCATATACATTATGAATATGCATAAGCATGTGAATCCTTACCAAGGCAATTGCTCTCATTACATTGCCTTGTTCTTCGTGCAGGACCAAGCGATGAGCAATCACGTCCGCCATTCTTTGGCACAGGATCATTGCAATATCGAGTGGCCATTGATGTGCCTCCACATGCACCAATACAAGAAGTCCAAGATGACCAATCAGAGTACCCACCATCAACTAACATCAATTTGGAAAAAGGTGATTAATTGATTCGGACATTTTGATCTCTTGCCTAATAGCAAGCTACTATCACTAGATTCAATCATTGTTCATTTTATTTCAGACTGTTAACATTCACAGAGTTTGTTTGCCACCTCCTTTGCAAGTATGTTTGCCACATCCTTTGCAAGTTTTAAATGCGCCTATGAATTGTCGCTTTAACCTTGCATATGAAAATACTGCATAGACTTCCATTCCATCAATTCTAAATCATTCTTAACAACACAGTACGCAATGTGCACAACTTACAGTGACATTTATTTAGAAATCTTGAAAAGAAGATTTGACTCAGTAATGTATTATTGATCATATCATTGGCAGTGCTTTTGGAACTTCATATTCATGTCTTATTTCTATTCTCAAGGATATAAAGCATTTTACCACTTTTCAAAGTGCTGAGAAATTCTAATATCACAATTTCTTATAGCAGGTGCTTACTGCAAGATAGATAGTAAGAATCTAAATTGATTTGGACCACAGTAAACGCCCGAAATGCGGAAACAATTCTTCTATCCTCTTCGCCCTCCTATTTATCTACAAAAATCTCCATTCTTGCTAGCATGAGCCATACTTGATTCTATTCTTCTCCATTTGTAACGCTTGTTTTGTTCTCCAAGCAGATTTAACCAGTCATATAAGGGCATGGTGCAAGTGTTTGTAATTGAGTAAAGGGCTGACAAATAACTATTGGCGACATTTTCAGTAGCAAATAAAGCACTATCAGTAGATGTTTTGGAAGCTAGCAAATTATGTAGAATTGAAAGCGTATATGTAATGGACAGCAGAGTGTGATCATTTACCTCGCAAAGTTTCTCTTTGTACTGGCTTTGCTGCAGGAGGTGTATTGAACAAGGCCGATAAAAGACGTAAACCTGATGGAGTAGGCCATACTTCAAACTCTTTGTCGAGAATGTGTGAACCTTTGTCTGACGATGGCAAAACAAATTCAGCGACTTGATTTGCTAGCTTATGTTTCTTCATCACGACAGATGAATCATCCAAAGGTGATTTCACAGGAGTATTTGATACGCGCCGTTGAAAGTTGGTCTTTTGTCCTTTTAAAAAATCTGAAGAACAATACATAAGTCATTTCACAAATGCTTGGTCCTGCTGTCTTGTATGATAAGTCTGGTATGGCTGAAGTTTTTACTCAACTGTTCCATACGCTTTGCCCTACTACCTGGTATGTAGGTCTCTTAGCTTTCAAATATAAATCATTTGTAACTACCATCTGCAAGGCTCAAATATTGCAAGTGTAAACTATTTGTAGCCACGAGCTACAATTAAGACAATGACAATTAGAATTGTTGTCCCCCTTCTTTTTCTAATATATTCAAGGTGACTTTAATCCATTAGTATGTAGTTTTTGGTTTGCAATGATTATCCACATAACTTTCTATGTGATATCTTCCTAACAGAGTCTGGGATACCTTTTTGCAAAAACGCAAACCACTGTTTAATTCTTACCATTATTACTTCCACACAGTTGTGACACACCCTCGGTGTTGAGAAAGTCTTCATATATCGTAATATCACCAGCTGAGAAGTGGGTTAGCTTAAAGTGTGGTCCCTTGTTTGGTCTTCCGAACATCAAGTGTGTGTTATGGTCTTGCTGGTGACAGCGACTTCTTGTGCATATATCGCACCCTCTTCCGAAACCAGAAACAGCCAGTAATTCACAATTAGCATAAAGATATAGACCTAAACTCAAAAACAAAGAAAACTTAGTGTAGAAGATTTTGCCTTCAAATAGAAAACTAAAGCAAACTATTCTTATGAAAGCATGCTTGTATAAATTGGATATTCATTGGATAAAACTATCTACGTCTTTGAGCACCTTATCTTTGATCCTCATTGCCCTTAATTCTTATGCTATCAGTGTTGCTGCTTCTCTACCAGAACTATCATCGATTTGAAGATGCATCTGTACGCTTTTGAATAACTAAGTGTTATTATGTCAAGTGCAAAAGGGACACAATTTTCTTACACAACACCAAAGATGTGATAATAGTGTGAGATCACACGCCATATTATTTCCTCGAGTAGATGCCATACTGTCAAATATTAGAAGAGTGCAACAAGCTACTTAAAAAAGAGCTTTACGGTAAAGAGGATCATGGAACTAACTGCCCATACGTAGAAAAATCACTTATAAAGCAACACAGGACAGCTATTACAGTGCTACAGTTATAGCGATTTCAATGAACAGGCATGGACTGCCATTTTTACCATGCTGCAAGAGCCTTTGATTTAGTGACATATGAAGAGGTAGCTGGTACAAAACACCTTTTTAACCACATTGGAAATTTAGTGACAAATGAAACTTTAACGAAGTGATACCTAGAATTAAAAACAAAGCAAAACCTGGCAACTGAACACTTGAGGAAAATAAGCTGATAACAAGAAGATCCTTTCCCTTCTTTCAAGTTCTTTTCAATAAGCAACACATCTATCATTACTCTTCCTGACTATTTGAATATTTCATACATTTATTTAGTACCTTTAAGAGGATGCCAAGTTAAGACGTAATCAACCCATCGGTCTGCAAGTGAATCAAGGTCTTCTCCTAAGCACCATGTTCCTTTACGAGTAGATACAGCACCTTCAATTCTTCCTTTATTTACCCATAATGCCATTCCTTTTGAATCTTCGCTTCCGGCACCAGAATCAAATAGATACATTCTGGTTGGACTTTGCAGACTGTCTTTATAAATCTTACTAGTAAGTGACAATGTTAGGCCAGTTTTACAAACATCTGGGTCTAAAAAGAAAAGTAATACAAAAGTGGTTTGTCATGTGTAAATGGGGAAAATTTGTAAATTCATCTGTTTCCACAAGGGTTTGGGTTATTTTTTTATGTAGAGTTCATTACGACTACACTTGCTAAAAAGCAATCTTTGCATTATAGTTATGGATAACTACTATCTAACCATGAAACCTCTCCCGAATTGCAGTATATCTGCCTTGCAGAAGCATTAGGCAATGTTATTGAAATTAGAAAATATAAGAAGGACGTCGATGTACTCTGGGAAGTTTTTCATGCTCAGCGTACAAAATTCTAAATAGATTGATTTTTTTATGAAAAATGTTAACCTCAAAGCTTTACTGTAGCATTATAAGCAAATTTCCAATGCCACTATGCTTCGATCAAGAACCCCCACCTCCTCAAATCGTGACTTCTACTGAAGACAGTTTTTTTCATACCCAACCATAGCGACATAATGGCCTTATGTCCCGAGAATATGCCTGGTGAGAAGAACTCAATGGAATATGATGATGCTGTCATAACCTCTTTGTAGTTTTCTGCTACTAAATGCAAACAATATTATAGAATACAATGTTAATTTTACATTTTAGTTTCTATAGGCACCTCCCTCAAAACAAGAAAGACTACAGTGTGCAATCTCTATGGACATTGGTGTCTTTGTTTTAACTTGGTTGATAATGCAGAAATATCTTTATTTTAAAGTAATATACGTAAGCAATGGCCTCAGTCAATGTATCAATGAGCCCACCTTGATTAAGAGCCAATTAGATTAACTGCAACCCTTAAAAGGCAAGAAACTAATTAAGTACCTGGGCATTTAATTGAAGCATTACAGTAAACGACAGAAATCTGTTTACAAAATGCACTTATCGAAAAATAACAACCATTGCAATGTTTTAGCACTAGACTAATATCTTATCATCCCAGAGAAATGTTTGAAAACTCATTTATCGCTCTACTTTTCCTCTTCCTATGATTTACAATTTCCAGTCAAATTCACAAAGAAAAAGAATGCAGATGAAATAATTTTGTTGACCAACCACTTATGCACTCTCCCTGAAAATCGCCAGCATCGACATATCCCCGGTCAATTCCATCATTGAATGTTGCAACTCCGTTATGCACTTTTAATCCACCAATAACAGACATACTTTTTCCTGGAGATCCTATGATTTTCCCTCCGCGAACTGAGTTTAGTGACCAGTGATATTTGGCAATTGCAGGACGCTGATCTAAAACAAAATACTTATTCATACCATATTTCTCGCAAAGTAGTGATATTCCTTATCTGTTGATAGGCTCTTCGTTAATTTACATTTAAGTAATAAAGCCTATATTGCCCGTTTTGGAAGTGGCGAGTCTACTGGACAGCCTCCTTTATATTTTATAAACAACATGAAAATGAACTTTAAATTTCATTTTTTTTATTCCTCTAGAGAAAGGAGCATATGTTTCTAAAAATTGTAAGTGCTGTTCTTGATGGAGGCTCGATGACCTTGTGTCTCTCTATGTCAGGGGCAGCACAGCATATTAGTTATTAATTTGTTGTAGTTAGTTTTAATTGAAATAATAGAATATATATATATATATAACCTTGATGAAGCTTGAGCCTTGCATTATTCTTAAATTATTCTTAAATTTCAGAGAATTTCAGCCTTGATATTTTTATAGACTAAATTCTTATAAAAAATTGTGTATATAACTTAAGGTAGGAAGTGTCCAAATATTACCTATTGTAGCTCTTGTAGTTGTGCCATAATTCTTTAGAAAGTAGCTTGCCACATTTTTCATCATTGAAATTGGTGTCGGTGACCTCATCATTAGGGACTTTTGGTCAGCATTGTCGGAATCTGCCGCTAACTGTTGAAATTCGTCTGTTTCATTGACGAGTCTTGTACTGTCAGCTTTTTCGGGAATCTTGAAAAATGTTTGTATATTGTTACTTTTGCCGCTTTGAACTGCTTTAGGCTTGTCCACAGCTAACTTTTGCTTTTGCTCCTCTGCGTTGGAGTATGATACGGAGGCTACCTTATGCTTGTTCGAGTCTGTCTGTTTTGCATTTTTATGCTTGCCTTCTACGGGCCAACTTTCTGGGGCTCCAAGTGTACTTATATTTATAGGATCCTCGCTGCTCGATGGCTTAGTAATTGGCTCTTCTGGCACTTTTTCAGCGCTTGCCTGCTGCGCTGGCTCAGCGAAATGATCTTGCGATGCCGCATCAACTTTAAGCTTGTAAAGTTGTGCTGTTGTTGGTGTGGCCAAAGTAACCTTTTCCGGTGGCGAGTTTGAAAAGTTTAATAAATCCTCCTCGATCTTCTTATCAGAGAGCTCCTCTTCATCCTCTGTTTTCTTTTTCGAGTTTTCGTCAAATGCAACTGTTGAATTTATGGGAAAAGAGCCTCTCACAACACCACCCTTTATAACAACTCCTTCCTCTATAACACCACCATCAACTACACCTCCTTCTATGGTTCCCCCTCTAATCACACCGGATTTCACAACTCCTCCTTTCAATTTACCACCAAGCATAACTCCACCAAGAAGATGCCCTCCTTCGATAGTCCCACCCTTGAGAAGGCCCCCCTCTACACTGCCACTCTTGAGAAATCCACCTCTGATTTCACCTGATTTTAAAACTCCACCATCTATTTCACCTCCTGACAGCTTTCCACCATCTATTTCACCTCCTTTCAACTTCCCACCAGCAACTACCCCAGCTCTTATCCTCCCACCTGAAATGTTTCCGCCTTGTATAACACCACCCTCAATTGTACCGTTGTTAAGCACACCATTCTCTATTCGGCCATCTTTGACTAAACCACCTAAAATCTTGCCTCCAGTGATAACACCTCCTTCTATGTCACCTCCTTCAATATCACCTCCAGAAATAAATCCACCGTTTATTATCCCGCCGTGGATCTTTCCACCTTCAATGTGAAGGTTGTGTGATTCTGGAACCAAGTGAAAATGTGGGCTATGCGGCAAATCTTTCCAGTGCACACCTACAGTATTCATTTGAGCATTTTTTGGTTCTTTTGAAGCTGAAGTCTGTGAATCAGGCTTTTTAGTCTTTGTGCCTTTTGCTGGCTTTCTCCTATGATTTTCTCTAAGAGGCCCAATGCCAGGCTTCCCAAGAGCTTTTTGATCTTCAAGAAGAAAATTGTTAGGCATCAAATGCTGGTCAGCATTGAATATCTGATCGATTTTATCAACTGTGTCACTCGGAATCTGTTGTGAAACCTCTCTGCTTTGCTGTTCGTAATTGACCTGATCTGCATAAATGTTAGGTGATATTGAGGGCTCTGCTTTATAATAGTAATTTTCTATTCTCTTTTCTGGTTTCTTTTTTTTCTTGCTTTTCAAGTGTGATTTATTTTTCCCTGTTAAAGATTTACTGGCTCCCTGCTCATGATGATTTGCTAGATCATTGTCTTGATCTTCCCTTTCACCAGCTATGCTTATAAATCCCTCAGTATTCTCTTCTCTGTTCTCATGTGGTCCCAACTCCTTCTGCAGTAATTCCTCACTATGTTTGATCATGCTTAGCAATTTATTACTTTTTGTGTTGTCCATATAATCATTATCATTTCTTTCTTTTGTTTCCTCGTTGGTTTCTTCTTGGTCTTCATTATCTTTGCCATTCCATTCGTTGACCTCCTTGCCTTGCACTGTCTCCGGGACATATTCAGTTGATGATACTGTGGCTTGTGGATGGAACTCCACTAATTTTGCTGTTGGTTTTGACAATATCCCTTCTAGAGTGTCTTCATCATCATTGGCTAGTTCTTGTCCTAAACTTGCTTTCTGATCATTCTTAACATACTGCGTAGTGAGATCTTTAATTGTTCCAATTGGCATCTCTGAATCTTGTCCATGGATTTCTTCAATATTTCCTTCCATTTTTTCTGGCAAATGCAGAACTATTTTTAGCTTTTGCTTCTTGTTTCCATTCTGATGCTTATTTGTAAGTTTCTCATATTCCTCGTCGTCGATGTTCTCATCCTGCCTTTCTTCACTGCCAGCAAACCCCTCTAGCTTAGGCCTTTGGGAGTCTGAGTTAAACATTGACACAACTTTAGAAGAATCTTTGCTAACCAACCCTGCCACCTTTGCAAGATCTTTATCATTGATCTCTTCCATAGCAGAATTGACAAATTTTTGTGCTATAGGATCGATCCCTTGCTTCAGAAGTTGATTATATACATCTCCTTTTGACTTTGAGCCTGAAAAGAATGACGTCGAAGAAATGGCGTTTTCATCTATTTTATTTAAAACGGGTTTATGAAAGTAATCTACATTGCTTTCATAAGTTTTAGAAGCACCTGTCTCAGCATTTGTGTCTCCAAACCCAGTTGTTTCTTTGGTGACTGTTCCTATGCTTGCAATATTGTTCGAGTCACCGATAACTTGCCCAATTCCTTCAGGAGAAGCCGGCTCGAATGACACTGGCAATATATTTGAGATTCTTCCCAATTTCCTTATCTGTTCGGTTGGACTCGTAGGTAGCTGCCTCGTTTCCGGTTTAACTGTGCCCTGCCAGTAGTACTCTTTGTCCTTGCCTTTTTTGCCTTTTTTCCCTGTTTTTGCCACAACGTATAAATCACTTTTCATATCACCTTCTCTCATCTTTGAGTCTTTTTGGAATTTGTGATTTCGAGTAACCTTTTTAAGACTTTTGTGATTCTTTTGTGATCGACTCTTTAAATGTGCCTTATTTTGGGGGCTATGAGTAGGTTTTTCATACTCTTTTCTGTTGCTCTTTTCAACATCTTTCGCGCTCTGCTTTTTATCATCTGTCTCTCTGTTATCAAAGGTAAGTTTTTTCGACATTAATCTTGAATCTCCCCTTCCATTCATCTCCATGATTTTAATTTGAGAATCCTTTAGGTAGGCTTTTCCCTTACTTGATGTGGCTCTATTCATTGCTTTTGAAGTAGCTGCATGTTTCATGCTAGTTTTTTTTGCTGTGGATTTCATTTGTTTATCCTTCTCTTGAATGGTTTTAGCCAAGTAATTTTTCAATGCATTTAATATTTGACCTTGTTTTGATTTGCTCTTTTCCCCAATTGCTTTTTTTAAATGCGCTTTCAGTTTTCTAATTTTCTTCGACTTCTTTTCTTCATCTCCTAGAATATGATTCAAATCTTTTCCCGTCATCTGTGGCGTTCCATCTGAGCTAAATTTATCCGATAACGCACCAAGTGATGGCTCAAGAATTAACAAATGAGCATTACTATCTTTCAGATGCGGTTTGCTCTTTGTTGTTTTCTTTTTTGGTTTGACATCGAGATCTGAATCACCACTCTCAGTCTTTTTATCCTCATTTTCCAAGAAATCCAGGAACTTACTAACTTGTTCATCTTCAGGATTACTTTTGTGCTTACTAATGGCCTTTCTAACCTCTGCCTTTTCATTCAATCCTTTTGATATCATCTCATCTTCTTTCAATAATGAGTTATAGACATTTTCAACTCTAAAATTATCGTTTGTTGCTAGATATCCACGTTTTGTTGCACCGACATCTTGATAGGTTGTACTGTTAATTTTCTCTAACAGTTTTGGCTTGTCCATCACAAAGGGATTTTTCTGGATGAAATTGCTCTCTTCCTTCTTGTATTTGTCTACAACATTGTCAATCTGTTTCTGGTTCTCTATGTGCAGCATATCATTAGTCTTCTTTATGTATTCCATTTGCCCGTTATCATTTTTCTTAGTTAGAATTATCTTTCCAATAACTTTGTCTTCCTGCCCTAGTTTGTTCTGAAAACTTTCCAAAGCTTTCATCTCTGTCGGTGTCATAGCATCCGTGTCTGCTGATGGCTCGTTGTTACTTGCTCCATCTAGTTCATTACTACTTATTTGTCCCAAACTACTAGCATTTTCTCCTCTACCATTCATTTGCGGCTCTTCATCGATAATCTTGGAGTCCACATTCTCAGTATTTCTTGATTTTTCATTTGAATTAGTTCCATCTTGCTCGGTTAACGCTTTATTCATCAAAGTGAAATTTCCTCTTTCGCTAGAATTCTCGTTGAAATTTGTGTCATTGCTTCTCCTTTTTGCTGAGTTTTTGTCTAAGTTACTGAGAATATCAGGCAGGTTTTCCTGTGTTGGGTCTGGCATCTTTTTACCCTTTGCATTTGCTTTGTACTCTTCTGCTGTCAGAGCCTTCACATCGTCAGGATTCACTAGAAAGGTATCCAAATTCATTGTATTTTTCCCTGATGATTTTGATGTCAAAGCAGCCTCTTGCTGTGTATTCATCAAGAAAATGCCATCCCCAATGGTTTGATACCCATCTGGGTCTCCATATGGTTTCCCAATACTTTCACCGGGATATACTTCAGGGTTTGGCTCAATGTCTTGTCTTACTTTGACTTTCATCGCTTCTTTTTTTCCTTCTTTATGATCTTTAGCAACATTTTTTGCATTAAAATTCTTTTCAAGTACTTCTATTGGTGATATTTCTTGATCAGATTTATCTCCTTTGGTTGGTTGGCTTGAACCATTATTTGCAGAACTTTTCTTCTCAGCCGATCCTACTTTAGACATAGCGAACCCATGGTTAGTTAAATTAGGACTTTGAACAGTTGACGCTGTCTGCGATTTTGTCTGGCTTTGACTCGCTTCGGCAATGCTACTCCGTGTCGTAGGTCTCTCAAATTTTTGCACATCTAATGTGTTAAATTCATCTGCAACAATGTTTGATTTTATCATCCATGCTTCTACAAAAATAATTTAGTTCTGGATTCTCAACCAAAGATATAGCTTTAGTAGTGCAACACAATCCTATAGGACCAAATATTTATGATTCACTACTCTTCAGTCCCGGATAAGCGTCCTCCGCTTATCTTTTTCGGAAGAATTTTCTGAATCCCCGATTATTAATTTTTAATTTTTCTTACATAAACCTGCAAAAAAGTTAAGTTACTAAGTTTGGATTTTCTAAATCACAATATGTAAGTAGTGCTTATGTGTGAACATTATTTTCAGGTGTTTTATTAAGTTTTTGCATAAAAACAAATTGGTACAAATTTAGACCAATCTCCAACTCCCCTGCTTATTCCAACTCCCCGCTTATTTCATTTCGAGAATTCTCCAATTCAACGCTTATTATGAATTCCTGCTTATGCGGGACCAAAGAGTATATTTCTACCAATATCCAGCTGTTTTTTAAGAAGTCTACATAACATCTCAATTTCACATATACTTTTTCAAGAAAATTCACCTGAACTTTAAAAATTCTAAGCAATGCCTAGGCCATCACAGTACATTTTAGCGTCAATTGCTAACCATTGTAAATCTTGCTTTAAGTTGTATTTTATCATGTCATGTCATGTAATGCCATGTCAGCCGTTTCAAGGACTGGACTTAGTTAAAGCAGAACTAGATATTCAAGTCAGCTTATATTTGAAGACTTTTTATTTTTGCAACAAATTACAAAATGATCTCCTTTCTACAGCTTCTCCTTAGAAGTTAGGATTCTATAGGTCGTCGAATATCTAACATGATTTTTACAACAAATGACTAATCTGAAAAATGAAAATTACAATTTTGTCACAGAAAATGTATATGAGATTAAATATTGATTTGCAAGAGCCAGGTACCCAACTTTCAGATTGGAAGGAGGCGCAAAACTATTTAAAATTCAAATGATTTCTATGTACTTGCCTCCTTGTTGACTTCTCTTTGTGCTAGACGATTCAGAGAGAGCAATGATTGCGCAAATCAACCAGAGCGATATCATGTCCATGATTTAATGCCAAGTGAAGAAAATAACAATAGCATAGGGAGCTTTAATATCCATTATTCATACCTATGATGGAAAATAAACAACATTTTGAATGAGGGACACATTTTATGCACGTTTCTTCAGTGTTAGGAGAGTGTTCATAAAAAGCAATAGAAATTTTACCGTTTATATGTTCTCAATGAAGAAAGTGCTTTGATTTACAAGATTAGCATATAGTACCATAGGGTGTAGGACCATGCGATGCTTATTAATGAATCAGCCCACTTGCGATGAAACGTTATTACAATGTTTGATGTTAACATGCAATTAAAGACTATTACTTTGATTTTCCCAGCGAATTCTTAGCATTTGTAAGCCTTAATCTTCATTGCATTCAATGAAATTAACAGATGTCGAATCAGTTGTGATGTCTTGCAGCTTTGCAAACGGGTTTACCTGCAAACTTAACAATTAATGTACCGTAGATTTACATACATGTCATATTGCAGCTCATTCCATATAATCTTGATACTTTGAAATGCAAAATACCTCTGTGTTGTAGCACTGACTGAGTCTTTTCGAGAAATGCAAATTCTTTACAAGATTGATAAAAAATATCAAATCTTAGCAAAATTATGGCCTACTTGTCTTCGAGCAAATAATTCGATGACCGGGTTTACGCCATTTTTACTGAACCATGACGGAATCATGAATCGAGGAACCTGCAGGTCTAACTTTGAACAACGTCCTCTTCCGAGCATGAAGACCTTTCTGATCAATTCAAAAGATAGAAAGCTGCGCAAATTCTCTGCTCTTTCAGTTCTTGCTGAACTCAGAATTTAGAATCCAGTTAGACTGCAGATTTGATGCTGCTGTATCTTAGAGTACTCTTCAACCTGTAATTACAATAAGAAGCAGTAATGAATAGGTCTCTTCTTTATAAGTTTTAATTGAGAGGACATTCTGCAAATTGTTAAGACAGGTGCCTACAAAAAAATCATCAACGGTGGCATGCAAAAGTATTGCAATGTGCTTTACTACAGCTATTTTTGCCATAATGCTAAAAATTCTATATCGATGCATCTTGCCTTCATCCTATTATTGTAAAGTTGAAAACTGCAATTTATCTATCATTTTATTCTTTACTAGCCTAAATCATCTTCCAAATCCTATGAGAGATTTTCTTGACGGTTTTTTCAAGGAATTATATACAAAGTTTGATTCTAATTGCAATAGGTACAAATAATTCTAAACCAAAGACCTTTGTAAGACTCTCTTCCGATAATGCCCACCTGAAGTTTGCGTGAAAGATGATCACTAATCGAGGTATAGTTATACTTCTTTCAATGAGAAAATAATGACTATGGTATTTCTGCATTCGTGCTAGATAGATTTTAAAGGTATTTTCAATAAATATTCCTAAAGTCTGGTGCCAACACGTTGATGAGACAATGACATGGACATATTGTATCAGTGGTAACAGATTGACTTCATGGGGATGATCAATCGCAAAAGCCCTGCAGAAGAGCTGTTTATTGGTAAAATCAGTACTGTACGATAACAACATCTGAAATATAAAGCATTACAGCAGAGTTCCACTTCCCATGGCCACTGGCATAGCTATAAAGTATTGAGCATCCCTGAGTTTCAAGGAATTTGGTAGCCGCAAGTGACTGCCGGAAGTAATTTTGGCAATCTCATTGATTTTCTAAGTTCATTTCCTAAGCAAAGTGCAGTTAATCATTATGAAATTCAGAGTTGCTTGGGATGGAAAAAGCAGCTTCGCTATAATTTGTAAAGCCAGGCCGGCGACAAAGAGAGAGATAATTTCTTCTTTAAACATTAATTCGACATTTCCACGAAATTCCACGGAATATTGACTGGACTATGCTGGATTCCGTTGCTATGTCGATGTAATCTTTAAAGAAGAAATTATCTCTCTTTTTCTAATCCAATGCTATGCAATTAGTTTTTAGATATAAGCTTGTTCAAATAACAATTGCAAAGAAACAAAACTTAAAGGCAGACTTTGAACAGATTCCTGCAAATGATAACCGGTGTGCGTAAAGTCCTTTCTCCGAGTGACGAAAGAAACATATTGAAGTTACCAAAGATAAATGATTGAATATAACTGAGTTTTTCCAAGACATATGATGGGATGTGAATAAGTTTATTCTAGACTCTTTCAAAGGGAACTGCACCATACTATCCAAATAAAGAAAAGATTACATAAAATCAAATTTGACTTCCAAAATAGAGCATCTGGTCACTTTGAGTAGTAGCTATAGGAAAAAATTATCACAGATAAAATTTGACCTAATATCATTAACCTTCAGGTAACATCAAATTAACCATGGTAAATAAAGACAATGCAAAATCGACAAGACATGCCAAATAGTCTTGGGTCATAAGGGGAAATACATACATGTTTGCTACTGCAAAAATCTCAATATTGCCATGCTGCTTTTGTTAAAATTAATAAACTCAGACAATATGAATTCGTGAAAAGTTTGTTGGTACTACAGAACGTCAATATAGCACGAAAAAGCGGCACCATGTTTTAGACATACTAAAAGCTTTTTTCGTCCGACACTCATCAGAGTATGAAACGTCGGATAACGACTGAAAGGTGAGCCAAAATATATAGCCAGATGCGGATAGACGTGATATGATAAATAATGTGTCCAGTTAGCCGTATGGTTGGCCACTTGGCACCTATTCACAATTGTTTACTCGAAGAGTCCAAAGTGAGAAAATAAACTTTTCTGTTTACGCAAGAGTAGGTTTAGAGCCTGTATGTAAACTGATTCCAAACACTTAAATGAAAGGACGACCTTGCTTGCCCAATGATCCGAAAAATTAGCGTCTGAATATGTGTATCACGTGTAGTACTTCTACTTAAACTTCTACTTCTACTTTTACTTTTACTTTTACTTTACTTTTTACTTTACTTTTACTTTTATTTTTACTTTTACTTCTACTTCTACTTCAACTTCTACTTCTACTTTTACTTCAACTTCTACTTTTACTTTTACTTATACTTCTACTTCTACTTTTACTTCTACTTCTACTTTACTTCTACTTTTACTTTTACTTCTACTTCTACTTTTACTTCTACTTCTACTTTACTTCTACTTCTACTTCTACTTCTACTTTACTTCTACTTTTACTTTTACTTCTACTTCTACTTTTACTTCTACTTCTACTTTACTTCTACTTCTACCTTACTTCTATTTCTACTTCTACTTCAACTTCTACTTTTACTTTTACTTATACTTCTACTTCTACTTCTACTTCTACTTCTACTTTACTTCTACTTTTACTTTTACTTCTACTTTTACTTCTACTTCTACTTTACTTCTACTTCTACTTCTACTTCAACTTCTACTTTTACTTTTACTTATACTTCTACTTCTACTTTTACTTCTACTTCTACTTTACTTCTACTTTTACTTTTACTTATACTTCTACTTCTACTTTTACTTCTACTTCTACTTTACTTCTACTTCTACTTTTACTTCAACTTCTACTTTTACTTTTACTTATACTTCTACTTCTACTTTTACTTCTACTTCTACTTTACTTCTACTTCTACTTTTACTTCAACTTCTACTTTTACTTTTACTTATACTTCTACTTCTACTTTTACTTCTACTTCTACTTTACTTCTACTTTTACTTTTACTTCTACTTCTACTTTTATTTCAACTTCAACTTCTACTTCTACTTTTGCTTCTATATCTACTGTGTTGATTGAGCCATTTCAATACCCTATTACCCAAGGCTCTGTTCTCAAGACTAGACTTTTCTTACTTTGCTTAAGAAAGAAAGCAAAAGAAAGAAGAAACTAGACTTTTCTTACTTTGCTTACAAGAAGAAAGGATGTAAATTGGTGTGGTAACAGGCGTAAGCGTACCGTGAGGACTTAACATTTACGGGGGCTTCAAACTGTCTGTCCGAATGAACAATATGAGCGGTCAGGATGAACAACGGTTGTCCTCTGTCGATTGTTGTTTGGTAGGCCCGTTGCCAATGGGCTTTTGGTCAGGGGAGGTACAGTTGTACGTAGCGATCGCCAGTCTGCTAGGCAGTTTGGGGAGCTGCTGGAGAGCTGATATCCAGGTTTTGTGATGTAGGATAGCCCACCATGGCTGGATCCGATGTGATAAAACTTGTAAATTGGCTAAAAATCCATCTCTCAGACTAAAATTTGGTTGCTTAGTACGTTGCTTAAGTGCGTGCGCATACAAGATCTGTAGTGAAAAGGAAACAAATTTTTTGAAAAATATTCTTGCTGAACCCCCATTCCATAGTAGCTGCAAACCTCATGGATGAAGAACATAGCAATTTTCCTAAAACGATCGTATCAGTTCTTCCCAAAACAAAAATATTATAATAAGGTTGCGTGCTTTCTGGCCTGCGACGAAGTATTTTATGAGGAAGTCTGTTTGCAAGCGAGCCTAATGTGAAAATGCAAAGTTGAGGAATAACTGTGGAATCCTGGCATTATCTATTTTAGGAGGTATTGATTCAATTCTCGAAACTTTTGGGTGGTTTGTCCCTCAGCCGAATGAAACTGAGTCTGCCCAACCGGGGAGGGGCTGCAGCCCTCATTCACCGCCTTCTACGCCCACAGTAATAGGGCAGCAAATATGTGAGGGAAAGATGGATTTTACTTTGCCAGACAGATCCCTCGACTCAGTAAGGATTCAGCACACTAAGACGAAAATCGGACGTAGGAAGGAATCAGACGGAGTCACTGAAGGGAGAAAGACCTTCGAGATTTATAGTAAACTTTCAAAACACTCAGGAAAAGGAGTGCTTAATTGCGCAAATATCGGAAGGAATTTCGACTATTGGGGGCAATTTACAGAAGGGGCCTAACATGGCGAAAGATGCAGGTGGTAGGTAGACGGGTCACTACGGTTATTAATTACATCTCTGGTTAGAAAGGACCCAAGCTTCTGGATAAGTTTTTACTTTGATATTAGCTATAGGGGGAAGGTCAGTGGCACAGTAGCAATGGGTTGGGGATATAACCCCCCAGGATAAATTCTCTTTCTGAAAGTTGAGAGTCTTCCGCTTTGTTAGAAGTTTTGTACCACAGCCACAGTTGTCATTTTTAGGGGCGAGTATTAAGAAAAATTTTGGGAGAGATTCTGCGTTTCATCACCGCACAATTTTGCTTCACACTGATTCCTTAGTGGGAACCTCTCCGTTACTACACTATTAGTGACAATAGTAAATTACTGTTGTGGTTTGAGAAAAATAACTTTTATTTAAAGGTGTTAATCACCATGCTTGATCGAACATCATTTCTATGACTGAACGAACAATTTAAATAGCATAATTCTTTTGAGTTGTTTTTGTACTTGGATTAAAAACATTCTTGTTATGGAAAACTTGTAGTAAACAGTTTTAGTTTTTTTTGTATATCTATCTGTTGAGGCGAAAAACACAACAGAATTGGCGACGAGGATTGTGGAAAAAGATTTACTTATCGTTCCCAGGATTTGCAACGATTATCGTGTAGTACGGTTCTTTTTACAAGGTTGTTTTGCAGTGACGCTTCGAGAAGCGGTGGAAATGGCAGAGCAAGATTTAGTCCTCCTCCTTCAACAGCAAATTGAACAACAAAGAATAATGATTGAGAAACAGGATCAACGTCACCAGGAACAAATTCAGGCCATTTTAGCTCTCGCCAGGAAATCTGAGGTAAACGAACCAATTAAAACGTTTACAGGTGCTATACAAAGTTTTTCTGCTTTCGATTCAGCGACTGAATTGTGGACAGATTATTGGGCGCGTTTCAAAACTTTTACCACAGAATAGATAATAGGCAGAAGGGACACTCGCGTCGGCGCCTTTGTTGTTTTCGAGGCGCGGATTGTAAAACTTGTACACCTCTAAACTCGTTGTCAGTTCGAGGCTTATAGCATAACTAGCCGTACGAAGGCCTAGACAGCTTGCTGCGATGAAATTGGTTTCGACTAAAAGTACAAAATCATGGCATTGATTCTGATTTAACATTAAGAAATGGATAACAGCACATTGGGAATTTAGTGTATAAGTGCAAACTGTACACTGGTCGCTTTCATGTGCTTCCTGATGTATTGTTGCATCGCTCATTCAGAAGAGTGCATCGCTCATCCACCCAGTCTGTTTTCTTGTTAAAGTATGCCGCCGTACAGCAACAAATTACACTCCGAAAGTTTTTTGGGGATCAAATCAGCACTAAATGAAGATTTAACAGGCGTCAAGGACTCTTGGCCCGAATACATACTGTATAGCATGCACACTGGCACAAGATTCAAGGAATCACAGCAGAATCCAAAACCCCGGTTCAATATGATTTGAGGAACTCAATAACCTACTTTATTTTGCTTCAGCTCGGTAGCTTCATTTGATTTATTGCCAATATATTAGGCAGCACTTACTTGCAGCTGTTCAGCAGTGCATTGATGCAAAGCTTAAAGGACAAACAATAATCTTGGTATCAGTATAATACTCCATTCCTAGATGCTTATCACAAGACATGTCATAGAGTAGATGATTATGTAAGAGGCATTTCATCCATCACTGGAAAAAAAATTCTAGTAAGAAGAAACTATACCTCTCCTTCAGAACAATAAACTTGTAACTGAAGCAAACTTCAACACCATATGGATTAATATTTGCTATTTTGAGAAACTGAATAATGCTTCCAGAAGTCTCTAGGAATTCTTACTGATGTGGCACATAATATTGACAATTTTTGATGAAAGTTGAGATACACTTTTTGTTTTGTTTTAAAAAGTCCAAGCATTCTTTTTGTGGGGTACATTCATGTCAAGAAACTTGAAGTCTTTGGTACTATCAATGTATTATTTGGCAAATGTCACCCATTAGTGGCTGGAAAAACACAAGATTTTCATGTACAATGCAGCTTCATTAAAAGACAGTCAATTTTCCACTTACAGAAATACAAAGTATTGTTTCAGTGAGTGGAAAGAGAGTGATAATATCCCTTTTGAAATTATTTAATAGACATAGGTAATTTGTACTGAATAAGATATCCAACATTATTGTAAACAAGCAACCATGGAAATGATGAATTGGCCTAGCAAAAATTCCTCCCTGTATCATAAGACTATTAATTTGTTTCAATTCTTTGAATAGTTTGATGATTATGCATTAAAGGAAATTAAGTATTAAAAAGTACTACATCTCAAAATATACTGAGCATCAGTGAGCAGGTGTGTTCAATAAATTGGTGACTTGTTATACAGATTTGTCTATCTATCTATGCAACAGTGAACAAGAACCAACTTTGGTTGTTACATACATGCTTGATTATTAAGGCTAAATTATATTTTAGTTTTAAAAATAAATAAAGCTTTTAACAATGCTGACATGTTTTCCATGTTATATATGAAAAGAAAATAAAAAGAAAACTTTGCCATAAATAAGCTATTCTGCATCAAAATAAGTTGTCACTGATCTAAGGAGCTCTTGAAAGCTACTGGAGTATTTCTGTTTCCAATGTAGAGGTATGCAGTGTTCCATAACATTGTAGCACTTGGGAAGTATGAGGATTTGTAGATCTTGTGCCAGAACATTATATTCAGATAATTCTTTGGCTTCTTGTGCAGTGTATATTTGACATAGTGAGCCTTTATGCGGAATATCAGTGAGATGGTTATGAATCATGTGTTGTTATCAAGCCTACTTGTTACTTTTGTCCTGGCTTTCCTGTCAGCAAAAAGACCTCACTCAAGCTTTCTAGTTACGGCAATAGAAGTGGTAGATTTGTCATAATTGCTGCAAACAAGTCTTGCGTCTTGTTTCTGAATCATTTCTAGCTTTTCAATATTTGAGGCGTGGGAAGATCGCAAACTGCATTATAGCGTATTCTGATCTTCTGATCTTGCCTCCCTCAGTATATGCCCATTCTCTGCCCCTAACAACATAAAGAGAACCCTCTAATATGCATACATCCAAATAACTATAATCAAATGTACCAGAGTTTAACGATAAGAGGATTGCATGGAGAATAAATACGTGAACTACGTTTGGCCTACTCACCATATAGCTCCAAATGAGACTCAGTAAAACTGATTGCCAGGCCATGATTTCCAGTTGTTGCTACAACTAACTGCAGCGCAATAAGCCCCGATCCGATTACGATTCCATTCGTTGTCCATCTACACCTGAGACCTCGAAATTTTTGCAAAAACTGCCTTTTTAGTTGAAACCCCTATACAAACGCTATAGCTTTCCTTTGAATGTTACACCTCTAAACTCGTTTCCATGTGGAAAAGTTGGCGCATGCGTGAGAAAATCCGTGCCCTCTAAAAAGTCGAGAGTGTCCCTTCTGCCTATTATCTATTCTGTGCTTTTACTGAGGCAAACTCGATACCTGAGGAGAAGAAGGTTTATGTTTTTCTAACCAATCAGACTCCAGTTACATACAAATTGCTCACGAATCTTGCCAGTCAACAAACGCCACCAAAGGATGTTAACGAGCTTAGTATGGAGAAAATAGTGGAGTTTATGATGGATCAATTTCATCCGACGCGTTTTGTTGTTCGCGAGCGCTTCAAGTTTTGGAGTAAAATGGATAGAAAACCAGGAGAAACCATTAATGAGTTAGTAGCCAGGATTCGTCAAGATGCTGTTACCTGCGATTTTACATCCATTGCAGATCCTTTGGATGAAGCAATGAGAACCAGGTTTATTTGCTCTATTAACAACGAGGCAGTTTTAAAGGCTCTTTTCAAAATTAAAGATGACGATCTTACTTTTGGTAAAGCTATAGAAATGGCAATTGAAATCGAAGACGCAGCTAAAGTCGCCAAGGAAACAGTTCACGGGCAAATTTCGAGACAGGAAATCAATAAGATTCAACCGAAAAAGGGAGGGAAGTCTTCTTCGCCTGAACCTAAATCTTCTTTTATTGAATGTATTAGATGTGGCAGAGTTGGTCATAACCCAAAAGATTGTAGATTTAAGAACACTACATGTCATTATTGTAATAAGATTGGGCATATAGAGGCTGCTTGTTTGAAGAAGAAGAAAGAAAGTGCGAAGCTTACGGGAGAAAGAAATAAATTAAAAAAGATTTATTCAATCTCGCAAACGAAAACGGTCAATAAAATTAAAGTTCCTGAGCTTCAATTACCAATAAAGCTAGATGGCCAGCACATGGTAAATTTCGAAGTTGATACCGGTGCAGGAGATAATTTTCTTGGCAAAACAGCATGGGAGGAACTAGGTGAACCCATTCTAGAAGCACCAAACCAACAGTTTGAGTCAGCAAGTCAACACAAGCTACCAGTTCTTGGTACCGTTACGTTGCAAGCCGAAACTGCAAATTATAATCAACAGTCACTAGGATTTAATGTAACTGAATTACCTGACCTTAACCTACTGGGACGGAGTGCCATTGCACAACTTGGAATATCAGTTGACACACTCATTGAACAGAACAGTGGTGTGCCTGCGCAGTGTCATGCTGTATTTGAAGATTTGAAGCCGGATCGGAAATTACAAGCTGAATGTCGCAAGCTATGTGAAGAATTTCTAGATCTTTTCAAGCCGGAGCTTGGGAGACTAAAAGGTTTTGAACTGGAAGTAAAATTCAAACCTGATGCCAAATTGAATTTTTGCAAAGCAAGAGCAGTTCCTTTTGCGCTTCAGGAGGATTTAGCTCAAGCATACGAGGCGGGAATCAGACGTGGTGTTTGGCGAAGAATCCAGTTCAATGAGTACGGTACACCAGTGGTACCCATCCGTAAACAGTTGCTTCCAGGGCAGTCAAAATCGAAACTACGAGTTTGTGGAGATTACTCTGTCGCTGTAAACGCACAATTGGAGACGCACCGATATCCAATTCCTACACCGGAACACCTGATGCAAAAGTTGTCAGGAGGATATGGTTTTACAAAGATTGATCTGGCTGACGCCTATAATCAGATCGCACTAGGCCCAGAATCACAAAAAAGGCTCGCTTTGAGTACACATCAAGGTGTTCTGCTTCAGATGCGCCTTCCATTTGGAATAAGCTCAGCACCTGGATATTTCCAAGAAATAATGGACCAACTAACAGGTGACCTACCTGGTGTTGCAGTTTATCTGGATGACATACTGGTCAGTGGTTCAACTGCGGAGGAGCACCTTTTAAATTTAAAAAGGTTGTTTAAACGACTGAGTGAGAAGGGACTACGTTGTCGTTTTGAAAAATGCTCATTCGCGCAACCATACGTCGAGTACTTGGGACATCTTTTGTCTAGCCAAGGAATAGCAAAAAGTCCTAAGGTTGATGCTGTTTTGAAGATGCCCGCACCCACTGATGTTTCTGGTCTACGATCGTTTCTAGGATCAGTACAGTTCTATAACAAGTTCCTGTCTAACTTGTCGACACTTATAGAGCCTCTTTACAGGCTAACAAAGAAAGATGTGTCATGGGAGTGGGGTACCAAAGAACAAACAGCATTCGAAAAAGTCAAGACCATGCTGTGCAATGATACAGTTCTTGCACATTTTGACCCATCGCTGCCCCTTGGAATAGCATGTGATGCATCAAGTGTTGGTATTGGGGCTGTACTTTTTCACCGTTACAAAGATGGCAGAGAGCGCCCAATAGTAAATGCATCCAAAACACTCACTGAGACGCAACGGAACTATAGCCAAATACAGAAAGAGGCTTTAGCAATTATATTTGCTCTCAGCAAGTTCCATCAGTTCCTTCATGGAAGGAAATTTATTTTAATAACGGATCACAAGCCATTGCTTACGTTATTCAGTCCTACAAAGGCAACACCATCACTAGCTGCCAACCGTCTAGCAAGATGGGCACTGACGCTGAGTCAATACGAATACAGCATCGAGTATAGGAAATCCTCGGACCATGGAAATGCTGATGCACTTAGTCGACTTCCGGCGGGGCCAGATGCTCAATTTGACAGAAAGGAAAGTGAAGCTGATGTAGATTGCATATGTACCATCAAAACCGTCAGTTTACAGCTCAGCGCAGCAGATCCAGGGGTACTCTCGAAAGAGACATCTAAAGACCGAGTACTTGCAACAGTGGTATGGTATACAAGAGAGGGATGGCCTTTCGGCAAGGTACAGGTAGATAGCTCTCACAGTGGAAGCACATGTTATACAGTGGATGCTTTTAAGAAAATCCGCGAGTCACTGTCAGTAACTGATGGATGCTTGTTCTACGGAGCACGCGTGGTGATTCCAGCCAGTTTACAAGTGCAAGTGCTGGAGATTCTTCATCTAGGACATTTTGGCATGCAACGCATGAAACAGCTTGCCAGGACTGCTGTCTATTGGCCTGGCATTGATGCAAGTATTGCCGGTGTTAGTCGAGCTTGTCAAACATGTGCTCAGCATCAGAATCTCCCATCCAAACCACTTGTTCATCCTTGGATGTTCCCTGAGAAACCATGGAGCCGCCTACACGTGGACCACGCCATCAATTTCTTGGGGTCAAATTGGTTGCTGTTGACAGATGCGTACTCCAATTATCCATGTATCCATCAGACCAGCTCTACAAGTTCCAAAGCAATAATTGAATTGCTAGAACAGGACTTTGCACATTTTGGTTATCCCCACACGCTTGTCTCAGACAATGCTTCAAGTTTTACTTCAGAAGAATTCAAGGAATGGTCCAAGGCAAGAGGGATCGTCAATCTCACAGGACCTCCATATCACCCAGCAACTAATGGTGCAGCTGAGAGACTTGTTCAGACTTTTAAGAAGTCGATGCTCAAGTCAACATTACCTTTGAAGGCAGCTCTACAGCAATTCTTGATGCAATACCGGAGAACACCACTAGCTTGTGGTTACTCTCCTAGTGAGTTGCTCAA
Source organism: Mastigias papua (assembly GCA_964019165.1). NCBI lineage: Eukaryota > Metazoa > Cnidaria > Scyphozoa > Rhizostomeae > Mastigiidae > Mastigias > Mastigias papua. Next base: position 10,774,294 of record OZ025274.1, read on the forward strand.
TGGACGCCAAATCAGGTCACCGATAGATATCCTGATTCCTTCTTATGCACATAAAGCACAAGGACGTCAGAACAAACAAACAGTGAAGGCTGCGCAAAAGCTAGCTGGGAGGTTCAATCCATTATACAAAGTGGGTACACCATGTTATGCTCTCTATTGTGGACCTCGACGAGATAAGGATCCACGATGGGTACCAGCAGTAATTACCAAGGTACAAGGAGCACGGACTGTGCCTGTCAGGGTTCATCCAAAGGGGCCCATTTGGCGTAGACATGTAGAGCAGTTACGCCCGAGATACTTTTCTGTAGAGGATGATGAGCCGGGGGATACGCCGGGGGATACGCCGGGGGATACGCCAAGCGTTACCATTCCAGCCGTTTTATCTGAGACAGTAACACACAAAGAAACGAAAGTTGAAAAGGGTCAAGAATTCGGAATTAATGATTCAGGACCATCCGTTAAACCTAAGAGACCTAACCCCCGAATGCCAACCGGTACCGAGTATAGCCGGGATAACCCAAGAAGATCAAGACGTTTAAAGAAATAGTCAAGTTGATCGCCTAAGATGGAAGCTTTAGGCTAGCGGGGAGATGTTGTGGTTTGAGAAAAATAACTTTTATTTAAAGGTGTTAATCACCATGCTTGATCGAACATCATTTCTATGACTGAACGAACAATTTAAATAGCATAATTCTTTTGAGTTGTTTTTGTACTTGGATTAAAAACATTCTTGTTATGGAAAACTTGTAGTAACCAGTTTTAGTTTTTTTTGTATATCTATCTGTTGAGGCGAAAAACACAACAATTACCCTCCATATATAACCTGGGTTTATATCGTCAAAGTATATAGTTACATCCACGTAAATGTCAAGTGGATAAATTTGCTTCTGCTTATTTTTGTATGCAGTATCTTCATGTGAATTTTCAGAAAGATATACCTATTATGATAGGATTACTTAGGTTCAGTTTACATCTATCTTGAACTTAATCTTGAACAATACCGAAATGACGTGCATTGTTAAAAAGTTAACTATTTATAGAGTGCACGGTTCGAAGAGAGAGACAAGAGGGATAGCAACAATCGTGTGCCTTTACTCAGCTGCTCACTGACTGACTAATAACAATATTGTTCTAAGGCACCGTTCACACTATTCCGGTTGTGAACAAAAACCCATCTACTTAGCTCCGTTTTAGTCTTTGCGTTCACATTAGTCCAACTCAAAAATGGAGGTAAGTGAAAACGATGAAAATAACGGAGCTAAATAAAACCGGAGCTAAACAGAAACGTAACTCTGAAGTGTGAACACCAAAAACGGAACAATTTGAAAACGCTATCAAGAGTTCCATTACACGCTTTTTTATAAGGAGCCACTTTGTAGAACCTACATATAGAATACCTGAATATTTGGAAATTTCCCTTTGGAACTTTCAATTTGAAAATTTTTTATGACAGGATTCGTCTTAAGTTATAGCCAAAAGTAAAGGCAAAATTCAGAGCTTCGATGTTGGCTTGTGTCTGTATCATTGCCACCTTTGGAGGTGCAAAAATAAGGAACTTTTTGAACTAGGTCTTGAGCTAAGTTTCTTATAAAAAGAGTGTATAAAAGAAACCGTACAGAGAAGAAACAGCGCCGTTTTTGGGAGGAAAAACGGATCAATAAAAAATTGAATAATGCGTGCTTGAAAGTGACCGGAAAGATTTAATTATGTCCATTCATTGCAAGAAATAAAAATACTGTATCACAATTCAGTTCATTAAATATTGTTGATGGAATTGGCTGCCCCCTATTGGCTCTGGCTCCCGTACTTATTACAGTTTCTATTGTTGCCTCATCTCCTCCTCCTTCCAGTGGATTCCTACCCACTCGAATGAGCAATCGAAGAATCATGGTTGCATAATCCCGAAGTGGTGCTATCTTGCTTGGCTATCTGATTGGTCGAGAAGACAATGAGTTCTTTCTAGATGCCGGATTGGGAAAAATACTATTATGCATGTGGCTATTGCAATTGTTCACGTGAAAATATCACATCCAATGAAAGTTAAGAGCTTCTGAGCTATCCAATTAGAGATCAGCATCCATCTGCATGTAAAATAATTTTCCAAATAGATTTCCGTGCTTACATGAAAGAGCAGTTGAAAGAGCGGTGAGGTCTCTAAGTCTATCGCTTTCAAAGTTCATGAAAATGCCTCTGCAGCAGGACATTTATATTTCCTTGAAGACGAAACTCGATGATATTGTCCATACTTTGAAGGATGAAGACTTTATCGGCAGTGAGGCAAAAATTGCAAGTTTTTCCAGGTATGTGCTTATAGCACCATACATGGCAGGCCTAGGCCAGCCAAACAATGTCTTTGCATTACTGCTTTGTAGCATCTTTCCCATTGTCCAGAAGACAAATCAGATTAAGTAGCTTGCCTTAATAGCTGCCATGTCAGTAGGACAATTTTAGCAAATTTACTTTTAGATAGTTCAATTGCAGCTATTGTACATTTGAGTTTAAAATATTGGGTAATCTCAGTGAAATTTGACTTATACTTATATGCTTGAATTGGACACAACTATGAAATAGTGTAAGTAATGATGTTGGAAAGAGAATTTTCTTTATTTGTAAACTTGGTGTGCATAATGGGAAAGAGTTGCTTTCACCGTTGCTATCTTAGCTCTAATCGAGGACGTCGACCTTTGCATTATAAATGTCCGATTAATTTATCTGACTTAGCATTGGTTGTGTTGAGGACTCCAACTCGGTCAAACAATGTGATAGTCCAGTTTTGAACTTTAGTACTTGAATTATTCATACTGATAATCTATAGCCAAAAGGTTTACTTGTTATCTGACATTGCCAGCATATATGATGATAAGAAGCTATAGAACCTTTTCCACTGTTTATCTGAGATGTGTTCTACATTCGTAAAGAAATCCAGTACACCCGCATAGTTTGTTGTTTATCACAATAATGAGGCTTATTTTACCACATTATTGGCTCCATAAGTTGGTGAGCTATTCTTTTCACGTACAAGTTGGTATTGTTCTGGGATCATTACTTGTAAATTGCTCTGTGTTAGTGTCTCCTGAGGACTATCTAAGGGTTCTCAATGCGAGCTTAAAAGTCCCAGTGAATTGTATTAAGTATGTTACTGGATACTAAAGCCCCATCTCATGCATCAAATGTTCTCTTTCGAGAGACAGCCTCCAGCCTTTGAGCCCTCTACTCTGGGCAAGGGTCTTCTGTGCTCTTGAACACAAAGGATATTGTTATAGTTGCACACTCTTATATCATATTAACATTTGAAATTAATCTTTTGAAATATACCCAGCTTACTTCAATCATTCCTCATGAATGTCTTTGTAGAGAAAACGCTGCAATAGATGAACTCTTGGCAGAAATAGAGAGTGCCATTGTTACTAGAAAGACCTTGAATAACAATTTGGAGAGATTGTCAGAAGAGGCAAGAGTACATTACAAAAAAGCTGAGAACTTTCAAGAAACAAAAAATTACCAGCAAGCATTAAATGAGTATTCCAAGGTAAAATAGACCTGATAATATTTTTGTCAGTAAATCAATTTAGACTTGTGAACTGATTTTACATTCATTATAGTCAAAGCCATATGAATTGTATGTAATCCATATAGACAGTGTTTTTAGCAACAATTTGCTGCAAAATTTTGATTATCAGTGTTGTTCTTGCAATAAATGTGCAGTTAAAAGTAAAGAACTATTAATATACACTTAGTATTAGAATATGGTCAAACAGGTCCTAAGCTTTAAGAACTAGGCCTTGATTTAATTTTCTTATCAAAAACTTGTATTTTGAATATTCTATTTGTGTAACTTAGCTGCTTTGAATGATTTTTATGGAGTTGAAAAAGTAGTTATGGATTGTTCCACATCCTACATTTTGAACTGAATTCTAAATCTTTATGAAGGAAGGTTGGTTCAATTTCAGCCAAGTTTTAGATTTAAGAAATGTTTTCACATAATTAATAGTATGCATCATTTGTATTGCTTGATATTAAATAGTAAACTAGACCAGTTATATTCAATATTATATCGTTGGCTATGCAGATACCTGAAGGTAGCAGCCATTTTGTTTATCAATTTCTAGCAGCAACTTGTACCATCTTATATATACTTTTTATGATGAAATACTCTTCTTTTTCAGAGTTTATGCAGTTTTCCTTATAATATCCATAATATGTACAGATGTCAGAATGATTTGACTAGCTCTGAAAATGATGGCATAGTTATTAACTTTGAGAAGAAAACAGGAGGGTCCTCCTTTACACTGAATGATGATTATCAACATCAAATAGCAGAGTCCTTTGCAGGCCGTGCTGAGATCCTACGTTACCTTGGACACCATGAGGTATATGACTTTCTGTATATTTTGTCTATAACTAGCTGCAAGTTATCATATTCTGTGTGAAGTGTTTTCTTTGCAGCAAATGTAGGTTGTGTTCATAGTGAGTTGTTTGATTTTGTCTTTACTATGAGTCTTATTGATACATATAAAATAGCCAAATGTTTGAGTGCTCTAGTCTTCTTGAGCTCCAGAATGTAGGAAAAGATCACAAGTACAATACTGATTATCAATAATTCAAACATGCTTACACTCAAAATAAGGTCAGGCCTAACATTGCAATCTAAGAGCTTATTGTTTGTATTGAAGAAGTAAGAGGCTATTATCACTGTGAGGCTTATTGATGATTGAGGAAGTGAGTGTGATTTATTTCAAATCAGAACAAATGCAACACTATGTAAATTATAATGGTTACTAACTGATAGATTGCATCAAAAAAACTGACTACAGCCAATGATCATTGGCATTGGTTTTTGTGTTTAAGAAGGAACTCTTGATCTTTACTTTTCATCTAATTCTTGCTTTGTATCAAAGTTTGCATCATTGCTTCTTAACTGTATTCACTGATAAAGCAGTTTTACCTAATTTGAATTATATAAGTTTTCATAATATATTGCCTAATTTTTGTCAGTTATTTTCTTGATATGGTTATCTTTTTTATTACTGAGATTTTAATTATCATTTGAGCTCTCATGGGATTTTATTTATAGTCTTTAATTCATGGGAAATATTATGTCTTCACAAATGATGAAGGACTTTTTCCCCTTTAATAATTAATGTATTATATGATGATTGTTATCCTTTCCCTGCAGCTTGCTCTGAATGATGTCAAAGAAGCTCTATCTCATAGACCATGTAGAAAGTTACACTCAACAATACTAAAGACACATAAACTTTGTTTATCTGAAATGAGAAGACAGACAAGACGACAGTCTCCCTGTAGATCTCCAAATGTAGCTCATGGACCACATGGATCAATAGCTAGTGCATCTAATTTAATTAAAGTTAATTATATCAAGGAAAAAGGGAGATATTTAGAGGTATGCATACATTGTAAAACATTATTTTGCATATTCCAAGAGCATTTGCTCTTTATGTTCAGCTTTTGATTTATGGTTTATTGTTTTGGATTTCATGCATATTGTGTTTGCTGTTTGAATACTCCTATGTTCTTCCCATTAGTAACAAGTAAGTCAGGGACTTTGTGTCTGGTGAGAGAATTTTTCCACACTCTCATCGATTTTGCTCCTTTGTCTGCACATATGCCAAGTAATTTCCTTGGTCCATTGAAAGGTGCTGGGAAAAATTTGAAAAAAGTCACGGAGTTTTGAAAAACATAGTCTGGAAAACATGGAAAAGCCAGTGTATTTTTGAGAAAGGATTCCTGAGAGCTCTGGTATATGCGATAGCGAATTGGGTGGAATAAGCTTGTTTTGGGTGGAATATTTCTCTGAAGTTGATAATAATTGTGCCCTCGTTATTTGAAACTTGAGAATAATGGTCCTTTGCACATATATTGACCAGCTATATTCCTGACAACCTCCTAGACCTACCTATTTATCACTTGCATAGGATGCTGAACCATGCAGTGTAACTTGTGAACTGGGGGGGGGGGATAGGGAAGCCCGTGTCTAGCAGGCTATCAATACTAAGTAGTAGTCAAACCTGACAAATTATTTTGTGGCACAAAACAGCTGTTTGTGGAAGTCATACCACATAGGTTGATTGATAGTGCTGTATTGAGAAAATTCTATCTTGATTATGACAATGAAAGGTCCCAGAGTCTCATGAACTAAATATTTCCATAGTAAGCTTTATTTATGTTTACTAGAATTATTGATATTTTTTCAGAAAACATCTATGTATATGTCTATAAAATAGTTATTTGCTGTTAATTTATAGGCAGATGCAAACATCAAAGCTGGAGATGTATTGATAGTTGAGAAGCCATATGCTTCTGTCCTCTTACCGGATTATTATCAGTCACACTGTTATCATTGCATGAAGTTACTTGTAGCTCCTATACCGTAAGTATTCATTCATCCTTAGTCATAAAAATAATTTGTATATAACAGGGAATCTTGCTTGGTCTGGATTGGGTATTTTGTCATTTATTTTCTGCATTATTTTTATGGCCAAATAAAACTTTTGCATCTTTTTTAGGTGTTTTAGCTGCAGGGATGTGTTATTTTGCTCTAAAACATGCCAGTCAAAAGCATACTCCATGTATCATGGTATTGAATGCAAAATATGGCCTGTCATTCAAATGGTATGTTAATTTATTTCATGGGGGGTGTTCTAATTTTGTAGTATTAGTATTTGAAAATCTCACCTTACCTTGATAGAAAGCCAATGTATCAACTATCTGAGCTAATAGATTTATTAGTTAAGTCTCATCAACCCTTTCAGATAGGGTATTTTTTTCTGTCAGAAAGGGTATTATCATAAATGATCAATTTAGCACTGTTGCTTGACTATGTGCGGTAGTCACATAAGCACAGTGGTGCCTAGTTGAGTACTAACATTAAGTGCACTAGGAACAATGTTTTGCAACTGCTCACCTAAACAGTAAATAACAATATCGATGCATTTCTTCACGAAATGTGATCTTTTATTCTTATGATGACATTGGCATTAGTTATGTGTACTGTAGTTACTTTTCTATTTTGTGCCACTTTTCAGAAATTGAGTTCTTTCCCTCAAAATGAATAGAATAGCTTAATTAAAAGCAAATCTCCTGGTGTTACATTTTGTCAAATAAGAGTTGTAGCCGTCACCTTAAAACATTGTTTGGTTCTAGTTGCACACTAGGATGTTCAATTGTTCTTTGAAATACCATTTGAAGTAAGCACCACATTCAGAAAACCCCTGCTCCCAAAAACCTAAGAACTTTATTGAGTGCTATGGCACTTAATTGATAGAATATGGTAAGGAAAATTGATCATAATGAAGGTATTTTCATTGTTGAATGAGTCAGCAGATCCATTAGAGTAGCATTAGTGCATTTGAGTAGCATTGTGAATAATTGAGTGGAGTGTATGACTAGAGAGTGTATATATATATATATATATATATATATATATATATATATATATATATATATATATATATATATATATATATATATATATATATATATATATATATATATATATATATATATATATATATATATATATATATATATATATATATATATATATATAGTTGTGACTATCTTTTTCTAGATTGAACCTTCTGCTCATCTGTCTATGCGAGTCCTTCTCAATGCTAAACCAGAGGAGCTTTTGGGTAAGTGTTGACTAAATTTCTGTTCCCTGCTCTTGTTGGTGAATTTTAAAACAGAATTTAGACCCATTGAAAGAGGACGTGATCTGCTTCTACCTCTGTCTGGTTTTTTATTTTGTGTTATTTCTCCCAGGTACATTTATTGAACTTGATTAATTTCGAGTGAAAAGTTATCTATAGCTTTTGAAGGGGAACAAAATTTGTCCTGGTGTCTAGCTGCCTCATAGGTTTCAGTTGTACACTGTCCAAAAGAGATTCTTTCATCACCTCACTCTGTATAATATCAGGATAATTTAGGAAATGCAAAGCGTAGGTTAACAACATATTTATATATACACATGGATGAAGTCCCAATGTTTCTTAAAATATTATTTATGTCCAGCAAATATTATTAATATCCTTCATATGTTATTTATTTCCTGCAAATATTATTTAAGTCCTGCAGATCTTTTAGAATAATGTTTTGTATTGTAGGTGTTCTTGAAATTGAAAGAAATCCTGACAGAGCGAAAAGTAATATCCATGGATTCACAAATATTAAATACAACAGTAAGACTTTCTTAAATATATTGTTATGTGTATAGCATATTTATTTCTTCATTGTCATAACTACAACTGACATTACAGTATCTGCCAACAGTCTTGGTGTGGTTAAGTTTCACCCAGATTTTGCTTTACTCTCCTGCCCACACAATTTTCCATTCATTTCATAAGGTTTCAGAACACCCCATTCCTTGTTTGTCTTGCCATGGAAATTTAGTTGTCACTAATTTAAATGCTTTGAATCAGCTAATTGCAAAGATTTGTTCACAAGAGAAAGTTTCTTTGTCCCCTAGGTATGTTATGTTATGTGTAGTGTTGTTAAAAAACATTACAGCCAAGGGCCAGCATAACTTAGATGATGACTTATGCTTGTAAGTGAGACAGTCTTAATTAGTTTCAATGGTCAGTTTGTATGTGAAGTTTAACAGAACTGGTCACCAAATGAGTTTATTAGCTTAACAATTTTTGGCACCACACAGTTTCTCCACTTCCTGAACCAAGTATCCATTTTTTTAAGGAAAAATATATATATAGATGGTGTTCAAATTTTTTACCTCTGGTGGAAAGTCTGATTGCCTATACTGTCCATCTCAACATTTTAGTAATTTGTTTCAAACTTTTAATGAAACATTTGCAATAACAATATATAGTGCCTTGTCTTGCATCAGAATTGTGTCCTGTGATTTCTTTTCAATTGTTTCATTTTTACTTTAATTAGTTGTTTTCATCATGCATTTTTGTTTTATAATATGCAAACTTTCCACTTTCAGCCTGAATGTTTCTTAATAGTCTGTGAAATCCATCCTTGAATGTGTCTTAAAATTCTTGAAATTTTCAATATACATAACAACCCAGATAGAAGAACTGTGAGATAAGAACGATAATGTTTTTGTAAAACACATGAGAAACAGCCTCAAGTCTACTTTTGAAGCTCAGTCTGTTAGTGTTTCTTAAATGGCTTGTTGTATTACATGCATTGTTAATATTTATAGATGACTACAAGACAGTTTACAACCTTGTTACTAACAGTGAGTTCCAATCAAGCATATCAGTCAATTCTAATACCTTGGTAAGGAAATCTACTTGTTAATTTGAAGCAGCACTGAGCATAGTTAATCATCTTAGTGCAGACATTATCATTTGATTTGGCAATTGCTCTTACTCTTACTCTACCAAATGCTCCCATAGAACCATTTATATGGGCATTTGACTGCCCTCACAGAACAATGCAATCTTGCCCCTAAAGACTATATATATATTCTTAAAGACAACTTAATGAATTCTACTCAATTGTTGAATGTGCTTTTGGCACACTGGCTAGCATGGTAATCGACATATGTTGTCAATGCAGCAGGAATTTACCGAACAGGTTTCAGTTATAAATGCTTTGGAAATTAGCAATGATCGTGCAATTTGACATGAAAAATTAAGAAATTGTACTCAGATCAGTAGATGGTATATTTTGGAAGCCTTAAGAGGATGCATGCAAGGACAATTTTTCAAGGGGCAACCACCCTTCTAAGTTAATTTTATGTGGGGAATATGCGACCTTGGCAAAAATTTTGTCATAAGCTTATTACATATTGAATATTCTGTAAGTTTTTTGTACAGTTTGAAACCAATTAATTTGTAAGCAAAAATGCACAATTTTATGCTTGTTTATATTGCAAGCCTTTGTATACATTATGTGACAATTCTTTAATGTGTAACTTATTTTTCTTTCAGGTATCAGCAATTATTAGTCGGTTTCTTTTGAGCCCTGAAGCAGCTAATTCACATTTGATAGCTAACAATATCAATTTGTCAGAGCGAAGGCCTGCACACATACGTCTTTCAAGTAGTAGTCCTGCTATTTTGGGAGCAAGGAATCATTCTAGTGAAAATTTGAATTCTTTAGCAGATGCATTTGCACATTGTGAAGAGGCTAGGAATGTTATAGAAAAAGGAAAGAGTCGCCCAAGATCATCCATACTCCACATAAATGAACCTTTAAGAAGGTATATTGTAATGCATATCAATTTTTACAACATTGTGTGATTTTGAAAATTCAATATATATACGTGCAACATTCAGGCGGTCTATTCTTTAAGTCACAGAAACACTAAATCATTTCATTCAGGAATGCATTGTACACAGCACGAGAATAGGATTACAGCAAAACTGCAATAGCATAGATCACATGTTTGTGGGTATAGTCTTTACAGGAAAAGGAATTTGCATGCATGGCTTGTTGTATTATGTGATCTCATCATGCTTTTCTAATGAGAAGAGCTTAATCTGGTAAAGACAAGGTAGCACTTATGAAATAGAATGTCACATTTTTTCTAATTTTAATGCTTTCTGTTTCATAGTACAAGTATACCAATGAACACTGGAAAAGATCCTTCATTTAATCGGAACAGGAGAAGTTCTACATCTGAGTATGAGGAGGGCCTCTTCTCCAGCTTCTTTCAAACAGTCTTGAATGAAGATCAAATCAAGAAATTAGTCTTACGACATATGCAGCAAGTATCTTGTAACATGCACACAGTCACTACCTTAACTTGGGTTGAATCAGAAGATAATGGAAGCAAACAGGAGATGTTGTTTGGAAAGCAAGAGTTTACATTCCGAAAGGAGCAAAGGCAAATTGCGTTAGCTCTATATCCAACTTCATGTCTACTAAATCATGCGTGTGATCCTGATGTTATTGTTAGGTACGTGTTTCTTCTTCTGTGCTTTCTAGCTTTTAATTCCATTTAGGGTAACAGCTAAGTGCTCCATGCATTTTGTATTTGTATTTTTATGTAGAGTCTATTGCCTTTTTTCATAATGAAGATGGTATCTATGTTGAAAACCATATTCCAGTGCATTTGTAGTATCTTTACAGTACCATCTATTTGCTAGATTCATGGCACACAGTTAGTGAAATTAAAAATTGATTCCATGCAAAATATGCACTGCTACAAGCTGTTGTCCAGTTTATTCCATTGATTTTTATAGATTATAGTTCATGTAATTGATTAACATCTGCCTTTTTCTTTGTGAAGTACTTAGCTTTTTGTATTGGAAAAGCAGTGCTCAGCTTTAGGTTTTTATGTTTTTTCATTTTACCACACTCTGTGTTCATGATATTTTGTAATACATTTCTGCATGTTTTTCTTCATCTTTGCATGATTAACACATTTTTGTAGGAAACATATGCATTTGTTGTAGTTTCAATGATGATGAATTAGTTATCAGAGCAACACACAATATTTCAAAAGGCAATGAGATAACGCATTGTTATGGTGAGTTATAGTTGCATATTTTATCTTTTGAAATAATCAAAATCAACAGAAGGCACTCTCATTTGTAAGTAGTAACTACAGAACATGTGAAAGGACTTGCTTGAATCGTTTTTACTAGAGATGTGGAATGTTCCTTTAAATGTTTTCCAATAAAGGTGTGCACTCATTTTAAACTTCCTGTAAAATTATTTGCAGTGCCTCATAGTTACAGCTACATTGTATAGAAAACTCAGTATTGAATTATTCTTAGCACAACAGTTAGCAGCAACAACCTTAAAGAAATTTGTAGATTCATTTGTTTTTAGTTCATTAAACGGTTGACATAATATATTTATCATTATTTCATCTAAGATCTATATTAAAATACATCAATAATGACACCATGGGAGTGATATGTATTAATACTCCCTGAAACATAACATGTAAATGGTACATATACCTTCATAAAATTAATAGTAAAGAAAAAACTACCCATAAATAAACAAAATATTACTAAGTATATATATCTTTGGTGTGTTTGAATTTGAGTCTTGTCAAGACAAATATTTTTTAGCATGAGACTCGGTTCATTTTTGACTTGATAATATGCTCCTCTGCCCTTGGTACATATTTTTGTCATAAAATTTGTGACTAAGTACATTTTACATCTGATTGCAGTTCCTCATGTTGGTAGAATGCAGAGAGCTGCAAGACAGAGAATACTACAAAACAGATATTTCTTCACATGTTCATGTGCTGCTTGCACGAGGTAAGTTGTTTCTTCACTACTTGATTGAAATTTTGAATGTATTATTCAAAGCATTTCATTTGAAAGGCATGATAGAATTAGTTGTGATATTATGATGTTCCGTGATGAATTAATTTCAGTGGAGATTCTGGAAATTCAAGCATGTATTTTGAATGATACAAATTGTTCTGTTGTAGCGTCCTTTTCAAGTAAATCAGCGTATTGCAGGTACAATATAGTTAAAGTCTAGTTGCTATTACAAATGGTGTCTCTTAGCTTGAAATGAACTCCCTTTTGGGACTTTCTTGTCATATTGTTTGATCCAAGGACAGCGTTGTGTCTATTTTGAAAATTCCATTTCATTTTGTTCCTTTCTTTTTGAAGGGATGAAGAGAGAGAAAGACAGCAATTATGCTCCTTGATATTCCTATGTCCTGAATGTAAAGATGATGCAAAAGTAAGTTATGCCAACAAATCTTATGCTGTGACGTGCAGAAATAAAGACTGTGGAAGGACTAGTAGTGCCGAATCACTCTTAGATGAAATTCAGTATAGCAGAGAGCTTTTCATGGATGCTGTTGATGCATTTAAACTTGGAAATGTAAAAAAGAGCTTAACAACGTTACAGAGAGTCATGAAAAAGAGATCATCAATCTTAAACGCAAAGGACAAATTGGTTGCAGAAGTGCATGATGCGTTATCCAGGTTTGAAAATTTAAGTTCTTTGTGGGAGGCCTTTAATGATAGACACTTGATTTCTGTGCTTCATCAATATGTCTTCTGATGTATTGTGCCTGCCTCTTGATGTCTTCTGTCCAAATGCGTATGTTTTTCTAGGATTCTGATACATCTTTTGTAGCATTGCTCTGTAGGTCTTAGCAGCAGTGTTGCTAATTCGTGCTTGCTTATTCAATCATTCTGTTGCTGCTTTGTCTCCTTAGACTTGTCCATTTTTGTTGTTTTACTGTATTTCACTTATTTGTTAGCTATTCATCATGTGAATCAATGACTTTGTTTTTCTACAGATGTTATGAGGTTCTGCGTGAATGGGAATTTGCATCATACCATTGCAGTATGAATTTGGACTCATTAGAGTATCAGCATGGAAAAACAAGTTCACAGTGCGCCCATGCAGTTGCGAAATTAGCCAGATTTCTGTACTATGGTAAACTATTTGAAAAAGCAGATAAAGTAATAGACAGAGGGATAAAATTGCTGTCTTTGCATTATGGAGAAAATTATCACGCACTTGGGGAACTTAAGAAAATGAAGGAGTGCGTACGGAACTTTTCAAGCCCTGTAAGCCAACTTTCTCTGTAGAATTTAGCAATAGTTTTCATTTTGAGACCTTTTTTGTTTTGGCTAACCTCGTGGGTACCCACAAATGGATCAGTGGTACTTTTGTTTAAATGCTGCTCTTTATTCATGTAGATGCTGCTATCATGATACATCATGTTGTAAACGATAGGTAGTTTATTCTTATATTAATATGCATCAATGCCTCCTAGTTATGTTGTTTAGTATAGGACAATAGGCATGATAATGTCTATCGCGCATAAAGAGACATAGACGTAAGTGAAGTAGTTCAATAGTTATGAATGTTTCAAGTATGACTTTAGACAATAAATTCAAAAATGAAATAGTTCCTGTTTGTTTATTGGATGTCAAAGCACTCTTTTTAGGTTGTTGTTAGAGTATATCCATATGTCAGGGGATTTCTCAGTTGTCTGTCAGCGAATTTGTCTCTGGTATCTTCGTAATGTTTGGACCGCTTTTTGGACAAGCGGTTCTTAAAGCGAAACTGAAATAGTTTATCTTAGTACTAGTTTAGGCTGTTCTCGGTACTCTCTCTGTATCTTATGTAGCCATTCAGAATGTCCTTATGAATTTGCTTCGAAGCGTTATATGGCATATTTTTGTTAGCAAATACAAAAAGAGCAAATTTTCTTTGTGGATTCACGGTTATTTCAGCAGTGTGACGTGTTTATTTTTGTAGTTTGTAAGAATCTCTTGCGATTTATTTTCGCAGTATGCATGGCACCCATATACCAGCATTTTGTTTTTGTTGACTTATACACAAAATGTTGATTATTTACTTATTTTGAGATGTTTATTAATTCTAACTTTTGCTGTATTTAATGTAATTATCATGCATATGGTAACAAAGTTGTGGAGTGTAACTTACATACAGATTATGAACCTATCTCGAGCATGGACTTTGTTTGTTTAGTTCGTTTCACCATTGCCCATATTCTTTGCGTTGTTGTTCCCATTATACTGGCGAAGTTATAGCGTGACAGTGTTTCTGCCATGTTAGGGAAATCAAGGAAATGTCAGGGACATCTCTAGTCATTACGTAAATAGCTGTCTGCACAACAAGCCTAGATGTAAAGGAGGCGAGGAAGAAAGTAAGTTCTTTGATGCATACTGGAAGCTTGCGAAACATCAATGTGCGTTCTTCCTTTCCGTGAAAAGTAGCGCTTTTCCTTGAAGGTAGAAATTTTGGAGACATTTGTGCTCAGAGTGTTATGGTAGGGGTTATATTGCAGGCACTGTGCCGCCAAATTAAAAGTGGGTGCCTACAAATTAAAAGTGGGAGCTCAGCTAAGATTGCTTGATTAAAGCTTGAAAAATCCTGTTTGGCAAGAAGTAGGAGTTAAACCCCCCCCCCCCCAGCGACGCCGTGCTTGTATAGATATGCTTGTTTTAGACTGCCATTGGTAAACGTATTATAGACAATTTTTGAGTTTATGTTCATTGACATTCCGTGACAGCTGAAAAACTCAAATCTGCCGAGTAACTTAACGGCCTACGTTGTTTTTTGGCGAGGCGTCACTCCTACATCTCCCCTAGTACCACCCATGAATACATTGCAGTTACAAATGCTGAGGTGGATAAGATTAGGAAGGGATATGGGATATAATGCTAACTTTCACGCCCAACCTGAGCGGGTATATATTGGTGTATCAAGGAGCAAAATAGGTCTTTCCATACACGAACACCACAATAGAAAAATCCTTAATCAGAACTTCAAAACTTGGAACGTTCTAATTCTGACTCGAAAAACTCTCTTCTCAAAATTATTTTCTTATCACACTAAAGAAAATGCTCCGTAACTCGAGTTCCGAGCGTTTAATGCTGGAGAATAGCTTACATAAGTGACAAAAGTACAATTTTTTTAATACTACCCATAAACGTTATCTCAAACTCAACATTCTGAAGCAATACAAACCAACTCGACATTGATGAACAGTACAAAAAAATTGTACAGCCAGAGTAGAGCTAATACCACCCAGATTGATGCAGAGATGAGTGCATTCCATGGAGTGGTTTCTATAAAAGTATAATGGGGGGAGTTCTAATGATGCAACATGGGAAACATTCTAAAGTAACTGCAAATGAATCAATGAGGATAATCTTTCGTAAGACAGTCGTCAGTCGCTTTCACCACGCTTTGATAAACACAAGAATAAAACGTCTAAAAAGAATTAAGTTGCGGTTGAAAAGAGTAAAACAATCTGTCAAAGAAACCGATTGGTATCAGTTTGAATCTCTGAAAAATAATCAGAGTTTCCTACACTGGAGTGTAGGAAGGTCTGCATCAATTACGTGTGTAATTGCGCCTGAGCTACAAAGCAAGCAAAGAAAATTGTTGGTCATTTAACACATGCAAGAGAAAGACTCGATTAGAGTTTCACCCCTACGAGCAAATAATGGAGTAATTTGCATAGATTAAAAAAGTAAAGCAAATATATTAGATAACCACTTCCATTTCAGTATTTGACAGCGAAGACCATACGAAGAGATTTGATATGGGACAAAGCAATATACCAGACGTTGTACCAATCACAAAAGACAATACTGGAATTGCTAGATTGGTATAAAGTCTTTATGTACATAAAGTAGCTGGCCCATATGGAATACCTGCGAAGTTCTTGAAGGAAAATGCTAGAGCATTAGCTCCAGTATTCATATGGATTTTCAAAAACTCCTTGGCCAAAGGATCCATCCCTAAAGACTGGTCCATAGCAAATGCTTCACCAGCTTTCAAGAAAGGTTGTATATGTCGCCCAACTAGTTATAGGCCCACCTCACTGACATGTATAATTTGCAAAGTTATGGAGCACATCATCCGTTCCAGTATAAGAGTGCATCTTGACAAATATAATACCCTGTCAGAAGTTCAATACGGTTTCAGGAAAAAGCGCTCCTGTGAAATTCAGCTAATCTCATATATTGGCAATGTTGCTAATTCCCTTGATAAACGAGATTGAATTGACATGATACAGTTAGATTTCAAGAAAAGCTTTTAATAAAGTACCACATCAAGCTCTTCTAGCTAAACTGAAATGCTATGGTTTCAGAAGTAAGCCATATAACTGGAACTTTAGCTTCTTAAAAGACAGCACTCAAACAGTGATAATAAATGGATGCAGATCAGAAGAAGTCAGCGTTACATTTGGAGTCCCACAGGACTCAGTATTGGGCCCTAGTTTAGTTATTATTTTATTAATGATCCACCAGCTAAAGTGAAGAGTCGTGCTTGTCTTTTTGCAGAAGACTGTATAGCCTATCGAAAGAAAGGGAAACGTACATACTGCCCTTCTTCAAGAGTATATTGACAGTCGACAAGAATGGGCAAATGAATAAAAAATGACATTCCACCAGAACTGCATTCCACCCAAAGAAGTATGAACTGTTGAGAGTATCTAAGAAATGTAGCCCAATAGAGGCTACCTACAGAATGCGATAGCATAATCTCAAAAGGGTAGTTTCAAAGAAATACCTTGGAGTAACAATTCATAATAAGTTAAGCAGGAATGACAATGTGCAGCATATTTACACAAAGGCAAATAATGCTATTAATATTCTTAGAAGAAACATGGGAAAAAGTCCTCAGGATTTCAAGGAAAATGCTAAATATCGCTCGTTAGGCCCCAAGTAGAATATTCAAGTACAGTATGAAACCCCTTTACAGTAAAGAATATGTCAGAAGTGCAACTGGATTTGATACAAATAATTATAGAAGAAGATCGAGTCCAAGCACTATTATCAAGGAGCTTTGGTGGGAGAACTTAGCTGAAAGAAGGGGAAAAGTAAAGACAATAATGACTTACAAGATTCTAACTGCTCATTTGGATATTGCAATAGAGAAACCCATTAGTACGATCGTGAATCATATGAAAAGTAAAGCAGCTCTTTAAGCGCCATATTGTAGAGCGGAGATATAAGTTCTCATTCGTTCTTAGCTCGATAATGGAACACTGTTCCAGTAGAAATCAGAAATCAGCACTCGGTGTCATCTTTCACAAGCAGCATTAGGGTCACTAAACTACTTAAAATTTTTGACTGTCTTTTAGTTACTAGTTTATTTGACATGATCTCAAATTACCGTTTGGTGGATGACCGATATACAAGAATTTCCCGATATCTAAATGAATAATTATTCATACGATACACAGTACCTATAAACATCTTTATGTCTGTCATGCATTAACATTATACATATACAAACATACATATAAAATTTAATGTTGTAAGTGCTGCTACTCTTGTTCATTAATCTAAGCAAAACCATATTTGTTAATTTTTTTCGTTAATTTGGTTAGAAGTGGCTCAAGAACAGCTGTAGGGATCGGTTCTTGGGAATTTGAAATTTCAAACACAGTGAAAGGAACTTCTAGCGAAACTTTGAAATTCCTTGGAGCTTAGAAATTTTGAACTTAAGAATCCAAAAGTTGAAGGAACCGCAATTGTATTCCAGACACGCCTCATTCACTTTTGCGGTTGGACCATCTCAGCTCTTGATTCTTAACATCAAAATAAAAGAAAACTCTTTAAACAAAAAATTCAAATTTTAATTTCTGGTCTTCCCAATGCTTATCAAGCCTGTTCTTAAAGATATTCAAATTTTGCGCCTGGACTACTTGTTCTGGGCAACTATTCCATGAACTGATGCACCCCTCTGTTAAAAAGTTCTTCCGACTATTTAATCTTGAGCCAAATTTTACCAGTTTCAATTGATGACAACGTGTGTTATGAAATTCTCTTTGGTCTATGCTGAATAGCTGAGTGCACTAGTTCGTAAGCACCATTCAGTTTGCTAATGTCTAGTATAGATAGACAGAATTTGCTTACAAGCGTATAAGCAAGCCTATGCAGAATATCATTGCGCATGTTTTAGAGCAAAGCAAGATGTCAAATTCTATTTTCTTGATTTGGCTCTTTTCAAATTTTCACCTTAACAGTTATGCCATTTATATACAGACAAGGAAAACAGTGGACCCAAGACAGGAGCTTGCGGTACTTCTGTTCCGAGTGCCGGTTCCGAGCATTTTGCGCTTATACCGATGTACTTTATACAGTTAACTAAATAATCTGCACAACTCGACTGTGTCAACCCCCCCCCCCCTTGGAATTCATATTTGGGACATTGTCTTTTTCTGCTTCAGTCCTCATAAGGAGACCATGTCAGCTGTGTCGATGTGCAGGCGCCAATTGATCCAGGACTCCTTCTGCCTTCTCCACGTGAGTTGCAAACCGAGGCTTATTTTCCTTCTCGAAGTTCGTGTGTACAGGCATAGCCTACTATTTTATGTCACAAGCCATGTTCTCATCCGCAAGAACTCTTAAGTCAGTATCATCAGTTATAGGACGTGCTTCTCGGAATGTCCTGTGGAATCAGAATAAAATTCTGCAACTGAAAACAACGAGATCTTGTTCGATTCTGAGTCGCCTACGCTCTAGTTCGTCTATCAAGGTGTTTGGTGCAAAGAAGATTGATGTGTACAGTAAGACATGCTCATGTGCTATCCATCATAAATTGACAGAAGGTATAAAATTTTGTATTGTTGCATTTTTGGAATGATGTAAGGAAGTTGTTTGCGAGCAATCGCAAAGGGCTACATTTATTTTTGCCACTCTTGTAGCAGACTGCAAACAGACTGGTTACCATTATATAGCTATCCTAGGAAGTACAGCGCTAGTGGATAACGTTATAAAGCTGTATAATTTTAACCGTTGGTGTTGTACTTCCTAGGATATTCATGCCTTGAAATAGGGTTGACCACTATCCAAGATTGTCCGTAAATACCTATTCTGTTTCATAGGTTTTGGATTGGCCATCTTACTTGCACACTTTTGCAGCTTTATACTGTTGGCGTGATGCCTAATAATGCAGTTGATTGACTTCAGTTTTTTTTTAAAATAACAGGACATATTGTCTTCTCCCTTGTTATTTTGCCTGTGTGGATGCAATCATTAGATTGTTTCCTTATTATTTTCATTGTACACTTGATAATACCCTAAAGAAAGACCCTACAGTTAACTAGGTATGAGGAAAGACACTTATGTGTTATATATTGGGTGCATTATTGCTGCAATAGTACACTCGTTCTTTTTATAAAAAAACTGGCTATAAGAAATGAGTACTGGACAATCAGAGAAAATTAAGATACTCGAAGCAAAAAAGTAAGACTATTAAATCTTGAAAAAACTGAGAACAACAAAATTTTGTAAATTTCAAGATCAGTAGAAACATTGACAAGTGTAATAATGTAAGGAACACAAAATATATAATTCATAAATATATGACATCATAATGAAGAAACTTGTAAGAAGCAATGAGTATTCAGAGCTTTCAAGAGAAGGTGGCTACTGTTGATTTATCGCTGGCCATTTTTGCCTGAACTGCTGCCCATAAGATTTCATTAATTACTGATTAAAGCATATGATAACATCAGAAGATTTGAGATGCTGTGGAAAACCCAATTTTGTCTTGTTTTCTATTGCTTTTCCAAATGCACATATTTTAAAATGTCTAGTCACCATCTTAATTTGGAGTATAGAGGACTCTGGGTAACACAACGGGCTTCCTTCAAACATATTATTCCAACATTGCTGAAAAATGCATTTCTGGGAATCTAAATTTTTTTGCCATTTTCTGGGGGCATGCCCAATACCCCATGTAAAGGAGAGCCTTGTGTTCCCCCATGGAACACAGCTGCCAACTATTTATTTCCAGAGCATTAGGAAACTGGAGTACTCAACATTGACCTTTGCTTCTTATAAAAATGAGTGTATTGTTATTGTTGTTATTTTTCTAACAAGAATTGTTCACCATTATGGAGAAATGCAAGAATGTAAAATGTGGGTTTGCTGTGGTACCCTTACAGCATGTTTTTACAAGGATTGATTTGTTTTTTAATTTTGAACCATTTTCAAGTTATGTTAAATCTGATTGTATGATACAGGAAGGATTCAGTTGAAAAGTATTGTAATCTAGTGTAAGTTTTAACACATGTGACAAATTGATGTTATAATTTCAATGCAATTCTTAGTTTCCTGGTTTATTAGCCAATATTAATTTTCTGCAACCTTTTGCTTACTTATCTTTGCAGATTTCTTGTTTCATGATATCATTCTTCTATGTAGTCCCTTCTTCTACCTTAACATTTTTATTTTGAAAGACAAGAATGTCCAGTGTGGTTATATCTTAACATCTTCATCCAAAAAATGTAGCTATCATTTTGAAATGTTTTGAAGATTCTACTTTGAATGCCTATGCAGTTTGTTTGAATATGCTCAATTAGGGACTTTTCAGTTTCTTTCAGTTGCCTAGGCCTTCTCGCCCATGTGATGACTTGACAGCTTTAATTAGAGTTGGAGTTTTCTGATTCACTATAGCATATTTGGAAATTTAAACTGCCTTTTAATTGTTTGTACATTTTGTCTTCCTTTATCTACAGGAGATCATGATCTTGTGAATTTCTTGGGTCAAGAGATAGAGTATGAGAAAGAGGCTATTGCAGATGTACCACGAATGAAAGATTTTAAGGTAAATTGCAAAATCTTTAGTATTGTTTATAAATATATGGATTATTCTGCAACTGGGATAGAATTTATAGGAGTTGGGCATGCACAATCTCAGGTTTGGATGAAATTCAGTCACTAGGTACCTTCCTATGAGAAAGGAAAAGTATGAAAATGTTTGCTCAATGCCATATACAGATGTAGAAATATAGCTGTTTGAATTTGAGTTGTGCTTAGCACAATTGTCCAATTATGTGATGTCTGGAACCTCATAAACCTGGAACCTCTTAAGATAGGGCAGTGAAGATAGGAAAATCCATTTCACAAAATTCTTACTGGTATGCTATGAAAATTTCAAAATGAAATTTTTTTTGACAACAACAGATTGATTATGGCAGCTTGAAATAGGAATAGAAAATATTCCAACACACAAAAACTGCATTTTGGGGGCCTTTGAATAAAAACAAAGCTCTCAAAGCTCTTTGACTGACTTGATACTACAAGGGTATATGGTAGACTAACAAGAAAATGAAAACATGAAAATAGTAGACTGTGAATTTTTGATTTGGTTGCTATTGGTTCAGTGAAAGGAATATTTGTAAACAAAAAGCCTATCAATTATGTTTTCAAGTCAAAATGCCTTGGGATAACTTTGGAAAATTTAACTTGAAAAGTCCTGTGCAGAATGTCAGCAGAAGCCTTGGACAAAAGACTACATCACTCAGAAGACTGATGGGCCTTGCTCCCTCTATCTTGGAGAATATTTATTTTAAAGGACTCTTATTGAGTGCAATTGATGGATTGGTAGTTTTGGTTCTTGTTCTACCAGTGTTATGTCGCCAATAGATAGTCCACAGAAAAGCTGCCAAATTAATTCACTGAATTCCACCATCTATCCCTGATGATAAAGTCCTTAACAAGGTAAAATGGAAGAACATAGTGTATTTATTCAAAAGAAGAGTTGCTTGCTTAACTCATAAAGCCTGTTGTGGCAAGGTATTGGATGAGATAACCAGCCTTATAAAGAAAAGTGAAGCAAAATAGTCTCCTAGGGATAATTTAAAACTAGAATTACCAAGATTTAGAGCTGAACAGAGGAAATTATCTTGGAATTCACTTCCTACATCTTTGAAATGAACAAGTATCTTCTATTCTTTTAAGAATTCCATCAAGAAAACCTCTTTATCTTTAGACAAAATCAATCTTAGTTCTACAAGAATATTAGAGAATAATAACAACAACACTTTCTTCTATTATTAAGTTATTTGATGATCTATTATATATTTTAAGGTTTAGTTATGTATTAAGTAGCAGGGCCACATCAGCCTTGTGCTGCCTTGCCCTTGTCCTGCTTTACCAAAAAAATAGTGTATGCATGTATGTATTGACTTCCAGATATGGCTACTCAGTAGATTGGCTCAAAAATTTTCTTGTCTTTGGACACATTATAGCCTTTCACAGACACTAGATTTTGAATTAAAATTTTGCTAAGGATCACTCTAGGTATAGGGTTTTTGTTCCAGGACAAATTAATTGCACTCACTAGTGACATACTTATAAAGACCCAAGTTTCATATTTGGAATTCACACGTGTGCACCATATGATATCACATGGGCTCAGTGTGTACATGGCAAAAACAGCTGTGGAATCAAATAATGCATTTGACTGGTGATACCCATGTACAGGATGTCAAATTTACTTCATTTTAGTGTGTGAAGCAGCCACTTGGGCCCTCTAATAGACTTTAAAATGTGCCAAAATCAGCTGTGTTTGGAAATAGTTTGTTTCTCACATTATGAAACCATATATGGCTTACCATACTCAATGACCATACTTGCAGAAAATGGGCATATGTATGCCAAACCCTGATTTGCCATTGGGTATTGGCTAAATGTTGCTGTGATGTTTGAATGACTTTTCAGATTTGATTATCTGTGAATTTTGTTTGTGGTCCTCTAACATCATATGTGGTCTATCACAAATATTTCACTCTTCCCTTTGGTTTTGTTTTAATTTAAACAGATTGCTGCTCAATAGTTTACATTATGCAAGGAACAGAAATTATGTCTGAAGGTTCTCAGGTATTAGGAACAGTTTCTCTCACCACAGCAGCCATTAAGCCTTTGTTATCTTCATGTCAGATGGTATAGCAAGATTTTACTATGTGTCAACATATAAACTAGATCGTTTGCACTATTTTCATGACAGATTTTTGAGAGTCTTAGATAATCTTGTATGTTAAGGCACTCTATGAAAATTTCCATGGGCATTCCACAGGGATCAGTACTTGGCACTCTACTCTCAATATCTGTATGAAAAGTGTTTTCTACAAAAACTTACAGTCAGGATAGAATTTGACAACAATATATACATGTTTAATATTTCTAAATTTTGTAGCAAAACATCTTCTGCATTGCAACTAATTAGCTTCAATTGGGTTCATCCGTTATGTCCCTGCCAAGCCATAGCACAGCTGAAACTGTAGGGACATTCACCAGTGAGATGGAAGTGATTGGAAAATAGGTTGAGAACAATAGACTGTAATAAATCTTATGAAAGGAAAAGCTGAGGTCATGTTAGTTGGAATTCCTGTCCTAAAAGTAGCTTGGACAGATCGTGGGAAGTTATATACCGTAAATGATGGATAAAGCGGCGCGGCGCTTGGTACAGTTGCTTTCTAGATACGGCGGTTATTCGTTTGCGACGCTTATTTCACATATTATGTCAAAGAATGGTTAAATGTTCTAGTGTGTAACTAGAACTAAATAATGTTTCAAAGTGATCACTACAACTTGTGCTACAGCAAAATATACCAGCAGGAGATGTTTTTATCAAGGCTATTCGGCATATATTGAGGGAAAGAACTCTATTTCTGAAACGTGGCACAAAATGGAAATGTAACTGCATTACACGTATTCAATGTCAGTCAATCGGTCAATATCATTATAAGAATAAAAGATCACATTTCACCTTCGCCAAGAAATATCGGTATTATTATTTACCGTTTTGGTGAGTTGCGCTGAAAATCGTTCTTATTGTATTTATTGTAAGTCGTCATATAAGAGCCGCGGTGTTTATTCGAAAAATATAAGAAAGTGCATCGCTTATTTGGCTGCGGGGCTTAATCAAGTAGTGGCCCTTAATCGAGTAGCGGCGCTTAATCGATCATTTACTGTATACTTCAGGAGCGAGCAATAGAGATAATCTCGGAAAGCTAAAAATCAGATAGCTTGCAAATTAATGTCAATCAAGAACAATAGGAAGTTCATTGCTTGCCTGTTGGTCTTTAAATGCATGAAGGAAGCATCCATAGAAGTCTTGAAAACAAATCTTGAAGGCATAGACCATAGTATTAACACCCATAACAATAAACATGCAGCTAAAATCAAAGATTAAATTAGATTAAAATTACTAATCGTCTTGAGAAGAGTTCCAAATTCTATTTAGGAGAAAATCGTCAACAGTAGTTGCTCTCTTTAGAGTTGATCTTCTCTCCGATTTACATTCATTATTTGGGTGAAATAGGGGGGGGAGGGGTTATCAAAATTCGACGTCTTATTGGTAGAAATGGGAGAGCTTGTTGTGACGACGTTGCTCGATTAGGGGGAGGGAGGGGTAAGAAATGGCTCAAATATTGACGGCCCCATAGTCTTCTGGTATGACCGTTTAGTTTGAGTAGATCTTAGGTTTATACACAGGGCCTTTGTTGATAAAGCAAGATTGTTTAATGAAGACTAAACATTATTCGTATCATTTATTATTATTTCCGCTCATTTACTGAAATTGTGATGTAAATACACTCCCGTCACTAAAGTATCCGGACACCAGGCAAATGCATTATATGTCCGAAGTTGTTTCTGCTAGGCACACACAGCCCATGTGACATCATATGGTGAAAATGTTAAATTTGGGTCTTTTTGAGTATGTTTAGTAATTCTTGATTTCCATTTATTATAATTGCTATTAAATATTTATATATATAACTAAAGGTTTGATCTCACCCATTGTCGTCTTGGCTTTATTATCGTTTGTAGAAGTGAAACAGGGAATTTTTGTAGATGCCTTTTTATTGTTGATTATCATCACCGATGTAATTGCCAACTGCCTATCTTACAATTTAAACTTGGTATGTACATTTTTCCCCGGAATTATGCAAAAAGATGAAATAAAGAAAATCTTCGTTGGAAGGACAGGCCTAGGTTGGGAATGGCACATTGTTGAGGGAAAGCTTGTATGAAAGTAGGCCTAGACAAAGGGCAAGGTGTTATGACACAATAGAATGTTAGTGTGATGTTAGTTAAGTGTCAGCATAAAGGAAGTGATGGCAATGAGTTGTAGAAAAAACGCGCAATGAATGAATGAATTGAGTGGAAGTTACTAGAATGACATTGCTTCATATGTCACTAGTGAGTGACCATGAATTTTTTCCTGGAAAATAAAGCCTATACCTAGACTTGAAAAATTTCAGTTCAAAAGTTAGTGTCTGTGATAGGCTACTATGTGTCCAAAGACAAGCGAATTTCTGAGGTAACTTACTGAGTAGCCATATTTGAAAACCAGTAGAAACCAAAGGAAAACTTCATACTACAACTTTTTCCTGTATGGTGAATTTTTTGTTCAGAAAATGTGACCCGTCATGTCTGTTCAGATGAAAGTTAAAATGTTTCCAGATTTTTATGCTGCGCAGTTTTTATCTGAGGCACAATTGGGTCAATCTTTAGCAACTCAATCTGGGAGTTTGAGCCCTAATATTTTTAATAGCCTTCTTTCCTTTAGGCCCTTCATCCTCCTTGTCCCCAAAACATGAGGTCAGGTCGATTCAAAACCCAATACGAGGCCAAAAGTGAGGTCACAAGCTCAATCATACCACGCCCCACTTGGGTCATTCATTTTCTAGCAATTTCTTTACACAAATAACAGTGAGTGATTCCCTTACCACCATTGTTGTAGTGAGTGTTTTCCTTTTCTATTCAAATTATGGATGTGGGGACTTTGTAAGCTCAATATCTTGAAATAGGACACTTTGAGGTTACATGGAGATTGTAATTGAGGAGCTTAGGTATTTACATTTTGTTTGATCTTTCTCTTTTATAGCTTAACATTGATGGAAGTAATATCACTTTATCAAGAAAGCATAATGGGGAAAGGTATGTATGAGTCCACTTCTTTCAATTATCATTTTTATTTCCTGTTGTTGATCAAGTTTCTTTGGCATTAGAGAGCGAATTAGAGAGAGAAAGGTTCCTTCCCAGCCGCTTATTGATAGTATTATAAAACTCAAGAAAATAGCAAGATCTTCTTTTGATCTTAGTGTTCTCCTGGAGAATGTTTGGTCAAGTATTAGATAGATGAGGTATTAGATGAGACACAATTTCTGATAGCAGTGATGTAATTCGATACAGTAATCAAAGTTTACATTGAATCATTAAATTGATAGGTTTTTGACAAACATCAATAGAACAGTGGCGATCGATGGTAAAAGCACTGCAATGGTTAAATTTGTGGATTGCAGGAACTTTTCCAACTACGCAAATTCTGAAAGTACGCAATTACAGAACGGAAAACAATAGGATTGTACCTAAGGACATTTTTCAAACTTTCACAAACAACATTTTTCAAACTATAGGAAGTCTACTGTCGTAATTACCAAGAAAGAGTATCAATTTTCCGATATTCTTCTTTTCATGTCCAAGAAGGAAGATATTTGCTACGTAGTCTGTGGCATATCCAGGACAAGCTATATAGGTGAATCTTAAAACGTGGGTGTTTGGAAATATATTGCGGACGTACTGTCTACTTTAGCTTGGATTATTCTACATATGCCATGTTAGCCAAAGCTACAATAGACACTCATTGTAAAACTGTTGCTTTTGCTCACTGGTAGCATCAGGAAACGTTTTTGAATGACGTCATATTGATTTAACTTCTTCATCAACGTCGCCCAGAACTTATCAACAAGCTACCATAGTCGCCAGAAGTCCTTGGGACGCTTCGAAGGAGCAGATAAAAACCACTTTCCTCTACATATTGTCATAGTTGCTACAAACATGCACCCCCTTCCCCCTGGAACAATGTTGGTTCGCTTATGGGACACTTGAAGTTGGCGTGCACGCGAAATTTTCCCATTGTCGCAGGTACTTCTCCAGAAAACCAACATTGTTTCAGGGGGAGAGGGGGGTGAAGGTTCGTTCCAGAATACAAAAAGTGCAAAGTGTCCTAGGACTTTTGGCGACTATTATAGGTCCTGCCAAAATTGTTATCCTAAACTCTATGAAGTTTTCTTCATGTTAATCTAGGATCAAGCAACTGTGTTAGTAAATATCAGCTGTTTCAATTGTGTACAATGCACATTTGCATATCTTCGTATCTGCTTTATGATAATTTCCGCTAGACACGAGTTCAGACCCGGTCATTTGTTATCATCAACTTGTTTCTGTATCCTCTAGTTGGCTGTTTGCTAAATGCCAAAATTTTGCCAACTTTGCTTTGAACTGTTTGATAAAGTCTGCTGATATCTTATGTTACAAGAGAAAATCAAAGGGGTGGTGGTCACAGAGTAGTGGTTTATTGGTAACAGCAAGATAATTTATAGATTATAAAAGACAGACCTTTAATTCAATAAAGATATCCTTGCATTTATGTACTCGTACTAGATCCTTGTTCTAGAGATAAAAGTTAGAAAAGTATTACTTTATTTATATTTTAATATCTATGAAACTAATTTGGCAGTGGTTGTTGTATAGTATGTTAAGAATCACTATGCGTAGCAGCAGAAAGTAACTCCCTAAAAGAATTCAACACTTGCAGGAGAAACAATGTTGTCATAGGTAAGAAAATAATCGTGAAACACAAACTTAAATCCCTATAGTTCGTAAAGATAATTCTGGGATTTATGCAACGCATGCTCATTAGCGTCTTATTAAAGCGTCCTTCAACATAGTAGCTTGACACAAAAATATGTGCAGTGGCATTTTTGAGGTATTCACTTTGAGAAATTTAAAGAATTTATCTTAGACTATGATATTATCAATTGTTTTTTTATTTTTGCAGGGTATTGGTAACCTTTGATGTTAATGAAAATGTTAATATTGATGAATCAATGAATGCAGAAGAAATGACTGGAAACGAAGATGAGGTTGAAGCCAATGTGAGTTCTATACCAATGCTTGTAAATTGTAAAGTAGAAAATCGCTTTCGATACCGTTGTAATAGCAGACTTTTCGATTTCATCCAAGTAACAGGGTTTGTAGAGGACCTGGAAAATCTGGAAAATTGGCTAATTTTTGCAAAAGTTGTGGAAAACCTGGAATATTCAGAGATTTTGTATTACTTATTAGAGAGTTAGGGAAAAGTCAAGGAATTCTGATATTTAA
This sequence comes from Mastigias papua, assembly GCA_964019165.1. NCBI lineage: Eukaryota > Metazoa > Cnidaria > Scyphozoa > Rhizostomeae > Mastigiidae > Mastigias > Mastigias papua. The sequence continues at coordinate 10,802,670 of OZ025274.1, forward strand.
TCTTGTTGTTTTGAAATTCTCCAAAGCAGCCCTTCGTCTAAGGAATCCCCAGTGATACTAAATAAACTCTCTGAATTGTTTTCCCTGCTGTTGTTTTTCGTTTCTGGTTTCATCCTCACAATTTTATCATTTATCTTTGAAGATTGTTTCTAAAAACGTTATTCAGTGCCATCGACCGCCAGAAAAAATCATGTGATTTTAACAAAAATTAAGGGGAAAATCGGGGAATGTCATGCGGAGGATTCTGTACTAACCCAAAGTAATTCAGAGGCTCATCTTCTTCCTGTTTGTTAGGCAATAGTTGTGCATTGAATTTGAATGGGCTTTGCATTCTTCCTAGTATATTATTAATGTTGTATTCTACAACATGAAATCACATAGGCCAATGTCAATGAATTTTACATAGAATACTGAAAGAGAATTCGTTGGAACACGTGATCGTTCTAGATCATTATTATTTCTCTGTTGCACCTCATTTATGAGGATCTCAATATGATAGCGATCTTTAGTGCTTGTGTTGTTAGTGTGCAATTTAAATGTTTAATTCAAAGCATGCATTTTCTCCCTTATAGTCTTCTCTTAACACTTGAGAGATCCCATTGTTGCAGATAAGATTGCAAATTTGCCAAGAATTATCTATTTCGGTGCACGAATTTTCGAGATCTTTGATTTTTATATATTAAGTCACTGAGCTTCTAACATACTGACTCATAATTCTTCGAAACCTTTTGCTTTTTATGCATTAAGTTATCGCTCAGCATATAAGAAATTGTATCGAATCCTTGTATCCAAGCATTTGGTTACAAGGAATTACAAGGAATTAGATACAATTTCTCGTATACTGAGCAATAACGTAATGCATAAAAAGCCAAAGGTTTCGAAGAATTATGTGTCAGTATTTAAGAAAAAGCAATAGAATTGCCCCATTATTGTTCCTGTTGTATAGCCATGGGGAAGCATTCAACTCAAATTCATTTCACCAGCGAATTGATCATTGTTGGAGTCGAATCGCAGTTTTTACTCACTTTTGTAGATCTTTATTGTTTAACACCCTTGTTTATCAGTTATTTCTTTATGGCTTTGTAGATTGTTTCATACCCAACATTCAAAGTGCAAATAATCAAAGATGGCGGTAAAACGCTTCAATTCTTTTGTGCCTTTAACACAACACCACAGGAAGAAGATGAAGATTCCTTCTCAGACTTATTCAGATTTGATAGCGTGTCAGTTTGGCAGCACCCAGATGCACAGGAGGAGGGGGAAAGTGCTTATGAAGCAGAAACGGAAAACATGGATGGAGTAAGTTTGTTGCTGCCTTCATTGAAAATCTTACTGAGCATCTTATACCTTAGGAGTATTTATTTCTGTTCAGACTTTTTTCTTGAACCTCGCTTAGGTCTCTGTTAGGTGTCAACGTCTCTTTTAGCAAAAAGTAAATTTTGTCAAATGTAATCATAATAAAGGCGAAAGTTCAACGGCCGCTTTGAGTGAATTGTTTTAAGCATTTCGCACCTTTAATACAGTGATACGCTAGTATAAGTTTCTTAACTACGGCGTTATGTTTCATCTCTGTTTTTCGCCATCAGATTGGTAGAATTTGTATTTTGAGCACCTCAGGTCTTTGACTGTTGTTTTACGAACAGGTATAAGTCTATTAGCAATCTGGAGAGTCAGTCATATACCGATTTCGTCCTCACTTAGCGCCATTCCGACGTTAATGGGTTGAGGGGTGGATTAACAGCCCCATACTCTAAAGAGAATTTTTTTACATCGATTCTCATATCACAGATTTCGAAGTGAGGGTAACGTGTTGAGAAGAAGTTACCACACCAGAGATCCTTTCACCAGCACCAGCGCTAGCTTCGAATAAACTAAATACGAGAACTTCTTGAAGAAATTCATTGGTGTTGTCATCAAACAGGTATCAATTTCGGAAGGAACACACTCATGAGCAGATAGCTTTCAAACTCTTTTGTCACAACTCATATCGTTAATGTTCAAACATCTAAAACCAAGCCGAAAAATACTGCTGATCCTGAAATGTTACGATTCTGGTACAAGTGGTCGAGAAATTCACCAAGACATTATGTCATTAAAGGGCAACTTCATTCTACAAATTCTTTTCAACTAATTATTGTAATCAGTACAAGTAATATCATTCGTAGTATTGGAATTATATTCAGTTTTTTGCCCTGAACACATTTCTAGCGACCTGCAAAATTGAATAGCATACCTCATACTTGCATGTGGACTGTAGGCCCATTTTCAGTTTTTCGTGGGCCGACTCTAAGGGAGGGTTAAGGGGTATGAAAGTTAGCGTCGAAATGACGATAAGCTCGGACGAAATCGATGTAGTACTGACCCCTAAATCAAAAAGTATGCTTTGTGCTCTTATACTCGTCTTTTATTAAAAAAAAACGTGTGACCTGGGTGTATATTGGTTGCCTCAAGATCGTTATCTTATTTTGAATAGAATTTATACAAACTACTACTAAATACTCTCTACGAACGAGGGGTAAACAACGAATTTGCCAAGGAGCTCCTACAGATGAGTACAACCATTGAGCATAGAGAGTATGTCAACTTCTTGCAAGACCTTAAAGGATTTTTCTCTGCAAAGTGAGTATTTCATTCCGTCTTGAGCTTTATCTTTTTCTGATTTTTTTCTGTGCAGTTTTTAGAAGATCATTGAGTGATTTCTGGGTGGGACGGTAGACTGAAAGAGCTAGATCTTAAATGCTGAATTTGATTTAGAGAATTCGGATTTGTACGTCATAAAGTTATTAGTCCTTTCGAAGAGATTTAATAGTTAATCATGTCATAATGTTCCAATATTATTGTAGGGTTATAGTTACTTACACGTATATTATAGCATCACTGAGAACGAATAGTTTTCTAACCGTATCATACATCTTCAGCAGTAAATATATATTATCTTTCAAAAATAGGAAGCATTGCACTTTAATAGTAAAGATAACAATAATAATAACTAATATGTTGACATGGTCAGACTTAAACAGTCTGTTGTCATTCAAGGACCTGTAATCTTACCTATTGGCAATCAGTGATAGAAGTAAATTAAAAGTAGAATAGGAGTGATGTAGTTAAATCTACTATTAAAGGAATGTATTAGAATCAAATGCATTTCCGTTGGAAATCTACATAGGTTTATGTTAATTAGTTTTCAATCAAATAGTATCTAGGCTATGGCATGATTTTGACTCCTAGTGACAGTGATATAGTACCAATTATTACTGATTGTTTGAATTCTGTTAGCTAAAAATTTGACCTTATTGCATGTACCGGACTTTTGCACGCAAAAGCTATTGATTGGAAGTAGTCTTAGGTATAATATCCACCTCTATGTTCACTTAATTATGTGTCTGTTGAAAGCTACTATTTCCAAGGTTCTCGTGCAAGATTTTAGTATTGGTATAGTATTAGTTGCACTAAGAGAACGTGACAGTGTAGAGCCTTCATTTACTATTAGCTATGACAACCTATGCATGTTATGGGCATGTCGCCTAGAGAGGGAGAAAGAGAGTAGACAATGCCCAATACAAAGCACTTTTTGTCAAACTCTAGTGCCTCTCTCGTTCACAGACGACTTACATTTCTGTTTTGATGTTAATTTTCTTAATTCGCAGGCATTAGAAGACAAATGCAAATTTTATCCAAGTGAATAAGTGTTTGATGTTAGCTGTCTGTCATCAGCACCTTGTTGACAACATCCAACGGTTTGTACAGCTATTGCAGAACTAACAATAGACTTGTTGATTTAGTTAAGCTCTCTCCGCCAATATGAATGTTGTATGATGGCATGCTATAATTTCCTGCTCGTAAGGTTGTCAAAATATTGATCTTTTTGATACTGAATAGAAGGTGTTTTCTTTGTCTTGTGACCGTTTGTCGTCATCAAGGTTGAAATATCATCGTGTATGAGAGAACGAGAGAGCAATCTTAAACTTGATCAAGACAGTTAGGAATTTTTGGCATTATCAAGTCGTTTTGGATTTGAATCTTCTGACAATATCAAGTTCCAGTAAAAAATGAGAAAACTACAGATAATACAGTAAATTTGCTGTAATGAAGCACATGGACACTAGGAAAGAAATAAAGGTTTAGCTTCAAGGTTTTTAGCATGAAATAATTTTTCTGAATGTTGAATTCTGTGTAAAACATTTTCACAATAGGATGCGCAGGATTACGAGAAAAGGTAACTTTCAATCATTTGCCAACGGAAGCCACTCGCCAAAAATCAGACACAGGGTCTGTTTGGCATTAAAGGTCAGAATTCAACTGTGTTTATGTAACAGAAAGTGTAAGCTGGGCCGTGACTCATGACAAGGAAATGTATCTAAGTTCACATCGGGACCTCATCGGTCTATAATTTGTCCCAACTTCTATTTGATTTCTTCTAAATCTTGTTGTCTTTACATACTTTCCTTGAGAGCTCCTTTATGTTAATTGTTCATTTAGTACTATGCTTTATGGAGATTCTATGTGGTAAATACATACTATGTATAAATATTTAAAAATGAAAAAGTCAAGCTCAGTATAGTTTCAACAATTTTGTTCAATATACACATACACTTTTTCTCACTGGGCGCTCATTAATGAGGTCCTAGAAATAATTTATTTATTAAACTGAATTTGTTTACGGGATTGCAAAAACAATGTTTGTATAGCACGAGCAAGAGTGAACATTCTTTTAGCATACTGAAAACTTTTTCATCCGACACTCGTCTGAGTATGATGAAACGTCGGATAACGACCGAAAGGTGAACTGAAATATATAGCCAGTACCGGATATTTTTCGACACATCTAAGCCTATGAGCGGTGGTCAAGCGCATCCAACATTTCATACAACATTTCATCAAACATTTCCTTCTCTCGATAGTTCGAGCGCAGCCACACATTTAAGAAACCTTTTAGAGCTTTCTACGTATGCCCAGAAATGAAATGTTGGATGATGTGTGGCCATATTCATCCAACATTCAAAAAACAAAGTTTGTTCTTGGCTTCGATTTGACTTAGTCCTATATCACTTTGCAAATGCTAGATGATCCAAACGCACCCAAAATTTCATCCAACATCCTCTATACAAATGTTAGGCGAAATGTCGAATGCGTTTTGTCACCTATTTTGGATCATCCACATTTGCGTAGTGATGTTGGATGGAGTTTGATCGAGATCAAAAACAAATGCTGTTTTCGAAATGTTGGGTGCATTTGACCACTTCATCCAACATTTCATCTTACATTTATTTTTGACCATGCGTAGAAAGCTCGTAGCTCATTGTTGATGAAATTTTGGATGCATTTGACCACCTCTCAATATAATCGACGAGTCGTTAGGGTACTTTGGGGCTAAATGTTGGATGAAATTTTGGGTCCTTTTGACCAAAGCTTAAGGCTAGGAAAGCTTCATCACGTGATGCAGAACACATTCTGTGTATATACCCAAAAAGACCTACATTCATTCCAATGGTACATTGCCGACATTATCCTCAGCCGGCTCTCGAAGCATCCTTTGATTGCATATTCATGAATGTTAGAATAGTCTATTCGTACTACAGAAACATAAAGCCATTATTTTAGAATGCTTTGATGGAGTTATATATCGAATGTGGCCAGGCAATTCATCTCATATTCCGATGACTGGTATGTGGTATCGTATTCTCCTGCTCATTGGGAACTCACTCGAAAGTTTTGTCTAGATATGCCCCTGAATTCATGGGTGAGGCTGAGAAATTTGGAGGTAGGGGGGTAGTTAAACTTATTGAGTCAAATGAAAGCAGATTATTGCTTTATAGCTGTTCTCCATGAAGTGGCACGCCTTTGCCTTCTTGCAGCGGGGGACATCTGCTGTAAGAAGTTCGCAAGTTGGTAACTGATAGTTGTATACTTGGTAAAATTGCTTCTTGCTGTTTCCTATCAACATGCCAGTCATGTTGTCTGAAAGAAACGGCTTGTTTCCTTTTGTACATTATAATCTATGGGACATATGTGAAACGTTGCTTTTTTGCACTCGTTGGAGATTTGTAAGAAGGTCGTTTACCCGCTGTTCCGTTGTGGCTACCACCTGGGTGATCCGCAAAACGAGGTTAGATATTCAGTCTGTGATCGAGTCAACATCGGTCAACATGGCGAACAGGGAAGGGCGCTATGGAGACAACACAATGTTATTGGAAAAGAACAGTTGATGCTAGCTAGACTCAAGTAATGACTTAAAGTGGTGTGTCATATGTAGAAGATTACTGTATTTAGGTATGATCTGAATTGATTTTGAGATGTGTTCATTCGTTAGTCAGCTTATTTGTGTAACTGCAGATACCGGATTGCCTTTGTTTACAAGAGCTCCTGAGCGCGAAAAGGCATTGCCATTTCCAATTATGGGATCGTTAAATGGCGTAGATTTATTTGCCAGGAAACATGGAGTTGAAATAGTCAATACAAGAGCAGGAAAAGCAAAAGTATCATGGAAAATATTCAAGGAATCATTAAAATTTATTGCCATCGGGAAAGATTGTGATGTATCGGATTTTCAATTATCAGTTTTACTAGAGAACGTATTTAATGCCTTAGTACTTATTCTTGGTATATCCGAAATTGAAGTGATAACGAATGTTGAGAAATTCAAAAAGGAAGTCAGAGGAAGCTTTTGTTTAATAGATAGCCTTCTCACTGGGTCTACTCCATTTGGATGTGTGACACAATGTGTTGACGTTATTTTGTGCCCCGAAACGTCGATACTTAAAGAACGTTTGGATGCGTTCGTGAAGCTTTGTGATAGTGAGTTTGGATGCCTTCTAGTACACGGGAAAATAGTTGTTGCAACTGATAAATGGTGGCAATTACTTCCATCAGAAATGATGCTTGTCATGTTACTTATTCGCTCAATGCCACACGCCAATGCCAGAGATTTCCCAATATATTTGCCACATGGTAGTCCAAATGTTCCACATAGATTGTTAACAATGGAAATAATAGAAAATGTAGAGGTTTGTGTAATATGTGGACCAGAACCATCATTGCAAGATGTTCTAGTAAACCATCTCAATCGCTATTGGAAATCAAGAACAATGGAAATATTGTGGACTTGCTGTTCCTCACATCCAAAAAACATCCCATCAAATATTGCTATTGATAATTTGATAGATGGTTTTATCCTAACAAATTTGGAGGAAGGTAGATGCCTGGCTAGCATAACCCCTTGTGGAAATATGAACAATTATGAAGTAATGGAAGTAAAACAAAGGCAGCAGGTTCTAGCTGACTTTTATATTTCTGTTGTTGGAACGTCTTTTTCTGTAGGAGATGATGAAGATCTTAGCAATGCACAAACAGAGTACTTATTTACACATGATATTGTGGAAACTTATCAGTGTGCCAATAAATATAAGCTGTATGCAACACAGTTTGATAACCATCAAATGTTTGTACTGTTTTCAAAGGAAATCCCAATCTATGCAATGTCTACATACACGGAGAGAACATTTCGGCAACTAACAGAATACACTTACATATGATTCACTTATTATTTTTGTGTCATGATGTATATATATATAAAGCACACAAGATAGATTATAGAAAGTATCACAGAAACTACCGTTTTTTTGCATTCTCAGTTATAGACACATCTGAACTTTCAAAATTCACTCTATTAGAATGAACTTTGAAAATTCAGATGTATATGATACTAACCAAAACCTATTCAATTTGTAGGTGAAGGAAAAACAGACATTGAGAATAGGTAGACTTGAAAACTATACAAATGCATTCTCATTCAGTTAACAACTGCTTTGTGACATACAATATGCTCAATTTTAGATGCTAGTATAAAGAAAGTCTTGCTGACTATGCATAACACTGTTTAGGCATCTTCTCCTTTGTATGAAAATGAATCCTCTGAATATGACTGGATTTCATCTGCATAAATGTCCTCATCTGAAATGGCCTCAGGATCAGGGATGAAAGTTGGAAATGGTGGAGGATGAGGGAAGTTTTGTTTCCCTGAGAGGGAGTCCTGAATTTTGACAAAATCACCAACTTCCCCTGGAATTTGGCCACTAACATATAATATGTTGTACTGAGTATTGATGCGGTAAAGCTACAAAAAATATCCATCAGTTTATAAATAAATCATCAGAGGATCTTTTATCTCACAGGAGAAAGGGAGCACAGTAAATTTTAACATACTGTAATCACTCAAAGCTTCATTTGTGATAAAGCATTTAACATACTTATATTTGAAACTACATAAATAACACCTGTGCTTTTGCTCTTATAATAGTGTAAAGACTGCTTAGTTGTTCGCTATTTTCCCAATTTGGCAGCATCAAATACAATACAGGCTGTCATGGCTGAATAAAATACTTGTACAGGATACTATTCAGCATGAACAACATGATAATGCTTTTGTTTTTCAATAGATCTATGCAGAACTACTGATGTTTGATGTAAATTTAGTTGTAACTTAATGGAGTTGTTGTCTGTGAATGGTTCTGAGTATTTGATATAGCAATTTATCTGAAGAATTTACCTTTACTGAAGGAAGGTGAACTTTGTTTCCACCCATATGACCTGCCATTTTTTTACCAGGAAATATTCTACCAGGTGTCTGTTGGCATAGGAGAATATTGTAGCCATCATGTAACAATGTAAAATTTAAAGGCATTTGATAGGCAGCTGAAAATAATTACATCCAATAGTCACAATTTGCCAAAATATAAATATGCCATTTAATCATTTAATCAGTAGTGCAGTCTTTCTGTAAACATGGAAGCTTTTACTGTTGAGAATACATATCAATTACTAAGTACACTCACCCCACCACCACCTGTAGCACCCATCTTTCTGTGGGTTTTTGTTTGTCCATGAGACCTTGGTTGGCCTTTCATCCCCCATCTTTTCATTACTCCTTGAAAACCATGCTTTTGGCTGAGAAAGAAAAACAAAAATATAATTTGATAGTATTAAAGTTTGGAAACTACAATAACACTCCTCAGAGATCAGACATGATACCTCACCCATTTGCAAACGGTTACATTCTGCATGACCTGGAATGCCAATGACACTGTTATGCAAACCAGTGCCCTAAGAGCTCCAATACCTGCCAACTTAACGGCTTAGTTGAGCATTATGTTGTTAGCAAACTTGAAAACCCTATTCTGCTCTCAGTTTTACAATAGAAACACAAAATCAATGTCAAATGGGAATCATACTATTAATGCTGTAATTGCCCTGTGGAGATGTATTTATGGTTCATATTTTAGGATGGAGGCTGGTGGATTTTTCTGAAACATTCTATGAAAAGAGGTTATTTTCAACACTCTTTTTGTTCTTAATTTAAAAGAGCATTCTCAATATAAGAGTTAGTCTACAACAAGGCAGGGTCCTTATTATCTTCTGTGATGGGGGGTTATTTGGAAGGGGGCTTATTAGCAATTTGTAGTTCTAGAATGGGGCTTACACAAGGGTTGTTTTCAAAGAGGGCCCACTTTGAGAATTCCTGGGAAGGGGCCACTCAAAAAGTTATAGATTAAAGATTGAGGGAGTGCCAACAACACCTAGACATCTCTGTTCTTACAAAGTGCTAACTTCACATAAAAAAGCAAAACATAAGACGCGAGGGTAAACTGAGTTTGAGCATAGTTGTTGCATTCACATATTAGCGAAAATGATGTACTCAGATTTGAAGCAACACCAATTTTAAGCTAATAAATGGGGGGTCAAAATAAGGAGTGGGGGCCTTCAAATTAGTCAAAATTAATTACTGTCCTCTCCATTCAGGTTTTTCATGACTAGAATGATCTTGCCTGTATAATGTCAAAAAGATTTTAATCTATTTAGGATGCTTCACAAGTAATTAGCATTTGAAAACTGAATGGACATACATATGTTCTTTGGATAGACCCCCTTCCCTTGTACACTTTTCTGGGCACCCCCTCCCTCCTTCAGAGCATGCATACTTTTTGAATGGCCCCAAAACATTATCCTATACTGCAAGCTCCAAGGCCTATTAGTTGGGTAGCAATATGTTGTATAAAATGATACCAAAAATATTTGCAGAAATTACAAGGCTTATTATTACCCTCATTACATAACTAATAATGGACTGAATGGTCAACAGGGTGACTAATAGTAAGGACAAATAGTATTCCTGAAATGAAAAGTCTGTTGGTACTACAGAACTTCACTACTGCACGAAAAAGCGGTACCATGTTTTAACCATACTGAAAAGCTTTTTTTCGTCCGACACTCGTCAGAGTATGAAACGTCGGATAGCAACCAAAAGGTGAACCGAAATTTATAGCCAGATATGCAGGTACACGTGATATGATGAATAATGTGTCCAGTTAGCCGTATGATTGGCCACTTGGCACCTATTCACCATTGTTTACTGGAAGAGTCCAAGTGAGAAAATGAATTCTTTTTGTTTACACAAGACTGGGTTTTGAGTCTTTATGTAAACTGATTCCAAAACACTTAAATGAAAGGACGATCTTGCTTGCCCAATGATCCGAAAATTATCATCTGAATATGTTCTGGCGCATTCTGGGTTTTTAATGAGATGTTGTCCTATGGCCGAATCACTTTTCATTTTAGAATTAGAGTTTTTACACATACGAGGTGGCTGTTGCCTTATTGTAGTGTTTTTCTTCCTGATGCTCATGGGTATATGTTGTTTTATTCTGTCAGCTAGTCTCTGCGTAGTGCGTCCTACGTACCGAGCTTCACATCGGCACGAAAATTTATAAACTACACAACTTTTTTGAGTGGTAGGAACGCTATCTTTTTTAGCAGATGGTAGCATGACCTTAGTATTGTAGACCACACGAGGTTTCACAGCATAGAAACAGGATGTAATGGCTTTGTTAATTTGGTTTTCAAATCTTGATGAAACATTACCAATCCAGGGCAATATTTATTCCTGAAATATCACATAAGATCATTACGAGTAAAATCCCAGCAATTTCCAACTAAGATTAATATGGTTGATTTTGAGCAAAATTTGCAGATAATGTATTAGACAATGAAAGGTACAGAGGATAGAACTAGGCACATTTTACCTTATGCCATCTATCCTGAGGTATTGCCCTGGAACAAAATGGGTTGCTAAGATTGGTGTTCCTAAAAAGAATAAAGAGAAGATCTAATTTGTTAAATTCAAAGAGTAAAACTATGCTTTTGTGGTGATTGCAATAATAATTTATAACAATTGTCCATATAAGAGTGAAAGCAACAATGATTTGCTTTTGTTCTTTAAGTCATGATAAAGCTGCACTTTCAAACTGATGTTTGAATTGTCTGCTGAATCAATATCATAAGCATTAAAAAATGAATTGTATGATAGGAAACAGTCAAAAAGCAAATGAACAAAAAAGTAACATAAAAATAGCTGGTAACAAAATGAACAATGATTTTACAGTCTGAAGTTCAAATAGCACAAGATCTGAGTCTACACTTTCAGCTAAGACAAAATGGAATGAAATAGTAGTCAATGTGCCACTATCTAAATAGATTATGGATGTCTGAACCGTAAAGCAACTGTTTCAGAGCAGGAGATAGGGTTGGTGGGGGGGGGTGAAAATGGAGAAATATAAAAGTAGAGAAAGCTATGTAACTATAATAACCTCAAATTCAAAGAATATAATATTGATTGCAAAAGGATAGCACAAGACACAAGCAACAAGAAGAAAAATTAAGTAGCCAATAGGCTACCAATACTCAACAGCATAACAAAAGTTCACATTGGAAGATGCATTACTAGTCTAGTTGCAATGATCAAAAGCACAATCTCAAAAGTGAACAAATGTAATAAAATATAGCATAAAATAATACAGCTAGAAAATACTAAGAGCTCTAGCTATACCAACTATGAGATTCATGAAACAGAAGGGCATGATGCAAATGTTGTAAATGATAAGTTGAATCTATGATAAAAACTGCTACAAAAACGTTAAAAAATGGAAAGGGGCAAGATTATAGTTCCTTCATGCAAAAAGAAACATCTCAAGATGTGCTGACTGCAAGGGAATATCAACTAAGTCAAAGAGACTATCTATTGCATTTGGCTGAACAAATAGTATACATGTGACTACAATTAAACCAATCTGACAAGCAGTATACTATTTGATGAACCAATTAGAATACTTCTGTTTTTTATTATTCTTCATTCACTATTTGCAGTAAAGGTTCAATTTGGGTGATGAGTTTAGAAGGCTTGAAAGAAGCCGACAGATACTACCTGGATGGAATAAACAGGTACACTAGCATAAATTTTGTTGGTATTGCAAGTATTTCAAGAAAATTAAATTGAAACTAGACAGCACACAAAACACCATGTGCCTTAATTCTGTGTAATGAAGAGCTGTTCTTGTAGCAATGTTTTGACTTCAGTATAATCGATGTAACTATATGGCAACCAAAGAACTGAGTACAAGTATTACCACTTGGCAGCAATGCATCTTTGGTTACATAGAATCCCCGCATTGCTTTTTTTGCAGGTATTCCATACTTCACATATTGACCAAATTCTCCCTCTGTGAGCTACAAAGAAATATGGCTCTCCATAAAATGCTATGAAATTGGTATGAAATATATGAAACTCTTATCTGATTGATTTGATTGACTGATTGATTTAATAATTAATTTTTAACAATTCAAATTCACTACAACAATAATAACAATAGAAATTAATTAAAAATTATAGTAATTTAATGCATAAGAGAACACTAATAGATACACCATACAAATAAATATATACACTGTTCTATAGAGCTAGTTACTACAATAAGCCTTCCACCTGAAAAAAAGGAAACATAAAAGGCAAAATGAATGATTCATCACAGTTACCATTACAAAACCAGCACAACTATGTTATATATTTTTTTCTATTCATTTTGAAAATTGACTACAATTACATGCTACCTACTATACTACATACAGTTTACTTAACAATACTACAAGAATGATACCACAGAGTGCAAGATGTCATGACAACTCCATGGCCATTAACATGAATAACAGGTAACATGACAAAAATTAAAACATAGCTACAAAAATACATTTAAATATACACAAATTTCTTTAACTAATAAATACTTAGACTTGTTCCATATAGACTATGTTATATCAAATACAACTTAGAGATTTGACCACAACTGAGAAAACATGTACTTTGACTCTGGGGAAAAGTGATTAAATTCAAGTTGATTTCTAATACCTTCTGTAAATCATCCTCATTAAAACCTCCAACAACTACTTCTGTATGATGACAATTACCTCCATCAGCTACACCAAAATTTGAAGCTAGTACCTGGCAATCTTTAATCTACAAAGGACCAATACACATCCATTATTGACTAGCTCTGCATATGCATCATTTGCACAAACAAAGATGAGCCAATGTTAAAAAACATGGCCAAACAGTATGAGTGTATACTATAGACACTAGTCAGGTATGAAATGAACTTAGGTTATAGTTGGCTACTTTCAGAATGAATAGATATCACAATTTGGTGCAAGTTGATTCATCCATATTGCAAACTGGATGTAGTATTCATCATATCATGTGAATCGATTCATACCTGGCTATATATTTTGGTTTACTTTTTGACCATTGTACTACATGTCTACTCTAATCAGTATCAGGCAAAAACGCTTTTCAGTATGGTATGCTGAAAGAATATCCCCACTTTCTGAGCTATATACTGAGGTTGTGTAGTACCAATAGACTTTTCACTATACCATTCTGAGAAATGTTAGTTTGGGAGAGGCTTTTTAACATCCTATGCCATTAGATGTCACCTACCCCTAGGTATAACAATATAGGACTGTCCCAGGAAGTGGCTTGTACAGTTGCTCATGATTCAAGCTGCTCTGTAAAAGGTCTAAAAAATGAATAACTGTAATTGCTGTTCTTGTTAGTAAAATACCAACTCTGCTAAGGTTTCTGTCAGTAAACCATTGCTCTACAGCCTCCCCCCCCCCCCATATAAAGGAAGGCAAATTATACAACTGTGAATACAGCTAGAAAACAAACAATATGGGAAACATACATGCATCAAGACTGCTCCTCTTCCTGTTAATTCATGCAGAAAGTTTGCAGTTCCCCAAATTATAAATCCTCCTGTGTCAATGACATGGATTTTGTTTTTAGCACAGGTCATGGGCATATGATCAGTCAGGAGACTCTGCTGTCCTACTAAGATCTTCAATGCAGAATCTGAATGCTAGGTACCAACTCCCCATGGAATGTGCACAAAGACAGAATACTTGATGAGCAAGTAGCTGCCAAAAAATTACCTTTAGTGCACATTGTACAAAGTTTCCAGACTAGGTATATGACAGTAAAGTCATCTATTTGTGCTTCCATGGTGCGTCCATGGTCCAAAATTAACTGACTTAATCTCCAGCATGAGCTTTATACCCAGAGTAAAATCAGGCACTTTGCACACCATCCAAAAAAGTTAACAAGGAGGGCTGTGCTGTAGGTGATTCTATGACCACACCCATGACCACACTCAAGATTTCATTCTAAAGTGTTCAAGTTTGAATACATACAAAGCTATACAGAAGCTATATATAATTGATGTGAATTTATATAACACCCTAGTATAAGGGTTGGTTTATGCTAGCAAGCTAGGAAATCACCAGATTGGCATGTCTGCTTGTAAAGGAGCTGAGGCCAGAAGGAAACTTTAATGGGTGCCCAAAATATTTTGGGCACACACTAGCCTACCTGCATGCAGTAAGCTAATGTTCTAGTCTGGGGCTGAGAGTCCCCCTCTACAATCTGAAATTGAGGGGGCATGCCATAGATAAGGAGTGTATAGAAATAATGAGTTTGCTGTACACCAGTGTACTTGATTAAGAATAAAGAGTCTATGTAAGGAAACAAACATGAAAATAGCATAGTTGCCACATTTCCTGCATTCTGCTGGAGACTCCAATATTTCAGTGTTATATCCAGCCAACTTCCAGCAATGGCAAAATGTTGCAAAATCTCCAGCATTTCTTTCTATTTGAAAAACAATCAAAAATTGCCTATGTGACAAGATACTGGAACTTAGCAATGCATAGTCCCATTATTCTAAACTAATTATTCTTAGAACCATTACTTTTTATGATTCTGATCTACAAGTCATTTTAATAAGAAAACCCCTCATGTGCCTGAGCCTCAATTTTCTTAACTTTTCCCAAAATTGAGATTTTCTTAACATTCTGTTAACTTGTACTGGAGTAAACTGGCTAAAGGAGGTTATCATTATTTCTTATAAAAAGGTTTATCTTTTTATCTGAGATTATCAATGAAACGTTTCACTCTTTGTACAGGAGCTTGCAAAGAATGAGCTAATATTGATTTCTGGCATGTAAAAAAGATGAGCCTTAGATCTTGAGCCTTATGATTTTCTTGACATTTTCTTAAGATTTTGGCTTTTGAGCCTCATTTTCATATAAGCTTTTTTCTTGTAAAAACGTGTATTATGCTCTTTAGATGTTACAATGTATTAATAAGTGGTTTCTATAATAACTGCCAGGCAGTGGTGGTGTCATCCCAACCCCTACCCTTGTAACTCCATCACGCTGCCACGCCCATTTATCCAGCATTTTGATAGCCAAAACTTGGCAACTATGAAATAGTATACTAGCCGCAACGTTTTGAGCTAATGGTGCGCAGATCTGTGCAACGTACAAAATGTCCGATTACAGACTGGTCCCTTCCACGACGGCCCTAGCAAATAGGTGCCTGCATACAAATAGGTGCTAGTACCTATGTTTGTCCTAATGAATGATCAACGATAGCATTTCTCTGTACCTGTAGTAATGTGACCCTGACCGGGCGTCCGTCTTTTCGCCAAAGCAATGACATTCCGATCTTCATCCCAATTGCCCCCGTTCTTCTCGATTTTTCTGTCCAAACATCCTGCTTTATCTCAGTCTCTGTATATCTTAAAATAACCTTTTTTCTTTCTTCTTCTAGTATTTCTTTTAAGTCTTTAAACTGTTTTGGACCCAGGTCGTTCAATGTTTTTTCATCAATAATCCTCTTTTTATGATAGGCCTCCAATAAATTTTTGTTCTTTGCTGTCACTTTTTGGTCTAAATCAACATTTGTAGCTACAGCAAATAGTCTTACTGCGTTAAACAAAGTACGAAAATATCTTCCACGCTTTACCTGGTTGCAGCATCTCGACACATTCATAAAAGTGGTTGCCATTTTGTTCTCGCGGCCAACTTAAGCCTCGTTAACGTTCATCCCTAATGAAACAGAGATTTAGAGGGGGCTTTTACAAGCACATCAACTGTTTTATTTCGAAAAGAAAAATGAGATAAAGCCATAAAAAAGTAGCAAGAATGGTGGAAAACTTTAGAGGAAATAGTCAGTTTTGTGACGAATTTAGACTAACGAAATGAAATAAGGATTAATAAGTACTCTCCAGTCCGGAATAGACATCCCCCCGACTATTTATTTTTTTAAAAAATGCACTCCAGGACATTCTTATTGCAACCCCCCCGCTTATTAATTTTGAGCCAAGAGGAAATTTTCCCAGACCCAGAATTGTCCGGCGAAAGTAACTCGTTTTGAATGTTTGTTGCACTGAAAAAATGCTAGGGTGAAATGCGTAATTGCTGCAAGAAGCACTGAAAACGCAGCCGACAGTTGTGCCAATGAAGATGACATTATGAACAACGATGATAGATACATTTTTAGCGTACTAGAAATATGTAATAAACGTAATAAATTTTGTTTCAAAAAGTTAAAGTTTTTTTATCTAATCCATATGTTGGTGTTCTCTCCACATCCACTTATAACAGCCCACCCCATAGACATTCACCTGGGAGCTTCTTTTTCCACCCCCCCCGCTTATTGCAACCCACCCGATTATTTACTTTGAGACTTTTTTCCAACCCCCCCCCTCGCTTATTGCCACCTCCTTCTATTCCGGACTGGAGAGTACTAATCTCCTTGAGTCCACTTTCCGTTGGTATCGACTGCCCTTTCTAACCAGCATAACGTCTTGCAGAAAAATTTAATTGAGGGTCGTTTAGGGGTTCAAAGGAACATTGGAATATGCAAAATATATCCAGGGTACAAGGGAATATGGCCAAAATTAAAAAGGACCAAGGGAACTTTCACTGGTCCAGGGATCAGAGAATGTTCTTATAGGAATATTTTTCAAGGATTTTTACAACTTATTTTGTCGAATTTTCAAAATGAAAGCTGAATTGAAGTGCAATCGAAGTTTATGTTGTTCCATCAGCGTAAAACTACGGTGGCCCACATTTGAGCCACCGTATAAAACAGATCTGTATGCTTCTTTCTGCACATTTCGCTTGATGCAGTATTTCAGCAAGTCCCACGCATGTGAAAAGACTGAAACAATGAAGTGTTAGAGAGCAGGGTATGACAAAATGTACCTCGAAATTTTAGTCTCTCTACCTAAGATATCCTAGGGCAATACCTGCAAATCTCATTGACGAAAAAAACTGCTTTGCAGTCAACCAATTTGTTGAGAACTGTAATACCTAGCAAGTATGGCTCTTTATCACCAAAATAGGTTAAATTGAGCCGTTCTCATTTTTGACTTATTCTGAAAAGGGCTGCAATACACCGCTGTACACTGGCGGTTATAGGGATCGCGGGGCCCGGGGCCAAAGTCATCTGCGGGGCCCTTGTTTGAAAGTGTCTGAGATTTCTCTTCAATGTCTCTTCAAGACGCGGGGCCCCTTCTGGATTACCAAAAGCGCGGGGCCTGGGTCCATGCCCCCCGGCCCCCCTAAAACCGCCACTGAATCACACCCAAAGTCAATCTCTATTTTGCTTTAATGTTACTTCGCCTCTTCCCAATAGCTATCATACAGAGGAGGAGCCAAGGGTTTGCATAAGCTGGTAAATACCCCCACTAATATTTTGAAAAGTTAGATTCGTCCAAAATTGCAAGAAAAGTTAGCGAAGTTTCTCACATGCATACTATTGAAATCATCGGTCGTTTTCTATCACATATGGGTGCATCTCTATGCCTAAACAGAGCGTTTCCTTATCACTGAAAGGGTGTAATCCGAAACATTCTTGTGGGGGGCAAAACTGATGACGAGGCAGCTGAATGGAGCCTTGATTAGAAACCTGGCCAAGAAATTTGCTGCAACATGTTGAGATATTGTCTACTTTGTATAAATGAGCTTGCGTTAAGGAAACGATATATGACTTTTCATTTTGATGGGAAGTACAATTTTCCATGTCCTTAATACCAAACATTTCCTGAAATTTTATGCTCATTATTTTAGAGTTAAATGAAATTTAAACCCTGAGATTCCTGTACTTTTACCGGTCTTTCTGCAGAATCAGGTCTCTACTTCCACAAATGTCTGAGAATGGTACTCAATTCTCAGTTATGTAAATAGGTATCCCAAAAATCTCTACGTACTAAGAGTAATTCCTGCAATACAATTTAGAAATAGTTTGTTTTGTGTTTTGTTATTTTAAAGCATTTCCTTGAATGTATATTAGAAGTTAACTTATCTCTTATCATTGTGCCCCTGTGCCACTTGCCAAAACGCCAACATATTGAGAAGTTAACTATTGACCATCAGTCTAAAAATCCCTAAAAATCTCCGGGGAACATGAATATTCTCTCAACGGAACAGGGAAATAAGTGGAAATTTAACAGGGAACATGGGACATGTACCCCCATAAACGACCTACTTTATTACAATATCAGAACTGCACGTACGAGCACAGAACGGGTACTGCAGGCAGGCTGTGTGGTATCAAAAATATGGATCTCGTTAGTGGAAGCCCAGAACTCATTTCATCTATGTCAGTAGTAGAAATGGACAAACTGGCCATCTGACAGTCAAGTTCCCCAGTTGTTAGAGCGTTCAGCTTGTCACATAGCTCTAGCTTGCATAAATTCTAGCCATATTTTCTAAAAATACGAGAGTTTCATTTATTTTCATTCATAAAAAGCAGGCGAGAACGGTATATTAGAATCTAATAAACGGGAGGGAAACAGGAGGTATAGAAATGCCTAGTAAGCCTACTTTTACTGCATGATAGTGTGCTAAGACACACTTTCTCCTCCGCACTTTGCTGAGTTTTATTAAATGTGAATTTACGCAGCTCTTACCTAACACGAAAAATTTTTTTTAAGAAATGACCAATCCAAGTCTTATACAACAAACCCCTACAATATTTTAGTGATCGACATTTTACTCAATAGCGGCTTTCTTACATTTCACAAGCAGCTCTTTTGACGACTCGAATTTTTGGCACTCCATAAGAACTTGCCTAGCCTTCCCTGCATCAAGCATCTTGTTCCTAGGCAACTGTCTCCAGCATTATTTCAATGAAGAATATCAATTCCATTTTACAGTCCCGTAGACACTGGGGGGGGGGGCAGGGTGGCATCGCCCTCCAATAATTCACCTAGGTTGTATATAGAAGTATACTATACAGTATTTTTTAATCATTTTTCAGTTCAGTTCTACTCAATCTTGAACCTAGAAGCACCATAACACAGATATATGGCATGCAGATATCTTGATTCTGTCGTACGACAAACTGTTAACCTTTTTTCAGTGACGACACGAGTGTTGTAAGAGTGTCTAAGAGTTTCTGCTTGTGTAGATGGCAACCCTTTTAGGAAATAGGGCATTGTTCCTTTTGAGTACATTCCATCTAGCCCAGGCCAGATATCTGAGGGTGAGAAATGTCTTTTCTTCAATGTGTTGGTAAGATATAGTTTTGCCTCTATCATTGGTGTACATGCACGTAGTACCAAAGAGAAAAGACGGTTTAGCTTTTTCCTTTGTCGTTTAATCTTCAAATTTTGATGAAACTAGGTTCACTCCTTTTTTATAATAACAATTTTATAAAACCAACAGCCTCAAAATTGTTGGGAAGTTAAGAACAAATTAAGAACAAATTGAGGCTGAAGTACTATCATAAAATGTATTTTTGCAAAAAGATGCATGCACTGTCCAATAATATATTAACATGAAATGTCATTTCCTCGTAAAAATAATACCTGTTTCATAGGCATCTAATTTTGTCTTGCATATTGTCTCATGTCTAAGTTTTACTGGTTCTTATTAAAAAAAGAGTGCAGAGGAGCCAGTTTCTCCATCTTAGCATGAAGATCAATGATGGAAACTGCTTCATTCTATTTTGCAAAAGGGCCTTTTCCGACGTTCTGGAGGGCGTTACTTTGAAAATTTTTTATCTCATTTTTCACCAGAAGGCCTATGAAAAACCACTATTTTGGCATACACTTATGGATAACATGTAATGCTCCCCCCCCCGAAGGATTCTAACTTGACTTGTACATCTGTACCCCCCCCCAATCCGGTTCAGCTGTCTACGGGCCTGTTATATAGTGGTTTTCAACAATAAAAAATTTTTGCTTTAAAGTTGGCGCTCAAAATACGTAAAGTTGCCCTTAATGCCTTTACTACAAAGCACTAAAATACAGGATATTTTTTATCAATATGGGGAGAACGGCAGATTTGCTCAAACAAAGGGGAGTCTCCCAGATAGACGGGAAGCTTGGAATATATGAACTTTTTGCTTTCATGACCATCCATAAAGCTTTTTCGTGAAAGTTGTTTGTATGAATCACCAGCAGTGCCCAAAGCGGGACAAACTGCGTCCCGAACACGGTTAGTGCGAGGCGCGAGACAACAGTCTAGAAATACGCTCTCTGATCGTTTACTCGTTGTCGTTGTCGTGGTAACGACTGAAACTGAGCAATCGATAACAAGCAAAATGGTGGATCATCAGGACACTAATACTAGCCAAACTTTATGAATGGTTTTAAAGTGGATTTAATGTGGACTTAATGATTTAAAGGAAAAATAAATTACAAAATAATCTGGACTTAATGTGCTTTATTTGGCTGATAGCTTAACTGTGATTGAAGAAGATAGCTATGGCTTCTCCACAACTTAGCAGGGACAGCCTTCCCGTTCAAACTTCTGCTACCATTTCTCCGTCACCCTCCGTGAAGCATAGCTCTGAATCCCACAGATCAATAACGCCAGCTCAGGCGCAGATGGTTTTGAAAGCAGCCAGACATTGGAGAGGCCAGCATGAAAAGAAGATAAATAGCAAGATTGCTCTTATACGAGATGCGAAACGTAGCAGGGATTTGAAAGCTGAGAGTGAAATTGATGCATTAGTTGCACGAAAGGTTCCGTTTGACCTTCTTGCCAAGGACTGGTTATCAAAGAGCAATGTGTCTATTGAGCAAAGAACTTATTTATTAGAAAAACTGGTCCCAACACTGGTGTTAGCAGTCGAGAAGCTCCTTATTGATGTTGATAAGAAAGGACTAGTTGACACCGAAAAACCTTCAAAAGATTTTAACCCAATCAATCATATAGCTCGGTACCTTATGCGAAATAATCCACGGTACAGCAATTTTGCAGAGGCTTCTCCATATGCTCGAGGTATACGAAAACTTCTTGAAGATTTGAAAAAAGATGCATTTAATCAAGAGGAGAACAAGCTAGCGAAGATGAAACTTCAAGCAAAACAAAGAAAAAATGAGAGGGATAAGACAGAAAAATTTAATTTCTCCTTTGCCAAAGGAAGAGTGGGAGCCATTCAAGAGCTGTTCGTACAGTGGGTGGAAAATAAAGATGGTGCTATTTTTCTCCACCTAGTGAGTTGAATTTTTTGAGCTATTTAGACAACTGAACTCTGCTCTTGCTTCGTCAATGAATGGTTGATATAGAAAAGAGAGGTAAAAAGTTGGTCAAATATATCATTTCTGTATGGTATACTTGATTGGTATTTAGTATACCCCACCATATGGTGCTGGAAATACCATTCCTATTATATAAAAATATAGATATATAGGGAGACCAGAGATTTAACAGTTCCCATTATTGGTCAATTGATATGGCATTCCTGTCAAATGGAAGTGATGGTTTAAAAGAAATATGTGCATTTGGTAGCATTTTAGTGATCTGTTTAATAACAAGAGGTGATTTGGTTATGCTTACTGAAGATGTAACATTATTTAGCAAGGAGGTAGTTTTGATGGAGTGATGTATGACCTAAATATAAGTGCAGAAAAGCTCTTTGTAGATTCTTAAATTGGCACCCCTTGAAACATACTGGTCTCAAAACACCCCAATGCTAGACTTGAAAGTTGTTTATAACCACTGTCTTCATTATACCCCTGTCATTGAATATGCTAGAGGCCTCAAGGAGCTGATTTAAGACTTATAGTAGGACAATAAGTAGGAATGTATTAGGATCAGTAATTTAGGAATACTAGGAATGCAGCCCAAAATCTGCATCTACAAAAGTAAGCAGAGACATGAAAGTGTGCTAAAATTGTACATTAAAATATGTGAGCAATTTAAGATGAAAAGCAATTCATATAATACATTTCAAGTAGACATGAAAACAAAATTGGGAGAAGCTTAGCTGCTTGTAGAGGTTGGATTTTATGAAGCTCAACTGAGTTTGAGAATATAATACAGACACTCATGTAGAAGCTTGCTGAAAAATGCCAGAGAATGAAATACAATTCCACATTTTGAGGATGTCAATCAAGTTAGTTAGGGATTTATATTATTTACAGATGAGAAATAAGCTTATAGCTAGCTAGTGTTCAAATTTTTGATTTCCTAGAATTTTATCAGGTTGCCTATGAAGATAAGTGTCTTTTATCAATTCATTAATGTATTTGACATACGTTCTTATCAGTATCTAGATAATGATTTTTTCAAGCAAAATCTCATGTGATTTTGTATAGATTATTGTTTCTTACTGTATTGCTTGATTATTGCATTTCAGGTTCAAAGTGCTCTGAGATCTTTTGTAGATTACATGGTAAATCATACAGGAGATCAAGCAAATGGTGATTAATTTCTGAGTAGAATTTTCACACAGTCCTTTTGATAAATAGAACCTGACATATGTATATATATATATGTATATATATATATATGTATATATATATATATATATATATATATATATATATATATATATATATATATATATATATATATATATATATATATATATATATATATATATATATATATATATATATATATATATATATATATATATATATATATATATATATATATATATATATATATATATATATATATATATATATATATGTATGTGATGACTGAAGAATCTAAACATGTTTTTGATGTGGCATTTTATTTTTTTAATGTATTGAAAGATCATAGCAAAGCATTTAGTGCCTTATATTCTTTAGACATTTATATTATTTTCATCATGAATGCATTACTTCAGCAATGTATCATGTATTCAAATAGCACAAAGTTAAGAGTCACAGTTGGTGGAAACAATTTTGTCTACTTCACTTACTCACATTGCATGTATTAGATCTTGATAATTGAGATTGCCACTGTCTTCACTCAGGCAACCTACTTTGATTTGATTCATGTAAAATATTCATATGCAGTGCTAGGCTGTTATGATTTTGGTCCATTTAGATTTATCTCTTGTCATAAGGCATGCCTCTTTTTGAGCTCTTTGTTTGTCTCTAGAGATGACCTATGCAATTAATATTGGTGAAACTGATATGACAGGAAAGATGCTTTTTATGAAGGATTTTGTCCAGGTGAGTAAGCAAGTCATTCATATCCATTAAATTAAGCAAATACAACTCTTAGATATGATCAATTTTTAAGCACACAATTTAATAGTGAAAAGACTAGCCTTAAGCATGGCCAATAGGATTGAATTTGGGCTGTTATAAGCCATAAGGTGTTGTACAAGAAAGCGATAGATTTTGTAGCAGCATGTGTATACTTGTGTAAAAAGCGACTGACTAATAAATCACATGTAAACGATATTAAAATGAAGAATAGTTTCTGCGCATGCTCAGAGTAAATGGTACTCAACATAACAATAATACAGTAAGTGTTAAAGAATAAATGGCCTCTGATTGTATCTCTCAATAAATAGCTTTGCTAAATTCCCATAGCTGACTACCATAGTGTGATATTTGATCAGAACTTTGCTTAACTTTTGCATTTGTAGATGATTCTTGAAGCCACAACAAATTTCTCTGAAGGTGTGTTTATGGATTTCATCAAACATATGAATCATTTGTCTGCAGAATATAGAGCCTCTGAATTCCTTGAATCAATCAGGTAGTCAGCACTTATCAACCATTGCAATTTGATTTAAATGTCTATTCATTTAGTTTTTATTCAGATCTGATGACAGAAGAACTCTTACAAGTCAATATTTAATTTCACATCTTCTTTGGTTTGTTTATTCTATTGTAAAATATAAACTGGCTTAAGTTCACTATGTCTTCAGATATGCCAATAGAAAAGCAATCATTTATCATTCTATACAGAGTTTTAACTATGTCTAGCATGTCTCTCAATATTTCAGTCAGTTTTAGTCAAGTATTAGTGATAATCTTCCTCAGTTCATGATTATCGTCATACCTCATACCAAAGCAGTTGTGAAACTAGGAATTTCAAGGGCAGGGATCCAAATCTGAAAGGCACCATTCCTAGCTATGTCCTCGTTAAAGCATGTTTATTATACTCCTTTTGTGGATTAGATTGTCTAACCCACAAAAAGGGAACACTCATAATCTTTTAGCAAGGATGTAACTTTGAATGTATTTTTCAGAATTCAACATGGAAGAAATACTACTCGAATTTTAATGATTTCGTTAGTTTCAAATTTAATAACGATTATATATATAAGCAGATCAAGTTAATGAGAATAAATTATGTAGTTTCACAATCTTCCAAGAAAATTGAACTTTTATCCTTAGGAGGAGAAAGGGAAGACTTTAACCCTGTATGATTTAGGAGCCCAACTCCTACATCTAAATAAGCACAGTATCAATATCTTTGAACCTAACGTGCATTTTCATCGTTATTATAATTATTTTTATAATTATTTTGCTTCTATTTTCAGGGATTTGGCGCTTTTCTTGTAGTGGTATTCTAAAGCCACTGATTAGACTTTTCAAGCAACGTCTCGTTTCTTTTGCGTTGCATTTGTCAGCTGGCTCTAGTCTTTCAGCTTTTAACTTCTTCCCTTACTTAATCGGACTATTCTTTTCTCAGCTTTAAAGAGTCTAAATGGCAAATCTTCTATTGTTTATCTGATTGTTTCTTTTTTAGTTTACACCTTGCAAATATTTTTATTCTTTCTATTATTATGTGTTTCTTATTGTTAGTTTGCACTTTTGTATTTTAGTGGTCCCAACAGTGTAACTTTATTCAATCTTAACATAATGCTTTGTATCTCTATTTTTCCAAGTTTTGTCAGTAGTTTTATTAATTTCAAGTGTTTATCTCTTATTGCCACTAAAGATTAGAAGTCTTCTTCGTAGCCAGCTGTAGATTGGTAATTTCAGATGTTTTAGCCATTTATAGTGCTGTGTGAGT
Organism: Mastigias papua; assembly: GCA_964019165.1. NCBI lineage: Eukaryota > Metazoa > Cnidaria > Scyphozoa > Rhizostomeae > Mastigiidae > Mastigias > Mastigias papua. Next base: position 10,828,101 of record OZ025274.1, read on the forward strand.
CTTGTAAACTAGATTATGTGGCTTAATTAGTGTGACACGTTGCAGAAACTGTAATCTCGATACGACTGCGCATGTCTCCAACGAAATGAATTCTAAGACGTCTTAAGTGAATGACAATTGAAATGTCGAGCAGGCAATGTACCCTTGCAGAGCTCTTCAGCTCTATTTCTCACCTCTGTCACTGTCAGTTAAATCCCTATTGCATTTATTAAAGTATATTGCTGTTACTCTTTCAAACAGTTTGCTGCTAAGTTCTATAGGCTTAGTCATTCTGTAACTCAAGTTTTTAGTTTTGCCTTACCATTTGTTGGCCTTTTCTATCAGTTGCTCTACTGCAGTTTACAAGCTAAATCCATTTGACTGATCAGCAAAGGCTGTATTCTTTCAGTCCTCTCGCGAATAAAGTGGTATTAATCTTCGTGAGGTTTAACTGTGATCTCAATACTTCTTTGCCTTGTCTATTCGATCATCAAGATGATCATATAGTGCTACTCCAGGGACCTTTTGTAGAGGGGCTGAAAAGTGGGAAAATTGTAGTCTGTGAATTATATGGCCATTACTGGTTTGTGAGAAAGTTCTTTGCATGATAAAGCAATGATGCAAGCCATTTCTTGTAGTTTACGCAGAAGCTCTCTGCTTATTATAGATAATGATACTATTCGTATCTCGTAATTCATGAAAAGTAGTCTCCCTTCTTTTGTAAGATATTGTTGATCCGACATATAAATCGAACTTATTTTAATTGCAGGCTCATCTGGGCGAATTTGTTTCTTGCTTGTGATCCAGGAGATGTAAGTGGACATAACTCCTCATTTTCTTTAGTAAATTGACTGGGGTATATAACTGCGCAACATAAATCTTGAGACACATAACTGTGCCATTTGAGCTAAAACATTTGCAAATTCTTGTCCGCTTCCGTCTTCATCGCATTGTTCTTACCTCGGACATAGAGAAGGCTTTCTTACTGATCTCAATTCATGAATCAGGTCGAAACACTCTACATTTTTTGTGGATTTTTGATGTTAAATGGTAAAGAATTGAAGTTACAGAAGTACAGGGTTTGCCGTGGTTTATTTGGAGTCACATGCAGTCCTTGGTATTACTGAGATTGTAGTGCTGTCTGCTTTGATTATAAAAACCAATGCGAATGCTTACTGACTTAGGCTATCTTTGATTATCAGATGACATTGGTGAACTTTCTAATAAGTGCTCAGTTAACCACTAGGCCCCTACTTCAATTAGTGCAAATGAATCATTTATACTTGGCTTTTGGTACTTTAACAGATTGGACTTCTTGACCGAAAGCGTGTATTGAAGCTTCTTGAAGCGTTCTACGACAACATGAATGACGATGTAACTAAAGCATCGCTCAGGAATCCACGAAAGTGTAAGTACAAAATTGTACCGTATCCGCTCAACAGCAATTCAAGATAAATTTGATATTCCTTAGAGCTTGAAGATCACAAGGATAGTTTTCTCTTCATTTTTTTAGCATATATGGTACACTTGATCATCGTGGCTTTTGATCAAGCTTTTAAGATAATTTTGACTAATCCATTAATTTGGAGATACAAATGTTAAACGTTCTTAAGCATATAAAACAGCTCAGTTTTCTATCTGCATTTATTATTCATATGGTACAAGTAATGTTTGTTTTTACTTTATTTTGAGTAGGCTGTTATATCTAGCGTTTTCAGCTAATCTAAGCCTATTGTGCATGCCGCATCCAGGCATGGAACCACTAGTTTAGCTTCCCTTCTGAAGGACGGCGGAGTGAGTTGCTTTAGTCGTTTATTTGGATAGTCGCCCATCCAGTTGCTGACCTTACACAGCCAAGCTTAACTTCAGCTAGCTAACGGAAGCCAACTGAACCGCCTGGCCACTCACCCCGCATTATGCTGGAAAATTAGCCCCCTTAAAAAGCAGCACTAGTAACTCAACGTGATATCATATATGCGTTAACTGAAAATAGCTTGGCTTTTTTAGCTTTGCTCCAAAATCAGCGACAACTGTTTCAAGTTTGAGCTTATTGTGGTTATAGCTTAAAGGGAGATTGGTACCGTGGTCATTTCAGTGTCCAGCTGTGTGCCTTGTAAAGTTATTTCTTTTTTGCATGGCCTCTCTAATTTCTTGCTTACGATAGTATACCATTATATTTAAGTTTGATTACTTCAAAGGGCCTGTAATTCACATTGACGAGCAAGAGGATGCTGATGAAGAATTGAACGAAGAGAACTTTGATAGCAATGATGCTGCATTTGAAGGAAGGGATGAGGTCGGGCCAAAAGATACACGCATTCACGATGATGACAAAGGAAATTTAGCTAGCGAGAATGAAGAAAGTCTTGAAGCAAATGCCTTCGAAAAACAGAAAGAAACAACAACAGAGGAAGTAGAGAAAGACGATCATAGTGTTGCTAAAACAGGATTGGAAGATATCAAAGAAAAAGTAGAAGAACCTAAGGAAGGAGAAGTGGCTAGAGAATCAAAGAAAGGATTTCGATTGTCGATTTCAAAGGATATAGAGAGATCTTCAGATCACAGTGGTAACAACACTTTATTAGTCTGTAGTCTCCGTCAATAAAACCCCCTTTTTTCGAAATGGATTTATGAACTATGCCTATAAATATTTAGCTTTCGATTGAAACTATGATTGAAAACTTCCTGTTTGTGGAAGGCTCTTATCAATGGAATATATCTATGAATCCTCGTCATGTTGGGCACACTTTGCAGTTGGGATAGTTGCAGAGTTGTAAATAAGAGCAGCGGATATTTATTTGGTATATAGTAAAAATGCTAGAGTCCTATGTTTGATTTGAAAATTTATCTGCTCTGCATTATTATGTAACTTGTCACTGTTCTGTATAAGATTGGTTCCTTTTGTTGTGTATTGCTTTGACTAGTGTAGTGTGCAAGTATCTATATTTTCTAAGAGTGTATTGAATATTCAACGTAGTTTTGCAGTTAAGCGCGACGAGATTCCAAGTTGAAAGGAGATTTTAGTTTCCTTATAGACACATATTTTAATATTGCCCATTTAATGGACTGTAATGTAGTTTAAAAAGTAGAATATCAGGACAAATACATTATTGATTTTCAAATTGAGATAATGTTGACTTGTTAGCTGCTACAGATGGTAGTAAAATATAGACATTTCTTGCAAATCAAGAGCAAGATGGCTCATTTCTCTAGCTTCTGCTAAATTATACTTGGTGCATTTTTCAGTTAGAAAGTCTCTCCTTTTTCTTTTTCTGTTGGAAGTTTTATACTAGCACGGTACAGTAAAATTCTTTCAATATAAGAGCATATGAATGGCCATTTTAGACGATAGAAGTTATTGCTAAACCCTTTTTGCTGTTGCAGAAAAGAGAAGCTCTTCTAAATTTGTTGCTGTTGATGTCAGTGAAGATATGGCTCGAGAGATAGAGAGAATTATTGCCCGGAGCTCTACAGGTTAGTTGATATTAATGCTTGAAAGCTTGATGTTAGCAATAGCCAAAAACTTGTTTTTGCTTAATCAGTCAGATTAGGTTAACTTGAGTTGGTGTAACTCCTTGGGACTAATATCTTTGAAGTTGCAAATCAGCTGAACCTTTCTTCGATGTGTTTTTGTGTTTTCTATGTACTTGTCATATTGCCTAACCTATCTCTCGTCTTTGCTCTTTGTAACAGGTTTTGCAACATTTTGCTTTGCATATGCCACAGCGGCTTCAGTATGCTATTATGAAGAAATTTTGCTTACTTGAAATGCAAGTGTTTTCATATAAAGGGAATTTTGTGCAGTATATTCTCTTAATAGATTGACTTTTTGTTCACTTCATGGTACATCTCATTTCGCAGCAATGGAATCATCAGAATCTGGATCGAAAATGACAAGAGCTCAATCCATTGCTACTGGATCTATATTCGATCCAACAACTTTAAATCAAGCCCAGTTTATTAATGTCCTCGAGAAGTTTCTTGGAGAATCTCCATCTAAGTAGGTGATCTTTATGTCTTTTCTTTTCAGAAGTATTTTGTTTTATTGTTGTTGATTATTTCGTCAGTTTAGAAGTAATGTCAAACTTTATCTTCATTCCTTTTGCTTGCCACTTCTCCTGCAACTTTCGACGTATTTTATCATTGAATGATCACAGGGTGAATCATATAGAGCCCAGTGCGCAATTAAAGCTTGCTTTGTAGATTCGCTCATATAAGTCTATTGACCGAAGCCTAATTTTTTCCTTTGTTGACCTGCTACGCGAATTGAGTTACTGTCTAACCTTGTTGAGCTGTACCTATTTTCGGGAAGACCTTTTGCTATCTCAGAAGAAATTGCTGGAATGGAATGAATTTCTGCCCAACTAGGGGGCCGCAGCCCTGCCACCCATGATATCTGTTAGTTGGACAATAATAACAGATGAGAGGGAATTTTGTCGAAAGAGTCCTGGAAAGTCCCAAGTTATTTATATTCCATTTTCTGTCGAATCAATGGATTGTTGACTTCCTGTGGATTGAATATGTTTACTCCAATGATTTTATATACCAAATTAGTCTGTTACCTATGCCATGACCTTTGTTTGTTTTTGTGCGCAAATATTTATTTTTGTGTCACATTTAAGCGTTAGTTTTACAGACCTCTTTTGTTACTCAGTTAATACAAAGAGATAAAATTTTCTGCAACCTCTTAGAACAATTATTGAGGCCTTGGTAAGGTACGTCAGAGCTGGATATATCGAAACAGAGGATGAGCGGAGATCAAGGTTAGAAAAGGTATGTAGAAAATAGTTTAGCCATTCACCGCGCAACACTTTGAACTTTTGATAGTATTTTTCGGAAGGTTCTTGATTACCTTATACAGTCAAATTCGCGTAAGTCGGATCGCGTCGGACCAAGATAATTAGCCCGACTTATGCGAAGTCCGACTTACACGTAAGTCGGATATTTTCTGACTTACACGTAGTCAGGTATTTTCCGATGTAGCAGAGGATATAAAGAGTAAAAAGCTAGAGATTTTAATGACAGCTTCCACTTCAAAAAAAAACAATAATATTGTTGCTTGGTTCAAACGTTTTGTCATTTCCCTAATTGCCAGAGCCATTATTTCTTTAGCGCAGGCAGAGCTACCAGATGCAAAGACTTGCATTATTTATTTCTTCTGCTTTAATCACATTCACATCAGAAAGTGTTTTGGTTGAAATTATGAATTTCTCTGCGACATATTTCTTCTTTTCGTCAGAGTGCTCTTCAATATATTTCAAAATCTGAAACTTTCTTCGTACGTTCTTGTTCTTAATTTTCGCTTCTCCGTCTTCTACCCCTCTACTCCAGTTGATATTGGAATTCGGAGACAACATGTATCATTCTGCATATTTCTCTCAGCTCTATTGACATCAAAATCAAAACTCGACTTACACGATGCGATATAAGATGCAAATGCTCCGACTTACGCAAATATCCGACTTATAAAATCCGACTTATGCATAGAAAAAGTATAGGATTTGTAGCAAGCGGACCGGGACCGCGCAAATTTATCCGACTTGTAAAAAATCCGACTTATGCGACTCCGACTTATGCGACTCCGACTTATGCGACTCCGACTTATGCGAGTTTGACTGTATTGGCAATGAGTTATTGCGACGATGTTACTTGTGGAACGAAAAATTATTCTCATGATTAAACAGCTCCCTGAATTTTTCATTGTAGTATTACCTACCTCATGATGTGGCTAAATTTTTTACTAACGTATTGGCTATTTAATAATTTGATTAGTTGAATAATTGGCGGATTGATTTATTGACTTACTGACCCATTGATTGATTGATTTGTTTATTCTTCAATTGATTGTTTGTATGACGGATTGATTAGCTGATTAATTTACTGATTGGGTGATTGATTGATTGATTGATTGATTGATTGGTTGCCTATTAGATTAATTTACGGACAAACCAACCGATCAACTAACTTATATTGACTAACTAATTGACTGATCGATTGATTGATTAATTGGTTTACTGATTAACTCGATTTACTTATTCTTTGATTCATTCGCTGATTTGGATGACTGATAGAATGATTGCTTGATTGATTGATTGGGTAATTCAGTAACTTGTCGTTTGGCTGGTTGAGTGATTGCTTTAGTGATTTGCTAATGAATGAGAGATTGGTTTGTTGACTGATTTGTCGGGTAAGTAAATGGCTAGGTAATTACTTTGTATAGATAGTGAAAAATTAGTAGTGACCCAAGCTTTCTGCTCAAAGTAGTCCAAGCGGAGTGAATTTGATCTTTTTGTTAAGAGAACTTACTTGGACATTCTCAATCATACACGCAGGCACGTTTGGAAGCTCGTTCGGCTAAGCGTCGATTGAAACTTGACCAGCTGTTTGACTTATGGGATGTCGATGGATCTGGTTACCTAGAATTAAATGAGGTTCAAACCGTTCTTTCAAAGTGGAAAGAAGATGAATCGTCCAAGTTTAAGCTAGGTAAGAATATGAAAGTCTCTACAGATGAATATCTCTTTGAATTTTCTTCTATTTTTGAAAGCTTTTGACTTTCAAGAAAGGGCTTTGGTCGTAGTTAGTTTAGGTTGAGATTTTTCAATTTTTCTGAATAGTATGTTTCGATGTGTCATATCTATTTCAATTCCAACAATGTCAAGCAAAGCTTAGCACTAGTAGAAATATAACTGCAGCTTTCTGCTCTTGTAATTGTTATACCATTTCATCTTCCAGAGAAAAGAAAAACCTGTTTCGGCTTGTAATATAGGAATATTACATCTGTTGAGGATTTAGGCAAAAAAGGGATGTCGAGTTTGACATTTTCGTAGATAGTTAGTTGCTTTGTTCAGTTTATTATATTTTATTTCTTACATAAGGTGTTGTTATTTGTAGCTGCACATGTGTTTGCAGACACCCACGAAAAAATTGATAGAAATTCATTCAAGAAATATATACAAGAAATCGTTGATATGTATCAGGAAGAGGACTGCTTCGAGTCACTGATCAACTTTCTCTTTACTCGTGTCGAGGTCAGTATCTTTTCTGAATGTTTCAATCAAGCATAGTTTTGTATAATAATGTGAAGTCTGTTATTTTGTATTGCTATTTATTCACTGATCAAACTTAAATTTTGATGAAATTCCAATATGCCTATCAACCTAGCTAAAACTTGTTAGTTTAACACCAAACAAAGCACCTGTGAGAGTTTGCAGTTGTAAAGTGCTTAAAGAAGCGGAGCTTCAACTGTGTGCAATCGGCTTTTAAACGTTGATACAGTTAAGATTAAAGACTTATCCATTCACGATTCCTTCATTGGGAAGTATCTGGTGAAATGGGTGGCTTTCCTTGTGAATAGCCTCCATGAAGTAGAGTTACCAGTTCCTTTCCTGGCCGTCTTTTTTTCTGGTTTTTTCTAACGATCTTAGCTTATAATATCATTTCGTTGATGGGTCCCTAGTAAACGAGTACTAACCAACCATTGTTACAGATCTACAACGAGACAAATAATTATGAACTCGAATGTATGGTCGGCATCATACATTACTCAACCTATCGTTAAAGTTGTCTGACAAAATTAGAAATCAGACAAACCCCTTTTTTATTGTTTCAAACATATAACTGCCTCGCACCAATTTTCAAGAGTTCATCAATAATACTGTCTGCTTTGCTATATCTTAGCGACACTTGTGCAACAGTTTTGTCATCGATGTGTATTACGTTATTGATGAGAGTTCATAAACAGAATGAAGGTTGTCAACTTTCTGCATATCGCAAGATGTCTATATATCTTTTCAAGTTGTTTTTGACATGTCCAACTATGTCAGTATCAAGAAATTAGGCCCTAAGATGTTAAAAGTGAGAAAATTTTCTTCGGGTTGGAGTAGTGAGTTCTCCATTGTTGGTTAGCAAATTGCAGTTTGAAATGTAGCATTTATGTCTATTCAATATGCATCTAAGTATGAACTGCTGTTTATTGGCACTTTGTCAGGCAATAGTTGTGTTATGGGCGAGTGAACAGGTGGTAATGGTGCTTGACTGCTTAGCAGAATATTGATGGTTCGAGTCGAACCCTCGGATCATAGTTGGGATGCTCATTCGCTGTCCACCCAACAGTAAGTGAGTACCAGGTGGCAACACTGGAGAGTTAAAGGCGACGAGGAAAGGAACTAGCCACCCTATCTCTAACATGCACTACGCAATATACGAAATCGTACGTAGGACTAACGTTTACCTTTTTATAGTCGTATTATTGTGATATTTATATGGGAAGCACCTTAAGACTTTATATGCTATTGTATTACAGCGATCATTTGAAGAGAGAAAGCGTGGTGAATTTCGTAAGAAATGGTTGCTTGCAATTAATAATAGTGCAAAAACATCAGGAGCTCTTCTTGAGCCAGTACTCAAGACAGTGTACCAAGCCTTAGCGAAAGATGCAGAAATTTATGGGAGAAATAAGAAAACGGCTGCCTATGTTGCATTTCTTGAGAAAAACGATCCGGCAAAATCAAAGCATAGTGGATCAAACTGCTTGCGTTATGCTTCTTGTACACCTGAAGATAATCAGTATGTTCTCAACAAAGTTTTATATCAAGACATGAAAAATGTCAGTTTTACGGTAATTAATACTGGAAAACCGATTCATGTACCTCGTGTCTTGCATAATGGTGGGGTGTATTTATGGAATCCAAGCAGGAAAGAAGAGGTAATGACTGCTTTCATTTAAGTATGTAGGAAATTTATAAAAGAGCTCTTATCTCAAAGTACCTTGCAGTGCCTTGTTTATTAATTCCTAACCCAAGTGTCAAAAATTTGTTATCATTTTTACACACATTCCCAAAGTATGGCATGTATGTTTTGGATAGATACTTTTATCACAAACCTTTTCAATCGTGGGCGACCTGTGCTATCACAAAGTAGAAACAGTGTTCTTAAATTTTCTTGAGCAAATGACTGCTGTTAAAATTTTCTGTCGTTCAAGAAGAATCCTGTTGGAGATTTCTTACATTTTGTAGGGAGAGATTAGCAGTAACTACTGTGTCCAGTTTGTCTTAAGTAAATTTCTTATATAACTGTAGGCTGCTTGTTCATTTTGTGGGCACATATATCTGTTGCAGTCAAAAGGTATATAATATATCATGCTCATTTGTCAAAAGATATATTTGCTATGGACTGGTATGTTCTCTTACAGTAATATGATTTGTGCTAATCTTTTGCTAAACACCATAAGAGGATGATTTAAGCCTATTACAGGAAAATAAATGTAGTGTATTGCTTTGACACACAAACTACAGCATCCCTTCTCAACGACGAAAGGTTGTAAGATTTCAGAGGCTTATTTCTAGCGCCAAGCAGGATTGATTTTCGGAATGATGTCAAGATCCAAATCAAATGCTACTACTTAGCAAATTTAACCAAAATTTAATTGTGTTTATCATGATTGTTTATGTTTTAAACTGATGCTGAATGTAGACAATATTGTTTTGTTACAACAGAGCCCATCTAGGTTTTAACTTGTTCCTCTTCCTGTGAATTTCTCGGGAAATTCCTTAGCGTCAGTTGGCATATGAACTTTTATGAACAATGTTAGTAAATATATAGCATGTCAATATTTGCCTATGAAATATTATTTACGTGTATCTTTTGATATTTTTGTGCCTTTGATGTTACTAATGTCTCTATTATTTCAAACAATTTGCCCTTTCTTCCTTCACATTTTATCTTAAGTCATCAACTAGTTTAGCAGGTTTACATTCTGTTCTGCTTCTAGGGAATCGAAGGATCTCTTGTAATGTTCCCTTTGAAGGATCATGAGAAGCAAATAATTGGAATATTTGGCGTTGACACTCTTCCGGATCCACATGAAAAATCTATTTTTGTCACGCATGAAATCTCGTTCTACCAGGTATATTACCTCGCACTTATATCTTCATTGTTATGATATGGTCCATTTCTTGACTTTTAGTTTTCTGGCTAAAATCACTGATAGCCATCATTTTCCTGCAACTCAACACGATACTGGGAAGCTATGTGGGTATTTATCTTCCATTAATATTGTAGAATTTTGAAGGCACTATGAGAAAGGACTGTCTGAGTTGAATTTCATTATTAAGTTATGAAGTGGTTTACGAGGTGTTTGCCTTGAAGTCAATCAATCACTCGCTCGTTAATATTATTGATTGGCCCTTGACAGCTGTGGAGGAGATACCCTGTTGATTTTCAATAAAGTACGCAGCAGAAATTCCACCACAGAACATTTTTTGAAACATTATAGACCAGAAATACAGTAAAAGTACTTGTTTTAGTAATATTAAGTTTATCTTTATCTTGAAATCGTACTATTTTTTGTAGGGGAGCCTTCTTTCTCTCTTGTATTATTGGTATCATTCTTCAATCCTCAATTATGGAGTATCCTTGTGATTTATCTGTCCCTATAGAACTCCTGGGACAGTGGATTACTTTCTGTATATTTTTCGCTCCTTCCTTCCAGGGCCTTGCGAAAGCAATAAGCGGAGCAATTCAATTGATTGACTCTAGATGTAAAACAATTAAAATAGCGGAATCGGCGGTTTCGTGGATCTTGCGAAGGAGCCAGAATGTAAAGGAAGTGAATATCTATCTGGTTGAACCAGGTTTAAAGGTTGATATTTTGCTTACTTTACTTGATTTCATTCCGTCAAGAACGTTTTACTCTGTAACGAAGTTATTCTAAGATAAGGACTAATGTTGTCAATTTCCAACCTGCACGGGGCATTTTATGCTAGCTACAGCTGAAGATGCATTCTCTGAATGATGAGAATATAAGTTGCATTTTTTAATAGATATGAAAAAAGATGAAACCTAAAGATTAAAAATTGATAGAGGTTTTCTAAAAGATTATCAAAGTTATGTGTATCAAATCTCGTTATTTCAAGAATGCATGTCATTAGTAATTCTTCAAGAGCAAGCCAATATTCTTCCTTTACTCTCTTCACTTAAGATCCTATGAGCTTGTAATTTATATTCCTGGATATGCTAGCTATTTGATTTATTCTTTATGTGGAAATATAATTCGAATCCTGTATTTAGATGGCATAGGTGAATGGATAAACTAAAGACAGAAGTAGATCCCTTAAAAGCACATATTATTTTGTACATATTCTGATAGGTGCCCTTGGCAGAATCTTCTCTTTTTATCCAAAACATATCGTACAAGTTGTATTAACCCATGCTCGATTTACTTTTCATAACGCCTGTTATCGTTCCACGAGCCTAGCGCACACCGCAGAATTTTTTCTCACATGACGAAGATTTTTGTCTTTCACTATAAGATCTGCTGTGTATGGTACTCCAATCGAAAATGGTTTTGTCTTTTACGATTAACGTGTTTGATATTTGTCTTTGTACCTTAGGACCATATAAAATCAATAGTAAAAGGTGTTTTTATTTCATTTTTCAAATAATTTCAAGGGGACAACCCTTCAGCCAATGCTGGTTACAAGGCGTCCTCCATGTGGAGTTGAGCGACAAATTTTTCGTAATCTGGTCAAGCCATATGTTTCGTTCTCTGATGAGTAGCTTACGAAAAGAGTACCAGACTTAAGCTCTAAAATCTATCGCCTTTGTGATCCAATATTGAGATCCGACAATATGAACAGATTTTCCAGTCAAAACTGAATTGTTACATAACGTGACTGTTTATGAACTTTCTTCTACCAGGCCAAAGACATTAAATTATTTGTACAAAAAGAGGTCGTAAAATGTAGTCGAGACAATAATCCGAAAACAGTTATACCATGTGTGGGCAATGTTATTTTGAAAAAGATGCAACTGTTTATTGTTTGCTACAAGAAAATGCTGTTTGCGCTAGTCTATCTTCATATTCGAAAATAGTTTAGTGGTTGTTTTCTTCTAGACTGCTGACGGTCTTGTATTGCGGAAGATGCTTACATTGCGACAGGGTGACGATGAAATTAGATATCAAATCCCTCCGAGATTGGAAAGGAAAGATAATTTATTCAGGTATATAATTTGATAGATTGAATCTGATGATGTAGTAATGAATTCCTTTATATAATGGTAAATCTCCGGTTTCTTGGCGGAGCTTCCTCTAGCCAAGAGGCCCTGGAGCAATATTTGTACTCTTTTGTTTGTATTCATTAAGCAGTCCAACATTAACTTGATCGTAACATACAGAGAGTTTTAATAAACATGTTCGTATGCTAGAAATTGTTGTCCTTCCTCATTAATTGATAATGCCATTAAGAGGCTTTTAAGCTAACATTTTTCTTCTTCCAGCAAACACCTTAATTCTGACCGAAATAAACAGCGCATTGTTTTCTGCATTCTGTATCTGGATCAGTTTAGTTTTAAATTACGCAATAATATCAATAAACTTATGAAAGGTCACTATCCAGATATTAAATTGAAATTTATTGCAGAAGAATAAATAAACATTGATCACACTTAAACATGGATTCTTTTATTTTTGAAATCATCTTCATCAGAGATATTTTGCAGGCTGGACTTTATTTTGAACCTATTAAGTAATGTATTTATCTCTTTTAACAAGGGACTACCTCTTCAAATGCATTGATACTTCGGAGACATTGACTGCAGATGCATATGGAGAGAGACATACTGCATTCCCATTGCGTGATGGACGTGGTATGGTTGTGGCAATTGTTGACATAAGTGCTGGAGGCCAAGTCGAACTGCCTGCTCATGAAAACAAAGAAGTTCACCGCATGCTTAAATTGCTCGCCATGGCTCACAAGGAAGTTGCAAGAGAAATTGCTGGCGAAGAAAAGAATATTGTTCTTAGTATGTATTATATCTGCGATCTAACTTAGTGCTGCTCTATGGCGCACAATGCTGATACAATAATGGTATTAATACTCACAATTAGCGACTTTTGTGATAATTATTTACTGTCCATTACAAGATGGTTTGATTTCTAAGAATGATTTGCAAAGTAAACCTCAATGATTGCCCAATAGTTTCTGGCTAGTGGTGTTAAATGTTGCTTCTAATATTTGATATAGTCAATGTTTTATAATAGCTAACATTGTAAAACAAATGAATCGACACAACTTTCCGCCGGGCAAGTGCCCCAGTGTCGATGTCTAAACATTTCCGTCAAAAGTATATCCATATGCTTTGTAAATTTTTCATAGTTCCTGAGCTAGTTAGTCTGTTGGTATTGATGTTTTTTTACATAATATGCCTGAGGAGATCTGCTTACAAAAAGGCATTGTACATTAGCAAATGTTCTGCCTACATTTTGTTTTAACAACTAGCTATTAACTATGTAGGCATTGAAAAAGAGCATCAAGAGAGAAGAATTGACGTATTGTTCGACAGGATTATGCTACAAGATTTAAGAGAGAACGTTGTAAAACTTGATGCAAGGTATTCTACATCTATCTATTTCTAATTTTGTTAATGGTCTGCATGTACACTTTGTCGATGCAAAACATCTAGAAAGAGAGAACTGTTGTTCACAGGCTTAATGCTATCGCTCAGCGCTGGTTATGGAATTGATAGCAGGTCAATACTGAGGTTGGTGTAGGGAGTAAATAAGACAAGAATTGTTTTTGATATAATATAGTAAAATTTGAATACGTGCAAATGTCCTTTCGACTTCGATCGATTTTTCCATCGCTTTATGTGTTGTCTAACTTCTTCAAAACCTGTTTACCGTCGATGATCAAGCCGCTAAGCAAAGTTTAGCGTACACATGCGCACCTAGTACGTGAAAATCAAGATAATAAACAAAGTTCGATCAAAAGGCGGAGAGGCATAAACTGCTAAATAATAACTAAGGGGTTGGAGGACTGCTTCGAATTGTGATTAGGCCTAAATTTTGATTGAGAAAGCTTTCATGTATGAGAATATCAAATGAATAATCGTTTCTACTTGTGATCATATTGTTTAAAGTTGATATTTCTTCTCATCCTGTTGATCGCACTTCATATATTGCCTTGATACGTCTTCTTAGTCGCGTACCGTATAGGCAGTTCTACCACGAGTGTTTTCTTCTGCGTCCTGGCCTTGCTTGCTTACTTACACGTCCAAGTTATTACTTGCGTGTTTGCATCCTTCTTTTCGGTTCAATCAAGACTCTTCCAGGAGTCAAAATGTCTATGTATGTCTCTTCCGATCCTGTCTAAGTCTATGTCTACCGATTTGTGTTAATATATTTGCAGATCATTTGGAATGAAATACTGGCATTTCAAACCGCCATGTCTCCTTTTTGTCCCCGTTGTAGGATTAAAGTGTATTTTGTTTCTTTCCTAATGCAGGATGTATCTTTTATTTATTTGGAGATTTTGAATCTTCTATTTCAGAACTTTTGCAGAAATAAAAAGCTACATAGATCCACCAAAACTTGTTCATGATGTTGTTAAAGCTGTGTTAGAAATTTACTTCAGTGGGAAGGAAGAAAAGGAGAATGACATCAATTTAGAGGAATGGTCTATCTGCAAACAGTTTGTCAATGCAGATTTAAAGAACTGGATGAGCACATTTGATCCGACGGCTAGTTCACATCGTACAATTGATGGTGAAAGATTAGCTGCAAGTCTGTCCAGTAAGCTACTTTTAAATTATAGGATATTATGCTTGGTGACCCTTGTCATCATGCAGCTCTATGTTATGGACTTTTTTGTTACTTATTTCATATTTTTTGGTTTGTATTTCCACAATGTTTTACAAAATTATACAATTTGGAAAGTATAGAATTCTTGAATTTAAGACCTCACCAATTAAGTAGATTAATAGATAAAGTTACTTGTAGTGCTATCCACAAATATAAGACTATGTAACAAGGTTACCAATCGGTCTACAGATGTTCCTCCTGGTGATGTTGCCAAACAAGGCTCCCTTCCAGCACAATACCTTTACAAATGGGTATTTGTGTGCTTATCACTAATTGAACATACTGCGAAGATGAAAGAAAGTCGCCCTGCCAATGAAGTTAAAGAAGATCCTACTGATCCGGCTGAAGATGAGTCAAATATAGCTCAAGAGATGTGAACATGAACGGGTACTGGATAGTGATTTTATTTTTTTAACTGAGAATTCTGCGACTTCATCTTAGTTGTAAATTGCTTATTAATAATTTTTCAAGTTGGACTGTATTCTTTAAGCAAATTTTGTAAAGCTTTCCTCTATTGATACCCATACTGAATAAGAGTTTTTCTACTTCTGTGCTCATCCTGCAGGTCATTTCATAATTTTTATTTATGTACTTTCTATTAGATGCGTAAATGATTGATTGATTGATTGATTGATTGATTCAGTGATTGATTGATTGATTGATTGATTGGTTAACTGATTGGTTAATTCAATGGTTGATTTGATCGGGTGATTGAATACAAGAATGAATGAATCAATGAATCCGTGATATTTTGTCTCATTGTTTGATATTCGAGAACGAAACCTTAAATATTTTCCTCTTTAAAACTTAGGCGAGTATAAGAACATGATTTTCATTGTGCAGGTATGCCCAAAATTTGATTCTTCAACATTTCCTCATGGCTGTCTAAATGCGCGATTTTCAAATCTCTTGCACTCATGGCTGTTATCATTGCCCCACATCTGTTGTTTTTAGATGTTGCTATAAGGTCAATGTCTACGTTTCGAATGAGTAGCTACCTTATTGTAAAACCTATTATATATTGCTTAATTGTGTTTGAGCCACTCTCCAAAGCCCTTGAAATGATATTACCATATCACTTGGTATTTCTCTATTTCCGATATACTAATGGAAAAAATTGATATTTTGGAATTATTTCGAGAATTTGAACTAGGGTCTAACAATGACAGCTGGTCTCAATCCAAAAATTGTTTTATTTTACGTAGGTGAAGGTGATTTCTCCTTCATTGCATTTCGTAAGAAGAGTGAAAGTACGAAAAATATCGGAAAACGGGGCTTTAGGAATGTCTGATAGGAGTGCATTTACTGCATTCCTTTTATCAATTGCATTCTCACAACTCGAAGCTTATAAATATTCTAGTACTTCAGACAATTAATATGTCCCAACTTCTTCTATGTGGAAGCAAACATTTGCCATCGGAAGCTAACAAGTTAATATTAATTTTAAGCACTAATTTTTTGTTCATGTGCTGGGGTATCTTGCAACGAAATAACAGTAATGGGTTTAGCATCCATTCATTTTACACTTCAAAAGAGTGCCATGTTTCCACTCTCTTTAAACCTGTGATTTAAATTACTATTGGCAGTTGTTTGGTTTCAATGTACCTTAACTTAGCTTGTCAATTATTTTATTCGTTATATCTATTTTATGACCTCTAGGTAGACATGGCATTTGCTCCTTCCAAGGGGTATCGTTTCTATAGTAGCGTAGTGTCAGGTGGATGTATAGTCAATTAGTAATTATATATTATAAATTTTTATTGGAGTAGAACAAATATTATAATGGTTAAGGATAATCTTGTTAGCGTTTCAAATTTTTCGATAGGTAGTATGATTGGTCTAAAGTTTTTCTTGTAAAAACATCGTCACTTGTAATAAGAGATATCATCCAGTTTCAGTTTGTTTGTGAAAGTAGCATGAAGTGCAGCAAGATTAAAGCATGTAGGAACTGCCATTTTAAAGGCCCCAGAAAATTTTTTTAGGATTTTACGAGGAATGAATCCTATAGGTGAGACTTAACGTTCAAATACACAAGTTCTCTATAATTGTTGTATCACTGAAACTACATATTCCTAGTTTTGGAGCACTCCTTAAGCTTCCTTAAAATAGGATGTTATTCAAGCACCTTAAAACATTTTGTCAATATAATCAATAACTTTGTCAACTTCAAGATGCTAAAATCATTTTGTCATATGGGTCTGGTGTTGTCCGCTATAGTAATAAAATTTTCATTGAGGTTTTCA
This sequence comes from Mastigias papua, assembly GCA_964019165.1. Taxonomy (NCBI): domain Eukaryota; kingdom Metazoa; phylum Cnidaria; class Scyphozoa; order Rhizostomeae; family Mastigiidae; genus Mastigias; species Mastigias papua. The sequence goes on from OZ025274.1 coordinate 10,844,964, forward strand.
GCAATTTCATTCTTATATAAGGCGTGCTACTGGAATTGTATTTATTTTATCTGAGAATAATGGGTACATAGTTCTTCAGAGCGTATGATCGTCGGTCATGCCCTTTGCATTCACTGGCCTAAAATAGCCAGGTATTGCCTAACAAAGTAATTACATACACATCTTTCTGTGGTGGTTCTTATACGGTGAGTAATTTTCTTCAGTTTTTGTAGCATCATGTTTTAATCAAAATTTGAAACTTTGCTATGCAGAGTTCTTTTCTGAAAAAGTCTTTCGTTCGCAGGGACATAGTTCATTTTAAGTGCAGCTTAAGCTTCGAACGCCCTCTAAATTTTTGCTTCAATTTCATTGGAAAGGTGCTTCATAATGCATACTTTAAGATACGTTATGACATATCTAGAGAGTTATATCATTCTGAACTTTGATTGGGTTGATCGTATTACCTCAGGCCGTTTAATTTTTAGCACCGGTAATAAATATAACTTTTGTGGCACTTGCTAAAATTTTGAGTAAACGTAATTTTTATAAATTCGCTTAACAGCATCTACAATATAGGCCTGAATAGCGTACAAGCAAGTGTGGAAATGTAATGTTTAGTGTTTTTCTTTAGATAATGGATTGATATCAGCTATCAAGCTACCGGTTATTTTACTATAACACTCTAGACAATGACCCTGCAGATGCCCCTGCTTCACCTCTGGCCCCATATTTTCCTAGCCAGAATCACCCCTAGTTCAGGTATTCCTGATAGGGCATCATAAAATACTGCGCGTGGTTGCATGCAGTTGTGCCCTGCTAGTCACGCGAATCTGAACGCCGTTATACTCTCCGCTTTTTGAAAGCCAAGGTCCCAAATGTCTGAAATTGTTGTCGCAGTCCCAAACAAAGGTAAAGGGGCTGTCTTATTGGATACTAATCACTATACCGAAAAAGGGTGAGAGTCTTCTACTTGATGGTTCTTAATTCAAGAAATTAAATTGTGAATTACTGGGTCTGTGCATTAAAATAGAAGGCAAGCTCATTCACTTTTTTAGGGATGCTCTAGAATGAATGTATTTCTGAATATATTTGTCATGGACTTTCTCATTAGGGTAGAAATTACCGTTTATCATTCTGATAATACCATTGTCATGGCCAGCTTTGATGTATCCAGTTTGTTTACCAATATTCCTCTTGTTGCGACCATTAATATTATTACTGACGATCTTTTCAAAGAAAAAGGCGCCAGCGATATATTCAAGAGCTGCTCAAAAGACTGGTTATTCTGGGTCTCTTGAGCACTTTTGCATAACTTCACTACAGCACGAAAAAGCGGTACCATGTTTTAGACATACTGGTACCGCTTTTTCGTGCTGTAGTGAAGTTCTGTAGTACCAACAGACTTTTCACGTACTTTTGCATACTGGGCAAAACTAATAACAACTTTGAATTGCTCATACATGAGAGCCAGTTAATCCTTTGGGATCGTCCTACACTCAATCAGCAAAATTCTTTCATTCCGCTGTATCTTTTCTAATACCTGGCATACTTGTTTTTCTATCACCTTTGCTTTGTATTTTGTAACATGATTTTTTTCTACATTGCAGTTAACTTTTCATATTTGGCAGCATTCCCATTATTTATTATGTTTCCTATTTTATTTGCATTGTTATATTTTCCCTTGTAATATTTGATATGCCTTGCATGCACATGCTCATGTACAGTACATGCTGATGATGAGACTAGTTGTCTCGGAACGTTCGTTTAGGCATTGGTGTCTCTTATCATGGATTTGTCTAAATTATGGATTGTCTAAACTTAAGCATTATGGATTGTCTACACTAGTAATACGTCATCAGTTTTGTCAATAAATATACAACGGATAAAAGACTTTTTCTGTGATTATGACTCTTGCAATCGTCGTGGTGTTGGTTATGAATTTCTGAAATTGTCGTTGAAAGTGAACCTGCTGAGGTAAAATCTTCCTTGGACTTTTCTGCTTTCAATTTGCAAATGATACAGGTAATACTAAAGCAGGCCCGTGGCCAGCTTGAATTCAAAAGGGGGGCACAGCCAATATATATAAAAAAATACATATATCGATATAATTCATGTCATTAGGGGAGGCACAGAGTCAAATCTCACAAGTTCAGGGGGGTGCTGCCTTCCCAGGTCCCCATTGGCTACGGGCCTGTACTAAAAGAAACAATGCTAACAACAAACATCTGTAACATGACTTTCAATGACGTCCATGATTGCTGTAACCACTAAGGACGCTGCGCTTTTCTCGCGCATGTCAAGTACACTTTTCCATCTTGCTTCCTGTGCTCACATGGCAGGCGGATAATTTGTTGACTGTGACTAAGTCTTGCTGTGATCTTGGGTAACCGTGAGCTTGGAATGGCGGAGAAGGCACAGCTACTTGAGTTACTGCAGTTTTTGAAACCGACTGTCCAACTTGACATTAAAAGAGTAGCTCTTGAATATATCGCTGGACTGACTGCATCAGAACAAGGCTGCACCTTGATAACCAGTACAGATTGCGTAGTGTCAACTCTTGTCGAACTATCGGTTGATGATGTAAGTGAAGAAGTTAAACGTGACTGTACAAAAATACTTATAAATGTCCTCTCGGATCCTGAGCAAGCGAAAAAGCTCGGACTTTTAGAGAAAGAATTTATTTACTTCTTACTTAAGTATGTTTTAAATCGAGAATCGAAATATGCAGATGACGCAGCAATGCTACTGAATAACTTGACAAGGTGTGAAGAAAATTGTAGGATGTTGTTGACGTGTATCGAATCATTGAATGACATATCGCTACCAGACTTTGTTGATGCTTTTTGTATAAAGGAATATAATAAAAAGGGCAATCAACTATCACACATAGGATCATTTCTTGCTAACATGACACTTGTTGAGCATGCCAGGAAGCTCTTTTTAGATAAGGAACGATGTGTAATCCAAAGACTGTTGCCGTACACAACTCATATGGAATCAATAGTTAGACGAGCTGCTGCAACAAGAAGTATAAAAAATTTATCATTTGAAACAGGTAGGGTGGCACATGACTTCTATATTCGTTGGACCAGACATTTGTACTATGGTGCAGGGTTAGTGAAGGCTAAGGGGGTATGGGCCAGTTTGTTAAGTATGGCCTTCATGCCAAGATAAAAGAAATACGTCATTTTACTGTAATATGCCAGCATACAAAAGCTGACAGGAGAAATCTCTTGCCAATTGGTGTTACTTTGCATCTAGTTTTAGGTAGGCAATGTTAATAAGTGATATTGACCATCCATGCAAAAGTCACTCCAAAGATCTGTGACTGGCTTTAAGGCTATAGCACATTATATATATTATTATTATTTATTATTATTATTATTATTAATACCCCAAGAAAATTCCTTTCGTGCACCTGATATCTCCAGTATATGCTACATGTAATGCATGCAGGCCACACTGCAGAGTTTGGCAACTGGATGCTAGAGATTTTTTGTCTCAAATGCTACTGCACACCTAGAAATGAGTGTAATAAGGTGTTGAAAGGTGATAGGGCGTGGTTTAATGGGTTAATTTAACTATTTTCCAGCTGTCATAATGATAATACTATCTGAAGTAAAATTTGGTCTGACCCGCATACTGTTTGATACAGAATCATTTAAGGTGAGAAAAAAATAAATAAACTGGTTTTACTTTCTAAGCCAAAAATCAAGCATACACTTGAAGTGCACACTTGAGATCAAGTGCACACTTTCACACTTGATGTTTTGCTTATGGACACTTGAGATCTCATTGAAAATGGCCATATTCTGCAGTTGGGCATGCAAATATATGAAGGCCCTCAATGGCAAAAACTTGTGGTTAAAGTCCTGTCAATGAAATAAAAACTTTTTATTAGTAGGATTCATTATTTGATATCCACTTTGCCAGTTGTTTATTTGTAGAAATAAGATGTTTGATTAAAGGAAGCACCACTTTCCCTTAGAGTAGAGTGATAAATGCCCCCTTGCCCCACCTAGGCTCTTATTCTCTTGTATGGCACTGCCTATGATTGTAATTGCCATTTTTGAGAGACAGTAATAAAGAAAAGTGGTTGGGAAAATTTTATTGTTGGCCACAAAAAGTACAACCCACTGGACACTGTTGTAATGTGAGAATGATATTATACCCAAGAATGTTTCATCTGTTTGTTCACAAATTTTATGAACCTAGGGTGTATGTAGTGAAATTCCAAACCAGTAAGCATGGTTGGGTGAGTGGCCAAGTGGTTGGAGTGCTTGACTGCTATGCAGAACACCTATGGTTTGGAGGGAGAGTTTCAGACGATCTCATTGCCCATCCAGCAGCAAATGAGTACCTGGTGGCAGCATTGGGGGGTTAGAAAAGCAGTGAGGAAATGACTGCGCCACCCTACCTCACTCTGGTGATGGCCCAGGATAAGTGTCCTCTCTTACAGGCACTCCTCAACATAGGGAATCATAGCTGATTGCAATGGAAGTAGTAAATGAACTTTTGCTGTCAATGTAAATATAATAGATATCCCTTTTTTCTGACAACATTGATATCAGTTTACATTTAAAACTATGCGTAGTATCTTAGGGGATTAAAATCATGAAATGAGCATAACAGAACAATTTATGTTAGGAAAATCAATACCAGTGATGTATGTGCTAATCACTGTTATCATGAATCAATATAATAATTATGTATTGTTTGATATTTAATACAGACACAGTGAACTGTAAAAACAACCAAGTTATATGGATTGTATGAGGTCTCTTCTCATTCACTTCACAGTTTTGATAATTTACCCATCTCCAGTCTGGTTTTGTACCTTTGTTTTCAATTGATTAAGTACATCATCATTTTTTAGCTTTCTTTTGCATGTGTCTTTATATCTGGGTGTGGTTGATTGTCAATATTCTGACATGGGATGGACTATCCTGTTGGCAAACTCCCATCACTCACTTGCCTAATATTTTATTGATTTAAAGTGTAAGCACTCTTTCAAATATAATTTTACGTCTTCTATTATTTGTGCCAGCATAGATAAACTTTTGTTTTAGCAAGCATCTTGTCATGTTTTATAGGATATCATGAGTGGCTTTTGGGCTCAGATGTTGATATCCTCCCGCAACTATTGCTACCTTTGGCTGGTCCTGAGGAGCTACTAGAAAATGAAATGGATCAATTGCCCATTGATTTGCAGTACCTTCCTGAAGAAAAGGAAAGGGAACCTGATCCAGAGATTAGACTTATGCTGGTGGAAACTCTTTTGCAGGTAGGTTTTCTCACCTTTAGCAAAGATAGGGACATAGCTGAGAACACAATGAATTTTATTGATTCAATTTTAGGTTTTCATAATCAGTTCCTATTTTCTAGCATTATGTATTGGTTGGCAAGTTTTTTGATTCAGTAATAGTAGTCTAAAGCAAAAGCCATCATACATTTCTGTGCAACCCCTCGATTTGGTATTTCATTGCATTCAGCTTATTTATTTGGGTGGAATTTCAGTTCAGTTCCTTTTTGTTTCAAAATTCCACACATACGAATTCTCAAATTAGAGTGTATTACTCAAAACTAAACAACAGAAGATATAAAAAATTTATAATATACAATTCTACCAAAACAGAACTGAAAGTCTCATGGTAACAGTTCACAGAGGTTTGGCACTATTTTAGGCTAATTCTGATATGCTTGAGTTCTTGATGATTTCATTTTGCTTTTAAGCTTTGTACAAGAAGACATGGTCGTGAAAAACTTAGAAATAATGGTGCATACATTGTTATGAGAGAGCTTCATCAGGTGGAGAAAAATGAACGTGTTGAAACGGCTATAGAAACACTTATACACATTCTTATTGGTGATGAGCCTGAAGATAATATGGAGAATCTAAAACAGGTTATGATACCAGAGGATATTAAAAAGAAGTTTGAACAGATTGATGCAAAGGAAGAAATAGAAAAGGGAAAATAAGAACAAGTAAGCAGTTAGATCTTCTCCAATAAGGTACACCTCAACAATTGTTTCCAAAGGGCAGACTCTTTCCTGGAAAGGGCTTCTTTGGACTGCCATGGAATTTATTTTCCTGCAATCAATATTATTCATGAAATAGTGTTCATAGATGGTTGTAGAGTCCTTCCAGGTTGTTTTGAAACTGAGGGTATTATTACATAGAGCATGTTAAGTCAAAGTAGCATGCATGTATGTTTTAGCACTACAGAAATATATCTCAACAGCAATGATAGAGTCTAGGTGAAGTGAACCAGCAGACCTAATTATCTAATCCCCAGATAGTGCTTCTTCTATCGTGTATTCAAAAAGTTTTGTCCTTCTCTCCCTCTCATTAAGCAGATATTCTGTGATAGTTGCTGTTTCAGTTTTATGAACTCTTGACCATGTTGCCAGTTTTTCCAGTCTCTTAAACTGAGATTCAGTTACTGTATAGGCTGAAAGGCACTGTGTTGTACAGCTTGATTATTTTCTGTATGCTTGTCATGATTCTATGTGACACAATCAGTGTAGAAATGATGACCTTACAGTCTGTTAGTGTTGATTTAGCTCAGCCTCATCCACTTTTCATTGCTTATTGTACTTGGCAGAGCTTTCTGACACCTTATGATTGTCTACTGGATCTCTCATTATAGCAGCCTTTCAATTTACATTATTGCAATAGCAGTCTCAAGTGATTTTTGTAATTGTCTTTCAAGGTTTAGCCATTTTGAGGCTTTTGAATTAGTACCAGCACCACAATGTTTTCTGCAATAGTAGTTGTGCATGGTGTGCATCCAGCTTTGTCTACCCAGTCAGTTTCTATTGCTGCTATTGATCCAAAGAAGCCCTGTCATATGTTATGTATTGCATTAATCATGATAGGTGTAATAGCTATATATTAAATATTTAATAGCTTATTAGAGTCACATTTCATCTACCACTAAAATTAGAAAGTAATTGGTAGTTAATCGTAAGTCTTTAAACTCACAGCTGTTTTTGCCTTTGACACCTATTTAATTAATTCACTGCTAGACTGAGTGCTCTTTTAGTTATTGACTCTTGCTTTCATTGAACCCGATATTGTAAACTCATCTTTTCAGAAACAGCCTCAGTTTTGTGAATCCCACTAAAATATGCTTCCAATAGGGCAATTCCATAAGCATTTCAGTGTCATGTTCAGTGTACAACTGGAGTTGGAAATTTCTCTTAGAATATCCCCCTCACTTTGTAGGCGAATTTACTCCTAAGTACCTTGAAATTGTTTTACATGATATGATAGTTTAGTCAGGGCTAAACGTTTTTATCACAGAGAAACCATTCTTATAAGCAGGCTCATACAACAAAACTAAGATTAAGTTGCCCCCCTGTGACCCTTCTTGTAGTAAAGAGAACTCATAGTTTCACAAGAAATCTGTCACTTTGCTGTCTTCTCTATAGTACAAATATCAACTACATTTTGCTACATGAGTTTCACTACTTTCTTTTCAGGCCATACCTTTTCACAGCCCTTCTAACAATGGTTCAGTTTTAACTGGTTTGCTATTGTCAGTGCTGTCATGTTGCCAACTTTTTCTGAAACTGGTTCTGGTTCTAAATCTTTCCAGGGAGACATTTTTCTAGTAAACTGTCTTCGATCAGAACTTGAATTACTTCCCTGACATGTGTTAAAACATCTAATGACAATCCACACACAGGTTTATATTTTGAAATTTAATTTTTCTTGTCTTGTTGGTACAGACACCAGCTGTCTGAGCCCTTAGGTCAGTGATTATGCCAATTGTTTGTCTGAGATGAGGCAACATGAAACAGTTATGGGTAGATTGCTCTTTTCATTTCAGCAAGATTGCCGACATTACTACCGATTGCAGTTCCATAATAATTTGGCAATTTATCTATCATTGCCTCTGTCAATCTTCCTTCCCCACCAAGACCTTTTAAAATGTTTTTAACTTTCTAAGTCTTGCCCCAACCTTTTTTGGAAATGGCCTGCACACTCTTATTTCTGTACTTCTTTCCCTGAGTAAGCATCCTTGATAGTTGAGACACTCTTGCGGTGTTCATCTCCTTAGAATTCAGTGTAGCACAGTTTTAAATGATCTACAGATCGCTCAAAAATACGTTTTGCTCCTACACTCTCCATGCGTTCGACTGAGCTCTGGTGATTCATCCTGCACACATGCTGTGTCCTGCCATAGTACAGACTGGCTGGTTCAGGAGATCACATTTTTTTACTTCTTTGTTCCCAGCACACCTTTTACAGTACCTGCTCATTGGTTCAATGTCAAGAACTCTCCCTGTATCCATTGATATGTGTTAGTACTTACAAAGCCCTTCTTCACTGATTCAAGAGATCATTTTGAACCCAACAGTCGAACTCACAGAAAGACATCATTGAACTGTTGTTTCATCTTCTACACTCAATACATCTTACTCCTCGAGTAGAGAATACGTTCGGACTAAAAAGTGTTCGTACAACTGTTTATCAAAGATAACTCTAAAAATACTAACCAATAAAATTTTTCAATAACAGGAAAATGAATAGCTATTACGCACAATTGCAAATAATAATGTATTACGTTAATGTAATTCTCTAGCAGTTCGATTAGTGAAATCAGTTTCCTGAGCCTCCTCTTAGGTCCAGTGAATATGAGGCTTTTACATGTATACGCTAACCTAACAATACTGAAGAAAAAGCAGCTTGATGCATACAGCGCGCCGCTACGTAAATGAATGACTACATGTAATTTAACGACACACGTGTAATGTTCTATGTTATTTCTACATGTGCGTTTGTGGGCTTTTCCCAATAAACCCCCCCCCCACCTTGAGCTGCGTGAACTTGCTGCGGGTCAACCATAAGCTTTGACTTCCTATGTGCATCCTTAGCTGCTGCTCTACTAGGTCTGTCTCTCTCAGGGTTTTCACATTCCTGGCTAACTCCTCCCTGAGCATCTGTCACACTTTCCTCTCCATTCTTACCTTCCTTACCTTCGTTTTTCATGCAGCTCTCTAGTGGATAAAGTTTTTGAACTGGTCTGTTCCAAATTTCTGGCTTACATTTCCACCTTTTCTACCTGAGCTCCTCTGATTTCTCCATCCTGTCCTTTGATCAGCCTTTTTGAACAAGAACAATGTCTCCTTCTTCATTGACGCATGACTTTCTCTTTTGTATTCTGTGAGCCTCATGCAAATCTGTAAGATATTCTCTTCTCCACCTAGTCCAAAAGTGATTCAACTTCCTAGTAGTATACATAAACCTTCGAGAAAAATATTCTATTGTTGTAGCCTCATTTAAGTCACTATTAAGATCAACGAATTCAGACAATTGCGATAACCTATGTCCTAAGATCAAATGAGATGGAGTCAAGGCCTTCTCTCTAGTCTCTTCATAACTATAAGTAAACAATCTTGAATTTATTGGATTTTCTACCTCTGCGAGTACTGTACTAACTTCATCAAAGGATAGTTTAGTAACTTGTGCAATGCCCTATTGGCAGCTTTAAACGTCTTACCATTGTTTGATATGACCATTCTGGGAGTCCCTTGTCTTGTGCAAAATTTTCTATAGCAGTGTAAGAACGTTGTTGTTACTAAATCCCGAACTACTTCAACCTGAACCGCTCGGGTTACACAGCATGAAAACAAAACATTACAACACTTCCTCGTCAACCCATTTTCTTCTTTTACCATCAACGGACCTGCGAAATCTACTCCAACGCAACTAAATGGAGGAGCCTCTGTTACCCTAGAGTACTGCAGTGCTGCTTCTGGTGACTTTCAAATGGTTTCCCTTCCAGTTTCTTACAAAAAAAACAAGCATTCAACGACCTTTTCACAAATTGTCTACCTTTTGTTACCCAAAATCGAGGTCTAAATTTGGCGAGTGTGCTTCTAGCTTTGTAGTGATGAACTTTCTTGCGGCAATCTAAAACTATTAGTTCCGTCCCTTGCGCACTAATAATCCCTCCATTTCAATCACTCCCAAACTTTTTTTTATTTTCTGAGAATCCGCTTTATTTCTTAGAAGCTCCTGAGCATCCATAATCCAAATTCTCTCGGCATTCTCTATTTCTTCCACCCGAATTCTATCCAGCATCATTTCTTCCTTTCGCTGTTTTTTTCCAAATTTTGAATGAACCTATTGACATAAGATGTTACTCTGAGCAGTTTTTTTGATTGAACTGAATCTTGTAATATCTATGACTTCTCCTATGCTATGTTTCTCATTGCTCACAATACTCATTACATTTACCTTTTTTCTCCCATTTGTTGCATCTTGTGAATCCCCAAGTAGTACATTATTGGGCCAAGAACGTTTTCCATTCTTTAACCATTTTGGTCCTTCCCACCACAACTTACTTTGACAAGTCTGCACGGTTTTCAAAGCCATTCACATGATTCCATTCGTCTTTTCTAGAAAGTTTCAGGATTTCTGCAACTCGAAATTGTACCCATTGCTTCCACTCACCTTGGTTGTATACCCAATACAGAGCAGTTTTTGCTGTCCAACCAATACCTTACTTTACTAATATTGATCTGGCTTTCCAAGGCCTTGATGACATTACCCATAAGCACCGCTGAAGTTGTAGCAGACAATAATTCTAGCCTAGGTAAATTCTTAGATTCTTCAATGTGGCAACTCCAGACTCGAAACATAGAAGTTTTGTGGTGATCCCTTCAGTGGTTCTATAAACAAGATATATAACTGCACAGTATGCCTTCTGACTAGCATCCCCAAAGCCACGGAGTTCATAACTTAAGATTTTACCATCTATCTGACAAAAATACATCGTGGAATAGAAGTAGTTTTAACATTGTTTAAATCATGAAACCATGTTTCCCACCTAGTAACCTTTTCCTCGGGCAATGGGTCATCCCAATCTAGTTTCTCTACACACAGTTCCTGGTAAAGAATTTTAGCACTAATTCCTATAGGGCTAATCAAACCTAAGGGATCAAAAAGCACTGCCAATGTACTTAAAATACCTCTCTTGCTGGGTCTTTCGCTTTCAATATTCCTACCTAACTTTGTCAAATCAAATTCAAGGTTGGCCTTATCATTATCCCAAATAATCCCAAGTGTTTTGGTCTTCCCCCCTAAAACTTCTGACTTTTGCAATGTTTCCTTTGCATATGTCAGTTCCTCGTCCTTACCATCCCTTTCACATTCCTGTGCTTTCTCACTCTGAAGAATCATTTCTCTCACAGTCTCATCGTTCGTTTTCCATTTCCTCTGTTGAAAGCCTCCTTTTTTCATTATTTCCTTAGCCTTAGCATAAAGGGTACATGTTTCTTCTACGTTGGGAGCTCCTGTCACTAGGTCATCAGCATAGAAAGACTGTGAGAGTTTCTTCACAGATACTGGGTCAACATTCTCAAAAGTAGAAAGGTGATGTCACAAAACAGCATTCATCAAATAAGGAGAACTATTTACTCCAAAGCACACACGATTAAAAGCAAACGCAACAATTTCTAAGTCATCTTTAGTTAAATCATCTAACCATAAAAAACCTAGGACAATTTCTATTTGCAGGGTCAACTTCAATGTTTAGGAATGCCTTCTCAATGTCCCCCACAAGGGCGCTCTAAACCTCAGCAAGATATCAAAGATAAGAGGAGATAGATGTGGCCCTACATGGAGACGATCAATAAGGGAAGTTCTAGTTTGTTTATCTCTACATGAGGCATCATAGACAACTCTAACCTTAGTTGTCTCTGCATTTTCTCTAATTACTGCTGAATGTGGAAGATAGGAAACTTTTTCCGGTGTATCCAGTGCAGAAACCTTGGCACAATACCAAGTTCAATTTGATCAGAAATAATCTCTCCATATTTTGCAAAAATGTCAGGAGATTGTTTCAATTTCTTTACTTGAATTTTTAACCGCATGAAAGAATTTGTGTAATTATAAGGGATAGGACCATGGCCCGTTTTCCACGTTAGGGATACTGAGTACCTATCACCCGTGAACACGATGTTGTCTACAAAAAATTCCTGAACTTCACTCTCAGGACGAATGTCAAGTGTATCTAGATTCCATAGTTTATCAACATCAACTTCCACCTTCTTCTTTTCAGTGGAGGGCAGAAAATTAACATTCGCTACAGATAACAATTTCTTATCTTTGAGTGGGCCTGATAGAACCCACCCCAAAGATGTCTTCACAGCAATGGGCTCATCAGGCCCCCCTCGTATTGTTTCACCAGCTTGAAAATTCCAAAAGAAGTCTGATCCTATTAAGGTGTCAATACTGAGGGTATCTTGGTGCCTAGCAACATCTGAGAACCAAACCTTCTGTAAATGAGGATGAGATTTCTTGACAATTTCAATGTATTCATTAACAATGTCAGTGATTTCCTTTACTACATAACATTGAATCTTAACTCCCTTTCCTCCTCTCAATGAAGAAAGTGGCAATTCCACTACATCTCATATTTTCTCTTCACTCTCATTACAACCAAATGCCCTAATGGCTAATTTTTCTCTGCTCACTGGCCTCAAGTCCAAGGTTTCTACAGCTCTGGCAGATATAAAGGATTTATGGCTACCTGTATCAAGCAGTACCCTTAAAGTGCGCTCTTTTCTCTCATTCAATTTTGCGAGAGCTGTTTGTAAGGCCACACTGTTCCTAGAACAAGTACTCCCTGCCCAAATTGGTGCGTTAACATTAAGCATCGAGGCAGACGTTACATTAATAGGCGCAGACGCAGATTTTACTTCGCGATCGCTTGACTCTTTACTACTTATACTACTGTGCTTAGGCCTGTTCGCTGCGCAAATCAAGGAATGATGCTAAGCTCACAAAACCTCCATCTTAATTTTTAACGACATTCTAACAATCTATGGCCACGTTTTTAAGCACAAAAAACATTTAATTGAATTCATTAGAATACTCTTTCTTTCTTCCGGCTCTTTTATTGCGCAGTCGTTTGGCTGATGTCCTTCTTGTTTGCAAAAGCAGCATTTCTGGAAATTCTCTTCTTGAGAAAATAACATGCTAGCAGTACTTGCTGGTTGTTTCTGTTGTTAAGGCCTATCAGCTGCACGAACTGGTTTCAGGAGCAAATCATGACTCTCTCTTACCTCCATCTCTTCGTCCAGTGCACTCACCAATTCATCTATGGACTACCCAAGCATACCCTTTTTCATCCATTTAGCCATATCGATTCTGAATTCTTTAGGTAGCTTCTCCATAAGGATTGGGACGACGAATGTTGAATATCACTTCTTGTCAACATTGAGAGCCTCTTACCCATGAAACTGAGTCTCTATCTGATCGCGAAAGTACTTTAGCCTTGTGATATTGTCTTCACTGAACACTGGGGCCAAATTGATCATCTGATTGATATGCGCATGCTGGATTACACTGGGTTTGGCGTACCTCTTCTTTAAGAGTTCCACTGCGGTATCATAATTTGACTCTGTAATCTTCAATCCTGATATTTCCGATTTCGCAGGCCCCACCAAAAACGACTTCAGATATTTCAGTTTGTCAACTTGTGCCAACTCGTCGTTTTCGTGAATTGCGCTTCAAAACCCATCCCAGAGCTCTTGCCAGTGATGTATTTGACCAGCGAATTTCTGTATTTCTAATTTTGGCAGTTTTGCTGCTACTCTTCTTCTACCCCTTTACGAGGCATTTGACGTTCCACTTTTACCCGAGGTAGCTGAAACCAAGCTTCCCTTCGAGGTGACTGAGCACAAACTTTCCTTTGAGGCGATTCTTGCAATTCTCTCCAAGTTCCATTTCAATTAAAACGAATGCCTTTCCTACTTTTTTGTTGTACTCACGCGTTTCTTGGAATTCTTTGCCGCACGAGTCCTCGTCTTCATGATCAATGCAAGGACTTGCAGTGCCCTTCTTCGCTGATTCAAGAGATCATTTTGAACCGAAAAGTGGAACTCATAAAAAGAATTCATTGAACTCTAGTCTGATCTTATAGTATTCTTGTCTACAATCAATACATCTTACTCTTCGTATAGAGAATACGTTCTGACTAAAAAGTGTTCGTACAACTGTTTATCAAAGATAACTCTAAAAATACTAACCAATAAAATTTTTCAATAACAGGAAAATGAATAACTATTATGCACAATTTCAAACAGTAATGTATTACGTTAATGTAACAGCCTACTCAAAATAAAGTAAACAAAAAAATGTAATTCTCTAACAGTTCGATTAGTGAAATCAGTTTCTTGAGCTTCCTCTTAGGTCCAGTGAATACGAGGCTTTTACCGTTAACCTAACAATACTGAAGAAAAAACAACATAATGCATACAGCGCGCCGCTACGTAAATGAATGAGACTACATGTATTTCAGCATCTTCGACTTTTTCTGCAAGCTTGTTGTAGGTTTTCCATGCCATTGGAATTAAAATTACAGCTACAAGAAATACTCATAAATACACATAAATGATTTGTACCTAGTTTCATTTTGTTTGGCCACCTTAGGACAGTCAGTAATGAGTTGTTGTATTCACTCAGTATGCCACTCTCAGAGCTGCAGATTCCCAGAAGCACATCCTTTCTTAACGCATATGTTTACCTCACGATTAGCTCTTTTATGACAATCACGTTTTGAAGCAAGATTACGTGTATATTTTTCCTTTTTTTTTCGGCTGCTCGTGTCTATCTCCATGACATGTGGCTTTGTCTTTTTGAAAGCAACATAATTCTTGAAGGTGCGAAAGACTTTCCTTATGCACTTTGAGCAATGAAAAACGCCAGCATCTCTTTACTGCAAAGGCGATCCTCAGTTTTTTGGCTTTCGGAACGAGCCTCTTCCTTTTGATCCAACAGTGGCACATGTCCTTCTACTGACGGTCACATTCTTGAAATGAAGCTGTCGACTTCATGGTAATTTCGGGACTGTGTACCTTGTTGAAATTATTGAAGGCCCTGGAGGTTCTTTGTTGGAGCGATGCATTAGTCCGCTTCATGTCAACGATAGGGTTAAATGTCAGAGCTGTATTTGGAATCTTTTGGCATTTACCAAACTATTGCATTTTTGCACACTTTAGGGTTATTGGCTTCAACCAGCTCTCCTGTTGCAGTTTGTTGTGATCATCGCATACCAAGTTATCTTGCTCATCTGTTAGCACGTTTCTGAGGAAAGAATTCTGCTTTGATCAACTATCGGTTGTTGTCCTTTCCATCTTTCCAAAAGCTTTTGCATAACCTTATGTATCGGACTTCTCTTTACTTTGCTTCAATATTCCGAAATAGCGCTCGACATGAAGGTTGCTGAAACTGTCAATATTGATCACGTATGATCTAGATTATTCCTTAAAGAGCACATGAAATAAAAATGATAAATAGTGACATAGAGCAAGTATTGTATGCTAAGTACGAATTTCAGGTCAAAAGTGTAAAAAAGTAATCGGAAAACCGGTATTTTATGACTGTAATAACCACTTTCTGGTGGTCCCTATCCTTTGAGGACTGGGTCGAGCATTATTCTTGTGCGTGACGTCAGATTGTTTGTTGATCGTGTTTTGTTGTCAAGTTCATATAGGCCAAGATGTCATCTCTTGATTCTGAGAGTGATCTTGAGTACTCTGACCGCGACTTGGACAGATCCGATAGTGATGATGAAGATCAAATAGGTGCTGTCGCTAGTGTTTTTGAGCCGTACATAAATGAACCATTGGTTCCCAATGATGAAGGCATTGGAGGAGATGGTCAGGCCGTAGCTGATGCGAGCACTGATGTTGATGGGCTTTCGCGTCAAGAATTAGAAAGAAGGTACGAGGGGGTGGATCCATTAGGAACTTGGTGTTTATGTTCAAATTGTAACGTAGAATATTTAATTGGTTCTCGCGAGTTTCGATGTTGTCATGAAGTTGCTGAGGCTTATGGAAAAGTTGTGTTTGATGGCATGACTGAGAGATACACTTGCATAACCCAACACGAAGATTTTGTTGCCCTTGTGAATAAGACAAATCTGAAAATGGTGGCTCAATTACTCAAAGACAGGCAAGGAAAGAATTACAAGAAGAAGCCTCGTCAATCAGAGAATGAGTAAGTCTCCTTCATTGCTCTTCTTTTCCTGCAGCTGAAGTTCGTTGCCAATGATTCTAGTACTCCCCAAAGCAAACTTCACTGTTCATTTATGCACTGTTGGCAGCTTTATCTAAATTGTTGTAACTTGGTAATATTTTGATAGTTTTTGCACGTCTTTTCACAGGTTTCTACGTGCTGTAGCATACCGATGGGTGGCCAGGTGGTTTTATGGCTATTTAGGATGGGACAATACAAGACCACTGCCAGCATGTGTGTACATGTTCTTGAGAAGAAAGTATCACACTCAGCATTCAAAGGGTTATGCAACTACTGATGAACGAGATTGAGCCTTAAGTTATCTTGTAATGTTAGATGATGTGAGCTAAGTGTGCTTCCTTTCACCATGTGCACAAAAAGGGACATACTTTCAATACAAATAGTTTGGGATGAAATAGACAAGTGGCCAAATATAAGAGAGTCAAGCTCTCACCAATTCTTTTGTAATGTCAAAAATGTCTTTTGTAATGTTTGGGGCCAACTTCATAGTAGAATCAGATTTGCTACTAAGGGTTTCACAAGTTAAGAACAATGTCCCTTTTTGTGCCCTAGTCGTGGCTTTTGGCAAGATCTGCATACTGGTGCAGCTCGACTCCTTTTTTGCTTGCCAGCATCTGCTAAGTTTCTTGTCTGAACCTGGCTTGCCTCTTCAAGTTTTTCCTGTTCTTCCACTAGAAAATAAATAGATCTGTTTCAGTAATTCACTTTGACAGCAAATTCTAGACTGAAAAATTATGAGTGTGGGGGGTCTGTACTACCTTTTCTAAGAGGGTACCCTCATAATTTACAGTTACTTACAGCAACTTCTAGCTACACAAACTTTCAATTAGCACTGAGAATGTACCATACACGATTCTTCTCTGCTCAAAGTACAGTGTGACATGTATTTCAGCTTCTGAGCATACATTTTGGGCAACCCCATACACAATAGATTACAGATTACAGTAGCCCACATTGGTTGAAGGTAGATACTGCATACTGGTATGCTTTCTGCTTAGACTCAGATTCATTTTGCATCCAACAGCTGTTGATCATACTTATCCCCATTACTGAATTCAACAATTGGGAATGAATAATAAGTTTGTAACCTACATGGTGGAAACAATATGCCTTCTTTTTGCCTTCTCTTCTTCTCTACATATGACTCTATTGCCTCACTCCTGCTTTTCCTCTCAGGGAACCTTCTATTCATAGGTTCTGGCTGATGGGACATGACTTCTTCAAAGAAAGTTTGATGCTCGTTGTTGGGGACTTTCAAAAGCATGTCTCTTAACTCATCAATATAGCCTACAAAGTATATAATTTAGAAGTTGTGTTTCTATGTTGATTTCCATATTTGATAATAAGGGAGAATCTTTGTTAATGTAATATAAGCTAGAATACAGAGGTAGCATTATTACCATATGTTTGTGGGAGAGCTCTTTCTTTAACAACTTCTTCACCCATCTTGTATTTTGGCCAAACAATCTTGGTATATGTTTTACCATCCTTTGCAATTCTCTTCTGCCTATGAAGGTTCTCATTGAAATGCAAACTGGCCAAAATATGTCTAGAAAATGAATACTGGGATTATGAATGAATGTACCAGACTGTGAAATTAATATAAATAAAAGTAATCTTCCCATAGCACTAGATGTTACCTATGTGGATCCAATCTCTTTTCTGATCTAGGTCTCCATGACTGCAATTGGCAAATAGACTGTTTGGGTGATTATTGTGCTTATCTGCCACATGACGTATAAATGATGACCACTTGGCTACAATTAGCTCCCCAAAGCCAGGTTTTGTAGTGGTAGCAGCCCAGTAAATGTGATTGCGTACAGCCTTTACCCATTTGCTAATGATCTCAAACCCTTTCTCTTTTGCTGCTTGCATCATCTTCTTTGTTATGTTGCGTGCAACATGCCATATATCAAAGAAGTGTTCTGTTGATTTTTGATCGGTTCGTATCCATTTTGTTATTCCTTTATGCCTGTCAGAAATGAATGTGTCGATACGGATTCCATCACTGTTCAAGTTATGAAAGGATCGCTTAGCACCTTCCAGCTCCATGGCAACACTGCTCTTGGTTTCATTGGCCTGAAATGATGAAAGAATCAAAGGGTAGAAATATAGTGTGAAAGTGAAAATCCAGAAAAGCAACAATCTCTTCTCATTCTAATGTTGCATATTTGGATTGCAACTTGTTTGGAGTATCAAACAAGTCATACTTGATAGCAACATAAAATGTTTTTGTCATGCAAATAACCTTCCTATTCTTTATGAGTGAATCTGTTTTATAACAGCATTGAATGAATGGTTTCTCATTTTATCTACACATACCTGGATCAGTTCGAAATGCAGTATTTTGTTGAAGTTGCAATTGAACATGCTGTAGACGCCATATTTAGCAGAGTGTCCCATAGAATCAAAACGTGCATCTCCACTCCAAACGATTTTTGAAGCATTCTTTAACTGGCACATGAATTTTTCGCGATATTTCTTCCAGTAGTTTACAATAAGAGGGAACAGGAATTTCTTCTGATGCATGAAATATGTCCGTGGTTGGTAAACAGCCAGACCCATATGTTTGCAGACAAGTAGTACCTTTTTTGCAGTTGCTCCAGCCATCAGAATAGCAAAACTGAGTGCAAGATTTCCAGCGGGGTACTTTCTAAAAACTAATGGCTGTGATTTCCACACAAAACTTGACTCTCCACACTGCGTGCAATTCTGACGTATAGTAACTAACGTGCCATTTTGATTCATAGTTAGTGAAGGATTTCCCTGTTTGCATTTGAAGCAAAACATCGAGAAGAGGCTTACCAACATGGACCAGAATACAATGAATTTTGGCTCATTGTAACCTGGAGTCTCAGGATCAACACTGAAAATAAAGTTGTAACTGGATTAGAAAACAATTATTCCACACTTTACCACAACACTAATGCATAATAGTTTCTTATACTGCCAGGTATACTTTGTTGAAATTAAAATCAAAACCAGAAAATTTTGGGGCAAGGAGCAATTTAGCTTCTTTAACTCAGCAATGCAGCAATAAAGGGATCATCCAGCTACAGTGTCATACATTAATTTTCTTATCAGCCAAAATTATAAAAATTCAGTAAGTACACATACTGTAATTGATTCCTTGCACAATCTTCATTATCTGCATCATCTTCAGACATACTTTCCTCTTCACTTTCATCTCCATCACTATCATAGAGATCACTATCAGTTTGTGTGCCTGTTGCATCGCTTTCATTTTCATCATTTGCAACATCATCTCCTGAATCCTGATCACCATCATAACAATCATTGTCATTGCCTAAATTCTCATTATGATGTGAAGTAGATTCCTCACTCACGGTAGCCTGAAACAAATAACCAGGACAATAATTCTTCTCTTTTTGCTATTACCCAAAGAAATGCAAAGCATGACATAATAAGCAGAAATAGTGGCCCATAACATTCATACTCTCCGTGTACATCTGATTGCTGAAACTCAAAAAACTTTTGTTGTAATACACACCTTGTTGCGTAAATTCATGCATCGACTTTTCCATCGTCTGAGTTGCCTGTTCAAAGTTCTTATTTTCAGTTTCTTTTCTTCACACTCCATGCACATATAGACTTTCTTGCGGCTGGGAACATCCTCAGTAAAAGAATAAGTAAGGCTATCTGCTTGATGCATGGATAATCCTGTGCCGGAGGCTGATGAACTTTCTTCAAGGCTATCGTCAACCAAATCCCTGTCTTCAGCCAATTCCGCGTCATCAGAAACTGGCCGCTTTTCCATAGCAGAAGAACTATCTGAAGGATTTGATGACATAGCACTTCTGATGAGCTAAAAGTATGATGTCAAATCTTCATTCCACCTATCTATTGTTAAAGTCAACGAATTCATTTTGTTTTAAACTAGAACTATTAGGAATTGTACGTAATACATTTAGCTGAATGTACAGAATGAAGATATAGGTTATGATAGATCATTTAGTTACCTGTCTCTTGCCACGTTGTGATAACTTTTTCGGTGAGCTAAGACTGACCGCATCTCTCGTTGGTACAGCTCCTGGAATAAGATTTCTCCTCCATCGTATGTTTGTGCCAGCAATGCTCGGCCTCAAGAAGCTCGATTCCTCAAAATGAGTGGAGCAGAGAGCCGCATATTTGCTTGTGGCTGTGTAGTTGGGCCTATGTCTTCGAACAAACCTAACCCACTCTTGTCGCACTTTTCCATCTTTAGGAAATTGATGCATCGTAATGCCTGGAGTGTAGCTAGTGTTCTTGCAGCTTTGTTTGTTTGGGCCACCAGCAACACAGTACCTTCCTCCCTTTTTCTTTGGCTCAAGTTCCACTCCATCACTATTATTCGACATTTTCCTTAGCGATGTGCGATGTGTTGTTTTCAGCAAACAATCTGACGTCACGCATCGAATCACGTGCTCTTGACCGCGTTTTATTAGAGCCATATCAAAAGGGGAAATCGCTTACTTTAAAAATTTATTTAAAATATTTTCGAGGCACCTATTGAATGGAAAACATTGCATATAAGTTGTTCAGAGGACATTTGATGTCTGTAAAGGAAAAAAAATTTCAATTCATGTGCTCTTTAAATACCAACGTTTATCAGCTATAATAAGTCACAGATCAGCTTTAAAGAAACGACAATAGATTTCAACTTATAAGACATGTTTCGACTGAACCCTCGATCATCTTCAGTTAAAGAGTAAGCATATTTCATGTACAAAGGTTATATAGACAAACAGTTACTCCCTAAGGATCTTACACAAAAATATTCCATTTAGAACAAATGTGCTGCGATGCGCTATAAATGAGTGTGTTATAACAATGGGAAGTATCTGGGGATGTTAAACAATAATTCAGGAGCAAATCAGTAGACTACAGGTTGCATAGAGCAAGAGAAAAGAAAAAAACTAGAGGCTTACTGTTGTGGTGGAATGTGTAGGTTATAATAAATCATAGGTTTTAGGCAGCTAATATACAGAGCTTCATTAGTTTTGAGTTGATAGCTGCTTGAGGCAGTATCTAGAATTTTAATAGATAGCTTGAAAAAGCGTTATGAAAGCTTTTATTGTCAGACACTCGTCAGAGTATGAAACGTCGGACTTCTATACTGTTACTATATCTATATCTATACTGTTCAGGTCTTCTTTTTATATTGATAGTGCTTACTACAAAATACTACAAATACTGTGGATAGGGTGTGGACAAGATCGGGGTATCTAATATATATCACATCTAAACTACAAATATACAAATACAACACAAAGAAGTTCATTCAATAAGCGTTAATAATGTGTGTTCTTATTGTGCCCTCTGAACAGCTTCCTTGTGAACTGTAGTAATATTCGTGATGGTGATTATGATGATCCCAACTGGATCTCAACTATACTTGGTCGCCTTACGCAAATAGAAAAGGAACTCACGATTTCACAATGGCTTTCTCAGTACGGTCTTGTTCATTTCTTTGTGTTTGCTGCACGGGCTTGCCCTTGTCACTGGTACACAAATTGTACCAAAGAGTGACGGTCACTCTACAGACTAGAGCACGTCTCACACTCACACACGCACTAGAGCATGTTATGACTTCGATGAATATTTAGATGAATAAGAAGTGAACAACAGGCGTGCTAGCTGCTTAAATAACCTAACTAAGGGGGATCGCCTATTGCTCCATGCAAGGCAAAGCGTACTACGAATTACTCTTACAAAGGACTACCTGTTACGTATTCACATTTATCGTTCAAAATATTATTGTTCCATTATGTATCATTGAGACTTGCTGCGCTCTCATATGTCCTTCACGCACGTATGCAAAGTTCTTTGATTGTCCCAATGGTCCATATCCGTGAGGAAAGATCCAGAATCATAGTAATCTGTTTAAGTGCCCTATTTTGTTGTAGATCTCAATCTACTCTGATTCTTTTCGGCATTTATGACCCAAGAAGACACATATACAATAGAATACTCCAGTTTGATTTTTTGTACTCCATCATATTTTATCCCACATTACATCTTTCTTACACAACTCCCAACAACTACTGATTCATACTTCAAAATATGTTTAGTTATAATAACATGCACACAATAGTAAATTTCAACCAATCACATTCTAAATAACAGGAAACAAAATATGTGCCCTTAAATCTACTAACAATACTTTTATATTAAGCACCTTGCCATGTTAAGGGTTGGTTGCTTACTCAGTTTCCGTAACCGCTTACTCATATACATGCATGTGAGGCTAATACGTCAATGGAGTACTTTTACAATACAGAAAGGAAAATTCCTTACTCACGAGAGCTTGCTGTATGCCAAAAAATATATAATGAATGAACATTACAAACAATGGTATTTGCTACAATCACCATGCAAATTACTGCGCGCACTCAAGGGAGTTTCCCAACACAACCCCCTCCTTGAGCTGCTTGCAGGTCAAGCATAAGCTGCGTCTTCCAGCGCGCATCCTTGGCTGCTGCCCTGTGCGGTCTTTCCCTCCCAGGGTTCCTATCTTCCTCATTCACTCCTTCCTCAGTTTCTTTTAAACCTTCTTCGCCATTCAATCGTTCCTTGCTTGCATTTTTTCGCTCAGTCTCTAAAGGAAATAACTTTTGAAGAGGTCTATTCAAAATTATAGGCTTACCCTTTGCTGCTTTTCTAACCTTTGCTCCTCTGACTTCCCCATCTGTCCCTTTAATCAGCTCCTCCACAATGGCCATTTTCCAAACATTTCTCTTTTGGTTATCTTCATACACAAGTACAATGTCTCCCTTTGAGATATCATTTGACTTATTCTTCTGCATCTTGTGTGTCTCACGCAAACCTAAAAGATACTCATTACGCCACCTTTTCCAAAAGTGGCCTAATTTTCTGGTCAAGTACAAGAACCTTTTTGAGAGATTATAATCATTTGCATCCTCATCAATATCTAAATCAATATCAACATTGTCAGATAATGCAGATATTCTTCTTCCAACAAGCAAATGAGAAGGTGTCAGTACCTGTAAATCATATTCTTCATCACAATAAGTTAGTGGCCTGGAATTCACTGTGTTTTCTATTTCCACAAGCACAGTACTCATTTCATCTTGGGTAAGTCTAGCATTGCCCAAAACTTTCCGTAAACACCTTTTTACTGTCCCGACCATCCTTTCGAACACCCCACCCCACCACGGAGTGCGGTCTAGATTAAACTTCCATATGATGTGTTTTGATGTAAAAAATTCTCCAACCTCATGTTTGCTTAGTATCTTGTAGAGAACTTTATTTGCAGACTTAAAAGTTTTTGCATTGTCTGAAACAATGTGTCTGGGTGTACCTCTCCTTGCGCAGAATCTTCGTAAACAATTTAAAAATGTTGAGGTACTCAAATCACTCACCAGTTCAAGATGAACAGCTCTAGTGATACAACACGTAAAAAGAGCAATATAAGTTTTAACCATCTCACCATTTTTCTCCTTAACCAATAATGGACCAGCAAAGTCCACACCAGTGCTGCTAAAGGGCGGTGCTTCTGTCACACGAAAGCTTGGCAAGTTTGCTGTAGCAGGTGCATGATAAGACCTTCCTTCCAACAACCTACAAACAAAACATGGTTTCAAAATCTTTTTAACATACTGTCTCCCCCTAGTAATCCAAAATTTAGATCTCAATTCAGCCAATGTGGCTCTAACCTTCAAATGATGGACCTTTTGGTGACATTGTAACACAACCAATTCAGTAAACCTGTTCTCCTTGGGTAGAATAATTGGAAACCTGGATTCCATCTCAAGGTCTGAATTCCCTAACCTTCCTTGGCAGACTAAAATATCACCCTTCTCTACCAATCCTAACTGAACTCTTGTTTTCTCAAAATCAGGACTCTTTTTCAACATTTTTTGTGCATCCTTTATCCACATCTTTTCTGCATTCTCAATTTCATGCACCTCCAAACTCCCTTTCTTCAAGTCTCTTCTCTCTCTTTTTCTTAAGATTATCTATAAATCTCCTCACCCATGCTGTTACTCTCAGCAGTCTTTCCAATGAGTTAAACCTTTCAATATCCACAACATTACTCACATTTTCACAACACTCTGCTACCACTGTCAACATGAGTGCCTTTTTTCTCTCATCTTTAATTTCAGCTGAATCTTCAAGTGTTAAACTGGTAGGCCATTCACTTTCACCATTTATTAACCATTCTGGACCTTCCCACCATAATCTACTGTTGTTCAAAACTGTTGCAGTCACTCCTCTCGAACCTATATCTGCAGGATTGTTAACACCCCCTACATGGCCCCAGTCTGCTTTCTTTGATAGCTTCAATATTTCAGAAACCCTAAACTGCACCCACTGCTTCCACTCACCCTGGTTGTATATCCAGTAGAGTGCAGTTTTGCTATCAAGCCAGTACTTAACCTTGCTGATGGTCACCTGTGAAGATAAAGCCTGAATGACATTGTTCATCAAGACTGCAAGTATTCTTGCAGACATCAATTCAAGGCGTGGAATGCTAAGACCCTTTAGTGGAGCAACTCTAGACTTGGAACATAAAAGTTCAGTGTAAGTACCTTGGGTGGTTTTGTAAACAATGTACACAACTGCACAATATGCCTTTTGGCTTGCATCTCCAAACCCGTGCAGTTGGCATTCTAATATCTCACCTTCACCTTTGTCATAAACACACCGAGGGACCTTTATGTACTTTACCTGGTTTAATTCCTCTAACCATTCTTGCCATCTTGCAATTTTGCTATCTGGAATTGGAGTGTCCCAATCCAACTTTTCTTGGCACAATTCCTGAAATAAGATTTTTGCAGTGACCCCCAAGGGACTTGTCAAGCCCAATGGATCAAATAACATGGCTAATGTGCTGAGAATACCTCTTTTTGTGGGTTTATTTCCCTGGAAATTTCCTATCATTTTGGTCAGGTCAAATTGTAACTCATCTTTCTCATTATCCCATACTATGCCAAGTACCTTCGTTTTCCCTCCTGTCTCCTGAATAGGCCCTAAAGTTTCCTTGGCAAAAGATTGTTCCTCTTTCTCAGGGTCAACACAACACACACTTTTTTCATTCTGAAGAATTTTTTCTCGAAGTTTTTCATCATTTGTCTTCCATTTTCTCAGCTGTAAGCCTCCTTCCAACATTCTCTCCCGTGCTTTGACATAAAGATTATATGCTTCTTCTGCACTGTTGGAACCTGTCACAAGATCATCAACATAAAAAGAATGTGACAACTGAGTTACAAAATCTTCATCCATCTCCTGAAAGGTAAGTATGTGATGTCGCAATACAGCATTTAGTAAGAATGGAGAACTCTTAACGCCAAATACAACTCTATTGAATTTCAGAACAATAATCTCTGGTTCTTCAGCAGTGATATCGTTTAACCAGAGAAATCTTAGGCAGTCCCTATCAGCTGGATCAACTTCCACATTTAAAAATGCCTTAGCAATGTCACCTATGAGTGCAATTTTATTATTTCGGAATCTCAACAGGATGTCAAAAATAAGGGGCGTCAAGGAAGGACCCACATGCAAGCAATCATTTAATGATGTCCCGGTATTTTTATCTTTACAAGATGCATCATAAACGATTCTTACCTTTGTTGTCTCAGCTTCTTCTCTGACAACTGCTGAATGTGGTAGGTAAGAAATCTTTTCAGCTTTTTCCATGTCTGATACTTTTGAAACCACACCTGTATCAACCTGTTCTGAAATAATTTCATCGTATTTCTTAAAAATTTCAGGGTCTTGCCTCAGTTTTTTCACCTGACTTTTCAACCTTGCTACACATGTTTGATAATTATAAGGCAAAGGACCATAACCTGCTTTCCAGGGCAATGAAACTGAGTATCTTTCCCCGGTAAACACAATGTTATCAACAAGATTCTCGTGGACTTCATCTTCTGCTCTAATCCCTAAGCTGTCAAGATCCCATAGCTTATTCACTTCTTCTTCAATTTTCCTCATTTTTGGCTCAAAGGATGAAACAAAATTCACAGAAATACTGGAATTCAATTTCTTACCTTTCACAGGCCCAGATAGCACCCATCCAAGAGAAGTTTTGATGGCCACAGGCTCATGTGGCCCCCCTCGTTTCTCTTCTCCCTCCAAAAACTCCCATTGATAATCTGAACCAATGAGTACCTGGATGCTAAGAATGTCATCATACCTGGAAACATCTGAAAACCAGATTACTTGCAAGTGGGGGTAAAGTTTCTTTACTTTTTCTACATGAACATTATTGATACTAGCAATATCATCTACTACAACACAAGAAACTTTCACCCTCTTTCCTCCCTTTACAGAAACAAGAGAAAATTCTACGATATCTCTCACTTGCTCATTTTCCCTACTTCCAAATGCTTTTATGACAAGATTTTCTTTCCTCACTGGCCTCAAACCTAAATCTTTTGCAGCCTTGGCAGTAATGAAAGATCTATGGCTGCCCGAGTCAAAAAGCACTCTGACCTTCATTTCTTTTTTGTCATCCACATTTGCCAAGGCTGTTTGTAAGGCCACACTATTCCCGGAATGTAAACTTCCCACCCAGGTTGTCGCATTGGGATTTAGCTGCTGCGCTTCCTTATTCTCGCTTACCCCGCTGGGCCTAGGCTTGTTGTTGCAAATTGCGGCATGATGTTTCGCCTTACAGAAATTGCATCTAAGCTTGGATCTACATTCAAATGATCGGTGACCCCCCTTCAGACAAATAAAACATTTAAAATGCTTTCTGAGAATGTTTTTTCTCTCTTCAGGGTCCTTATGTTTGGTACATTCACCTGAGTCGTGATTTTCTGCACAGCAGAAAACACATAACTTCTCATTTGTCTTCTTCCAGCCATCCTCAGTTGTAAACAGTGCACTTGCACTAGATCCCATCTTCGAAACCTCTTTAGGCCGCCTTCCTTCACTGCTAGCACCAACAATACCAGTTTTCAGTAACGATGTGTGGCATTCTCGAACTTCCAACTCCAAATCGAGTGCAGATATCATTTCATCCACTGACCACTCCAACATACTCTTTCCTGCAGATCTAACCATACCAATACGGATTTGTTTTGGCAGCTTTTCCATCAACACAGGAACTACGATCTTGGAGTATGTGAGCTTGTCCACTGATATGGCTTCCAGCCCTCTATAATGTGCCTCGATTTGATCCCGGAAACTTCGCAACCTTGTGACGTTGTCCTCATTGAAAATAGGCTGCAAATTGATCAATTGATTAATATGGGCGTGCTGAATCATACTCGGTTTCGCATATCTCTTTTTCAACAATTCCACGGCGATTGTGTAGTTGGAATCCGTCATTGGTAATCCGCCAATCACTGATCTTGCCGGCTCCTCGAGATATCCCTTCAAGTACTTCAATTTATCCACGTCCGCCAGCTCGTCATTTTCATGGATAGCACTCCTAAAACTGTCCCAAAATTCTTGATATTCTTGAATTTTCCCGGAAAACTTCTTGATCTCCAATTTCGGCAGTTTTACCCTCACTCGTCTCTTCGTCCTTTCACTCGACGTTGACTTTTGTGACTCATTCGAAACAAGACTTTCTTCCGATACACTTCTGGCGATGCTATGTTTACTCCCCGAAGCTACACTCGCGGTTTCTTCATTTTCTCCTAATTTTTCTTCCATAAACATCAATGCATCTGTAATCTTATCCATGTAGTCACTTGAATCATCCATATCTTTGTCACACACGTCTTCATCTTCATTTTTCAACAAATGTTCCAAAATTTTGTCGTCCAAATCCTCCAGATCATCCCGTTGTTTCTTCAACTGTACGCAAAACTTTTTCAATTTCCTGGTGTCCGGTTCATCGTCTCCTCCCTGTAATTCAACAATTTTATTCACCAGTCTCGTCGTGTTCCTTCGAAAGACGCTTCTTTTCTTTTTCCAGAAATCGAATTCTTCGTTCTCTTCGACATCTTCTGTTTCTTGACTCATAATGCATCCGGCTCGGTGGACCAAATGTTGTAGATCTCAATCTACTCTGATTCTTTTCGGCATTTATGACCCAAGAAGACACATATACAATAGAATACTCCAGTTTGATTTTTTGTACTCCATCATATTTTATCCCACATTACATCTTTCTTACACAACTCCCAACAACTACTGATTCATACTTCAAAATATGTTTAGTTATAATAACATGCACACAATAGTAAATTTCAACCAATCACATTCTAAATAACAGGAAACAAAATATGTGCCCTTAAATCTACCAACAATACTTTTATATTAAGCACCTTGCCATGTTAAGGGTTGGTTGCTTACTCAGTTTCCGTAACCGCTTACTCATATACATGCATGTGAGGCTAATACGTCAATGGAGTACTTTTACAATACAGAAAGGAAAATTCCTTACTCACGAGAGCTTGCTGTATGCCAAAAAATATATAATGAATGAACATTACAAACAATGGTATTTGCTACAATCACCATGCAAATTACTGCGCGCACTCAAGGGAGTTTCCCAACATATTTTCCCTAGTCATCCCCAGTTCATTGCCTCAAGGCTTTTACGTGAAAATGGGTAGCCCCAATTCAGCACAATAGCACGAAAAAGTGGGAACATTCTTTTATCGTATATATATTTCTTTTATTTCATATATATATTTCATATTTCATATATTTTAGGAAGGTCACTCTTCAGCAATGAAGCTGATTTTCAAGGAGCCCTCCACTTAACTATTAACAATAAATTTCACAAGCAATTAAAAGTGAAAGATACTACATAAAACCCTATTACAACTAATTGTTAAGATAAAAACTAGTTAAAGAAAAAAGTAAAAATCCTAATTAGAGATTTTATTAATAAGAAGCCGTTGCTTAAAGACTGGAAAGGAGGGTGCCTGTTTGATCTCAAAAGTAAGGTTATTCCATAATTTGGCTCCGCGGTAGGAAAACCGTTTCTGACCATTCAAAGAAGTGCTCATTGGAAGCCTCAGATCCGTAGCAGTATTTCTCAAGTCTTGTGAGCTGCATTCAGAGTTTCTTTGAAAGAGTTTGCATATATATTGAGGAGCCTGATTATTTAATGACTTAAAAACTAATTGGTTTGATTCGAAAGAGTTCAAGTCAGCTATGGTCATCTTACCTAAGCTCCTAATAAGTGGGCTACTAGGGGCATCAAAGGCGCTGTTTGTCAGTGTTCTAGCAGCTCTATTTCGCAGTTTTTGCAGTTGTAACAGTGTGCTCGCCCACACAGACCAGCAATAACGAAAGTGGGATTCAACTATGCTTAGGTAAAGTGATCTTAAAGAAGACGCAGGGAAAAATTACTTAGCTTGCTTCAAGTGCGTTATCATACTGAAAGTTTTTTCGTCTGACACTCGTCAGAGTATGAAACATCGGATATCGACTGAAAGGTGAGCTGAAATATATAGCCAGGTGCGGATACACGTGATATGATGAATAATGTGCCCAGTTAGTCATATGATTGGCCACTTGGCACCTATTCACCATTGTTTACTTGAAGAGTCCAAATGAAAAAATGAACTCTTTTTGTTTACACGATACTGGGTTTTGAGTCTTTATGTAAACCGATTCCAAGACACTTAAATGAAAGGACGATCTTGTGTAACATAGTGGTGTTTTATGTGCTAGTATTTTTTGTATTGTTTATGTTCCTTTAGCCGTCATGTTGCTTGTGCCAATCTTGCGTTCATGTGGAGTTCTGTTGCGAGTAATAAACACCCTTTCCGGGCAATATGTTGCACCTGTCAATGCATCTGTCAATTGTCATGTACTGTGTGATTATTATGCACTCGGTTCGTAATGATTTGGAGCTAGTCTTTGGGTTGAATGAAAAGAGAAAACAACAAATGGTGTTGTTCCTGAGTTTGGAGCATACATTAGGCCTAGGCTTGAGGCCTAGGCCTAAGATCGCCTCCGGGTATGCCATAGTACACCAGCATCATCTCGTCTTATTATACACGTTACATTTGCTTGCCCAATGATCCGAAAATTATCGTCTGTATATGTTTTGGCGCATTCTGGATTTATAAGTAGATGTTGTCCTATGGCCGAATCACTTTTCATTGTAGAATTGAAGTTTTTACACATATGAGGTGGCTCTTCTCTTATTATAGTGTTTTTCATCCTGATGCTAGTGGTTTCATGTTGTTTTGTTGTCTGCTAGTCTCTGTGTAGTTTGCCCTATGTACCGTATGCAGAGCGTACACACAGAGAGGGACGTGTTCTTCGTGTGACTCTCTAATCACGACTAAATGATTTCATAAATTACAACACATAACTACAATCATAACTACAGGATACTAATTGATACGGAGACACACACCACGATAACAGGACACGATACAGACACCACCAAGGGTTGACAACATCACAGGTTTACAGGGGTTATTTTCACATGTATATTCTAATTAGTTTACGCAAACAATTTCACAATCATATATATTACACCTTCCCCTCCCTAGATGCAAGAGAATGCTAATGAGAGAGCATACCCAAAGCGATTAGGAGGATTAATCACTTGACGAAGAAAGGGGGCCTAGCAGTTCCACCCCTACCACCCCTTGGGGCACCTGCTACTGGGGCTTCCCTATCTACTTCACGGACAGTAATCCCTGGTGTTTCCGGGGTTGGTTGAATCGGGGTCCCCTTGTCTATCGGTAAAGGACATGGTTTCAAGAGATTATGTTGGGCAATAAGAGTTCTACCCGTGGAGGAGCCTAACTTGTAGTTTACCCCCATCTCTTCGCAATATCTTGTACGGGCCATCCATTTCCTACTGAACTTCCAGTGCTTGGGACGCCAAAGGAAGAGCGTAGGGCTCTCGGTTGGGCACAATTCTTGAGCATGAAATTCTTGGTAATAGTGTTCTCTGTTGACAGAGGGTGTAAAACAACGACGAAGACTGGGCATTACGTGTTCGTATGTATCCCACTCCTGTCACCAATTTATAGCGTATGCATAACGTACACAGGGAGGGACGTGTTCTTCGTTTGACTCTCTAATCACAACTAAATTATTTCTACAATTTTTGTGATCCTTCACTAGCTTCTAAAAATAGGACTAAAGAAGCATACTAACCAGGAAATTTGGCTGATTCTCAATGTCTCTCTCTGTCATCTGGGTGGCAATGTCTTGAATAGTGTTGGGCTGTTTTGATAGCACCAAAAGTGAATAATAACTATGTGTTCAATTGAACCAACATTGCTCTGTTGTTAGGCAATACCCACTCCCTACCTGTTCTTTTTGTTGCTCAAAACACAGGCTAGTCAGAAAAACGCAAGTTTCATCTACAATTATTTCTATTTCATGTTGTATAATCAATTTCGACTTATCTGTACTCTATAAACTACCAACTAACGGATTTACACGTGATATATTCATTATATACTAAAAATCATGTGACAATGCAAAATAGCAAGATAAGGGTACGGTACAAATGTTGGACGATGCGCACATGGTATGATATATGTTCCAGAACCTTCTTAGTACCTGGAATACTGCTTATGACCATGGTACGCATGTGGCGCGATTCTAGGGGTATTCACCACATTAGTCGAGTAAATCAAATATGTTTTAAGGTATATTTCCATACGACTGCATTTTCCTCTCGAGCGCAAAATGCTCTTGAGCTACTTCTTGTCGCATGCGCAATACTGTCAAATTGCTGATGACCCTGGCGATTTTTATCCTCTCGTGCTCAGGCGGAGAAGTTGAACTCATTCTACTTTTGCTCGCGAGCTTTTCTCTCGACCTTGACATCCAATCAGATGTCACGAAAATTTAGACATCAAACAGCATGACTGCTATCACTTACATGGACAGTATATGGCTAGGGGGTCAGTATCAGATTTAATTCACTATTTAATGAGAAAATAACGTGCTAAAAATTCCTAGAAATGTAATGAATTGATTGTAGTGTTTTCGTTATGTTGTGCTGTATTCCGTGTTTATTTTAATTATCATGTTGCGCGTTTCAGTCTTGCGTTCCTGTGGAGTCATGTTGTGTATAGTAAGTACCCTTTCTGGGCAATGTGTTGTCCTGTCAACGTGTATTGTGATCGTGACATATCGTGTATTGTGATCTTGACTTAGGGCCTGTTTATATGAGCCGAGTCAGCACTGGTAGCCGGGCTGGCTCGCTTTCAGGAAGTAATTTTCAGCCCGGCTTTATATGAGACTTTTCAAGTGAGGTAATTTTCAGCCCGGCCGTTTTGGCGGGAAATGTCAGCTTCCTTGTGAAAAGTAAAAATGACCGAAAACGCACATCGGCTTCGTAAAATGATATCGGTAATAATTGCCCAGTTTCTATCTTTGTTTGGATTAACCTTGCAACTACATGGCTTAATAATGTTATGGAGGCTTTACGAAAGTCAACGGAATGACGCTGTACTTGCTTTGGTTCTACGTAAACGCAATCACTTCTTGTACAAGTTAAGAAAAGCACGTTTGCGAAGACTGAGAAGAAAGCCAAGAAGTTGCTGGTACAAACCAGGATGGTCTGATAAATGGTGGGATAACATGTTGGGTGGTACGTCTCCAGAAGAAAGTTGGAAGAAAAACTTTAGAATGACAAAATCAGAATTTCATGAATTAGCTGATCAACTAGCCAATGTTATTTCCCCAACAGCAAATTCCCCAAACTACAGAGCATTAAGCACTGAAAAGAAACTGGCAGTTACTTTATATTTTCTGAAGGATACAGGATCTCTCTCAATGACAGCCAATACATTTGGTATTCATGTATCTACAGTGTCAGTGGTGTTGCATGAAGTCTGCAAGGCTATTGCAGAATCATTAGGGCCTAAATTACTTTCATTACCATCAAATGTAGTACAAATGAGAAAAAAGGTATCGGAGTTTCAAGCTAAGTGTGGAATGGTGCAAGCGTTTGGTTGCATTGACGGTACTCACATTCCATTAAGCGACCATTCAAAAACTGTCAGTCCTTCTTCTGTTACAAAATGTTCCACTCTCTTAATGTCCAGGCAGTTTGTGACTATAGAGGAATGTTTATGGATGTCGAGTGCCGTTGGCCAGGCAGTACCCATGACGCTAAAGTTTTTGCAAAATTGTCAATAAATCAAAAGTTGAGGAATGGTGAACTTCCAAAAACATTTCAGACAATCCTTCCAGGTTGTGACAAGATCCCAAACTATCTGATTGGAGATCCTGCCTGCCCCCTCACTCCATTCTGTATGAAAGAGTTTGACAGCTGTACAACAAACGAACAAGTTGTATTTAATGGCCTACTGCGGACAGCTAGAAACCCTATTGAAAGTGCATTTGGCAGACTAAAAACCAGATGGGCTATTTTAACAAGGAAAATGGATCTCAACATTGATACTATTCCAATTGTTGTGTATTCATGTTTTGTGTTACACAACTTTTGTGAATTGCACAATAGTTATGTTGATGAAAGCATTGTTAGGAACCAAATTCAAAGATCCAAAGAAAATGAGGAAGCAAATAAAAATAGTCCAGACCCTGTTTATTCATGTATATCTGGAGAGGGTGAGGTAGTGAGATCTATTTTGACAAATTACATAAAAGACAATTTACCAGACAATCTAGTTGAATAGTGTTTTATTCCATCAATGTTATATTCAGTTCATGTTAAAATCTGTTCATGTTACATTTAGTTAAAATTAATCATTGAGAGTTATGATAAAAGAATTTGCCAATCATTATAATTCTTCAAATATTCTGCTGAATGATTCTTGGCCACTTGTTGTCTTGTTTTGAAAGGTCTGCCTTTGCAGCCCATGTGGACTAGTGACTCCATGTTGCATGTTCTGTTGGTATACAGAATCAGAAGAATTTGGGTAAGGAGGACAATTTTGATAGAATAAATTTTGGTTGTATGACTGTTTACTAGCCATTGCATGAGCTAGAAGTTCCATAGAGTGGCTTATCCCCTCTCCAATTTGCTTCATTGAGGAGCCGATATCCTTTATAGCTTCTGATAAAAGAGTGCTTGACTGCTTCATCGATTCTGCTAACTCTTTCCTAAACTTTGTGTCCTCCCTTTGCTTCATTTATCAGCATATGATCACGTTGCGCTGCTGACAGAGCTTTCTGGAGATATTTACGCTTGTTATCAATAAGTTTAGGTACCTCATTTGGTACAGGCTTGCGTTTCCTACTGTTTTCCATGAGCTCTGGTTCAGTGTCACCATCTTTATCTGGGCCAATTAGGCTTTCATCATTATCATTCTCAAGGCATTCTCGTGATATATCAAGCAGTGCTTCTGTGGTTGCAGTATTGGCAGGATGTGCAACTTCTTGAACTCGGGAGAAAGAATCAGTGTCAACACCAGAAGATAACGGCTCTACTGCTGCTGTGCCACCCCAAATTTTCACCAATTCATCATAGAATTCAAACACTAACTTGCCACTCCCACTTCTTCTTCCTGATACGATTGCACGAGAAAAATTCTGTCTTATTTCTTTTACTTTCTCTTGACTGCGAGAATACCCTTTTTTAATGAGATCTAAATCTTCTTTTACCTTATGATAGTACTCACTTTTTTCCTTTCTGTTAAGCTTTTGAATATCATTATCCGAAATTGAATGTGCAGCCACAAGGCCAAACAGTTCGACTCCTTTCTCGGCATACTTCTCTGCCATCAACAAGCGCAGTTGTGTATATTGCGCTGGACGATCGCCATCAAAATCCAAATTTCTATATTCCATTGTAATCTTGTAACTACTGATGGCAGCTGTCAAATTTGCCACCATTTCTGTGGACCACCGAAATTGCTTCTTCTTCGTCGCCATTTTGTATACCAAAACATGTGCAAGGTTTGGGCGGGAATCTGACTAAAATTATCGAGGCATATAAATGTAAGCGAGGCTAGCCTGGTTGCCAGCCCGGGCAGAAGTGTTTACATGGAGAAACCTCAGCCCGTTTAGGTGAGATCGCGGGTGCTCGTTCCTGAGATCTCACCTAAGCGGGCTGGCCCGGCTACCATATAAACGCAGGATAATAATTATATGCAATTCTACGTGATAACCGAGGTAGCCCGGTTAGCCGGGCTAGCCTGGGTAACCGGGCTGGCTCGGCTCATATAAACAGGTTCTTACCATTATTATTATTATTATTATTATCAATTTATTTAAAGTAGGCCTACATATACATACAATATAATATATGTATATACAATAGCTACAAAATAAGAGCTAATTCAAGCCTACTATCTAAGAAAGTAAAATTAAAATATGTAAAAGAACGTAATGAGATACAGAATAATTAGTTACAAATACATAAATTTACAGGTATCTACAATGTTTCCGATATTTACAACCATGTATTGGTTGGCGTTCAGTTGATGTCATATGTAGGGGGTGTTTAATTGATATTGATCAGTCTTTCAGTTACAATTGTATAATACACAGCAAAGCATAGTTTCAATTGTGTCACTTCTACTTAGGCCTATGGCCTAGGCATAAGACTTTAGTGAATACTGACCACCAGCAAAGAACCCAAGAAGCGTTACAGAAGCAGAATAAACTTAAAGTGTTCCTTCTAAAGAAAGGGTGATCTTAATTTCCAACTTAAGTATGAGTAAAAGACCAATGCAAATTGATACCACACACATGAAGAAAGGGTTACAGCCCCCTGTATTCCTACACAGTCTTTTGAACAACGAAGCAATGTTGTCCAAGGGCAATACCACTGACGGGGAATCACCAATGCTCTTACGAGAGCAACAAGCTCAAGAACATTTTTGCTCGAGAGGAAAATGCAGTCGTATGGAGATATACTGTTAGAAGTATAAAATTATATGGGTGACGACCATTTTTTCGTTCATGTCATATTTAACGTGCAGAGAACACGGAGCCAGAGATACAAGATGCTGAGTTAGCGAACTGATCTACTGATTGAGTATATAGTATAAATTACACTCTTCTATACACAAATATTGCTGACGAATCATTACATACGAGTTACGATATAGATATGAAAAGAAGGTGGTGGGCTGAGTAGACGAAACTGCTAGATGAGATAAACAAAAACAAAGGAATGACTTGTGTGATCTGATGACACGTATGATGTAAGGGTGATGTCGAGATGTGGGATGATGGTGTATGATATTTCAAAATGTAAAGGCGGGCTGTGAATGAATGATGATTAAATGAGGGCCTGGATGGATAGATATATTCACGGTGTTTAGGGTCACTACAATATCATTTATCGAAACACCTTACAATAAACCGAATTATGCAATGTTGGCTCATAACTAACTTTAAGAAGTTGAATTTCCATACAGTACTGTGAATTTTCAACTCTACGTTTTAGAACCAACGGAGAGAAACCATCCGGGTGTGCACTTTTAGTTAGTCACTCTAGCTCCCGCCTTTCTAACTCTCCTGTCACTGTGGCATCGTCGATCGGGAACTCATTAATGTCAATTTCTGGCCGGTGAACAATACGAAAGTTGTGGACAGATTTCTGCAGTTCTGCTAAGGATAGCATTTGGATATGCTTCAGCAACCATAGCAGTAAATCAGTTGGAAAACCTCTCATAAATTTTTGAGAAAGCAAGGCATCCCTGGCAGCCAAAGCAAGGCGAGGCTGTGTGACGAAGCCGCGATGCAATGATAGTCTCTCTCCCTCCCTAAAATATCCTGATGCATGCAAAATATAAATTCATAATATCCAAGTACTCTTTAAAAGTTACGAATGGTTCTTTTCTGTCTTTGTTTTCTTTTTCTTCTTCTTTTTTTGGAAACAACAAAGCAATAGGTACTCTTTCCAAACAGAGCAATGTTAATAACAATAAGCGAAGTGAATTGCAATCTCAAAGTTGTCAATAATTGTAAACTGGAACGCCATAACAATCCGACTGTCTGCGATTTCGGCGCAAGTTGTATCTCAACGGTTCTTGACGTGGGTTTTCATTTTCAATCACAGGTTTGTATATATCAAACAGGAGATCATCGGTATCAGAACCATCACTTTCTGCTAATGAATCAATGCTACTTTCAGGTTCAACTCATTCTACAGAAAATCGACGTAACTTGTTTATATGAATTATGTGATGTTTTCCAGTTCTAAGGCATTCAATCTCACAGTCTTCTGTCAATAAACGAACAACGCGATACGGACCCACATATTTTGAATCAAGGCCTCGTGCGCAATGATTTTTAAGAAGAACAAGCTATCCTATAACGAAATCGGAATTTTTCTCAACTCTGTGGCGGGAAGTGTAATTTCTTCTGTACTCGATTTTTTACCAAATATTTCAAATGCTCGTGTCGTTCTTTCAACTCTTTGAGGTATTGAGCAGGACCTCCGACAGGTTTTCTTTCTACTTCACTCCCCTTCCCCTGAACATCAACAGGTAAGTTAGCCTCACGGCCGTACATAAGTTCAAACGGAAATACACCAGTCGTCTCTTGCTTAGAAATACGGTAGGATAACAAAACTGATGGTAACTGATCATCCCAGTCATCTTTCTGGGAATTAACGCGCATACGAAGTAGCAACTTTAAAATCGAGTTAAACCGTTCGCAAAGGCCGTCAGTTTGGATGATAGGGCGTAGTACGACGCTTTTCAATACCAAACAAATTACATATGCTGGAAAATAAATGGGATTCAAAATTAGACCCTTGGTCAGTTACAATGATGGAAGGCATTCCGTGTCGCGAGAAAATAGTTTCTAACTTGCGAACAACAGTCTCCGCTTGTTGGTCAAGCAATGGTTCAGCTTCAGTGTACTTGGTGTAATAATCAATATTCGATAAAATGTAACGATTCCCGTGCTTAGTAGTTTTCAAAGGTCAAACTATGTCGATTCCAACCATATAAAAGGGGATGGGCTGAACCTCTATCGGTTTAAGCGGTTTACGAGGCCTTGGAGTAGCTTTGTTTGTGAGACAAATTTCACATGATTTACAAAAATTCTCAACGTCGCTATGAAACCCTGGCCAGTAAAAACTTTTCTGCAGCATATCAAATGTTTTGTGAACTCCAAAGTGACCGATTATAATGGAGTGTGAATCTGATGGAGGATCTTTGGTGAGAAAAACGTGGAATTACGATTTGTG
This sequence comes from Mastigias papua, assembly GCA_964019165.1. Classification (NCBI taxonomy): domain Eukaryota; kingdom Metazoa; phylum Cnidaria; class Scyphozoa; order Rhizostomeae; family Mastigiidae; genus Mastigias; species Mastigias papua. The sequence goes on from OZ025274.1 coordinate 10,883,027, forward strand.
AGTGCTCAATGCCAGTTTCGTCAACCCACTTGCGATATAGAACACCATTGTTAACAAACAACGAATTAAGAGTGGTATACAATGCTGAGAGTACTGACGAACTATCTTTAGGTTGGAGATGGGGGACATTTTCTGCTTGAAGCCATCCTTTCACTACAGATATATCTGATCTATCTAAATCCTGTAGCTTTCTAAAGCTCGTTGGTGACCACGAAGAGATTTGAATGCTTTGAGCAGGAGCACGTGATAATGCATCAACATTGTTCATTAAAGTGCTAGGCCTATGAATAATTTCATAATCGTATTGCTCCAATTTGAGAATCCACCTTGCTTATCTACCATTGGAGTGCTTGAAGTTTCGTAGCCAATTTAGGGCCTTATGATCCTAGTAGATGATTACTTTATCTCCATAGACATAAGCATGGGAATACTGGAGAGCCCAAACGATAGCAAAAGCTTCTTTTTCAGTAGTCGTCCAGTTTTTTTCCGCCGACGAAAACCCTTTAGACGCAAAAGAAGTAACTTTCTCGTCTCCACTTGCTCCTCTCTGTGCTAATATAGCTCCAATGCCCACATTACTAGCATCGGTGTATAATACGAATTGGCCTTCTTTATTGGGAAAAGCTAAAACTGGGCTGGTTACTAACTGTTGCTTTATTTTTTTGAAAGATTCTTCACAAGTACTATGCCATATGAAATTAGTACCTTTCTGCATCAGCTTGTGTAAGGGGGCGACAATTTCACTAAAACCCGACATAAAACGACGGTAATAGGATGCTAAACCAATAAATCGGCGCAGCTCCGTTAAATCTTGCGGTTGTGGATAATCCTCGATGGCTTTTAGCTTCGCACGATCTGGGAAAGGCCTTCATTAGATACAATGAAACCTAGATATTTCACACTTCTTTTCGCAAAGAAACATTTAGATGGCTTCAACTTTAAGCCTGCCACCTTAATGGCTTCCAGAACCTCCTTAAAATTCTGTAAGTGCTCCTCAAACGTCGAACCAACAATCAGAACATCGTCCAAATATACAAGACACTTGTGGGGAGTTAAACCTTCTAAAACCCGTTGCATGAGGCGTTGAATCTTGGAACAGCGTTTGGTAATCCAAACCGCATGCGATTAAATTCAAGGTGTTTGCCCCCTGGAATTACGAAAGCTGCTTTTTCTTTACTTACCTCAGTAACTTTAACCTGCCAGTAGCCTGACGCTAAATCTAAGGTGGTAAAATATTGTTGCCCAGAAAGCGTGTCTAGTAAATCATTAACCCGCGGAATCATGTACAAGTCCTTTATTGTTATATCGTTTAATTTCTGATAGTCGACGCAGAAACACCATGTATTGTCTTTCTTACGAACGAGAACGATGGGGCTCGCCCAAGGGGAATGACTAGGCCGAATAACACTATTTTGTAACATTTTGCTAACCTGTTCCTATACTACAGATTTAAGGACGTTGGGGAGACGCCTTCATCATCATCATCATGTTCCGTCGAGTCGTTTTCGACTCCTGGTGATTTCTTGCACGAAACTTCTCCACTTGCTTCTATCTTGTACCAGTTCTTTCAACTCTATAAAATCTTTACCAGTTACTTCCTTCAAATTGTCAAGCCACCCCATCCTTTGCCTCCCTCTTTTCCTTTTTCCTTCACATTTTCCTACTAGTATACTTTTTTCCAAACTATCTTTGCTTCTCATAATGTGCCCAAAATAGCTAAGCTTTTGTTTGTTTATTTTTCCTTCAAGTGATATGACTGGTTGGATTTGTGCTAATACATTTACATTGGTAATTTTATCTATCCATGAAATTTTTAATAGTTCTCTCCAACACCAGAGCTCTAAAGCATCTATCTTTTTTCTTTCGTTTTTTCTTATAGTCCAGCTCTCACATCCATACAAAAAACAGAGAATATTAAGGTGTTTACTAGTCTAATTTTTGTGTTCAGAGTTAAATCATTGTTCTTTATCACATGTGCTAACTTTTTCATTGTTGTTCGGGTCATTCCTATCCTCCTTCTTATTTCACTATCGCTGCCTCCATTTCTTGTTATTTGGCTGCCTAAGAATATGAAGCTTTCCACTATTTCTATATATTCATCATCAATGGTACTGGATAGTTCTGAATAATGGCTATTTTATCAGGGTTATGCTTAATTCCTTCTTTCCCAACTATATGACCTAAGTATAGAACTTCGGTCCTACAGAAATGACATTTCCTGGCTTTTAATTTTAAACCTTCACCTTTCAATCGGCCGAATGTCAAACGAAGATTCTCTAGATGCTTTCAAACGATTTAGAATAAACGATTACGTCATCCAAACAGATCATGCAAATTTGCCATTGGAGGCCGCTGAGGACAAGTTGCATCATTTTCTTGAACGTAAAACTGGCATTAACAAGTCCCATAGGCATGACACGAAACTCAAAATTACCTTGTCGTGTACAGAAGGCTGTCTTTTCCATGTCCTTAGGATCCATAGGAATTTGCCAATATCCGGAGGCAAGATCTAATGTGGTAAAATAACACGCATCTCCCAATGAATCTAAAACTTCATCTGCCCTCGGCATAGGAAAAATCTGTTGTTTAGGGATGTAATTTAATTTCTGGAATCGACGCAGAACCTAGGCGAACCGTCTTTCTTAGTTACAATAACAAGAGGCTGAGACCAAGGACTAATAGATTCTTGAATTATCCCCTTATTTAACATTTCTTCAATGTTCTTGTCTACCATGTCCAATTGACTTTGAGGAATTCTGTACGGCCTTTGACGAAAAGGAACATTATCACCTGTCTCTATTTTGTGAGTGAAACGATGTGCTCTACCGAGATCTAAGTCAGAAGTAACAGAAACATCCTGGTGCTCGACGAATAAGTCAACAGGACTACTTTTCTCGTTAAGTCTATATCATCCAGCCACGAAGGAGAATTAGAAGTCAATGCTACATCGTGTGACTTACCTTTCTTTATATGTTTAACCTCTTGACCTTTCAACACCTCTACCATACCCACACATGTTCCTGCAAAAATCTTAACTGGGCAATTATTAGTATTCACTAATTTTACTGGCACAATCCCATTGCTAATATTAGCAATACTTCTCGCAGGATATAATAAAGAGTTACAACAGGATATTTCATGCTTTGGCTCTATAAGCACCTCACCTTTTAACCCTGATATACTCCCTTGTAGAATTGCTTCACTACGTGGAGGGATTTCTATGGTATCTACAACACAAACTTTCACTTGACTAGGCGGATTGACTACGCTGACATCAAGAGTCTGCTGACCTATAATCACCTTCATTCTGCCTAAATCTATCCTACTAGAGGTTTTAACTAAGAAGTCTGTACCTAGCAAGAATGCATAATTAAAGTTCTTAACAACATGGCAATCTACATACCATTTACTCTCCTGTAGATCTAGTTCTACAGTTGTAGTCCCTACAATATCTAAATATTCTCCAGTAGGAGTCTTAGCAACAATGGAATTACTGCTTAAGCCTAATGGCGATCGAGCATACTTATTAATCAACGTAAATAAATCAAAACTAATAATGGAAATACCTGAACCTGAATCAATTATTATATCAGTCTCGTAATTTGCGACACAACCAGTAAAAGTTAAGCATTGCTTAGAATTTCTATATACAGTGTTAACAATTTGGGGGTTTGTCTCTTGAGCTGCCTCATACCCCAATGAATACTTATGAGGAGCGTACCTTAGTTTTTTGAAGGCTCTCTGACCTGGCGTTTTTCTTGATATCTGGCCTCAACATGTCCTACTCTTTGGCAGAAGTTACAAATGGGGCGACCGTCTGTGCAACGCAAATTTCGGCTGGTGTTGCTGTTGTTTCCACGATACTGTTGCCTTGGGGGTTGAGATTTTTCCATCGAAACGGCAAGTTTTTCAACTGCTGCTTGGAGGCGTTCCAATCTCTCGTTCATCCTTTGCTGTTCCCCTCCTATGGTAGATACTGGCATTGACTTGTTGTCATTGTCAGCTCTCTGTGCCCACAGTGCAGTACCATTTGTCAGCTGTTCGTTTATTTCTTCCCTACGCGCGATTTGTAGAGCTTTATTAAATGTCTCAGGGTCAGCGATTAGGACAATGCGTCTCATCTCGGGGCGCAGACCATTCACAAAGTGCTCCCTCATTAACATGTCCTGATGCTCCACTGGCATGCCGGAATATGCTCTACGAACCAGTTGTTGTACGTCTCTTCCAAAGTTGGCAGCACTTTCAGTTTGGCCTTGTTTTCTTTCGTAAAGGTTTGAATAATATAACCTCCTGGCTTCAGACGGTGAAAATTGTTTTATTAGAGCTATCTTCAATTCTTCCAAATCGATGTCGTTGGGCAGTTCATCGTAAAACTCTGCAGCTCGCTCTCATGGAAAGGCAGGCAACACATCTTTCTGACGCATTTCAGACCAATTGTTTGCCTTAGAAACCCGTTCAAAACTTTTCAACCATTTTCTCTATGTCTTCCCCGGGCTCACCGAAGAACTTATTTGGTTGAACGACTGTTTTTGAAGTCTCTTCACGCGATTCGCTAGACGAGCATTAAAAACTAAGAGCGTCCATACGGGCTTTGGCTCTAGCTCCTTTCCCAGTCATGACAATAGAGTAAATATAGCAAAAATATAAGTAACACAAGGTTCTATATACAAGTCTTTTAAACAAACCACAATTTAGTCTTTACCAAGTTCACGTTCCAATTACTTCGGCGAGCGGATCTGAAACTTTTCAGCTTCGAATTATCCCATGACGACGTCACCAAATGTAAACTTTCTTTCGTTTACGGCAGGATTACCACAGAAAAATACGCAGATTTGTAATTTCCAATTAATCTTTCAATTCTCGTACATATGACTACGGGTCTTTTACAAGCACCACGAGTAGGCCTTCCTAGTGTTAAACTTTTCTCAAAGTCAAACTCTAGTTGACCAAGTCACTCGATTCAGACTCTAACCCTACTGTGAGTCTCACTCTCTGACTGCCCGACTATCTGACTGCCCGACTGCCTCCCCTCTAATGCCGGATGCCAAATATATACATTAGAGCGGAGTATTGGGTGGCACACACATGCAGTGCTTGATTGGTATCAAATCGCTATTAAGCCTAATTAAACTGTGGCGGTATACTTAAACAAATTATGCTAATAACTGAATGACGTAGACGACGGAAAAACATTAATTAGACGCGGTGCGCAAACTAATGGGGTGTTCTACTCTAGACTGCACACGATGAACTGAACTAAACTAATCTAGGGTGTGACTAGGCTAAAAATCTAAACTAAAAGCAAAACCTACAAGTAACTGTATTACATTGGGGAGTGATAGCAGCAACAAGGTGGACATAGCTGTCACTCAGTGATGAAACTATGGCCTCCATCTTTGTAAAACGGACCTGTTGTTGTTGGTGCAAATTCAGTAGCACATTGAACTCAGCAGAGGATGGCTTTGTAGGCTGCTGGGGGGTAGTACAACTCTGAACGGCACAAGTAGGTATCCCAACTGAATTACCAGAAGACTAGGCATTGAGAACACAGTACCATTGCGCAAAGGATACCATGAGCGCAAGAGACGTGGTGGGGTCAGTTTCCAGCAATTTCATTGTAATGCTTGAAGGCAGGGCTTTCACGAATTGCCAGTGTGAAAGGGCATCAAATTCGGGAAATGATAATGTGGGCTCAGAGGTACTCTGATCTGCTAACAGATCTCTTTAACTTTGATGGCAGGATAGACATAAAGAAGCAACTCACTTGTGCTTTCTCTCTGCATACATATATTCTTACTACGCTACTGAGGTCTTTCACAAGCACCTACAGCCCAATCATTACTTTCTGTCGTTCTCCTATCCTCTATTCTCTAATAGGGCTGTTATATATATAGTATAGGAATACTGATGTAGGATGTATCCGCGTTTTTGCCGACATAGAGTTATCGTTACTCAGCATAAATGGGTTATGGGGTAGTGCTAGTTTCTTCTAGAATATTTGGTCCAGTCGTGTATGATGTAAGGTTAAATAATCCTTAATCCTAAACAATGGATTGGAATACTGTGTAATGCTCAGTCACTATCATGGAGGATTCCTTGTATCCTACTTGGAGTTTGCGTAATAGACGGAATGACTACATGTAAGCAGATATTACTTGGCCTAGCTATATTCATAAATGGATTCCTGCAAAACGAAATGTAAAGCATATAGGAACATTTATAAACGCGCAAAGCAATGAGCAATGCGCGTTCCCTCCCTTCTTTCTATCATAAAATAAGCATTATTACATCCTTCCCGGTGTTGGAGATTAGAATCGTCCATGATTCTGTATACGAAAGCGTATAATGTGGGCCTGTAAAACGAGTTAGTTAGTGTTCTTTGAGAGAAGAGACAGTTCAAATTGTTTCAATAACTCACTGCAGTGTAAATTTTTCAAGGGCTCCCATGATGGTTCTATATCGTCGTCTTCCCACTTTACCAAGTGAGTCTCTGTGACATAGTGTGTCTCTGGACGACCGGATCTGTTCTTTGTGATCTTTTTGTTTGGAATGGCTTTGACAGCTAGTTCATTTCGATCGTCATCTTTTGCGGAATCGTCCTCATTGGAATGTGATTCGTCAATGTCCGGGTCTTCAATTTGTCCATCTGTTGGGGTATCAGGTCGAATGTCCATAGACATAGAGGGTTTCAAGCGGTTAACATGAACTATTTGAGTAACTGAACGTTCATCGTTAGCATCTAACAAATAATTTACTGGAGATGCTTTTGATAGAATCCGGAATGGACCATGCCAGTTGTGGGTTAGTTTGGACGATAGGCCCTTCTTCTTATTTGGTGAGTAAAGCCAAAGACGGTCACCTACATTATAACAAATATCTTCTGCCTTTTAGTCATAGTACCCCTTCTGACGTTGTTGGTCTAGTTCAATGTTATCACGGGCTAACTAACGGGCTTCTAAAAATCTATCAGCTAAGACTGACCTATACTCATTTGTATCCTGATAAGTTTCCTGAACTTTAAGTAACGAAGCATCAATAGGGAGACGTGGATCCCTACCATACATTAAATAAAATGGAGTTTCCCTAGTAGAAGACTGAAAAGTTCGATACGCGAATAAAGCATACGGGATAAAGTGATCCCAGTCTTTTTGGTGTTCAGACACATACATAGAAAGAACAATTGTGAGTGTATGATCAAAGCGTTCCACTAATCCATCGCATTCCAGGTGATAGCTGATGTAACAGATAGCTCGACTCAGAGAGACACGTCTTATTTATTTCAACTCTGAATCTCAACTACCTAATTCTTCTAATTCTCTTATACACTTAACTAGAATCATAACTACAGGGTACGGATGCACACGCGACAATAACAGGACATTATAGAGACAATACTTACAATTGACAATATTACAGACTCACAGGCTTAATTTCACATATACAATACAAATCATACATAGGTAATCACACAATATTACACCTTTCCCCCCTCTGCAATTGCAACATACTAATGTGTAATGGCATTCCCAAGACGAGCTGGGGGTTGATTACCTGTCGAAGGAATGGGGGTCTGGCAGTTCCTCCCCTACCACCCATCGGCTCACCTGCTGCTAGGCCTTCTTCATCCTTTCCTACCATGGTGATCCCTGGTGTTTCATGGGTAGGACAGAATGGGGTTCCCTTATCTATAGCTACAGGGCAGGGTTTCAAAAGATTATGATGGCCAATGAGAGTGTTTCCCTTAGTGGACACTACCCTGTAATTTACCCCATCCCTAGATTGGATTTTGTACATCCCGGTCCATTTCTTTCCGAATTTCCAGTGTTTGGGTCGCCATAGCTACACAGTCTGCCCGGGCTCGAGGGGTTCCCAATCTTTCTTGCTCTTGTTGTTATACTGAGAGGCCAGTCTGGATCTGGCATTATTTAAATTACGCTGAGCAAGCTCGTTGGAATGAAGAAGAGCTTTTCTTAGGGACTAGCTGTAGTCTGACTGACTGTTGGGGTTACGCAACGGAACACCCAACTCCACCTCAATAGGCATTTGAGCTGGACGTCCAAAAATCAGCTCATAAGGAGAAAGACCAGTTGATTTGTGCACACTAGTGTTATAGGCAAAGACAGCCTGGTCTAACCACTCGTCCCAATCAGCACTGTGCTCGGAAACAAAAGCAGAAAGTATGCTCTGAAGTGTTCGATTCTGGCGTTCTACAAGTCCGTCACACTGCGAGTGATAAGCAGTTGTCCAGGTCTTCTTTATTCCCATTAAATTATATATTTCGTGCATAAGAATGCTTTCAAAGTTGCGACCCTGGTCAGAGTGGAGGACTGTTGGAGGCCCAAAGCGAGAAAAGATGTGAGAGACAAGGATTTGGGCTACATTAGAAGCCCTTTGATCTTTTGTCGGAAACACCTCACCCCATTTGGTAAAGTGGTCCATTAGCACAAGAATGTGTTTATTCCCACGGGCTGTTTCCTTAATGGGCCCCATGTAGTCCATGGCCCAGAACACGAATGGTTCGTTTACTTCTATCTGCTTGAGGGTGTGCTTTAGTTAAGCTAGGATCCTGTTTAATTTGACTACATTCATAACAATTCTGAATAAAGTTCTTAACAGGTTCGCGCATGTGAGGCCAAAAGAACCGCTCCCTAGCCCTAGCAGTAGTGCGGTTAATCCCCATGTGGCCCCCAGATGAGCTACTGTGCAAGTTATGAAGGACAATGTTTATTAGACCTTGAGGGATAACCACTGTATTCTGGGGGAACGGTGCAGAATCTTTATGAGATTTCACTAATAATTCATTTTGAAGAAAAAGCTGATCCCAACAATATTGTAAACTTTTCGGTATGCCGAGCATACAGAAAGACACATTAACCTTGTTCATCGTTACTTCTGATGTGTTCTTTACTCTACAGTATACTATAGTGTGTCATAATGGTTCGGCGAAGTGACGTTACCGTCCTTGCCATGGAACCGAACTCTCTACTCTACTTGTTTGATATCGTTTATACACCTTATTCTGAACAATGGTTAGAGGACGAACGATATATTTGATTGACAGCGATGTCATTTATTCTGTCTTCTTCCTATTCAGGGGCGTAACGTAATAAGGGTGCAACAATTTTCTGGGTGTAATATCCTAATGCACGAATTTGTAATCATTCATACTATAGCACGAAAAAGCGGGAACATTGCTTAGCATACTGAAAGCTTTTTTCGTCCGACACTCGTCAGAGTATGAAACGTCGGATAGCGACCGAAAGGTGAAACGAAATATATAGCCAGATGCGGGTACACGTGATATGATGAATAATGCGTCTATTTGGCTCTATGATTGGCCAATTAGCACCTATTCACCATTGTTTACTTGAAGAGTCCAAGTGAAAAAACGAACTCTTTTTGTTTACACAAGACTGGGTTTTGAGTCTTGATGTAAACCGATTCCAAAACACCTAAATGAAAGGACGATCTTGCTTGCCCAATGATCCGAAAATTATCGTCTGTATATGTTTTGGCGCATTCTGGATTTGTAATAAGATGTTGTCCTATGGCCGAATCACTTTTCATTTTAGAAATAGAGTTTTTACACATACGAGGTGGCTGTTCTCTTGTTGTTGTGTTTTTCATCCTGATGCTCGTGGGGACATGTTGTTTTATTCTGTCTGCTAGTCTCTGCGTGGTGCGCCCTACGTACCGAGCTTCACATCGGCACGAAAATTCGTAAACTACACAACTTTTTTGAGTGGTAGGAACGCTATCTTTTTTAGCAGATGGTAGCATGACTCTAGTAGTCATGCTACCATCTGCTAAAAAAGTCATGCTACCATCTGCTAAAAAAGATAGCGTTCCTACCACTCAAAAAAGTTGTGTAGTTTACGAATTTTCGTGCCGATGTGAAGCTCGGTACGTAGGGCGCACCACGCAGAGACTAGCAGACAGAATAAAACAACATGTCCCCACGAGCATCAGGACGAAAAACACAACAACAAGAGAACAGCCACCTCGTATGTGTAAAAACTCTATTTCTAAAATGAAAAGTGATTCGGCCATAGGACAACATCTTATTACAAATCCAGAATGCGCCAAAACATATACAGACGATAATTTTCGGATCATTGGGCAAGCAAGATCGTCCTTTCATTTAGGTGTTTTGGAATCGGTTTACATCAAGACTCAAAACCCAGTCTTGTGTAAACAAAAAGAGTTCGTTTTTTCACTTGGACTCTTCAAGTAAACAATGGTGAATAGGTGCTAATTGGCCAATCATAGAGCCAAATAGACGCATTATTCATCATATCACGTGTACCCGCATCTGGCTATATATTTTGTTTCACCTTTCGGTCGCTATCTGACGTTTCATACTCTGACGAGTGTCGGACGAAAAAAGCTTTCAGTATGCTAAGCAATGTTCCCGCTTTTTCGTGCTATAGTGAAGTTCTGTAGTACCAACAGACTTTTAATCATTCATACCTGTCCTCGGGAATCTAAAATAACTAAACAACAAAAGGCGCTACTCAGTCTTTCGCAAGCACTGATAGCCCTGAATACAATATAACTCGAGAACGACGACTAATTTCTTAGCAACTCCTCAGCCTATCTCTAGCACTGAGAGTCCTAATATAACCGATAAGACATAACTGGCGGATCCAAGTACTTTCTCAAGCTTCTTGCCCCGGCCATTCATTCCTAGAAACGTACAAACCCAAAATATTAACAGTATCACAATATCAGTAACAAGATAGCAAGCGATTGTCTTTCCACACGAATGGCGGGGGGCGAGAGAATCCCTTTTCTTTCATTTCTATTATCTTCGAAATAGCGGAGTCCTCTCGTTGTGCGGAGAATAAACCACAGTCTGGGGACAAGTCCTACAAAGAAGCTAGCCGATGGTGCGGAAGAGTTGCATAGCGTATTATTATGTAGTGCAGATGCTTGGTGGTTTAAAGGGGAAAGGGCGTCTGCGTTTTGATTAGAAGCCCCAGGCCTGTGGCTCACATTGAAATCAAATTCTTGGAGGTCCATTATCCATCTTGCAATCCCGCCTTTAGGCTGGATTGTGTGTAGCCATTTCAATGCCCTATTATCAGTCATGAGCTGGAATTTCCTACCTAAAAGGTATACCCGAAAATGTCCAGTGGCAAATACAACGGGTAATGCCTCTCTCTCCATAGCCGTATAATTCCTTTCCCGTCCTGTGAGAGTCCTACTGGCATAAGAAATAAATCTTTCATGGCCTGACTTATCAAGTTGTGTAAGAACAGCATCCAATCTGACATCAGAGGTATTGGTCTGGAGGATGAAAGGTTTATCAAAGTTGGGATGGGCTAAAATAGGTGCAGAACATAGACAAGTCTTAAGATGTTGAAACGCAGTTTCAATCTGTTCGGTCCAAACAAACTGAACACCCTTGTTAGTGAGCGCAGTTAGTGGAGAAGCAATGGTTGCAAAACGAGGAATAAACCGTCTATAATACCCCGTGAGCCCTAAGAAAGATCATAGTTCCCCCAAAGTTGAAGGGGGTGCAAGGTCCTGAATGGCTTTGATTTTGGAGGGGTTAGTGTGAACTCAATATGGAAACAGAGTGTCCTAAATAGATCACATTATCACATCCAAAAGAACATTTAGAAGCTTTGACGCGCAAACTTTGGCTACGAGAGCACTGTAGCACAGTTGATAGACGTTCGCAATGCTGCTGCATATCCTTAGAGAAAATGATGACGTCATCAAAATAACATAAACACATCTCGTAGGTGAGACCCGAGAGCACAATACTTATGGCCTGGGAAAAAGTAGCCGGGGCAGTAGACAATCCATATGGCATCCTAAGGAATTCAAACAGGCTGTGGGGTGTCATAAACGCAGTTTTCTCTCTATCCTTAGGGCACATACTCACTTGCCAATACCCGCTACGAAGGTCTAGAGTACTAAAAATACTGTATCCATTTAAGGCGTCAAGCAAATCATCGACACGTGCAGCGGGCTAGCATTTTGCTTAGTAACCAGATTAAGTTTACGGTAATCTATACAAAAGAGATATGTGCCGTTTTTCTTCTTGACAAAAACTACTGGAGAGGCCCAGGGGCTTGTGCTACGCTGAATAACATTCTGGGATAACATTTCAGTAACCTGCTTATCAACTTCCCCATGAAATTGGTAAGGAAGATGCCTAGGATATTGACTGATAGGAGGGGAATCCCCCGTGTCAATCTTACATTCTGTGACCGTAGTGTGTCCTAATCCATTATTGAAAACATCTGTGTAGCGTGGCTTATGCAGAGCGTACACAGAGAGAGACGTGTTCTTCGTTTGACTCTCTAATCACGACTAAATCATTTCATAAATTACAGCACGTATAACTACAATCATAACTACAGGACACTAATTGATACGGAGACACACACCACGATAACAGGACACGATACAGACACCACCAAGGGTTGACAACATCACAGGTTTACAGGGGTTATTAGAGAGTTTACGCAATGGCAACGGGAACGGGAACGATAACCATAGAGGTCAGCCGTATCGTTTCCGTTATCGTCGTGGTAAATTTGATTTAAGCATTAACACCGGTAGGGCTTGGGCCTGTACGCAAATCACTGTTTGACGTAAGATGAGAGCTAACATCCGTACCTGTATTGCAAGGGCGGAATAAAACCTCCAACATAAACATTATCCAAAAATTGTTAAACTCTAAAGATATGGCTGAAAACAACGTAGATGATGCTCTTTTTATGGCGCATGATTTAAATGTTATTGACGAAGAAGAAATGGCTCTTATCAACATGGCAAATAGACCTAATAGCAGTCTGGTTATGCCATACTGGAAGTATGAAGCATTTGACCTTGATCAGATATCAAATGATGAGTGTAGGGCTGAGTTTAGATTCGAAAAGAAGGATATTTTTGACTTGAAAGACATATTTGACCTGCCAGAGGAAATTCTTACGTACAATCGTCTTAGAGTCGATGCTACAGAAGCCATCTGCATCCTTTTGAAACGTGTTGCATACCCCTGTCGATATTTGGATTTAGTTCCACGATTTGCTAGACCAGTGCCAGAAATCTGCATTATTTTCAACACTGTGATGAGAAAGCTAAATGAACAATGGGGTTTTCTGCTCAAAACCTTTCAAAGAGAACTTTTGTCACCGGTAAACCTTCTAAGATACGCAGATGCAATTTATGCTAAAGGTGCACCATTGAAGAACTGTTGGGGGTTTATAGATGGGACTGTGAGGCCCATATCTAGACCAGGCATAAATCAGAGAGTGCTGTACAATGGACATAAAAGAGTACATGCCATCAAGTTTCAATCGGTTGCTACACCAGATGGACTGGTTGCTTTTCTTCACGGGCCATTTGAAGGGAGAAGGCACGATAGTGGGATGCTGAGAGAGTCTGGACTCCTGCAGTTACTTGAGGAGCATTCCTTTGCTCCAAATGGTGACATAATGTGCATTTATGGGGACCCTGCATACCCCCTTCGTCCACAACTCCAAGCTCCATTCAGAAATGCAGCTCTAACGGAACAGCAACAGGAATGGAACCAAAGAATGAGTTCAGTTAGGGTCAGTGTAGAGTGGCTGTTTGGAGACACTGTTAACTATTTTAGATTTTTAGACTTTAAGAGAAATTTAAAAATCCAGCTAAGTGCCGTTGGAGAAATGTATATTGTATGTACATTATTAAAAAATGCAAGAAATTGTTTGTATAGTAGCATTACATCAGAATTTTTTCAAATTGATCCACCACGCATAAGGGATTATTTTAACCAGCCATAATATTACCTGATTGATTTGATTTTGTTTTTTTCTCACTATGTAACATGTATAAACTTTTGGGAATGTAACTAGACAGGTAGAAATGATGCTGTTTTATGCAAAGGACGAATTGAAAGAAATTGAAAACTTCATATCAGCAAATATCACAACATTCATGGCAAAGTGGCTAATAAAATAATAAAAGCAACTTATTTTGTCAAAGAGCGAATCAAAGCGTTCTGGTCTTGTAGCTGCTTTGAAATCTGCACCAAAATTTCATATTGTCGCTTCATTTGGCTGCAAATAGCATCGAATCTTCTCTCTATATGTGCTCTGAAAAACTCGTTATCTTTGTCTTTACTCTCTCTGCTTTTCGATTTCTCTGCTAATTTGCGCTCTTTTAGTTCAAATTCCTTTCTTCTCCACTCAGTGTCAAATTTTAATTTTTCATTCAGATACTCGAACGTTTCATTTTGAGCCCTCCTTGCTCTTTTCTCTTTTCCTCTGCCATCATCTCGCGCTTGTCTTTTAGAGGACTCTCCCATAGTCTCCATCGACATTCTCCTCATCTCTAACCCCTTTTCAGCATTTATTGCCGCCTTATCAGCTTTCTGCTTTGTCACATTTTCATGCTCCAAATTTGCTGTTTGAAATAGTTCTATCAGCTCATCAAGCAGCTTATCAATATCATCCATATCTGGCGATATACCACTTGCCCTCTCCTCTTCTCTATTTTTGGCCTTTCTTTTCTCAAATAGGAATTGAAAACGGTCCCGTGTCGATCTATGGTTCACTTCAAACCTTGGTGATTCAATAAGGTTAAGCGAATCTGCGATTTTCTTCCACTTTTCTCCTCTCTCTGGGCTGCCAGCCTTCGTTATCCAAAGTTCAGAACTCATAACCTCTCTCAAAAGAAGCTCATCGTGGCTACTTGTCCATTTAAAGCGTTTCCTTCAGTAGCAAAATAAAGTTATAGAATAACTTATTGTGTTAGGAATAGGGAAAATTATGTTTATGTTAAAAATACATTCATATCTCATCGCCACTAGTAGTACTAAACCATTACAGCGTTGTAGAGCATAATAGACTAGAAAGTTATGCAATCGGTCACTTCACTTTCAGTTATCACGCAATTTTATTTTACTACTTGGTGAATATATGTGTATAGATCCAGGTTCACTTCAGGCCAATGAAATGAGGTAAAAATAACATAAACACGAAAGCTGGAGTCTTCTGAAAGAAAGCGGCATTCTTTTACGTGATAGTGAAAGAGAATATGCTAGTAAAAACAAGCTAAAAGCCAAACTCTTACCCAATAGTCTTCGGATTTGATGGTAAAAGACTTGGTGATGCCATTTTAGTCTTTTTCTTCACTTGAAAGCTAAGCGTTTTTTGTACAGTGCTATGGTTGTCAGAGAACGATAGATCTGATTTCTATCGTTCTAGAACACTAGGTGACAACGATAACGTTAGGGGAATCACCATCGGCGCGTGCGCACTAAGCTGAAACGGCTTCCTATGGTTATCGTTATCGTTATCGTCGTCCTTGCGTAAACTCTCTACTTTCACATGTATATTCTAATTAGTTTACACACACAATTTCATGATCACATATATTACACCTTCCCCTCCCTACAATGCAAGAGAATGCTAATGAGAGATAGCATACCCAAAGCGATTAGGAGGATTAATCACTTGCTGAAGAAAGGGGGGCCTAGCAGTTCCACCCCTACCACCCCTTGGGGCACCTGCTACTGGTGGGGCTTCCCTATCTACTTCACGGACAGTAATCCCTGGTGTTTCTGGGGTTGGGTGAATCGGGGTCCCCTTGTCTATCGGTAAAGGACAGGGTTTCAAGAGATTATGGTGGGCAATAAGAGTTCTACCCGTGGAGGAGCCTAACTTGTAGTTTACCCCATCTCTTGACAATACCTTGTACGGGCCCGTCCATTTCCTACCGAACTTCCAGTGCTTGGGACGCCAAAGCCATACAGTCTGCCCAGTTTCAAAAGGCTTCCAATCCTTCTTACTCTTGTTATTATAATTAGAGGCCTGTTTGGTTCTAGCAAGAGCGAGATTACGTTGAGCAAGTTGGTTAGAGTAACTAAGAGCTTTTCTCAAGGACTGACTATAGTCTGACTGGCTACTGGGATTTCTAAGCGTCACACCCAACTCTACCTCAATAGGCATCCGAGCTGGACGCCCAAAAAGCATTTCATACGGGGACATACCTGTAGACTCATGGACACTAGTATTGTACGCGAATACTGCCTGATCAATCCACTGGTCCCAATCTACACTATGCTCAGACACAAAACTGGAAAGGATGTTTTGAAGAGTACAGTTCTGGCGTTCCACAAGTCCGTCACACTGTGGGTGGTAAGCGGTCGTCCGGGTTTTCTTTATTCCCATCAAATTATATACTTCATGCATCAGGGTGCTGTCGAAATTGCGACCCTGATCAGAGTGGAGGACTGTGGGAGGCCCAAAATGAGAAAACACACGAGACACGAGGATATGAGCTACAGTGGAAGCTTTCTGATCCTTAGTTGGGAATGCTTCATACCATTTGGTAAAATGGTCCATCAGCACAAGGATATGTTTATTCCCACGGTCTGTTTCTTTGATAGGTCCCATGTAATCCATGGCCCAAAATACGAAGGGTTCACTTACCTGGATGCTTTGCAAAGGTGCCTTGGTTAAGCGGTGACTGTCTTTAATCTGATTACATTCAGGGCAATTTTGAATAAAAAGTTGAACAGATTCCTGCATTTGAGGCCAAAAGAACCACTCTCTAGCCCTTGATACAGTCCGATTGACACCCATGTGACCCCCAGAAGAGCTGCTGTGCAAATTACGAATTACAACATCTATGAAGTGTTGTGGGATAACTACGTTATTTTGAGGGAGCTGCTGAGAAACATTTGAAGACTTCATTAACAGCCCATTTTGCAAAAACAGTTGATCCCAGCAATGCCAATAAGAAGACAAAAAACGGTTATCTTGCCACACGAATTGTGGGGGTCATGGAAATCCCTTTTCTTTCATTTCTATGACTTTCGAAATAGCGAAATCTTCACGTTAGGCAGAATATAAATTATAATCAGGGACAAGCCCGACAAAGCAATTGACAGAGGGATCGGGGAGACTGTAAGATGCATTGCGCTGAGAGGAGGACGCGTCATGATTCAAACGAGAGAGCGCATCGGCATTTTGGTTAGAAGAACCAGGTCTATGAGTTACAGAGAAGTCAAATTCCTGCAAGTCCATGATCCATCTGGCAATCCGGCCTTTAGGCTGGATGGTATGGAGCCATTTTAACGCCCTATTGTCAGCGACAAGCTGGAATTTCCGCCCTAAAAGATAGACACAAAAGTGTTTAGTTGCAAATACAACAGCTAGTGCTTCTTTTTCCATCACTGTATAATTTTGTTCCCTGCCTGACAATGTGCGACTCGCATACGATATAACTCGCTTGTGACCGGATGTATCAAGTTGGGTAAGCACCCAGTCCAACGTCAGAGGCGTCAGTTTGAAGAATAAAGGGCTTTTCAAAGTTAGGATATGCGAGAATGGGCGCAGAGGAAAGACAAGACTTGAGTACTTGAAATGCATTTTCGGTAAGGTCTGTCCAAACAAATCTAACACCCTTTTTAGTGAGAGCAGTTAAGGGTGAAGTGACAGTAGCAAAACGAGGGATGAATCTCCTATAATACCCCGCAAGGCCTAAGAACGAGCGTAATTCATCTAAGCTAGAAGGGGCGGTAAGATCTTTAATGGCCTGGACTTTCGAAGGGTCAGTGTGAATACCATGTTGAGACACTGCGTGGCCTAAGTAAACAACTTTTTCACTGGCAAAAGAGCATTTAGAGGCCTTAAAGCGCAAATTTTGGTCACGAAACCGCTGTAAGACAGTCGAGAGGCGTTGGCAGTGTTGATGGATATCTGTAGAAAAAACAATGACATCATCGAAATAACACAAACACATCTCATAGGTGAGGCCGGATAAGGTTATACTGATGGCACGTGAAAAAGTAGCTGGGGCAGTAGACAAACCATAAGGCATTCTAAGAAATTCGTAAAGGCCATTGGTTGTCATAAAGGCAGTTTTCTCCCGATCCTCCGAACGCACACTTACTTGCCAGTACCCACTGCAAAGGTCTAAAGTACTAAACATATTGTATCCATTCAAGGCATCCAGTAAATCATCAACACGCGGTAGAGGATTAGCATCTTGCTTAGTGACTAAATTTAGTTTGCGGTAGTCAATGCAAAAACGATAGGATCCGTCTTTCTTTTTGACAAGGACAATAGGAGAGGACCAAGGGCTTGTACTAGGCTGGATAACACCTTGGGACAGCATCTCCTTAACCTGCTTATCAACTTCCGTACGAAAATGGTACGGGAGACGCCGTGGATATTGACGGATAGGAGGGGAATCCCCAGTGTCAATCTTATGAGTCGTAATTTCAGTATGTCCTAGGCCGTTATTAAAAACATCGGGAAATCTAAGTAAAGTGTGTAAAAGCGTACGTTTGTCTTCAGCAGGTAAGCGTGGGTTAATAGCTGATTCGAGTTCTGTTAAAGTGCTGGGGTCCATAACTGATCCACTAGTAACACTGGCACAGATTTCACTAACTGAACTCTTACTGGAAAACGCTGCGGTCTCTACAACTGGCATACACTGAGCTATTTTCTGACCTTTAAATAACTGAATTGGAGATTCAGAAGGATTCATAACACGCACGGGAACTTTACCATTATCTACCGAGCTAAGCGTAAAAGCAATAACAAAATCAGAAGTAGGAGAACTATCAAGTGGAGATACCATGACTAACTGATCAGAATAACCACGAGGGGGTTTAGCGTGTAAGATACATTCACTCCGACTAGGGAGCATAAAGCTATCAGCAAGAGCAAGCTTGATTGGACCCTGGCTGGGAGACTGTGTAAAAAGTGGGGCAGAGTCCTCCTGGGGGGCACTGGAAATGATAGAACAATGGGAAGGAGGGGTACACTGTGGACCCAAAGGAGTCAAAGGGGTACTGCCATGTGGGCCTACCAGGATATATGAGCCCCCTAAATAAGATAACTGGAGTTTATGTGCAACAATAAAATCCCACTCCTGTCACCAATTTGTAGCGTGGCTTATGCAGAGCGTACACAGAGAGAGACGTGCTCTTTGTTTGACTCTCTAATCACGACTAAATCATTTCATAAATTACAGCACGTATAACTACAATCATAACTACAGGACACTAATTGATACGGAGACACACACCACGATAACAGGACACGATACAGACACCACCAAGGGTTGACAACATCACAGGTTTACAGGGGTTATTTTCACATGTATATTCTAATTAATTTACACAATTTCATGATCACATATATTACATCTGGAAAGCTAAGCAATGTGTTTAACAGAGCCTGCTTGTTGTTAGGAGGTAACTGGGGGTTAATAGCGGCTTCCAGTTCTTTCAACGTATCAAGCTCCATGACAGACATATTATTAATACTACCGCAGATTTGAGAAGATGAAAGTTGAGTTGGAATGGAGATAGATTCAAAAACTGGTTGGACTTGAGCAATTTTCTGACCCTTGGAAAGTTGGATAGGAGAATCAGAAGGATTCATGACACGCACAGAGACCTTACCATCAGCAGCAATATTGAGCATAGACGCAATGATATAAGAGCAATTGTCAGATTTTTCACAGGGAGATATCATGCCTAACAGGTTTGAATAACCACGAGGGGTTTTAGCAACCAGACGGCATTCACTACGACCAGGGATAGAAAAACTATCGACAAGAGCAAGTTTAAGGTGGTCCCTCATCAAATAACAAAACTTTTGCCCTGCTCATGGTACATGAAAACCTAGTTAGGTTTTCTTTCACAGAGAGCTTCATGCTAAAACTTCTAAAATAATATTTCCAATTTATGCAAATATGATGACGTCATCATCATAATCTTAACTCCAGTATATTTTCATGCAGCATAATTCAGGAATGGGAAGTTGGATCTAGCTCAAACTTTTACAGCAATTGCAAGACAGCTTCCTTGAGGGACAGAACAAGAATTTTGTAAAAAATGCATCTAACAAATATTCTACAAGCAATGTAGAGCATTTCTACAAATTCTAGGTACAGCCATTTACTTAAAACAATGCATATCATATGACTGAGAAGAGATAATGAAAAAATTCTAGTTCTGGCCCTCAGGTAACATCTATGGATTACAACTGCCAAGTCTCAAGGCAATAGACCATGCCAACATGAAAATATCTTACATGAAAATCTGTATTGCCTTGAAATGTGATTTTGAGAAATCGGGTGAAGAAAGTTGACAAACAAAAAGTTTCTAATAGGCTCCAGAAACGTAGGATTCTCCACCCTCTTCTTCCCTCTCCTTGTCAAGGTATCCTTTCCTAATGCTTCTGAGTTGCTTTCTCCTTCTCCTTACAGCTTCAGATTCTTTCTTATCAATGCCTCTCACTCTATCTTTTAGCTTATCAGCAGATGCTTTCTTTGTGAAAATGCCAGATTTGATTCTGGAATGGTTCAGAACACTGTGAATCCCTGAAGGTCCTTCATTAAATTCAAGCACAGCTGAATTTACACCCAATTCCAAAACATCCTTTTCAACATATATATTTTTTGGACATTTTGTCCAAATAATGTTATTTAAGGCTTCATTTGCATTTTGGGTTTTCCCATGTAAACATTTTTTGAGCAATTCATCATTGCTTAGTTCAGTAAAAATTGGTTTGAGCAATTCATGAATCCAGATTGGAATGACTATTGTCTGTTTGTATTTCTTTGTACTATCACCTTGGTTTCTTTTCCATTTGCACCAAGAACTAGGCCTTGGTGGACAAAACTGATGTTGATATCTCTCATCTGCAAAGTCTGTTGAATGCCACAGAATAGCCCCAACAGCCTTCTTCATTGGATATAACTTGCCGCTATTCTGTCTAATTGCCAAACCAAAGTAATTCTGCAAGGAATTAATAACCTTGTCAGTTAATTTACCTCTTCCAGACAATGGGGTTTTGGAGTTCTGATAAGATTTTCTAAGAGCTGTCAGGCGATTTCCAAGACGCTTCTGGATGTGCCCAACACATTAAAGTTTCTTTGGAATGATGCCATATTTGTCATAGGGTTTTGCATTAACAACTTCCTTAAATGAAGTTGTATCTCCATCTCCTATATAGTCTTCATAAATCAGTCCATACTTTTCAGCGGATGTGCAAAATATGTCAACTGCTCCAGTAGCTTCCATGGCTCCAGATGACTTTTTGTGATTAATTTTGCAGACATGATCAGCAAGCCAGTTTTCATATTCTTGTGTCCCCTTCCTTGACTGCCATACCTGACAAGATTTGCAATTCTTTGCAAACACAGCAGTATCCAAACACTTGCCAGAAGTATTGCTGTTACCACACCATTCAAAGATGCATGACCACGTTTCTGCCATGATCCATCTAGTGAGCATTGGCACAGGTGCTTACCGTCCAGTTCTTTCACACCAGACTGCTTAATTTCAAAGGCTGCTTTTGCTTTTGATGCATCTGCTGCATTTTCATAGGCATTATAAAGCTCCTGATTTAGATTTCCATATGCATTCTCTGAGACACCCTTCATGTTCATGCATCTTGAAAAGCTCTGAATTGCCTGATGCCCTTTACCGATTTCACGGAAGGCTATCACAGTCCTTACATTTACCTCAAAAAAATTTCTGCCACGACCAGTGGTTGGTGAACACTGTTCTGACAGAAATGTACTTTGTTGCCAACAACAAGAAGCACATCTCACCAATATTTTATTTGCAAAACCCATTCTTAATTTTAGCAAATCAATGACTTCAACAGTAGAGCCACATTCCGGGCATTTTCCAAGGGAGGATATCAAATTCATTAGGATGCTCATATTTATCAATACAAAATAATTGTTGCCATCTTCATTATCCGAATCATTTCTTGCATCGTGAATGGCAAGCTTTCGCTTTTTACATGAAAGTGTTCCTTCCACTTCAGGGTGATCTCCTTGGGTGGTTTCTCCCTGCTCGTTTGGCTGAGTTGGTCCTATTGGCCTAGGTAAACTAGCGACATCTTCATTCACTCTAGTCATTTTAGTGTGCCTATTTCCTTGAAAACACCTTCTCTTGAAAGCAGATGAGCGAGATCCCCTTTTAGTTTTCTTTGAACCCATAGTCCCAAGGATAAGAACTCTGTGAAAATTAAAGTGTTGTAGCGAACTTTTGCTAACTATACAGACAATGTTGTGCGAAAGAACATTTTTTTTTGAAAGTTCATCATGAAGAAGAGGCGGGAATAGAGAGCAATTGTGAGGCTACTGAAAAAAGAATGGACCTGTGACTAAGAACAATGATTTTAGCAGAGTACGTGGTAGTACATAGCTGGAAAAAGAAATAATTTTTGTTGCTAGGGCATTGCTATGGATAATTTCTTACACCAGTTGATAAAAAAGCGACGATTTCTACAAAAATTTGCAATCTACACGATCTCAACGTGTTCTCACCGATTCTTCATTGCTTTAGGCTCCATTTAAAAAGAAAAACCAAAATACTAAAAATTGAAGCTCAATCTAGATTTTTGTTGTGGAACCACCTTAACTGGGCCCTGGCTGGTGGACTGCGTGAAGTATGGGTGTGCTTCCTCCCTGGGAGTACGGGAAGGGGCCGAACACGTAAATAATATACCAGACAGGGAAGTCCAGGGAGTCAAAGGGGTACACCCATGAGGGCCAACAAGGCCATACGAACCCCCTAAGACGGATAGTTGGAGTTTATGGGAAACAATAAAATCCCAGCCTAGAATGCATTTTAATGGCTGCAATAAGTTGCTACAAACCATAAATTCAACTTCATAACTATATTCACAACCTGGTAAAGAGAACTAGGTTACCAGTAACCCTGAAAAGTTTAAGAGCTGACCTGTAACTGACAAACATGGCTGAGAAGAAATACTCCTGAGTGGGGCCAATGTTTTACCTTGACGGGACCAGTTATCAGCAATTTGTTGGTAAGCATCAGCACTTAAGATGGATCGCATGGATCCTGTATCCAAAAGTACGGATAACTTTACACCACCAGGAAATTCGCAAAATAAAAGAGGCTGGCAAGGTAGGGGAAAATCAGGAGAATTTCCTACAGCAAAAACAGAGGGGTGGTCATCGTGCCAACCTCATAATACCGAGGCACCCCTTCAAAGTTTAAAGGAAACGACTTATGCATAGAATTTTGCAATGTTCTATTTTCCAAAAACTGTGATTGGTCGTCGTTTGCTCCTCAGGGCTGAAACGTTGGTTGCTGCCGCAAACTTCAGGCTTGTGCCCCCAACCTCCACACACCGTGCATTGTTTCTCCCTACGGTGAAGGGAACATGATCACACAATGTGCCCTATCTCTTTACACAGGAAACAACGAAAGCGTCTAGTTGACTGATCTGTGGGTAAATCACGACCTACGGCTGCGACAACATTTCATTTCATTTCATTTTTCATTCTTTATTCACGGTAACCCCGTCGGCAAAGGGCATTTTTCAGGGGGCCGTGAAACAAATAAATAAATAAAAGAAAAATATTAAAGTCTACAATTTACAGCTAATATAATCTACAAACGAAAATAAAAAAGTTAATGACAACGCTAAGTTAAAGTTAAAATCAAAACATAATTATCCTACAAGCTTTACAGCCGATCACACAACAGGAGGGCGGGTGGCCGCCATCTCGTACACTAGCTTCTCCGAACGGTCAAGACGTTGAAGATCAACGGACATCATATGGGGCAAGGGCTGGGCAGCTGTGGTGGAGCAAGCGGTGGGGGGGGCTGAGGCAAGGCACCAAGAGCACGGAACCGCTGAGCAAACTGTACCATCGTATCCAAGTCCAGTGTAGGGTCGGATTCCAGGAGCTTCAGTCACAAATCCCTTGGAAGGCCATGCATAAATTGGTGTCAAAGGAGGGTGGTGAATGCATCATCACTGAGGTCAGGCTCCACTGTATGTAAGAGCTCCCGAAGATGCCATAAAAAAGAGAATGATTCTCTGAAGGGTGCAACTCTTGAGAATGAAATTCCTTGTAGTAGCTCTCATGCTGAACAGAGGGCTTGAAATAATCACGCAAACTTGCTGTAAGGTGGGCATACGTGGCTTTGGCTTCATTTGCAAGTGTGTTGTAAAATGTGGCAGCAGGCCCCTAGAGAAATACAGGCAATTTAGTGAGTCGGGCAGCGTTATCCCATCCATTGGCAATGGCACAACGGTCAAAATGGCAAAGCCAGTGGTCAAAGTCACCACCATCAAAGCGGTCAGGCAGAACGGTGGAGGCCATGGTCCTGGTACGAAACCTCCTGTCACCAATTTGTAACAGATAGCTCGACTCAGAGAGACACGTCTTATTTACTTCAAGTCTGAATCTCAACTAACTAATTGAAAAGTGAAAGTGCGAGAAAATAACCGACCCGAGCGGGATTCGAACTCGCGACCCCTGACTTTGTACGTCGGTGCTCTACCAACTGAGCTATCGGGCCACGCTTCCAAATCGTTGCTCAAGGGTAGGTCATTTGCTCGCACCGCCCCTCTCTTAACCAATTTGCACAGGGGAGCCATCGCAGCTCCATCGCAATGTGCATTGGACCTGCTGTTGAGAGAGGACTGCTCACACCAGGGGGGCCATCGCAGCCCCATCGACTGGATAGAGTTGAGGAAGGTTAAGTAGAAGCAACAGGGTTTGGAAGAAATGAAAAGTGAAAGTGCGAGAAAATAACCGACCCGAGCGGGATTCGAACTCGCGACCCCTGACTTTGTACGTCAGTGCTCTACCAACTGAGCTATCGGGCCACGCTTCCAAATCGTTGCTCAAGGGTAGGTCATTTGCTCGCACCGCCCCTCTCTTAACCAATTTGCACAGGGGAGCCATCACAGCTCCATCGCAATGTGCATTGGACCTGCTGTTGAGAGAGGACTGCTCACACCAGGGGGGCCATCGCAGCCCCATCGACTGGATAGAGTTGAGGAAGGTTAAGTAGAAGCAACAGGGTTTGGAAGAAATGAAAAGTGAAAGTGCGAGAAAATAACTGACCCGAGCGGGATTCGAACTCGCGACCCCTGACTTTGTATGTCGGTGCTCTACCAACTGAGCTATCGGGCCACGCTTCCAAATCGTTGCTCAAGGGTAGGTCATTTGCTCGCACCGCCCCTCTCTTAACCAATTTGCACAGGGGAGCCATCGCAGCTCCATCGCAATGTGCATTGGACCTGCTGTTGAGAGAGGACTGCTCACACCAGGGGGGCCATCGCAGCCCCATCGACTGGATAGAGTCAGGGGTCGCGAGTCGAATCCCGCTCGGGTTGGTTATTTTCTCGCACTTTCACTTTTCATTTCTTCCAAACCCTGTTGCTTCTACTTAACTAACTAATTCTTCTAATTCTCTTACACATAACTAGAATCATAACTACAGGGTGCGGATGCTCACACGACAATAACAGGACATTATAGAGACAGTACTTTCGATTGACGATATTACAGACTCACTGGCTTAATTTCACATACACAATACAAATCATACATAGGTGATCACACAATATTACAGCTGATGGTGTTTTCTTTAGAAGTGTTGACCATGTTGCAAATAGATTTAACAGCCTTGGAGAGAAAATTTTTACCACGGTCTGACAACAGTTTCCTAGGGCTGAATGACGGCAGAGAATCTCTTCGACAAACAATTTGTCAGTAATTAGAGCATCAGCATTCTTAGCTGCTTATGCTTTGGGCCACTTTGTAAGGTAATCTGTGAAGATAAAAATGTATTTGTTACCTGTGTCGGATGTTGGAAAGGGGACTAGAACGTCTACGGCAACACGATCAAATAGACCGTCGACTGGTATTGGTTGTAACGGGGCCGTAGGCAAGTTGCGGAGCGATTTCCTTGTGGCACAATCAACACAAGATGAACACCATCGTTTAGTTTCTGTATACATACCTGCCGAATAATACCTTGCCTTAATTTTTAAATATGTTTTCTCAAATGAAAGATTCCCTGTGCAACGTCCTGGGTTCTTGTTATGATGGTGAGCAGTCGCCATACCTGTAACAGTACTTTATGCCTAGGCCGTAGGCCTAACGAAGAATTAGCAAAAGAGAACAACCCTTGATGCTGTCTATGATAATGCAGAGCAAAGACTGATGAATATGAATTAAACACTCGTTACATATGACATCAACTGAACGCCAATCAATACATGGCACGTCAAGATCACAATACACGATATGTCACGATCACAATACACGTTGACAGGACAACACTTTGCCCGGAAAGGGTACTTACTACACACAACATGACTCCACAGGGACGCAAGACTGAAGCGCGCAACATGATAATTAAAATAACAAGGAATACAGCACAGCACAACTAAAGCATCAAATTCAATTCGTTACACCTGAAGTAATTTCTTCATGTAGTGCAAGCATGATCTTTTCCTTCAAAACCCTTGGGATTACTAGTAGTTTACGCACATTAACTCTAGAGTGGACCTTGCCATTATCTAGATAGTAGAGAATACCTTTTTCGTACACATAATTTTCAATATTGGCCATTAGTCGCCTAGCACTATCAGAGTCTTTGGGAATATTACCCTTATCGAAATAATCTATCAGATCTTGGAGACTGGGATCTTGCGTCTGAAACTATCTGACTCTGTCTAGTTGTAATCCGGGCGAGTCAATAGCATTTACATTAGTCTCTATAGCTGGGCCTCATCTGGGTGTGGTATCCTGGATAGTGCGTCAGCATTACCATGCAGTTTACCTGCCCTATGCTTAATGTTAAACGTGTAACTCTGCAATGTAAGGACCAACAGGAAAGTCGGGAGTGAGGGCCTCTTGCATTGTTAAGCCATTTAAGAGGGTTGTGGTCTGTTATTATGTCAAACATCTTGCCATATAGGTATGGTCTAAAGTGCTTGATACCCCATACTATAGCTTGCATTGTTAAGCCATTTAAGAGGGTTGTGGTCTGTTATTATGTCAAACATCTTGCCATATAGGTATGGTCTAAAGTGCTTGATACCCCATACTATAGCTGGAGATTCTCTTTCTATAGTTGTATATTTTCGTTCATATCTTTTCAGACTGCTACTTGCGAATGCTATTGTCTTTTCAACCCCATTAATATTCTGTGATAATACCGCACCAAGACCTGTATTACTAGCGTCTGTATAGAATGTGAATATTTCCTTGAAGTTCGGATATGCTATTATTGATGCAGAAAGCAGCGCGCGTCTTAGTTGGTCAAAAGATTGTTGGCATTCTTCGGACCATTTAAATTTAACACCTTTCTTAAGTAATGCATGTATTGGAGTAGCGATAGTGGCAAATCCTTTGATGAACCTACGATAGTATGACGCGAATGCTACAAAACTACGAACCTCATTACAATTAGTCGGTACTGGGTACTTTTTGATAATCGCAATCTTTTCAGAGTTAGGCCTAATACCTTCTTTACCTACGACAGGACCTGAATACAAAACTTATGGGGAATCCTATATTGGCGTTGAGCTAGCGGTTAGTGGTCTCCTGTGTCTATATTATGAGTAAAGCGATGGGCTCTGCCAAAGTCGAATTTATTTGTTATACGTCCTGATATTCGAGCAATAAATCTATCAGACGACACTTTTCACTTTCATTTATGCTGCACTTAGATAAATCAATATTGTCAATTCACGAAGTAGAAGAATCAGAAGTCTTCGTCCCTTTCTCCCTGAGACAGTCTCTGTCATCAAGTATTTCTGCAATTCCCACACAAGTACCTGCATGTATTTTTACTGGAGAGAGATTAGCATTTGCAATTCTAATAGGAGTTTGACCTCTAGTGACATTTGCTACACAACGAGCTGGAAAAAGTGAAAAGTCGTGACTAACTACCTCGTACTTTGGCTCGACAAGAACGGTTCCTTTTAGCCCAGTTACAGACCCAATAAGAAGTGCTTCGCTATGCGCAGGTATTTCCAGCATCTCTACAGCGCAAACGGGAACTCAGATGGGTTGCTGTAGAGCACTAGCATGCAAGGACTGTTGACCAAGCTTAAGACACGTGCTACCTAAATTTAAACTTGCATATGATTTGATGAGAAAATCTGTTCCTAAGAGGAAGGAATATTTAAAATTACGAATGACATAGCAATCAACGTACCATATAGTGTCTCCTAGATCTGATTCTACAGTTTTTTTACCAACGATACTCAGATTTTCTCTTGTAGCGGTTTTAGCTTTGATACTACACGGTTGTATTTCTAATAGCGTTTTAGAATGTCTATTAATAAGTTCACATAATTTTGAACTCATTATTAAAATACCAGATCCAGGATCAACAACTATATCTGTTTGGTAATTCGCAACCTTAGCGTTAAATGTTACACATTGATATACATCAATTTTATTTACTGCATGAATTACCTTAGCTGCTTTAGGAATTTTTGTAGTCAGTGTAGGCTGCATCACACCCCAAAGATGACACGTGAGCACCCTTCTCTGGTTTTTTGGCTTCTGGTGAAATGACCTTTTCGAACGGCATTCACGTTCATAATGCCCCACCTTCTTTCAATAGTTGCATATAGGACGGCCATCTGTGCTCCTCCGATTTCGATCGCTAGACCAGTTGTACCTCCTTCCATAATTCGGGGGTCCTGCAGATATTTTGGATTCCGTGCGGACAGTCGTCAATCTCCCGACAGCCCTCCAGCATATGTTAACATGGTTGGTTGACGGCGTAGCCTTTGTGGACGTGGAACAGGTTGTGGATGGTCTTGCAATGACTCTCCTTTGATGCAGGTGCTATGAGTCATGTTGGGCTCCTCTGTTTGGCTGTTCTCCCTTCTACTGGCACCCTGTTCCCCTTCTGCACTAGGACCTGCTGATGTTGTAGATGGCATATCACCTACCTCTGGTTGCTCAATTGCAGCCCTTTCTTCATGGTTGATCCATTCAGCATTGTTCCTTGTAACAGAAGAAAATAAACGTGCAGCTGTATCCAATTGATGTGGATCAAACTGGGAATGTGATTCATCTTCACCTTGGTCAGTAGTGTAAATGATAGCTGATTGATCGCCTTCCTTGGGGGGAGGTAAGTGTTTTGTTGGTAAATTACAAGAAACTTGAGGCATTGATCTGCATTGCTCATTCTCTGTGTCAGCTTCGTACGGGAGAAATGGACATGGCAAAAGCAAATTACGATGTAAAACTCTTTGTCTCCCTTGTGTATTCAATGGTTTGACTGTGTAGACTGCATTGTATGGGTCTTTCCGCTCTACCACTTCGTATATTGTGTTCTCCCAAAATGACCTCAACTTTCCTGGTCCTCCCTTTTCAAGTAGATTTTTGACAAGTACTCTATCTCCCTGCTTTAGCTCTGATGTCCTAACTTTCTTGTTATACTGCATTCTACCTTTTTCAGCACTATGTCCAGCCTTCTCTGCCGTAATCCTATGGGCTTCCTCCATTGCAGTTCGCCACTGTTTTAGATACTCAGGATAGGTTTTAGCAACAACTGTTTCTGGTTCTCCAAATATGCTGTCAATTGGAAGGCGGGGTTTCCGACCGAAAAGTAACTCAAATGGTGAAAAACCTGTTGCATCATTTCTTGTTGAGTTATAAGCAAAAGTCATTTTGTTTACATGACTCTTCCAATTTGATTTTTGTGAGTCAGCCATAGTTCTGAGCATTCCTAGGAGAGTTTGATTAAATCTCTCGCACTGTCCGTTCCCCATCGGATGGTAGGGTGTTGTTCTAGAGCGTAAAATACCAGTCAATTGTTCCAGACTGTGAAACAACGTATTCTCAAACTCTTTTCCTTGGTCATGATGAATTTGCTTTGGAAAACCAAACCTGAGGATAAAATCATTGAACAGTTTATCTGCAGCTGTCTTTGCTGATTTATTTCTGCATGGGTAGGCTTGAGCAAACCTTGTGAAATTGTCAATAACCACAAGGATATATTTATACCCACCAGAGCTGCGCTCCAGATGGACAAAGTCTAAGGATACTAATTCAAAAGGTTCGGTAGTCTTGATACTTTGTGCTGGTGCTCGTGTCTGCAAAGTGGGTGGCTTTTTCTTGATGCACTGACAAACATTCCTGATGTAATGCTCTATATCCTGTGCCATACCAGGCCAGTAGAACCGTTCTCTTGCCATTTCAATGGCTCTGTCAGAGCCTAGATGTCCTAAATCTTCATGCAAATGTTTGTAAACCATCCGGTGATATCTTGAGGGTAGAACAAGTTGCCTCCCTCTTCCGGTTTTGCGATACAGAATGCCATCAGCTGCCTGTTCTAATTTTTTCCATTCATGCATCAGAATACGAACTTTTGGATGCTCTGCATGACGATCAATTTCAGTCAATTTTTTTCCTTGACATCTATAGGCCAGCACCTGTCCTATGATGGGGTCATCCTTCTGTGCTTGTGCAAGGTGTTCCTTGACCATGGGAGTTAAATTCCCGCCTGGAGCATTCAGGAATCTGTCTAATACTTCTGTATCAGCTGTAATTGAGGTTATCCAATTGATTGATCCTTGAGCATGAGCTGATGTTGGTGTAAATATGGAAGAGATTTCTGTAGGTGAGACCTCTGCAGTGCACTCCTCAATAACAGAAGCAATATCTCTTGGAGAATGTCACGTCTATTCGGTCACCAAATGTTAGCGTGGTTAAAATGTCCTCAGCAACCATTCTCCAGAGGCACGCTTGTTCGCAGGCGTTCAACTTCAAAAATACTTCAATTTCTCCAAGCAAACAAATAAAACATTGAAAACAACGAAATCCCTCTTCTACTATAGTACAAAACAAAATCCTTTCCCTCTCACAATCTCCTCGCTTCTCCAATCTCGCTGCCTTTCTCCCACCTTCCTCGTTTTTAGGGGGTTCTAACCTAAATTACAGAAAGACTAATAATATAATAAAATTAAGGGGGTATCTGCTGGATCCCTCACACAATGCGCAATGCGTGTTCCCTACTACTGTATCTTTCTATCATAAAATCAACATTATTATAGTACGGAGGGATTCCTTTATGTGCCACAATAAGCGGGTGGAGTCCTCGAAGGGAGAAAGAGTAGCATCCTCAAACTCACGATAATAACGTTCGCGATTATCATAAGAGCAGAAACATGCTTCGAGACTATATACCAAGTGTTCACCATCATATGTGGCCATTTGTTCCTCTGTAAGTGATTCATAATAAGTAGAGACTGGGCCCTGCAAAAAGGCTGGCAGCATACGAACATGGGTCAGTGCACCACAGGCATTAGCGGCAGCACACCGTTCGAAATTTTTCAGCAATGCACCATAATTACCTTTAGTAAATCGCTCGGGAAAAATCAGTGATGCCATAATATCAACTCTGTTTACTCCTGTCACCAATTTGTAATGTTTCCTAGATTAGTAGGGTCAAGAGAATACAGTGTTCTTCGTTTTCTAATTCACACTAACTGATTCCAAAACTAAAGCATCTTTTATCAATAGTCATAATTGTACGTACTAATTAACTGAGAGACACCAACACTGTAAACAGGACATTACAGAGACACCACCTACGATTTGCAACATAACATGTTACAGCTCAGTTAGTCACACACATCAAAATCAGCTCTTTCATTATAATCATGTGTAATGCATAATACCACACCTGCTTCCGGTACTAGGGATGGTCGTATTTGTCTCTCATCATTTGCAATTTGCTCGAGTTCTTTTAAACACCCGTTGAGGTCCTTTCCATAGGATTCGACTTTTGGAGCGGCAAATTGAGTGATCTTTTCTGGGCTGGGCAGATCATGTGAAGGAACATGGTGGCACGAAACTTTCCTGTACTCTTGGGCAATAGTAGTAGGTTGGTCGCCATTCTCACATCGATAGGTGTTGGTGTGGTTGACAAGCGGGTTCCTGGTATGTCCTCCGCTACCTTCACTCTTTCAGTCATAGCAATAGCAGCTGCTCGCATAATCCCAAGTAAAAAGCGCCTTTGGACTCTGCACATGAGTGCATTTTCTCAGTTAGAAAGTATGAGTTTGTCAGGGTCACGGACACCAGTATAAAACTACAAGAAGTTTGACAAATAACAGATCACTAACAGCCATTGGTTTATGTATTATATCTTGAATAAGAATGCTCCATATATGAAAACAGTAGCGGCGGCGGCGGCGGCGGCGACAGAGACTACGACTTTCATTTTTTTTTTTCATTTTAAATTATTTATACACAAAATCCCTTCAGCTAAATCTAACAATACAAAAAGAAAGGTTTATTAATTAATACTATATACTAAAGCTAAAAAAAATGGCATTGCTGATCTTCCAGGGAGTCGTGTTTTTTTTTTTGGCTTTCAGCTCATCAAATGCATTTTCAGTTGTTTTTTGAATCGGCACAAGGTAGGAAGCTCCCTGATACTTATTGGGATTTCATTCCAGACCTTAAGAGCTGAATACGAAAATCCTTTTTTGGCGTACTCCAGATTGTACCTCGGAATCTGAAGATCTCTGCAGAAGCGTGTGTTATAGTTGGAATAATGGGATCTTCGTTGAAATTTGTTCCAAAGGTTTTCAGGGCAGAGTCTATTCATGATCTTATAAGCCATAACGGCACGATCAAACATAACAAGTTGCTCAGCACTGAGGAGATTATTTGACCATTTATCTTTAATCCTAGCTGTTTCGATTATAAAGATGGCCCTGTCTTGAAGACGTTGCAGCGATTCCTTTTTTGAATGTGTGAGGCTACCCCAGATAACATCTGCATATCGCATGTGACTTTCTACAAGAGCACGATATACGTTGCTTAACTGAGATTGTGGGAGGATATTTTTCAACTTTTTTAAAGATGTAAGACCTCCAGAAACTTTCCCTTTGATAGTTTTGAATTGTTCTTCCCAGTTAAGCCCTTCGTCTACAATAACTCCAAGTGATTTTGTCTTTTTCACCCGTTTTATATCGGCACCATTCAGTCTCAATGTTTCATGTATCTCGACTTTGTTAGTTCTACGGGGGTGTCCAATTATCATTTACTCCGTTTTTTGAGGATTGGCACTTAATTTATTTAACCTCATATATTCAGAGATTTGGGTCAATTCCTCTTGAGCCTTATGAACTAGTTCTTCAACATTCATAGATGTTACGGTCACGTGAGTATCATCAGCGTACATACCAGCCTTAGAAACTTTCAAACATTTTTCAAAGTCATTCAGGTATATTATGAAGAGAAGTGGACCAAGACAGGAACCCTGGGGAATACCACATGTAACTGTCCTAGGCCTTGACTCATAACCGTTGGCTGCACAGTACTGCCTTCTGTTTTTGAGGTATGATTCAATTCCTCTTGAGCCTTGAACTTCGACTTTGACTTCACTCTTTTAACGGCAACTGAATTACGACCTTCAATTACCACTGGAAAAATGGCCTTGCATTTTCTTGCTCTATCTCTTGAGACATTTGCTCTAGCTTATTGCTTTTTGTTTGATTTTGGGCACAGGAAGGGTATCTTTAACGTAGATTGCTACTCCTCCCCCATTTGCATTCCGACAATTACGAAATATCTTGTAACCCTGAATCAAAACTTCGTGATCCCTGATACTTTCATCCAATCGGCTCTCACTAAGACCTGATATCAATATTTTTGTCATGCAATATGATGCTAAATTCATTCCTATGTTTTTTGAGGGAAACTATGTTAAGGAAAGCAATTTTAAGACCATTTATCTTCCTCGAGTAGTGCTCCCTGCGTCTGTTGGCACTACCGTAAGAGCTATGGCACCTTTAACAATATTTTATAAATTTATTTAAGTTGCTCGCATACCTTCTTATTCCCCCATCATTTAAATGCAGACGGTCACTTTCCTAGTTGCTAAACAGAATGTTATTGTTCTGGATCATATCAATACCATTAAGGGGTAGTGTTTCAACCAAAAGCTCATTCAGCTTAGAAACCTTGGCATTGAGCTCATGTGAAGGTTTTCCTCGAAGTATAGCTGAAAAAGCAACCTTCGCCTTGGGATTGTTCATCGGAATTTCTCTAAGTGTTTCAGTTGTTGCTTTGCATAATTTCTGTGGGGTTGTTGATGCAATATTGTTGGTAGCAGCGTGTATTATTATTACATCACTGTCCACTTTCTCTGTTTGCTTAACTGCCTCTTTGAATTTCATACCAGGTTTGAATCTCTTTTCAACGGAGTGGTATTCATTCTCCATTTTTTCATTGTTTAAATTCCTTAGTTGCGAGTCACCCACAATCAGAATTTTGATTCTCTTGCTTTCTGTGATCTTAGTTTCTTGTTAAATGTTTCAGTTGAATTGATCAATACCTGCGAAAGATTGTTCCACTGCGCCCTATGTTCTACAACAGTGCACAAAGCCTGGTCGCTAACCCTTCCCTCTTTTTCCCAAAGGCCCGAGCGATTTTACTGCCGCTCAAGAACTTGCAGTACTCTTTCACGCAGCCTACTTTCTTTTTCTTTCTCATTTCATTTGATCTTAGGCATCTTTGTAAAAGAAATTTTTCTTTGTAATTTCTAACTTAGGTTCTGGTATATGCAAGTCATCCATTCTCCTTGTCTCATATTTTGAAACCTGAGACAAAAGCTGGCACCCAACGTGGGACAGCAACGTTTAGTGGATTGATAAACACATTCGAAAATGTTTATACTTAGCAAAGAATCAAGCAAGAACAGAAGGCAAGAGATGATCAACTAGTTGTTTAAACAATACTTCTTTGAAAATGGTGTAGAACTAAGGAGAAAACAAAGTGACTTGAGCACAAGGCATAATGTCCAAGCTCAGTTCAATGGCGTAATGTCCAGGCCATTGATATTATTTTGATCTCTTGCCTTCTGTTCCTGCTTGATGCTGTGCTAAGTATAAACACTTTCGATTGTGTTTATCAATCCACTAAACGTTGCTGTCCCATGTTGGGTGCCAGTTTTTGTGAACTGTAGACTATACTAGATTTCATTGGGAAGTGAAGTCAAAATAACTGTAAGTTATTAAACTTGAATATGAATATCAATCCAAATATGAGCAGTTTTCATAAGCACCATCAATAAATTATACTCCATTGTGCCTGTCATGTACCACAACTATCACTTATAGATCTGATAA
The DNA here is from genome assembly GCA_964019165.1 of Mastigias papua. Classification (NCBI taxonomy): domain Eukaryota; kingdom Metazoa; phylum Cnidaria; class Scyphozoa; order Rhizostomeae; family Mastigiidae; genus Mastigias; species Mastigias papua. The sequence continues at coordinate 10,917,952 of OZ025274.1, forward strand.
CATGTGCTTGAAGGAGCTGGGCAGAGGGCAGATTGCAACTATGAATGTGAGATAGTGCATAGAATTATAGCTTTTCAATCCTATCCTTACAAAACTTTAGCTACCTTGCGACCAGTGATAACTCCTAACAGCACCCTGTCTTCATCCTCTGCGCACTGAAAATCCATGATATCTTGACTTAGATTTCCTTCACATATTTTCCATTACTGTAGATGTTCTTTCCTTCAAGTTGGAGAAATTGGCAACACAAAAAAATTTTTCTTGCCTTGTTATCACTTGCAATGTCATTCTCAAATATTGAGCATGCTAGTATATTTAACTATAAAATTAGCATAGTTCACCTGATGTAGTGTAATTGAGATAAATAACTGATACAGTTTCTATACAATAGCAATTAATTATATACCAGGGTCTACAGCATACTCATTTATGGTACTTTCAAAGTTATAGCATAATTCCTTTATGGCAAGTAGCAGGCACTTTGCTATCTGGGGGGGGTGGGGGTGAGGGTAACCAGACCACACTAGCACAAATAAAGCTCCAAGAAAATTTTTAAGTGACAACATCCTAAAATAGTATTTTTCTTGATGAGCATTAGATGACTGCCAACCTAGCCATCCCTGCCACTCTTTATAATCACATGCATAGTGCCCTTAGAAGAAGAGTTTAAATTTGTAGTAGTTGCATGCTCAATAAATTGTTGAGCAACAGTGTTGCTGTTGTGCTATATTCATTGATTCATCTTGTATAAACTTTGCTAGATGCTACATGCTATCAATGTACATTTTACTATATGGCAGTGGTTAAGGTATAAATTTGCTACTGTGGGGACTCACCCATGTGAGAAGTTATGTGAGTTTTAATCAATATCACAAAAAGACACAACATGGTTATGACTTCACACTCACCTAATGCATTGATAATCATAGAAAAGCTGTATGCATACAAGATGATTGAGATGTCTTGTGCAAGCTTTATTTTAAACAAATACATGCATATAGCTACAGAGAAAGTATCAGTTAATTAGACATTCAAATTTCTGATGATGAGTCAAGTGGTCTTGCATAAATATAAACCCATATTGAAAGGTGACTTGTTGCCCCTAGTGTCTATTTCTTCTACATCACTGCCATATAGACAGATCAGTATTTATGGAAATAGTGTGTATCAAAATGAAATATGAATAAAATTCTTGCAGTTTTATAGTTTATTTTTTAGACTAGTTATGATTTAATTGAAAATAGATTGATAATTTATGATTATATGAAAATTGCCATTTTATTGTGCAATGAATTAAGCAGAGATTTAGGTTGATATGGTGTAGATAGAGACAGGAAACTGGAGGGGGGGGGCATTTGAGGCACATGCTCCCATATTTGCAAATATTGAAAGTGGTGCCCGCAAATTAAGAAACACACCATTTACCTGATATCAAACAGTGAGCAAAGGCCTACAGACATCAAAAATCATAGTATCCTCATTTGAACTATGTCAGAACGAATCAAGTTATCCTACAGTCTGTGTTATCCGGCCTGCCCCCTTCCTGCCATTCTTTTTACAATAAGTAGGTAAAAACAACACATATGTTGGCACATTCAGATGTGGCTCTTGAGATAATGAGTGTTCTCTTAGTGTCAGTCAACTCCTGCACCCCTTCAAATGCTTCCTACATCCCTGGTAGGCATGCCTATAACTAGTAGTTCCAAGTGTATTGGTGCCCCTTGTAAACAGAAAACTTGACAATGTTTTGCATAATTTTGTCAGACTTCAATTTAAATCATGAAATTCAATGCATTCTCAACACCACTGGGGGCTACCAGGCTGACCAGCTGATTTATACTCACTATGCTCAGATTAACTGTGCCCCTGTTCCTAACAATACTGGCTATAGGGCTGCTAGTAGGATGTACTTTCATGTGAGACTTATTGCCTGAAGATCATTTTTCTTAATTTCTCAAAACATTGCAATAGATGGTGTTCTTTGAGAAAAATAATTGAATACTTAATTGAAGTTGATAGATTATACTTATGGCTGAATTTGGAATTTTGATATGCTTACGTTGATATGCTTCTAATTTGCTGTAAGAAAGGCATTCTTATACATAGATCTTATGCAATACTGCTAAAATATTTATTGTGAAATTTCATGGCATTATTGATAATATTCACAAATATTTTTTGTAAACTTTTGCTTTGTCCATTGCTCTTCAATCTGTTGTAGAAAGTCAGGGCGGACAATTTTGGATCGATTAAGTAATACACCAGCTTTGCTGTTTGGACCTTTTGGTTGTTGTGCATCACTGTCTGCTCGTAAATATAGGCCTTCTACGGGACCATCATAGTATGTAGACTGTGTATCCAAATATGGTAAGAGCTATGAAATGAAAATAGTCATTCAAGATTCAAGGTGGGTTGGGACCAAGTCAATTAATCACTTTTCGAGATTCTGACTAAATTTTTATCCTACCAAGTATAGGGGAAATGTACCTGATGTAAATAAACAACTTTTCTAGTACTACTCTCAATGCACACATTAAGAACATCTGTGAAAAGTACTGTTGAGAAGGGGGTAGCCAGGGCAGACAACTAGGACCAAGATCCAATAGGCAATAAGGAAAATACTGCATACACTGGATAATTGTAGTAAAGACACTTATTGGACACTCAGTCATTTGGGAATTCCTATGTCATTATGCTTGCATTATATTTGATTTTATTGTGTGTGACTTTGATGAAGCCACTTATTTTCAGAGGAATAATGACAGTACTATACTATCAAACAATTCACAATTGACATGACAGAATAGAACTTGCCAATTACAATTGACACTTGAACTCTGTATAATCTTGAATCATCTTTCTGACAATATCAAGATTTTGCATGTTTGAAAATTTATGAATGATATAGTTTAGACAGGTTAGCAACTAAATACAAATCTTTTGAATAGAAAGAGAGCAAGGAAGAAAACCAAGTACTGAATAAAGGGTATCACACTATTTCAAGTTATTTTAAGGAAAGGTGTTGCTGACATAGATAATAAGGTACAAAACACTTAGTTGCTGAAGAAATAAACACCCATATGCACCACCAAGTTTACTGCTTTACTGTGGGTACTGGCAATGCAGATTCTTTTAATATACAACATAAGGCTGACAGAGTTAACAAGTGTGGAATCACCATGGGCCCCATGCTGGCTCTCAATACACTTGTCTGTGACATCATTTTTCAAGAAGGACAAATATTACCAAATCCAAAGAGGAACATAGGCACGGTGTTGCCAAATAAAAAATGAGGTCTACACATAAAGTGGGGGCTCAAACCCATCATCCCCCTAGCGACGCCCTGCCTCCAGACCCCTAGCGATATACCGTGTCTGGAACAAGGCTTTGAAAAGGGAGCAGACTTTTCCGCACATTGACAAATTGGGTTTGGCACTAAAGTAATCAAATTTTGTTGTAGACCTACCTCTTCTGGTTCTTGGAATTCCCTCTCAACAACCAATGGTACAGAGCTAATTCCAGTGCCTTGCAGCATCGCATCTCTCTCTCTTCTACTTACGAATGACTGACTTATGCTATCGTAAATGTCAAAGGCAATGAAATAGTTCGGTAACTTTGTGTAGAATATGGAATGCTTAGCATACATCCACTCCCCATAAAGAATATATTTTCCATCACTTAGTATTTGTAAAAGAGATTTCCCATTTTGTGAGATCCAGTTGTCTAAAGTACTGAACTGTCTATGTGATTGTGAAGATACAAAATGAGACCTGTTTTGTGCCCTAATCGTATAATGTTCATCTAATGAAAATCCAATATTTGCCCCATCAATTTTTTCTTCAACACTGATTATCTTCCCTTTGAGAAATTCTTTGGCTTCTTTTCTTGTCATAAGCAAATCGTCCCGTGTCACTGCATTTCCGCCAGCATCAACAAGATGTCGAGTTCTTGGAAATTTAAATAAATTCAAACTCTCACAGGTTGATCGTGGTATGTTACCGTTCCTTCTCCCTGCACGTTTTGCCATTCCAGATAATTTATAGTAGAAAAGAATCAGATTGTCTAAAATATGCCCAGTGGAGAATTTGAGTTATCATTTCCATTGTACGTCTGTTATGTATTGCAGTGAATTACACCACCACATGCAACATAACAGGAACAACAGCACACTTTTTACTGGTTTGTAGTCTACTGAGGAGGAGGATTCTACCGCTAATTAGTTTTTGAAAATTTTTGCAACCCTCCCCCTGCTCTTATTACGACCCCCAAAATTATCTTTGGAGTACTTAGTATGTAAAGTGGCTGAAACAAGATTAGCTCCTCTGAGGAGGACCCGTTTGATTTATCAATCGTCTGAACTTAATGTCGCAAAATTTAAGCTGAACTGACTGCTACATTAGGTTCTGCTTTCACAGCGAATAATTGTTCTATTGATATTGCTTAAAATTGATTTTTTTATTAGTTTTTACTGGTTGCACCGAATTACTGAAGCCATAATTGTTAAGGAATTTTACTGCTTTATAGAGAAGACGAACCAGCTATAGAACACATTTCAAAATTCATGTATTCACGTGATTGCTTAAGTTTGACTTCCCCTCACTAAGTACAGCCCCCACCCCCGCTAAGTAACTTTTCCAGAAATTCCAGCCCCTCCCCCGCCACTTCCGATAATTCCGATTGCCCTCCCCCGGCAAGTAGGCACCGAAGAGTGAGTTTTGAAAAGAGTACAAAACTGATGTGTCTCGCGTGTTATCTGCAGGAATCTCCCTCGGTGCAAACCAAACACTGTGATCGTATCGGCGCCGTGCTTATGTTTCAGTTAGCAGTGATTTTGTCAATAGTCAATGGATTTCACAGGCAACTAAAGGACATGACAGATGTAATGAGCAATCAAAAGAAACATGAAGGCTGGTAGACATGTGAGCCTACGATAGAGGATTGTGCTGTTCTTCATCAAAATGAGCATCCAGTTGGAAGAAAAGGAAGTAAGGGAGGCTATTGGATTTTTGAGTAAATATATTGCTGAGCACGATGGATCCGATGATGCTGTCCTCGTAAGACCGAACTGCTACTGCATGACAAAAGACGAAATTGAAGGAGAAATACTAGATCTCATCCTATCTTACTTATCACGAAGGTATTTTTTGGAATTTTATATTTTGTGCGACGCAAACCTCGCAAACCTTGTTGTTTCATCCGCTGTAATCCTACACTCCACAAGGTTACTTTCTCGGATATTTCTGCCCTTGATTTAACTGACAACATATCTGATTTTGATCGAAGTTTTTGTCAATTTTATTGTGTACTGTGCACATCGAGGTTGGTCTTATCGAGAATACTTAACATTTTGCTTTGGAATTTGCCGCCTTTTGTCGATCGGTATGTGACAATGCCTGTGCATATTTTCGCAAGAGTGAAATATTTGATTTATTCAGTACGTTTCTGATGTGTAGCAAGCTATTACTCGTTCAAGTTGTCTTCCACGTGATTTCACTTGGAGTTGTATGTCAACCGTCACCGTTCTTGTCTAAAATTCACAATGTTTATCTTTCAGAAGATGCAGCTCGGCTCTCAAAGCAGCACTTGCTCGTGAAATTGCTTCAGAAATTCAAAGCAGAGATCTCGGAGTATTTGAACAAGATGATGATCTCCATCTTCCAGATGGTGAACCAGCCATTAAAAGTAAGAATATAGGTTGTGAATTTGTGTAGATTGATGGAGTTTAACTAGCCTTTTAGACATGATGTATTCAATTGCTCAAAAGTTAAGAAAGTTCAGTACTGAATTTTTTAGGCCTATGAAAGCTGATTAGTCATTTACCTTTAATTTCCAATATTCATAGGAGACAATTATCCCTTTGCTTAATTCATATATATTTCTTGTGGCAACCTGTGTGATAGATTGTTATGAGTGCAAAGTACCTGTATGCCCAAGACAGTCTTAAGACAACTTCAAGTGCTGAAGTCATGAAATAAACTAAAAGAATTTTAGCACTAAAGCAGAAGTTTCTGGTAGGAAATGTGTATTCCATTACAAGTAAAAGCACGCATCTTCATTTATGTACTGTTAAGTTAATCTAGAAGATAAAGGCTTGAGAATTGATGTGGTATCATGCTCTTTGAGAAATTATCATCATCTTTTTCATTTTAGAATATGATGCAATGAAAATTGCAAAAGCAACTTTCCACCAGCTTTACCTCACCTGCCAAAAGTGGGTAACACACCTCCCAACATTGCAAAAGAACAAATTTTCATATGATATTAGTTTTGATGCAATTAAGAATACAAGAAGAAAAATGGAAGACAAGCATTTCATGATGTCTGATTTCAACATATTACATGGCCTTGGCTCTGTAAGTTCTGTATCTTTTGATATGTTTAAATCTTTTTATTTTTTGGACCTTTTCCGAGTATAGTTTGATATCACACTCTCAAAAAGTAATTTTACTTGAGCCTGCAACAATATATTTATGACAATTGCTGTAGATAATTCTTCTGTTGTGAAGTTATGAGCACAAGGCAATACTTAGGTATATATATATATATATATATATATATATATATAATACTTTTGTATTTCATTAGATGCAACAGGGAGGCAACTAGGTCTTTGACCTGTTTATACTGATGGGGAGGGATAGCAGCAAAGATAAATTGCAACACCAATTTGGACTAGAAGATAAAGAAATGATTTAAAATTCATCGTAGCTATTTTTGTGCCTTTCTTCATAATGCTACTCAGGTCCCTCTACTGATTGTCATCAGATTAGTGATTTGATCAACAGTGAATTTAATTGCAGGACTATCCAAATCAATCATTATTTTCAATTTTTGATGGACATGGTGGGGTAGATGCAGCTTGCTATGCTGCAAGTCAGCTTCACTGCCATCTGAAGAGATTTGAAAAGCTTGCAACACAACCCCTTGAAGCATTGCGATATGCATTCACAAAGACAGATTCAGAATTCCTACAAAAGGCTAAAAGGGAGGTGAGTGATATTTTGTTTCAAAGTAAGTGTGGCCCCTGTGCAAAATCTGAAGTATGGTTCTTCTAGTACCCTTTATTTTTCAGAATATCTTCTTTTTGGGTCTATTCAGTAACTAACAAAACATGTGCATTTTTATTAGTACTATTATATTATTGATGATCAGTGATCAAAGTCTCTTAGTATTTATGTAATGCTTTCTTCTTTCTCAGTATTTTATGCACTCTCCTTTAAAGCATTTTTCCAGCAGATGTTGTTATGCAAGTTTTTCAAATAATCTCTGGGAATTGTTTGTTGGTGTTCTTTAAAGCAAATCTTATTGTATTGGCCCTACCTTGAGAAAGACTTGGAAGACTGTCCTTAGCTATTTTTCTTTGGTTATTTATTCCTTTGTTGTTCAGCATTTTTGCTTTAGACTCTGTGATTGTCTCATTTAATTTCCTTAAAGTGTTTTTGCACATAAATATGGAATCTTTTTGCCTTCAAATTGCTTGTTAAAGTTTTAGTTTGTGGGATTTAAAGCATTATACCATATTCTTGTTTTTGGCTTGTGATAAATAGAGGAAGCGATTTTAGACATTAGTCTAGTTAATTAATTAGATTTCTACCAGGTTATCACAGTTATTATTATATACTTATAATTAGAAAAAGAAATCTTTTCATCTCATTTAAAATTCCATTAAAAGAGTCCTGCTGCTTTTTATTCAAATGCTGGTGCCTTTTCATTATTGATTAAAGGTTTTGCTTGATCTTTTGTACTGATTCTTACTGCTTTAATATAAATGGATTATGTTGAGAAAACTCAAATTAAAGGGGTGCAATTTACAATAAGATCTTTTCACATGATATTGAGAATGCTTCTAGTTAGTTCTATCATAGATTCCCTACTTTCAATGTAATTTTTAAGTTGATGATGAGTGTCCAAAACTTTTGATGTATAACAATCATGCAGTACAATAGGAAAAGCATAATCTTTCAACATTTGTATTTTGTTTTGTTTTCATGCAGCATTATTTTCCTTGTTTGTACAGCAGTTGAAATCAAGCAGTAATATGGAGAATTAATTAGATATAGATTCTGTACCTTTCCTCATAGTGACTATACAGTTGACATTAAATTACTTGAACTCCTTTGGGAATAAAAATATTTTTGAGTTGTCAAATGTTCAAGGTATTGAGCAGTATTTCAACAGGAAACCTAAGCAAAGAGACTTGACAGTGGGTCTAAGGTAGCATATGTTCAAGAAATTGGGTAGTCAAGTTACCAAGTGTCAATTGTCTTTATTATTCTAATCGTCCAACAATATGCTTTAGGCATTATTGTTCACAATGGTCATCTCAATCTCTTATATGATAACAATTATTCTCACAGTATAGCCATATTGACAGATGATCATATCTTTAGTGGCTGAGATCAGAATAATAGATACCCATATATATATATATATATATATATATATATATATATATATATATATATATATATATATATATATATATGTATATATATATATATATATATATATATATATATATATATATGTATGTATATATATATATATATATATATATATATATATATATATATATATATATATATATATATATATATATATATATATATATATATATATATATATATATATATATATATATATATATATATATATATATATATATATATTTGTTATAGTTTTTGATGATGAAAATATGTTACTTTTCCATGCAGCTATTGAGGATACTAACTTTATGCTTATTACTTTTGATTTTCAGAGATTGAAAAGTGGTTCAACTGGTGTTACTGTTCTAATTCAAGACAATGCCTTATACATTGCGTGGGTTGGTGACTCACAAGTGGTCCTTGCTAAAAATGGAGAAGTAGTGAGAATTATGGATCCACACAAGCCAGAACGTGAGGTATTTATTCACTTCATTTTAGTTAGCTTACTATTGTGCTATGATAACTGCAGCAAAGTTATATTTGTTTCACTGGAGCAATGGAGATGATCTTGGTAGCAAAGTGAAATTCAAAATTCAGTTTGCCACAAAGTTGGCATTAAGGAGTTCAGCATTTGCTTTGAGAAAAGTAGATGTGGGTATTTCTGTTTTGTTTAGTCTGATATTTCCAGTTTTTTCAAATAGTTGTTCCTGCTTGCACCTTGAATAGATAGTTTGAAATCTCACAATTTTTTTCAGATAAATATGGATTTTGAGATTAACTATTTCAATATATGTTTTTTGTTCGAAAGCTTATGGCTGGAATTAGGATAATCTCAGCTGTATTATCATAACAGCTTTAATTAAAATCAGCCATTTCACCATAGAAACCACATCTGTATGCTCAGTATGTTATGATAAACAGATGAAGGACATATTGGTCAAAATGTTATCAAATTTTCTGCAACATTTTGGGATAGAGTATTCGCATTACAGATTCAAGAATGTTTTATTACCATTTCTGCAGAAGAGTGTGATACCAGACAATTTCCATACTGCAAGAAAAGATGGCAACACTGTTTACTATTCTGAAAGTACTTTTTCTTCCAAAATCAGCAGAGTATCGCACATCAGATAATGATTGGTCATCTCACTTCAATATTACAAAGTCTATTTTATTGTTTCAGGCAAAGATTATCAACATATTCCTGTCCTTGTGTTAGTGCTACACACGCATGAATGCACACCCAAACCTCATTGAATATTTTACTTGTTCTGGCTTCCTTTAGTGTAGACGTGCTATACACTGCATAGCGGTATTTTTGCTTTGTATTCTCCCATTTTACTTAAAAGCTAGTTTTGATGTCAGAATTTATTAATATTTAAGGGCACCAAGCGTCAGGGTTTTCTGCTGTTGTTAGATATTATGCATCCATATTTGTAAGATTTTTCAACCATGACCTAAGCTGATATCTTTTAATACCAAGCAAGCTAATCCTCACATCTACCATTGAATCTTACAAAGTTTATATTTATTCATATGAGGTTTGTTATGTTCTGATTCTAGCATCTATTTTCATACGAGTCTTAGTTTTGGACTATGTGCATCTTTATTTGGTGCAATGATTTTTATTCCTCTTATTTTTAGGATGAACGCCGTAGGATTGAAGATTTAGGTGGTTGTGTTGTTTGGTTTGGTGGATGGCGGGTGAATGGTAGTCTTGCTGTCTCCAGAGCCATAGGAGACATAGAGCAGAAGCCTTTTGTATCATCAGATGCTGATATTATTCAATATCGACTAGAAGGTAGCCATTTTATCAAAATGTATTTGCTTCTTTGTTCGGTAATGATTTTCCTCTTTGGGTTTCGCTTGATTCGTCCGTATTTTTGAGTTTTACAGTGTTTTTGTGAGATTTGTTCTTCCCAACTACGATTGTATTCCTGGGAAGGGGTTGATTTTTGGCTTAATAGGCACTTGCCTGCTATTGCATCCCTATGTTAGTGCATGCAAATGCATGATACGACCTCCCTTAATTTATTACCATTTTTCATTAGAATTGATACACAATATTATTGCTTTTTGCGGATAGCATGGCTTTATAGTTTATAATGAATACTCTAAAATTTATAAACTTTCGTCCTGCAGAGTTCCCATTTTGTTTGAAAATGTAGAAATCAGTGCATTACGTTTACAAAAGTGTCCTGTTGTGTGCAATATTTGAAATTTTAAATTGGCAACTTTTTTGTAACTCTTTAGCGGTACCATTGCTATTTTTATTGGAATGTCAGTGGAAAAAAGTGCTCTAAGCTTGCTTAGTAGAGTCGACTGGAGAATAGCCAACACGAAACAGGAGCATTTTCCGTACGAATTCACTCTCAATTCAACTTTACTCAGCAATGCCCATACAATTTGCTGCGGACAATATGTCAGCCAGTATATACATTACTGTTTTATTTTATATAAAAAGCAAGTCATGTTCTTACATAGCTGTAGTTTAGCAAGATATATCATCTTTAATGTTCCTTCGCATTTCCCTCCCATAGTAAGCACTATTGTTTTCTTCTAATTTCCTGGATAATTTTTTCCTGATTAGACGATAGTTTACAATCAAAGAGGTTAAGCTGAATGTTCTTTTTGGAAAAGTGTTACTTTATTGCTGTTAACTTGTGGAATTACTACCATTATAGGAGATGAAGACTTTGTTGTTCTTGCTTGTGATGGATTATGGGATACAGTGGATCCGGAAACTGTTACTTCATTAACCTATGAATATATCAAGCAGGGGAATGACCGATTTGATTGTGCAAAAATGCTCATAAAGGAGGCCAAATCATGTGGGTCGATGGACAATATCAGTGTAGTTGTAGTGTTTCTCGATGATCATAGAAAGGTCGCTTTCCACCGTAGTGAGGAAAATGTTGAGAAAGAACAGACTGGGTCCATGCATTCAGAAAGCAACCATACCGAAGCAAAAGAGCAAAAGGATTTAGCTGTAGGTTTTGTAGAAAATGAGATAATTACCGAACAGGGAGAGGAAGCTGGTTGTAAAAACGGAGAAAATTATCTGGAAAACAAGACCATGTAAAAATTCTTTTTAAGATTAATGACGTTGCAGCTGATTGTTGTTGAAAATGCTATTGATATTGAAATTTTTATCTGATTTTTATGATGTGATTTGCAATTGATTGTCATTTCTTTTTGTTATATCATATCCTATGCACATTGGTGCCAATAGAGCTCTTTATTCCATTTGTCATATCCCCAATTCTAGAAGGTGCTGACGCTTTCGCTGTAATGGCCATGTTGACCAGTTGGTATTTCTAGGCCAGGTTGCGATTTGGCTAAACCGAACAATGAAAGTATTATGGTTTCAGTCTAGAAATATTTGACCTACATTTAATAACATTCTTGTGATAAGTTCGTAATAAAGTTTATACAATAAATCTGTAGTGTTAAGGTGGCTCTAATCACTCATATAAAGGGCGGTCTCATTTGCAAAATTCTGTTCACTGAAGCTCAGACTTTTTTGCTTACATGATGTGTGTTTTGTGTTGGTTTTTGAAATGAAAAGTACTGCATTTCACTGGATTCATGATTTGAATATGCTTGATGGTTAAGTTGTGTAGTAAAAGGGTTCAATTCAATGAGATATGATAGTATTTGAGATCATCTTGCAATGGGTAGCTGATAATATTGACATAAGTAAATAGTACATTAGCCAATCAAATGTGGTGTACAGAACAAATGCAAGGGTAGGAATCCTATCTTTCACAAGCACGCTTCATTAAGTTCAATTTGGTACGGAATAAAGCATGTTTATTTGCTCGTGAGCAGGTGGAGAACATATGTCAGCTCTTTTGAAAACTGATTAATCATGTTATTGTTTCTCTCCAAAATGACTTCATATCTGAGAATTTAATAACCATTGTTTGCAATTATCAACAGAATCAAGCCCGCCTGGATGGAAATGTAGGAAACATGACACCCCTTTGCAGAATTCACCCCCTGCAAGTGTGCTCTTTGTGGTTCTGAACGGAGATCTAGAAAAATTTACGATATGCGGCGCTGATCTAAGTCAAAAGAAAGGGTAGTGGCCTCTAGAAGTAGCTTTTGGTAAAGATAGCGACATTTGAGTAGATTCACCATTACCATCATGAAAGATTTGCATAGGCAAGTGGTCAAATGACCTCATGACTTGATAAATGATAAAGAAAGTTTCGAAATTGAAATCATGTTTCGTGCTGTATACTTTTAAATTGTAACGTTTTGTACAGTTGATTTTCTGAATATGAACAATAGCCTTAATTACCAAGATACTATCAAATATTGGTTTTATGAACTTTTCCAGGAACTTGGTGCTTTACATTGTAAAATAGATCCTCGTTATTTTCATATATCTATTTTAAGTCAATATTTATGCTGTGTTTGTTTTAACGATAGAAAATTCATTTACAGCAAATACACAAAGGACAGCAAAAGCAGTAAATGGTAATATATAATGGTGGAATTCACTGTTTATTTGAAATTTCTTGAGTGTAACTGAGCCCATCACAAGTTTCGATTCCTTTTTTGAGCAAACAATCGGAGCCCGACTTCTTCGCACTATTCCGTTTATTTAAAAAAATTATCTAGTTTTTATGGTGCAGGACCTTTGCAAAGTTTTACACGAAAATCCCATCCAGTAGTTGAATGGAATAGTTCTTGTATAAACTTCCCTTATAGGAAGGGAAAGGAAAATTCTTGTCTGATTATTCTCTTGGTTGTGAGATGAACTAGAGCACAATTTTAGCTAAAACGTAGTCCTATAACTAGGACTTTATCCAATAATGGCCAAAAATTGAATTTGATAGATTGTGTTAACAGGTTGAGAAGTTTTGAAAATGAGCAAATTCTGGCCAAAAAGTATGGCTGTATCATTGATATTTTGTTCCAAAGTGACCCAGATTGGAATTCTTAATTCATTTTGTTGCCAATTTGAAAAGTAATGAAATTCAACTAATTTTAGCTAAAAAAAGTAAGGTTATTTTTCCCTTAGAATTTTCCCATAAATGACCTAACTTTGAAATGTTTTTAACAGATTGAAAGCTCGAAAGTGAGCCGGATTGTGCAAAATGTTAAGGCAAGAGCATTGATATTTTGCTCGAAACTGACCCGAATTGAAATTGACTAGTTTTGTGTGCAGTTTGAAGAGTGATGAAGTTCAGCTAATTCTGGCCAAAAAGTACGGCTATAACTTTAGAATCTGCCCAAAAAGAATCCAAAGAGAAATTGATTGATTATCATTGCTGATTGAAATTGAAGAGAATTAGCCACTTTCGGCCAGAATGTAAGGCTATAGGCGTGGCATTTTGCTGACAAATGACCCAAATTGAGCCAGATTCAAATTGATTTCGATTATAGATTGAAACGTGACTGACAGTAGCCAGATTCGGCCAAATTGACAAGCTCTAAGCTTGGTATTTTGCTCCAAAATAATCCAAATAGAGATTGATTTATTTTGTTTGCAAATTAAAGCTTTATGAAAACGAGTCAAATTTTACTGGAAGGTAAGGCTATAGCCTTGATGTTTCACTCCAAAATGACCCAAATTGAATTTGTTTGGTCTTTTTGCAGATTGAAAGGTGATGAAACCAAAACAATTTAAGCTAAAAAGTAGTGCTATAACCTTAGAATTTTGCCCAAAAATGACATAAATTCAAATCGACATAACAGATTGAAAAGCTATAAAATGAGCCAATTCGCGACAAAAAGTAAGGCTATTCCTTTGATAATTTGCTCCAAAATGATCCAAATTGAACTTGATTCATATTGTTTTCAATTTGAAAAGTGATGCAGTTTCAAAACTTAAGACTATTTTGCCTTTGACTTTCCCAAAAATGACCCAAATGGAGGTTGATATATATGTACGAATTGAAAAGTTATGAAAGTAAGCCAATTCTTGCCGAAAAATGAAGCCTTGCTATTTTGCTCAAAACTGACCAATATTGAAATTAATTGACTTCAGTTCCACAATGAGAACTAATGAAAATGAGCCAATTTTGGCCAAACAGTAAGTTTACAGCCTTGGTACTTTGCCCAGAATTGATCCTATGTGAAACTGATCATGATGCAGATTGAAGACTTATGAAAATGAGCCAATTTTGGACAAAAGGCGAGGCTTTTTCGCTGGCAGTTTGTTCAAAAATGACGCAGATTGAAATTGGTTGATTTTACTCCCAAAATCAAGAGATAAACATGAGATGTTGGCTGACAAACTAAGGCTATAGCCTTGATACTTAGCTCAACATGGATCAATATGAATTTGATAGATAATGGCAGACAACAAATTCTGTATTTAACTGTTGCTATGATACATACCGTAAATCCTGAAATTAGCCCCCTGGGGGCTAATTTATTTTTAATACTGTATGGCTGGAGACTAAATCGAGGATAGGGCTTATTCAAGAGGCTTATAAGATTACTTGACAGATCCTATACCTAAAACTCATTGTGAAAACTCCTTTTCTCCAGTCTAGATTTAAATATTAGTCTTCATGAAGACCCTCATCATCATGTAGGGTGGGGGTTTATTCCAGGGGAGCTTATTGACAATTTGAAATTCTAGCATTGCGGCTTATTCGAGGGGGGGGGGCTAGGAAACCATGGGGTAAATATAAAGCTCTCTTTTTAGTATTCTTATAAATAAGTATCATTGTAATTAGGTTTTACCTATTTCATCTTTCCTTTTAATTTATTTAAATTGTAATACAAGTTGGCCTTAATTACCATTAATATGCTACGTTTCCTGTTTATTTTAGAAGCTAACTGCAAAGAATACACATACAGTATGGAGAGTTTTAATCTATTTCATTATAAGAGATACATTTTGCGCAATGTGTGCTACATGTACTTCCTTTTAGTCATATTTTTTAATCGCATTCATTCGGTGAAAAGTAGTTTATTCTAACGTTGCGCTGAAAGAAATCACAGTGTAAGTCAATATGCAGTTGCTTCACTCGTTTTCCTGTTCAAATGACTATCCCCTTCAAATAAGCGCCTTTGTGTGTGTGTGTGTGTGTGTGTGTGTGTGTGTGTGTGTGTGTGTGTGTGTGTGTGTGTGTGTGTGTGTGTGTGTGTGTGTGTGTGTGTGTGTGTGTGTGTGTGTGTGTGTGTGTGTGTGTGTGTGTGTATGTATGTGTGTGTGTATGTGTGTGTGTGTGTGTGTGTGTGTGTGTGTGTGTGTGTGTGTGTGTGTGTGTGTGTGTGTGTGTGTGTGTGTGTGTGTGTGTGTGTGTGTGTGTGTGTGTGTGTGTGTGTGTGTGTGTGTGTGTGTGTGTGTGTGTGTGTGTGTGTGTGCGTGCGTGCGTGTGATTTCTATGTGACAGAAGATGTGACCACCATTACACCACCAGAAATCACAACGATAAGTCTTACTAAAACCCCTTCAAATTTTTATCAGATATAAGGCAATAAACAATTTTAACATTCACATACACAAATCTATTTGTGAATTTCCTAAGATATCATAATCAAACTACCGTGGTTAAATCTATAATAAAGGTATAAACTTAGACTCTAGGATCTGGTGCTAATTTATCAAACAAGAAAATGATATACGGGTTATAAATCAAAAAATAATTATATGTTTAATATCGACGTACCTATATTAAAAGTATAATATAAATGAAGTTTTCAGCTGTGTTTTGTGTTGGTTAAATCATGAAAACAACATACAATTGCTACTTTTCAAGGGCACCAAAGGTGATATTAAAATGGGCTTTATTTTCAGGCATTGGACTATGTACTAGACTGCAAGGCCATTTGGAATAAAATGAGTGTATTCCTATGTCATTCTAATCCTAACTATTCCAACAGATGGGGAATTCCCCGTAGCACATATATTTCAGTTCGCATGTACAGTATATTCTCATTCCAGGTCTTTGTCCTACATATTTCTTGGTCCAACAGGAGTCCGAGCCCACATTATAGAATAAGTTTCGCTTAAAAACAAAATCGTTTATACGAGGTAAAATTACAAATTCAATACCAGGGTTTCATTTCCAAATTCGAAATAGAGCAGCACATACTGTCCAGAGCAATCATGGAGCAAGTAGATATCTCAATCCTAAAAAATCTGTGAAAACAAGCCTAGAGCTTGCTTCAAGTGTACACATCTGTTCAGAGAAAGCATCAACAATGGATTGTCGCCCCATGTCGCTACAAAATTTCGAAAAAGGCTTCCCGCGCTGCAATCCTAGCTGTAGGGGAGCAACTTGGCACCACTAAGAATCGAGGTCTACAGTGATACCTAAAAGCTGCAATACGATCTCGGCTTGACATTATATAAAATGGAACACCTTGATTCCATTGGCTCCCTGTATTCAAGCCTGTGATTAAAATAGCTCACAACAACAAATATGTAGTAATGGAGCAGGAGCTACCTGCAACTGTGCTGGCTCACTCATGTCCATCTCTCCATGCAATGAACAAATAGCTGTTATAAAACCCCTAAGCCCTAAATATATGCACAATTCGAACAATAAGCTGTCGACAAATTGGACACTCAGCCAACTTGCGTCCACATTTTGTACATGAAACAAAATGTCCACAGTTCAATAAAACACAGTTTATTTCCGAATCAAGACATATCTTGCAAAGGTTCTCATCATATGCAGTTTGCCCTGCATGATCATCACTCTTCAGATTTGATCCTAAAAGGAAAAGGTAACAATGTAAAATAAACGCATTATCACCACATCAAAATTACTGAGCTGACTAGATGACCAGATATCTACTAGCAACAATATGAAAGTCCAGCACAAAACAATGCCACCAATTCCAGCTATATTTTAGCTACGGAGCATGAAAGTGTAACTATTAGGCAATGTATTGTAAGGGACATGAGTAGCTTCATAATATGACGTCAAGGACTGTCTGCTCAATCTGAAATTTCTGATGATACTTGAAACACAAAACAAGAATGGTAATTGCAACAATGTTCTAATATATTCCATGCAATACAACAAATGTATGCTGAACAAGCACACAGTTCAGCGAAAATAACAAAAAGTAGCAAGAAGAAAATTGAAAGATCAGAAAAACGGATAGGTGCAGGAAAGCAAGTGCTGATAGGTTCAACATCTGAACCCATCAGCAAGCTAGTATGCATAGCATCAAAGATGTCAAGTCTCGATTAGTAAGGCTAATGTTGCCATTGGTACATTGTAAAAAGCTCTAAGTAAAACATGAGTGCAATATGAGAAACACCGAACTATCCAGACCCTACAGGAGAGAGGCCAGCCACCACAGACTGGGGGACTTTAGAAGGCTATACCCTTCCAATGATGACATAGTTGCCAAGCCTCCCACATTCTGCTGAAGACTCCAGCAATTCAATATTACCTCCAGCTGACCTCCAGCAATGGCAAAATGTTGTAAAATCTCCAGTATTTACTTCATTTTGACAAACATCCAAAAATTGCCTATCTGAAAGTATACTGAAACTTGAGAACAATTCATACTGTCAGTACATCATCAATCCTCTGTTCAAAACTAGTCATTCATAGAACTATCGCTTTTCATGGTTCCTATGTGTGGGAAATTCCAATGCGCGCGCAGAAATATAGTTATTTTATGAAGCATTCATTCATTTGGAGAGTTTATTTGTTATAAGTTTGTTAAGATTTTTGTGTTGTTGTTTTCGTACAGTATCATTTACGTAAGTATTTAACTCATGTCTCCATACTAACGGAACTGAGTAACTTGCGGTTCTTTCGCGTTTTAATTGAAAGCAATATCTAGGCATCGGAGTTATCCTTAAAGTAGTATTGATTTCCTGTTTTTCATGTTTGTCATAATTTGTTGGAGTGTCAAAAAGATCGAATTATATACGTATGTATTCTGTAAAGCAAGTTCAGTTGAGTTTTGGAGTGTAGCCGAGTGGAGTTAGATCTAGAAGTAGAGTGCAAATGGAATAGAATATGGAATGAATTACTAGAATACATATAAGAGTATGTTTTAATTGGCTCATTCTTCAGTTCTATTTTACCTCCTCGAACTAGCTGAGTGAGGGGTTTTTCCCCAACACTATGTACTATCTTTTTTAGATATTAATATGTATTGATGGTGAACCTCCCTCAACGATATATATATGCCAGCCCCAACCCCACTCCCTCAACTCTATCACACTGCCACACCCACTTCTCCACCAATTTTATAGCCAAAACTTGGCAAGTATGTGATCACACCCTTTAAGGTAGTGTTACACGCGGCAATTTCTTTTGCAACTTTTCTCGTAACGCAATTGCAACACAAGTTGCAAAACGATTGCCCCGTGTAACATGCAGATTCTATGCCATGCAACGCAGCAGGTATTGACATCGCAACCGTTGCCTGAAGTAGAATTCTGTTCTACTTTTCGTAACGATTGCCAGCATTTCTGCAACTTGCAACGCAATCGGACGTCTGGCGCATGCGCAGTATGGTTATAGTCTGAAATTAGCATAGAAGGAAATGACCTCAGGAAGTGATGAAGTGGCAGAAATGTTGACGTCTAGTAAAACAAAAGAATTATTTGGAAACCATTGCAAGTTGCAAAGATCGTTGCTGCGTGTAACACCCCTTACAAAAATGAGTTGCGATGGCTTCAATCACCATTGCAACACAAGTTGCAGTGAAAGATTGCCCCGTGTAACACTATCTTTAGGGGCAATCCTTTCAGCACAACAATATAAATAAAAGGCACATATAGTGGGTGATAAGCAGTATGAAATAGCAAAGAACTAAATATTGCAAGAGGTGCCCCATTCAAACTTCGAACTTCTTGAATATAGAAAAATCAAAGAATCAATCCTGAAGAGATGTCCTTTAGTTCCCCCATAAGTGGCATGGGCTTATGCAGTATTTTTCAAATAAAATTGATAAATGATAATAGAATGGTCATCTAATTCTCTGGTTTGCTTCTTTTTGCTTTTAGGTGCTTCACACATTTACACATTTTGGTTTCAGGACAAATACGATGAATGAACACCATGTCAAGCAGAGTATTATTTTCATTTTATCACCACATGGCAATACTCTACTTCCGTTCTCTGCTTCAATTGTTCAACAATTGATTGAGGAGACCAATTACCCACCCACAGGCTATTTACCAACAAACTTTAAATATTTCTCTACCACTTGTACCTGCTCTTTTCAATTTTTGCTAAAAATTAAGAGATGGTAGCAACTATTTGTTCAAATTTTAAACAAGTTTTAAGGGTGTGCCTTATACAAAGATCCACAGTATTTTACTCTGTAGAAAATGGATTCTTACATGACGTGCACCCTTGATCCCAAGCTCTTTTCTCAATATTTGGAAAACATGCTTACTTCAGATACAATAAAAACAAACTCAGGGATACTATAGAGACCAATTCTGTGAAGGTAAAATGTTCAAACTCAAAGTGTATATATGATTATGCTTGCAATTATCAAATAGCAATGATATAATTTAAAACCCATTGAAGTTTTCTTCACCATTTTTGTCATGAAAGAGTTCCCTACAGTTTTTCAGGTAACTACGATAACTGTTCTTCATCAGTTCCCCTAAAAGCTAGATCAAAATCATATCCCATGTTAGGTTTGCCTTTCAGTGGTGCAACCCTTGAAGTAGGTGAGAATATGGTTCTTATCAGACAGCTATCTATCTAGTTGGAGGAACTGGTAGCTTTTACTACATTCCCAATAGAAGCATGTTTTTCACAATTAAGAAACCAGGTGCTTTAAATAATATGAAATTTCTCAAAGGGATAGCACTTTCTTCTAAAGAGAAACAGATGTGCAAATCAATGGGAACATATTTAAGATCCACCCTCAAACTAAACCTGACAAGTAGATAATTGAAGTAAGAAGAAGGAATTAAGCAGGGAGGGATACAAATGTGTAATTTAAAGATTGAACCAAATATTTTTCCATGTACATTAAGTACAAAAGTTTTTGGCATGAAAAATTTTCAGACAACTAGAAGTCTGAAAATGTATTTGTCCGAAATCAAGAGTCATCCAAAACTTTTTCACGCCAAAAGTTTTTGCACATACTGCACATGCACAGTGCATGATGACGAAACAAATCAAAAATAACAGATGCACTTGTATTTACATTCCAGCAACCTAACAGATCATTTCCAGCCTTTAGACTTAAAGTGAATGGCTGCAAAGAGTTTTGAAGAATATATGCTAAGAGTGGTATGCAAAAGAAAAATCTTTTGAAATAAGAAGAAAGGGGTATTTAGGAAGTCACATGAAGTGACATTTGTGATGGAGCTGGTACATGTTAAGAATCTCTTTAGTCCCAACAATTGCATGCTCAATTTTATTGATATGATAAGAACTGATAAAGATACAGAAATTTAAGTTCAGCTAGAAGATGCCTTTGTACTTATATGCAAATAACAAAACATATGATATTCAAATATATATTAGATATAATATATATATATATATATATATATATATATATATATATATATATATATATATATATATATATATATATATATATATATATATATATATATATATATATATATATATATATATATATATATATATATATATACACACACATATTATATCTAAACAACAAAATTCAAGTTGACATCAATTGAATAGGACCAAATGGTCAAAACATGTTTTGATGAACCTATCTTTAATGTGTCGAAAGAGTATAGCACTTCTAGTATTTTAGTATAAATCATGCATTATTCACACTCTTATTGCCTTGGCAGCAACTCTATCTTCATGAAAAAATATGATGTAAAGGCAAAATCAGTCATTTTTCCGTTTCACTGTATCTTATAAACTTGGATTTCAAAAAAGGGATTTCAGTGCAGCAGCTGGCTAGTGTCAATAGGCATATATTTATAACAAACTGTGCATTTCTAGACAGTTCAATATTGAACACTGCTTACCACAACATTAATTGCAATCTCAGAATCAACAACTGGACATACTTAGGTTTCATCACTGAAAAATTTTGCCAGCCTTTGTCCAGCAATTTGTGTGTCCTAAATATCTGAAATTTGTCTGAAAATATTTCTGCATTTATTATCCAAAATGCTATCTGCAGAAAATTTTTGTTCATAATGTATGATACTTCACTTATGATGTGGGAATATCACAAATCTTCCACATCCTATCTCTGAGGAATGGCATGTACAATCTCATGTGTATGGAAACATATGTGCTGCATGACAAAGGTTGTACATGAGAAGATGGGAAGAGGGCACACCATTATGACCCATCTATAACATTCAATGCCGTAACAACTGCAGATTATGAAAAAGATTATTAGCACTAAGACATCATCTGCTGCACTAAAATCATCTGTCAACAGTTCTTATTTGCCATGCAAAGAATGGTACAGAGCGCTGAGACCATAAAGGTTCCAAATAATTTCCAAGTCATAATATTCCAAAAAGGTCATCATTGATAGCAAAACAAACCATGACACAAATGTACCATAGTCCAAGATTTTATATTTACAGAGTTACCTTCATCATTGTGAGAAGCCCATAATCTTTTCACTTTTTCCACCAACTCCTTCTTCTCAAAACATCCTTTATAATCCACACAATTAACAAGCAAAATCTTTTTTAGCTCTCTAATGCCTAGAGAATCTATTTCCGACAGGGAGGAAATGTCTTCTATTGACCTCCATCTCTTTCCTGGCTGCCCTGAAGTGCTTGCTGAAAGATTATCATCTGGAGTGCCAGGCTATAAAGAAAATTTGTTGCGGTGAAAGTGGCATACTACTTTATGATCATTTCCCTTCTCATGTGAAAAGGGGTACTTACATATAGCACAAAAAATTAATCAAGTCTGCAAATATTCAAATAGTTAAAAATTGCAGAAAAACAAATAAGCCTAAATACTCAAGTTGAGCAAGTATACAAAACAACATGCAAAGAATATGCTACTATAGTCATACAAACATGAAATCAACTACACACCAAAGTGGTCTCATCCACTTGCTCTCTAAAACTTTGATCCTCTTGGACAGGAGATGTCATGTCATCTATTTGCATTCTCTGGGCAGCTTGTCTTAAGCTTTCAACATGTGCTCGTTGATTTTCCTCTCTTCTCAGATCAGTAACAGACATTTGTCCAGTTGTCTCTGCAAAATGCATTACCAAGTCAACTAAGTGGAACTTCTCTGTGCAGTGCTTCATTGATATATTTTTAAATGCCAGGAAATCCTTCAAATCTTTCGTACTGAGAAGCAGCAGATCCTCCCGTCTGAACACTTGAAGGCTGAAAACATTGCACCTTAGACACTGTGAACGTGATACAGCACTCTGGGATTTAATTTTTGATGTTTTTGTGAAACATTTTCCACAAAATATCCCACGGCATCTGCCACATGTATGCTACAAAATGAAAATACTATTTTGAGAACATTGAATAACAGCTTGCTGTGGCACAATAAGTTGCACTATATTACAGTATATTATATATCTATTACATATCAATGTATTTCTAAAACACACACAGGAAAACAATGCACTTCAATGATATTGACCATTAGCAGTGGTTTCTTACAATTAAAGAGTGGTATTGAAAACTGAAATTACTAGTGTAGGAATTGCATAATGTGTACAAAATT
The DNA here is from genome assembly GCA_964019165.1 of Mastigias papua. Taxonomy (NCBI): domain Eukaryota; kingdom Metazoa; phylum Cnidaria; class Scyphozoa; order Rhizostomeae; family Mastigiidae; genus Mastigias; species Mastigias papua. The sequence goes on from OZ025274.1 coordinate 10,940,997, forward strand.
TTTGATCGTAAAAGTACAAGAGCAAGGAAGTATATTACACAAAAAAGCCTTTCTTGTGCATAGGAAGTTGCGATTCGGGCGGCTGGCGCTAGTGCAGAAGCGTATCTTTCTATCGAATACAAGGTCTAGCCTTAATAGTTCTTATACTGGGTTAAAGGAAAAATGCATACAATGTTGCAATATATCTATATTAATAAATCTATACTCAACAAGCAATCATTCGAGTGAGTAAATCAATGTAGAAATGTATACTATTCAGGTAGTCATTCATGAAGGGAAAGTGAAGCAATAACCGAGGGTTGGTAAAGTAAACCACTCGCTTACTACGTAAATTCTCTTCTTGGCCTATAATTATTACCCCAACGCCTTATACAAACCTTCCTTTTCAACACTCCTATGTTCAGTGAACAATCCGAGCATGACGATGGCATTGATGCGTAGGTTTTGGGTTTTGTCCTCTCTCAACCTTTTATACCAAAGAGAAGTCAAGAACTGCTAAAGTCCAATGAAACATACCAATACAATCAGTTTGCAAATCAAAGAAGTAAAGTGCAAAACTGGTGCAAGAATCTCTCAGTAACGTCGAGGTTAAAGATTTCTCAGATAACAACAAGCTGCCACGATCTAATCATAACTCATTGGGTCGCCATCAAACTTGTCAGTACGCTGGTAATAACAACACTGACTGGAGTGCTGACTCCAGATAGAGGCTATGACGTCAAAAAATGCTGACTAGTGAGTACGAAGGTGAATTCTGACATCTGAGCATCTGAGCTCTTATTTCTGGAACATCTTCCGCGCAGAGCGTAAAGTCAGAGATATATTGGCGCAACATTTCGGTACAGAACTATGTTGCAAGCAATCTTGGCGCAACGTCATTCAATTCACCACAATCACGAGACCTTTTGTAAAATAATTTACACACCTGTCAAGCTGCATGCAAAATAAAGCTGGAGAAAAGGATCAGGCCCTTTTAAGGATTACACCCTTTTAAGGACCACGTCCAACAGGGCCACTACTTGAAGTAAAACAGCATGAAATAAAAGAAGTGACGAACGTAGAAAATCTGTCCTAGAAAGAACTGTACGGGATATGTCTGCCCAGAATGGTGAGTACTTTTGATAAACTTGTACAATTCTGCCAGTAGCTCCTATGCCTCTTTTTATCACTCTGCTGGTATTTTGTAATGTGTGCTACATACGTCGCTAAAACACTGCTATTGTAAGTCGTTATGGTGATAGTCATTCTTTAGTCTTATACAAACAATCAGTACAATTTTTGGAAAATCTCCATTTCCTCAATATTTGCTCACTTGCACTTCACAAGCAGCTCTTTTGATGACTGCAAATTGTGGGGCGCCCCATAAGAACTTGCCTAGCTTTCTCTATTTCAGTCATCCTATTTTCTTGGCAACTACTATCAGCCAACGCATATTTTATTTAATTTTCTCTCAAAAATGCTTATCTACGTAAACTTCATCAACAATTATCAATTCCAATGTGTAGAGTTTTAAACTGAATACAATTTTTCCTTTAATAGCATGTGCAAACGTCAAAAGTTGTGGTTTAAAAGTACATAAAGTTTCCTTTTAATGCTTTTTACTACAAAGCGCTAAAAAGCGGGAGATTTTTTTATCAAAAACGGGAGAGCGGGAACAGTGGCGATTCTACGGAGGCCAGTGGGTCAAGATCCCCTCAGAAATTTCCCTGGCCGCTTTATTGGCCCTCAATTTTCAAAGAAGGGATTCTTATTATTTTGGTAGAGTGGGGTGAGGGACCCCTATCAAGGTGCAATTCTCCTTTACTTCATACCATTGCTATTTATCGCTCTTTCGAGAGCTTTTATCATGCCGTTTATGCTCGCTGTTGTCTTAAATAGTAAGATCGTCATTTCCTTGAATTGAACTTTCTTGTATGCTAGAATCGTCCCTGAGCGGGAGAATTACTCAAAAAATGACGAATTGTTGAAGGAGTGCAGTTAAATGTGTGGCGAATAATTTTGTCCTGTAGCATAGCAAAGTACAGTAAAATAAAGCTCGTGTGAAAGCACTGGAATGATATTTCATCAGTGTGTTTCAAGATCAGAATATTACAGGCCTAACAGTGGTAGCGTTTCTCAGGCTATTTCCATCTGAATGACGATTTCTGTCCATAAAACAATATGAAACGGGTCGTTTGGAGGTTCTACGTGAACATGAATTACATTGAACACGTAGCGTGATGAAAATAACATCATTTTAAAGCTTTTATTGCATTTTGCAGTTTTGGTGTACATCAGATATACTTCAGATTTGAAGGAAAACTTGACAAACAAAGATGCTGATACCATTTCAAAACTTGAACTAAGAAAGATATTGTAAACACATGAGCTTTAGCAAAAAGCGAAGCCAAGTATAAGCTGAAAGAATTATAAAATTTAGACAGAGCATCAGTAGTGACATTACGAATAAACAGATTGCTTTCATGGACCACGCAGCCATTGTGCTAGGGGGGCTTTAACCCCTTGCTTTTTCAAGAATAGGTCTAGAACCATCATAACTGTGCTCTTTTCACTTCTGATCAAAACAACTGATACACGAAATGAGAGAGCATTTCCACTGAACAATGCGCAATGTGGTTTCTTTCAAGCAGAAAACAAGCAAGATTCAATAATTTAGTAATATTGAACTTCTACAATAAGCGAGCAGATACGATGCCCTTCGTAGACATCACTAACGATTTGCCTTAGAATGACAAAATGCATTGGAACTTTGAAGGTTAACAAAACCAATTGGAAATTAGCGTTCTCCAAGTGTCTTCGTGGTAGTCAGGGGTGTTTCAAAAGAGGGCCATGAGGGGCCATGGCAATGTCAGAAATTTTTCTGGTCCTTTGTTTGCCCCTACTTCCACTATTCCAAGAATTTTTTTAATATTGATTGATCTTCCCAGCCATAAGATGGCGTACTTCTCTTCATGCATTACATGCACTTCTTGCTATTACTACTGAAGAAGTCTGTTTCAATCCTTAAGGAATTGATTTGTATTACCTACAATACCTGCCAAAATAGTTGGAACACTTTATGAATTCTCACAGAATTTTTCTCTTCATCTACCCCTCCCCCGTATGCAATGTTGAATTACAAAAATGCTGTTCTGGCTTGATGCCATTTCTTACCATTGACTGTTAGAGGGTCATTTCCTAATTAGAAACCAACATTGTTCATACAAGGGGGGAGAAGAAAAAATTGGGAGCATGAGAATTATTCATTGCCAGTAAGAAAGGAATGAAGTTGTTCTCCGGGATGAATTAGCCGTTAGTGTTCCAATTAATTCTGGCGAGGATTGTAGCTATTTCACTTCACTCAGGTTTTGCTTGATAAGAATGTGCTTTCGGACCGTATGCTGACTCTTCAGAGTTAATGTGGAAAATGATTTTTTCAAACTTTGGCTAGGACAAACTGAGTTGCATATAGTCATTTTCTCGAGGTAATCATTCTATAATACAAGGTATATGCAAAGAATTAGCCTTGGAAATGCATTTTCTAGCTATCTGGTGAATCAAAAATTCAAAATTTTCACTCCAAGCAAGTAAAAACAGGCACCGTCATTGAACTTAAGAGGTCTGCTGGCTCATAACTTTCAGACATGCTTGGTGGGTAACTGCAGGTTTACAATTCAGTAATTTTCTTGAAAGCAGTAGATTCAGATCAGCTATGAAGCAAACTGTCATTTCTAAAGCAAATTGCGCGTGTAAACCGATCCCAATGATGACTTTGCTTGGCCTTTCCCTAGATTTCCCAGGCTAGAGTCATCCATAGGCAAAGCATCGAAAATTGTTTAAATCACCTTGCCTCCTGACAAAACCAATAGAGATATCGATTTGAAAATAGTTCCATTGAAAGGAAAACCCTATGATACATATTATTTTATTGTCATACTGCTGCATGGGCAGTATCTGTCTCAGACAATCACTGCCAAAAGTCTTTGCAACACCCTATGAATACAGCGTTTTATATGACAATTATGAGATTCTAGTGAAGCAGAATGGACTACGTCCCCCTACCCCCCAGAACAATGTTGAACTGTCACTTGCGTTAGCTGGCAGTTGTGTGGAAGCAATTTGACTTTTTTATTGCGTATAAAACCTGTATAAATCAACATTGTTTTCAAGGGGAGAGGGGAACGCTCACCAGCAAGGTCAAAAAATGTCGTAAGTGTTCCAAGGCTTTTGGCATTGATTGTATATCTCATGCAGGAAAACGAGTACAGAAATTGAGAATACCTTGAGTAGTGAATTAGAACAGATTGCTATGAAACGAAAACCGGTGTGCACTCTTTGTGGGACACATCAGAGCACGTCTAGAGCGAGAGCATTTGAAGTCAAGTCAAAGGGATTGAAAATCGCAAAATCATCATTCCAAGTATTTAGGGGTGATAATGAAGAAAAATCTCCCATGTACTGAACCCATTGAGATAGTCCAAAAAAAGGCAAGCTCGAGAGTTAAGTTATTATGCTACATAAAACCAAACCTGACGTCTCATGCAGCGGAAACAATACAAAGAGTTAAGTTTTTATGGACATGTCGCTATGTACGAAACAACAATTTGAAAAAATTCAAATTCAATGCATAAAGATAATTAATGGTGAAAGACACAGTGTCAAAGTAGCCATCTTTTGCCATATTACTATGACTAATAGTTTTAACGTGTACATCACTGCAAAAGCACGCATGAAACTGAGCATAGCCTATCTCTTCCAAAAGTAAAATCTGAAGCAGGAAGAAGCACTTTTGCGCATCTGAGTGCAAAACTTTCAGCAAACTTTCCAACAAAAGAAGGGCTGACATATCAATAGCTAAGCTCAAGATTGCCTGCAAAGAATGCTACGAACAGTGATTCCTTGATTTTGCAGCAAATCTGTGTTCTAAATATACTACATAAATAACACAGACAAGCAAATAAATAGCCAGATTACATAGCTTTATCAGCACACACAAACAAATGCTTTAACACCATGTGCCATAACGTGGTACTCTATTCCTTGTATACTAAAATAAGGATGCAGTGCATGTTAAAACAAAATGGTTTAAAATTAGAAGTCTTCAAACAGGATATGCATTTCTCTACAACAATACACAGGTAAGTATTTATGCACGTCTACCACTAAATAACTCACAGTTTAGATATGATTCATGAATTTCAAGGCTTCAAAATGCAAGAGACGTTGTTCAGCAGATGGCTTCAATACTTTTAGTATTAAAACTATTTGCTGGACAATGTTTGTTTGTAAATTCATGAAGCTGCTTATTCACAATGTTTTTCATTAAAATGCCGGTTGTTCATTAGAAAAGATATTGTACAAACTCTAAAGTCCATGGAATTTGCTACAAAGCATGATGAAAATGCTATGTCAGAAAAAATCTCTGAATAGTCAAGAATAAGCGGCAGTTAATTGACAGCATTTTGAGATTTGTGCACATACATTTCTTTGACAAGGGATCACTTTATGGGACACCTACATGTAGAAGGCTAAAAAATTTTAGTGACTTGCATTAATTACGAAAGATAATATCACTAGGGAAAGTTTCGATTTCCCATATTCTTATCATTCCAAGATGTGCTGAGTCAGGAGGCTAGTTCCATTCATTGAAGGCAAATTCGCATGAATTGTGTGCATCCTTGCAGCAAGTGGTTCACAGATGGCCTTGCATTGAGACTAATATGCTGCCTAAGGATATAGCACTTAAAAGATCTCCTTGGCTTTACATGTGCATTTAGAACTAGGGAACTATAAAGGAACTTTTCGTGCTACAATGTAGTCAAAAGAGGTCCAAAATAAGGAAGTTTGAAAACTTGGCTTTGAGCTAGGTTCTTTATCAAAAGAACGTGCTGATATTATAAACGAGTGCATTTAGAAATAGTGCTTAACGATCACATATTATCTTCATGTGTGGCATCTTTATAATGGTGAGCCAACAAACTATCAAAGTTTTTGCAGGAGTGCTGTTGAACGAGCATAGCGGCCAAATGTTTGGGAACCTAGTCAGGTCTATTTTGTCCCTACTTAACTGACCAATCATCATGCAGGATTCTGACCACACGTACTAAGAAAAGGCCGATTTTGCATGATGATTGGTCAATTAGGTTGGGAGAAAATAGACCTGACAGGGCTCTAAAACATTTGGCCGCTATGCTTGTTGAGCGACTTCAGTTATCAAAAATTACAAAGCATGTGCCACTTTAATTCGAGCTGTCCTTTGGAAATCCCAGACTGTATATAAGCTGTAAGACTAAGACGAAGTTAGTGGTTTAAAAGCTCGATTGCTCAACAAGTTAAGAAAGTTCAGTACTCAATTGTTAGGCCTAAGAAAGTCGATTAGTCATATACCTTTAAAATTCTAATACTCATGTAATCATCGCTTTTAGTTTAGTGTTATGTTTGAGTAGTTTCCGTCTGTCTGTAGAAAACTGTAGAGTTACGCAAGCTCGACTATTCTTGCTAAAAAGGTCTTATGAAAGTTTCAGTACTGAAATCCTGAAGAAGCTAAAAATGTTTCAGTATTGGGTGAAAAAGATTTCGTGTGATAAACGTGTACAAGAAAGAACCAAGTCATTTATTGCTATGAATCGAATGAATAAACATCAGCACAAATTAATTAGGAGCATGTGCAGGACTAATAAGTGATTCAAACTCTAAAGGAAAAGTTAGATTAAAGCGAGCATGTGGATAAAGATTGTAAGGGAAAAACCGGATATTAAAGAGGTAAGCTACGGAGAACATTGTCAATAGCGGAGTAGCTATATTTTGGATAAATAATTTGTGATATTCCCCAATGACAGTATTCCTCATGGTTCATCTCTTTATTATCTGCATATTTCCCAGACTCTTCATTCACACGCTAGCTTTACTTTAACTTTTCCCTTTTGAGTTTCAGCCATGTATAAGTCATTTACATGCTCTGAAACTAGCTAATATTGATGATGGACTATCGCAAGGGCCGACACGTTTCATAATTCACTTCAAAGTGACAAATGAGTTGCTTCCTTCTTAGGCTGGTCTTTGTGTCATGGTTTATAAACCATTTATTGTTAAAAATGTAAAGCATGCTACTAATACTACAGAATAATCGTAAATATCATCATAAATCGCCACCAGATTCCAAAACTATTATTTAAATACCACTCTTCGGCGTCTTTTATTGCTTCACGCCATATTTACACTGCATAAACTAAACCAAAATCTCTAACCTCAGATTTCATGTCATTGAGATTGCTCTAAAGAAAAGAAAGCAAGATAATATCTTATTGCACACATTCACTGTCATTGTTCATGCCTTTAATTGAAACTGACTTCTTCTTCTTGATGAGAAGCCCTTAAAAATAGAATACTTTTAGTTGTTAAAATTGCCATCAAACTTACATACACATCCTGCACTTTTAGATAGTTGGCATAGAATAACGAAGAAAGGTGACCTCTACAAATCTAAATGCGCATAAGAAGATTCAATACAAGTTATTCACTACAAGGTCGAGTGTTTCTAGACATATCACAAGAAACATGAATGATTCTGAAATTTCTCGCCTTGGTCTTGAACAATGCAAAATTTCAGTATTTCACTGAAAAGGAATTGTGTATAAAAAGAACAAATGTAAATCTAGTTGTAAATCCACCTTGCACAATCTCTTTGTGGGTCATGGCGGTCACACAATTGAATCACTTATATAGCCATTGTTCACATACACCCTTGATATTCTGCGTGGCTCCAGTTCAAAATGACTTGTCTTTTGCTCATTGGAACTCCGGATGAGAGGCTTTGCTCTGCTGCTTCGTCTTCGCCTTGATTCTACGATCACTTGTCCTGACCGGCGTCTATAGGGTGTTTCATCTTCCAAATATTCTTGACTTGGGGTAGATTTTAGAGCTATGTCGTAATCGGAGATCCCTGAATCTGATTCATCATACATGTCAGTCATGTAGCTGAGTCTGCGGTTCCCGCTACCAACAGACCTTTTCTGTCTACCAGTTTGAAACATTTTTGAATCGTAAGTCTGCATGCTGTACCTGCCACCCATTTCGCCTTTTATACGTCCACCATCTACAGTATTTCTCCCATTCATAATAGCATCTCTGTCTTCTAGCTCAAAATCAGCTAATACTGGAGCTAAAGAAATGTTGCCGAAATCACCATTTCCTCTTGCACCTTGTTGATCCATCACTAGAAAGAATTCTTCAGTGTTGTTTCCGTTGGTAGAGACTCTTCGAGACTTACCGTCCGTTGAAGCTCTTCGAGAAAGGCCGTTCGTATAAACTCTTCGAGAAGAACCACTAGTAGAGATTCTTCGAGAAGGACTGTTCGTAGAGGCTCGTCGAGAAGAGCGATATCTGAAATTCAACACGATTACCATATCATGGTCAAGTTAATATAAGCGTTCTACCACGTATTCAAGGCCTATTTGAAGCAACATGGTTGACCGACCTATTTTACTTTCGTAGTAATATTAAAGCAGTGATGAGCAAGTTTACATTGAAAAGTTTGAGCTGTTTTACTCATTATGTAAAATTTATTTTCAACATATGTACGGAAGCATGTATGTAAGTATGTATGTATCAGTGGCACAGCTGAGCCTATAATTCCCACCACTAACAAACACTTTGTATCTGCAATTTCACAAACTCTTTAAATGCTGTACCTGCCATCCATATCGCTTTTTATAAGCCTACTATCCATAGTACTTCTTCCATTCGTAATGCTATCTCTACCTTCTTGCTCAACATCAACTAATACTGGAGCCAGAGAAATGTTGTTAAAATCAGCATTTGCTTCTGGATCTTGTTGATCCATTACCAAAAATAATTCTTCATTGGTATTTCCGTTAGTAGAGGCTCTTCGGGAAGGGCTGTTTCTGAAATTTAAACAGACTAGCACGTCATTTTCAAGTTTCTAAATACTCTGCTTCATGTATTCAAAACCTAATTGAAGCAGAGCTGGAAATAGAATTGCTTCAGTTTCACAATTGTCTGTTAGTGTGATTCTCCAGTTAAGCCACATAAACAGCTCTGATCTAACTAGTGGAAAATCAAACATTTTCTAGATGCATGAGCTTCAATACCATCTTCGTTAACCTAGTCGAGAGGCATGCTTTGCTGAAAAACTCTAGAATCAAGCTCTAACAAGGATGAATCTCTGCTAGTCCTTTGCTTTCGAGTTTCTCGAATATCAAAATAAATTTAGAATTAAATCCAAAACGTATGAATTATAATCCTCATTATACCATTCTTAGTTTGTCCAGGTCTTGAATAGTTATTCAAGACGTAGATAACAAAATAGCCTTGAAGGGAATCTGCTAGAAATAAGCAGCCAGTATGTAATTCATTGATATGAAGATAGTTTGGTCGTCATCGAAACAAATAAATTACAAAGGCCTTTTAGATAAAGACAACAGAAACTGAACTCGAACAACAAAAATTTCTTACATACAAATTTAACTCTTTACTCGGGAAAGTTGAATATAGATCATCTTCTTCGGAGAAATGTCTGCTGGTACATTTCAATCCTTAAAGCAGATAAAGACGAATGGGAGATGTAAAGTACAATTACTCATACTTAGGACCGAGCTTTTAGTGCAATTAAAAAAATCTAAAACCTGGTACTCACTGGTATGAATCAGCCAAGCTCACTATTTGGCGCCTTGTGCCATCTTGGTCAACCACAAAAAAGGACTTGGAGATTTTTCTTGATAATTTACGCTTGTTTATAGCATCGTTTGCCAAAGAAATATGAGACAATCGTCTATTCTGGGAATACTGATCCTGAAAAAGAATCATCAATCAACAGTAGATACAAACGCGCTTTCCACTTTGATAAAGGTGTGTGCTGAATTCTTAGAGATACCCACAAAACTCACATCAGTCAGGACAACACAACTTGTGACGATGAATAATGATTGTTATTGCTAATGATATTATAAAATTTTTGCAATCGATTTTTTTGCAGTAAAACGCCATCTGGAACCATATTTTAGCTATAAATAACGTAGAATTAAAAACACTGAAGACATAGATGGCGTGACAAGGAGAAATGAGTTGAAGACATCTTGGATGGTACAAGCACGAGTACATGCATGAGGTTCAATACAACTCAATTTCAGTCCAGAAGATGCTAGAGCTGGAGAGAGCTGTTTGAAGAGTGTGAATCCTCTGTGGTGACAGCCTATTATCGGAGGGTAAACTATCAAATGTATTTCATATAGTCTATATTGTTGTGCCTAGATAGTGACAGTGCCAAGCTCTGAGAAGAATAATTTCTATAGATTCAGAAAATCATACTAACATATTTGCCTTAGTAAATTCATTTACCATCATAACAAGGATAGACCTTCACAGAAAATATATTTGAAATAGATAAAATGCATGAAAACAGTTTGACTCTATGAAGCATATCTTTTCCCGAATTTTATCTTCAACAAGCTAGCTTAGTTTCCTTGAAGCGAGCCTTATTCGAAGAGTCGTACATCCGTTAAAAAGGGACTCTTGGCACTTTAGATGGATTCGACAGCGAGACGTTAAAGAGATAGATAAAACACAGCTCTGCATTGAGTTCTACAAAATATGCTGTTTTCTTCAGTATAGTCAAAAGGATCAAGAGGGATGCTCAATACAAAAGAGAAGTTAAATGATAGCATTTGTAAATGCAATGAATTACTCACAGACTCATTATCAGACAAAAGGTCTCCTTCACTCAAGCTTCTTCGAGGCAAGGAATATCGCTGAAAAGCAAATTGATCGCCATTTTCAGGTGCTCTATTGGCAATCAAAATTCTGCTTCTCCTTCTGGGCGATTGTTCGTCACTAATTGCCTCCTGGTCTCGATTGCCCTCGCGCTCACTGATGCTATACCTTCTTATAGATCCATATTTTCTCTGTGGAATTATTTCATCTGGGCGGATAGACAGACTTGGTCTTTGATTCCGTTCATGGTCAAACTGGCTTTCATACATCATAAGATCGTTGGCCTCCTTTTCGAAATTCGCTTCTCTATACATGCGTCCACCAGTTGTCCTACTTTCGATATATTCTGGTGCTTCATTATCTTCAATAGTAGTAAAAGATGGCTGTGATTGACGTCTCATGTTAGAAAATGGAATGTTTGGTTGTGGAAGCATTCGAAAAGCTTGACTTTCATTATTAGAAGAGGCCTTTTTCACTTCCTCAGTTGATTCACTTTGCTGTTCAAATTCAAATTTCAGGCTTTCCATATCTTCTTCGCTCTGTGATTTTATATTTGCTTGACCACCCGGAGCCTGTAATTGATCCAAGCTAAAGGGATCTCTGCCGGCAAAATGATATAATGGAGGCATGGAAGTGCGTGGCAGGGAAGGCGCAATACTGCTTAGATTCACTGGTGCAGACTCAGCAAGTAATACGCGATCCTGTTCCATTAGCATCTCCTCCTCAAAAGACAAATCATCTGAGAAACCAGATGAAGTATCTTTATTCAAAGCCTCCGGATTTTTATCATCCATTTCATCTTGGGTAGGGTATGCAGCAATTGATAACGGCTCGAGATTCACTTCAGCAATGTTTGGCAAAAATGACACGTCGATTTTTTCTTCATCAATCTCTTCTGGATCATAGCCACCTCCGTAAGTTTGGAGATCAGGATTTTGTGCTTCTTTACTTGCAACTGCTGCCATTTCGTCCTCATTAGATATAGGTAATATTCCTTGATATAAACAACAGAATTGAATAAGATAAGTTGAAAGCACTATGAAACAATGAGTTAGATACTGTTAGCAGCAAGAATTAGAAACAGATCTAAATAGAAATTTAACTAAAGTTTCAATTGCAGACATGCAAAGCATTTGCTACGCTTATTCTAAACCCTTCAATACCAGTCATTCAAACAAGTAGTTTATCTAGCTGATAATGTAATGCTAAATATTCAAGTCATAATATATACTGGATTTGCTGCAATTCCAAGCAGACTTTTATTCTTCTAATGAAGCTACAATCAGTCTAAAAGCAAAGTGTGTGAATTTCAGTTTTAGAAGGAAGATGATTTGAAGAAAACGTATCCACTTGTGATCCTTTTCAACCCTTGGAACAAAGGTAGAAGAAGACAATACATACCTTCTTCGATAAGAGGCTCCTCTAAGGAAGCAAATTTCCCTCCGGGTACACAGCACGTCTTACAACATGACATTCGTTTTATACAGCAGCTCCAGCAACAACGAGGAATGAGCAACCAAATACACCAAAAAATGAGAAGAATAATGGCTAAGATTAGTAGCAGGATAATTAACCACCAAGGGAAGTCATCGTCTTTCAAAGGCAGCGTTATTGCAGCTAGTAAACATAGATTTGAATCATCATCTGTTACATTCAATACCTGTTCAATGAAAATGAAAAATTTTAGAATCACTCTTTTGTTTAGAATTGACGTTATAAACCGAGTAGCTCATTTCAGTCATACGAAGACGGATCATCAGAAACCTCTCAATAATACTACCTGGCTCTTCAGAGACACGTGATAAATCTACAAATTTATTAAGAGTATGATGCAATAATTAGCATACAACATAAAAATATCCATGATGCCATTCGCTGGAATTTCAACATTAATAGCTTATGGCTTGAAGCATTTCAACAGTTATATGTAGTCAATACAAGCAACAGATAAATGTTATGTAAAACCACTTTTATAAAATACAATTTCATATTCTATATATTCTATATGCATTTGAGCTTGCTTGTAGCATTTTATTTCTTCAACACTTGTCACTTAAATCCAACATTTGCAATAGAACAATTAATAATAAATGGAACTAAAACATGGGACTTTGCGATAGGAAAATGAGTTGAAAGTGGAATTAAGCCAAACTAAAATTGACTTTGATGTAGAGAAACGAATGGAGTTAGCATATACTCTACATAAACTCCTTGCGGACCAATATTTTCGAATTTTGCAGTATGCCTCCAGTACACTATGCTTAATGGCCTATAAGCCGAGATTATATCAATCCGAAAATTTTAAAATGATGTTAGAATGCTTCTCCACGCATTCTCGTAACCATACGGCAGCATTTGAAATTGCAAAGTTATGGGTTATTATCCTTCCCCGTGAATGCAAAAAGTTTAAAAAATACAAAAATACTTGGATGGCTGATAGCCTGAGGTGTTTGTTCTACTTGTTGATAAGACAGTAGGATGAATCGCTAAATTCGAAACTAGTTTTACAACATAATGGGTACCAAAAGAAGGAAAAGAACATTTTCTATAGCATAGTAGCAAAGTTGCGCATGATTGCTTTGGGGTTTATACAGTGTAGAACACATCCTAGTAACTAATTATGCTTGAACACTAACTAGGGCCTGCAACTTAGTAAGAAATAATACGCCAACTTTACCTGGTAATCAGGTGCCATAAATTTGATGAACATTTCATTTGTGGATCCATTCGAGAACACGAACTTGTCTGTCAATGCTTGCATTGTCCCATTTGTACAATTGTGTTCCGTGATGTTTGTCAGCCCCCAAGTAACAACTGATGCATTATAGCTACCATTATAGATTGTATAGTTGTATACATATATCTTAATTTGAGGCATATCAAGGTAGCTGGAAATCTTTTGAATAAAATTGCTCATTTTCGTACAGTTTTCTCCAAATGAATCGTTCAAAGAGACAGTGACCATATAACTCATCTTGGGTATCCTTTGCCTAACAGTCACGTTGTACAAATCAACAACTTCGTTTCCACAACGATCTTGTGCAATAGTTTTGTAAGTTGTTTTCTGAGAAGTCATTTGCAATGAATGATAAAGAGTTTTCAGTCCACAAATTTTGTAGTCTTGGATTTTGATCCACCAAGATCTGTCGAGCCTCATATTATCAGTGTTAGCAAGAAAGAACGTGAGATTTCGTGTGAAGCCATCTTCATAATCATAGAACTTTTTGTCACTCATCTCGATAGAAAAGTACTGCCCTGGTTGAACAATAATATCTGTTTGTACTTCAGATAATCTAGGCGATTTCTCTTTTCTGCATACTCCAAGCATTTTCTCATCTACATTACCCTTTACATAGACTTCAGGTTGCATGTGATTTCTGAACTCGTTGACATTCCTTATCTTCTCTCGAACAGACCTGATACGATTGCAGTCACAAATCTCACTGTCTATATTGCAAAAGCTCCATGTAAATGTAATGTTTATACCACTCCTAGTATACATAATGTTATTTATTTCATAGTTTCCAAAGTATGAGCCAATTTTGTTAATAAGTGTGATCTCCTGAGCAACGAACGGTGAGTCTATGTTCATTTCTGTTTCTCCGGATATTGTAAGCATTTGAGTTACGTTTGTGTAATCTCCTACAATTTCAACTGTTAAATTTGTCAATTCATTGTTTCCGTCAGCATCCGTAGCTAACAGATAATAAGTATAGAGTTTTTGCTTGTTATTTTGATTGAAATTTCTAGGGTATCCATAGATTGATTGATTCTCTTTGCTGTATTGCAGCCAGTCTTGTCTATTAGCAGGAGACTTTGACTCATCTAGCAGTTGCAGCACCGATCCATTTTTGATCAAAGTTTCTTTTGGAATTAAAAAGTTCAATTTTTGACAAACACCAACTTTAACTGTTATGTTACGTAAAGAGACAAGATCTCTCAAGCATGTCGACAAACCACTATCGGTAATATTTGTAATGATGAAATTCGGTAAAAATGACTCTTTGAAGATTATACTTTGATAAATTCTCTCTTTTAGCATATTGTAAGAATTTCCTTCACAAGTTTCATTACAATTTAGCCATTTCACTTTGATAACATCATTCTTCCTTTCAAAGTATTTTATATTGATTCTATTAGTTAAGCCTTCCATCCTTCTCTTTATATTATCTTGTAGCTGAGAAACATAGACAACATCTGGCTTTCTTTCAATGTATTGCAAATTCATTGACATGTGTATTTCAATCCCAGGTGCTTGTGGTTCATCTAAAAGGACTATATCAACGGGTGTACTGGCAGACTGGCCACATATGTCCGTTGCTACTAGCCTAAATTTGTACTCTCCACTACCAATGTCACCATGTGGCACTACATATAGGTGTTCCTTATAAAGTTGCACCCAGTAATTATTAGGTATGCTAGACGTATTGTCAAAAGTCAGGGTTTTGGATAACTCTTCATTTTCAAATGTTTCGGCATCATAAAACATCGACTTGGGAATTTTCTTTACAAATTTGCTACACATACTCACTCTAATGGTGCTAAAATTGTTGAAGGCAACAGGTGCGGTATCAATGGAATAATCAGATTCATTTGTGACTTGTATGATTCTGAAATCGCTTCCAATATAACGACTAAACATAGAAGCTTTATTCAATGAGTTCACAATCACTCTTTGTTGGAAGTGCAAAAGCTCCGCATCATTCCTCTTGCACATATATTTCTCAACGGAACAGTTACCAAATTGCAAGTTGAAAATTTCTGCGCTAAGTTCAGATGTTGTAGTTTTTTCAAATGATAAAACTCTGTACTGTGACAACAACGAATTGAAGAAGAAGCTTGAAATCTTTGAGAGGAATTTTACTTGAATATCGAGGAAGGCTGTAGCCTGGTCTTGTTTAACGGTTTGAAAGGTGAAATTAAGCGAGTAGAAATTGCCGCGATCTTGTTCAACAAATACTGAGAGTCTTGTTTGTGATTGGGCCCCATCGCTGTCTTTGACAACTAATGAAAAATCCCAGCCAGATTCCGAAGAGAGATTAGATATGCTCTTCAGGGGAAATGCATAAATCTCATGAGATGTTTCATTTAGCTGAATCCATGAGTTCCTAGGAAGATGAGCCCCATCTGACATTCTCAAAGAGAAAGACAAGTTCCTTGCATCACCATCCTCCGCATCTATTGCAAAATCCCTGGGAATCTGGTATCGATATAGACCGCAAACTGGTACCGTCAGATTTAGATTTGGCTTTAATATATGTGGTGGCCTGTTACTACAGCTGTTGTTGATAGATTTGATCTCTATTCCATTTGGGATTATTGCTTTAAATTCTCGTCTTATTTTCTTGGACGAACTATAGAACTTATCATTCAATGAAATAACATTAGGATCCGTACAATTGCTTGGCAAAGAGCAAACAAGGAATCTCCACGCAAAATTACTGCCAGTTTGTCGGGAAAAAGAAATATGCTGTATGTCTTCTCGTCCAATGTATGATGCTAGGGCATTGTAAATCAGACTGATGTAGAAAGAATCAATTTGATTTGATGGAAATGTGGATGTAAATGAAATCGTGTACGCCAAACCAGATTTAGGTGGAGTGCCAACAATACGTAGTCTGTTGTTAACGAAAGATCCAAGTCTAGTGTTTGTAGAAACTTTTGCTGTTGACCATAGATATTGAGTGCTGCTATCCTCCAGTTTCCATGCATTCTCACTAGGAAATGCTTCTAATGAGGATGAAGTCTCATTAAGCCAAAACCAAGATTTTTGAGAAATCATTTCCATGTTTGTTTGCCTTAAAATGAATTTCGTATCAGGAGGCAACTCAGCAATTCCATTAAGCATTAGGAAGTCAATTCTTGTTCTCCTGCAAAAAGTGACATTTTGCACGCTTCCACTAGTAATGCTGTTGTAGCCTTCATCTGATGGATTACACCCCCCGCTTGCTTCTACTGAATATGAGACGGGGAACTCAGGCGACATATGTTCTTGCAATTCAGTTTGCATTCTTGATACCCTGTAATATTTAATGGCTGCTTCTGGGCTACATGGAGTACAGTTTAATAGAGAGACAGTGACACTTGAAGAACTTACAGTGGCAGATCTGATTCGGAATCTGTTTTGCGGATCATTTATAAGTCTAGATGATGACAGTTTTCGAGTGAATGCTAACATTATTTCTGTTTTGAATTTTCGCTCAATAGCACTTTTATATGACAATTTGATATTCATTCCATTAGACGAGGAATACGAAGCACCATTAATTTTGATTCTGACAATAGTATAGGTAGATAAACCTTGTTTGTCTGTGGCTAACACTCGATAATGATAGCCTTCTCTCGGCTGTTTAGATAGGGCTTCATCTGTTGGTATTCCTGAGATTGTCTGTGTTTTGTTATCGTAAACAATCCAGCTATCAATCGGCAGCTCAGAGCTATCATTTTGAAAGAGTTGTGTTTCAAGGCTCCTTGTATTTCCATCCTCATCATTGAAAAGATCTGCTGGTAGCTTGTAGCTGAATTCCCCACATCTTGGAGCCTGTAATAGATCCAGTACTTTAGCAGTTGGTGGCCTATTTGGAGGTTCCTTGCATGTAGCCTCGTTTCTTTCAATACTCTCTATGGTGAAATCTGGCTTTAATGAGTTAATAAATTCTCTTTTCGGAGATCTCATGGAGATATCACTCAGGTCAAATAGCCTTCCTAGCATAGCATTCAACCGGGTGAAATTTGAAGGCAATAACTCCGAACTTTGACCATTGTTAGCCCAAGCACATTGAGAGAATTGGATCGTCAATCTAACAGGAAAAGTCCAATACCTTGTGTAAGATATAATTTGAATCTGGTGATTTAAGGCGTCTAGGTAACTAGCCAGTTTATCAATAAATTCCTTGAGTATCTCAGTCTCTGAGACTGATGGATTATATCTCGTTGTAACGTTGATCGTCAGCGTGCACACATTACCCTTCACTGTATCTACATCTTTATACTTTGGGAAGTTTACGCGAACAGCGGTAAATGCTGAAGCTGAAGTTGATCTAGTACTCTTTGCATGAAGTCGGTAGTTAAGAGATTGTGTAATTCTTGCATAAACAGCTAATACACGAATGGTTTGCGAATTTTGGGAGAATTGTACAGCAGAGTCTGAAGGCATAGAATTACCTGTCGTTGATTTCAAGCTCAGCAGTAAATCTTTAGTCGATTCACCAGTGGAACTTCGAAACAAATTGTCTGGGATTCTGTAATCGAAGTAACCGCAAAAGGAAGAGTTCAGATTAATTTCTTTTTCGACAGTTATGTGAACACTTATGGATCCAAGGCATTTAGGCCCATCAACATAAATACTGTTGACAGTAAATTCCGGACCAAGAGCCGCCATAAATGCACCACTGGGATTGGGCTTAAAAGCAGTTCTTTGCAATTTGGTTATTACTGCTGTAACAGATGCTGGATTGCAATTCAACTGGCTGTATGCAAAGGTAATGCTGTTAAATGAACGGTACGAATATATTACAATATTTCTCCCATACTTGTTATTGCCTATGTAATTTGCTATTTTCCACGTAAAATTTCGCAGTACATACGCTGTTGCTGAGAACCTCGTGAAAGTGCTACTAAATCCTACGTAAAATTTCACATCTTGCGCAGGTGGGGAGTTGGCGATACGCACAATGTATGAGATATTTGCAGTCCTGTATGATGAGTCTGTTGCAACAAGCAAATACCTATACGTTGCAACATACGACTGCACAATAGTAACACTCGCAAATATTGTTCTTGTCAGTTGATTGATTTGTAACCACTCATCAGGTGATACTTCTGTGCCATTCAGATACCGTAGAGACAGCTTGACATCAAATCCATCTCTGGTATCCGAAAAAATATCGTACGGTAACGCATCGCTGAATGGTATGGTGAAAAATGAGTAGCGTGTTCTTTGAACCACTTTAGGGGAAGGGGGAGACTCGATACAACTATAGCTAACTGTAACGTTCTGCAATTCAAAGCCAGATGCCTGCAGTGAGTTTTTGAATGCAACTCGAACTTTCCCATTTTCTTGAACCATTCGTGAAAAAATAGAAGCTATTGCAGCTCTATACGATTCATCAAGACCTTCTAATGACCGTTTCATAGTACCAAACAAAAAGCTGCAATTACTGAAAGTGAGTTGATACGAAAAAGGAGTCATTTGAGTGAATTTATAGACTTTGAGTTTTATTGTTGCATCACTATAATACTGTGAAATAGAAGTGATGAGTCTGTACAGAACATCCAATTTTGGCAAGCCAGAGGTACCAAAACTTCGTTGCACCCTAATGGTAGTGTAACAGTCACTTGTATATGGATAATCTAGCACAGATATCTTTACATTCTTAAAATTTTTCAGTCCACGACTATTTGTTGCTTCCAGATTGAAGCTATAAGACTGAGAGCGGCCATATGATAACATTGTGGGTGCTTTTGATGGCAACATTGAACTCTCATAAACTGCGTAAAGTTGAAGGGAGGCTGGGTTTAGCAGTATCCATGAATTTGCAGACAAAACACGTTTATCCTCCCTCAGAAGCCTGATGTTCATACTTGAGATGCCACCGTCAATGCTGTCGACAAATGTTTCTAAGGGTAATTTATAAGTGAATGGTGAGCACATGGTAACATTAAATTCCAGAGGAGCGACAGATGGGAAAGGAGCTACACCTGAAACCTCGCAAGAAGATGAGTAATAGACTCGTCGCAGAATAAACCGAGGCATGAACAGCAACTTGAATTGATTGAATAGGCCCGCGTTCGTTTGGATAGCCTCTTTGGTTTTCTTAAGCACTTCAGAGGAGTCACAATCTTGGTACGTATCTGGTTGCCAAGTAATGGTTCGTGATGATGAAGGTCCATACTGGGCAGTATATCGGTTTGTTATCACATTCTCACCACTGCCCAGTGAGTATAACTGGGCAATTCGGTTGATCATAAAAATGCTCTGGTTTACAAAGGCCTCGTTTGTATCTAATGAGGCTAATGTAAATTCAAAAGTGATTCTGATTGGTGTTATTAAAGATGAGCTGCTTACTTTCATGACAAAAATTGGCATAATTGCAAAACTACGTCCTGAGTCGACTGCTTTCAAATAAAAAACGAAATGAGTCAGATTTGAATACCTCTGGGCGTCTCTCAAGGAAAACAACAATGTATTTGACTGAATATCTATGTTTGCCCAGCTCTCAATACCAACAGTTACATTTTTGTCATCGAACAGATGTAACTTTAGGCCATGAGTATTACCATCTTCATAATCATAGAACCATCCGGATTGAATGGCCTCTCTTTTGTACCCAGCAAATGGAACTGAGACACGTAGACCATTGGCAGCTATTGCTATCGGAGGCATGTTTTTGTAAATACCTGAAAAGACTGTCCTTACGGAAGTGACGTATGCATCTGCAAATGCAGTATAAAAATTTGGTTGTACTGTCTTGCGATCAGGAAGAAACAGCTTCACCAATACCTTAGTTATAAAGTCTTTGTGATCAACCTGATTGTAATCAAAAGATGACGAAGGTGTCATTGTAAGATAAGTGTTTGGTACATAACTCCATGAGAATGTAAAGTGAGTATCGTTATGGTGGATCAACTCAACTAAACCTATATTTTCATTTTTCAATGAAAAGAACTTTGCCAGTGTTTCTATGATTGTTATCATTATTTCAGCATTTGTTTTGTTACCAGGTAATGCACTGAAACCTATTTGAATTTGGCAGTCTTTGAGAAGTTGCACAGGACCGTAGATCTTTGCATGAAAACCATCAATCGCCGACAGTTTGGAGCTATCAGTTGCAGTAAGAACGAAGGAGTATCCTGAGGATGGTTGAACCTGGGCCAACGAAGCAAAACCAAATGCGGTAATCGTTTGAGTCGCAGAATTCAACTGTAGCCAAGAATTTGTACTTATTGTTTGTCCTCTTCCATCTGCTAAATGAAGTGCAAGATTTCTTGTATTGCCATCTTCCGTGTCATAAAATGTATCAGCAGGAATTTTATAGTTAAATACTGACCACACAGGAATATTCAGCACTGTAATTTGCGATCTAACAGTTGGAGGATGAGTCAAAGTTCCTAGGCAAGGTGCAAATGCTTGGATGCGGCCATAGTTGATAATGAAGGGATTCATTGCGTTTTTGAACTCATGAGTTGGAAGTTGATCTTTTGTTAATAGCAAATCTTTAACTGACGTTAACGCATGGATGTCACATGGGTCATAAGCGACAGAACAATTTGCGTAGTCAACGTAATAGGCATTATCTGACAAATAGGAATTCCGGATGAGACCAAAGCTTGTACTTCGTTTGTCTTTCAAAAATTCCCTAAGCCTCGTTGAAAACATCTCAATTTTACTGACTGCATTCGCGAGAGATGGTTTTTGATATGCCAGTCGATAGATAAACTTAGGTTCAGGGTATGCTATAAAGACAAACTTGAGTGTGACATTTGCTTCCTGGCCAGTAGAATCTTTCGCAAAGAGCAGTAGATCGTTTTGGGGAGAAAGCGATAATTCTCTGGTTGGAAAGCCATAAATTTCTTGCGAAGTTTTATTCAACTGGACCCAGTAGCTGTATGGGACTGGGTGCGATTTATTGATGTAAAGACTCAGCTCCAGGTTTCTTGTGTTTCCATCTTCATTATCAGAGAACATTTCTGCAGGAACAAGAGTGCGAAATCCGCCACAATATGATGCGTTAACTTTCCAGGTAAATCTTGATGGCACTGGTGGGTTAATTGCAGCTTGACATAGTGGGCTCCTGCTGACAGATGTTGTGACTATGTTGTACTTGTGAGCGAAGTAAGAGACGAGCTGTTTTGGGGCACTGTTTCCGGACGTAACTAGTCGGCTGAAATATGAATATGCAAGTGACTCATCGCATCTCTTAGGTAATGTGCAGATACTGCATTGAACAATAATATTGCCAGAATGTATCATGGCACTGATCAAATGAGTGAACTTTGCTTTGAAGTAGCCATTTAATAGCTTGATTATGGAGATTTCATTTGTAAATAGAGATGTTGTCGGTGTTATTGGCCTAAGAGTCATTGTGAATTGATACAGTTTCTGCGGCATAGGGCCGGAAATATCCAATACTAGATGGGTTTCAGTGAATAGCTTTCCGTTATCCGTTGCTCTTATCGTTAAGTTGTAGCCCTTTGGTGGTTTGTTAATCAAGACAGTGTCGGAAACGAAGCCATATAACACGCCAGAAGCTGAATCTATTTCGACCCACTTATAGCTACCGCTCACTGGTATACCATCGATCTCTGTAACGGAAAGGTGAAGCTTGCTTTGCTCTTTGTCAAAGAAAGTCGATGATGGAATAGTGTAGTTGAATTCAGAACACAAAGAAACTTGCAATCTAGGAAGAAGCTTGCTAACTGTCGGCGCTGTATTGAGGATGTTGCATGGTCCGAAGGTAGAAATTTCAACATACAAATTTCTTACTTCATTTCCCATTGCTTGCTTGAATCCCTCCTTAACTCCTGTAATATCAAGGACCTTCTGGCTATAAATCTCGAGAGCCTCTCTATCACAGGGTTCATAACGAGCAGAACAGTTAGATATATTGACGACAAAATACTCTCCAATGCTGAGGGTGGATGACGTCATCGATAGAATAAGAATATCTTCAGATGTCCTGCCTAAATACGCAGAAACCCGATTCATGAGCGTCATCAAGATTTCAAGCTTGCTTGGTGGATTAACCTGATGCCATACGAAATTCATCTTTAGAGTAAAACTAACATTTGGCTGAGGACTTGCTATTCTAAATTGCAACTTTCCGTAAACAGACAATCCCCTTTTGGTTGTTGCTTTTATTCTGTATGACAAGGTAGACGGAATCACAACATTTGTGAAGGAATTTTCCATTAACAAAATTCTGAGCGATTGCTGTTTACTGTCAAATTCAAACCATGATTCTGCTGCATCTTGATCACTTCCATTTAAAACAGTCAATGTTAAATTTCTTGTATTTCCATCTATTTTATCATAAAAAGTATTAGCAGGAATCTGATATGTTTTATAACCACAGAATTTTATGTCAATTATCGGCAATTGATTCTGAACAATTGGATTTGACAATTCGTCTCTGCATAGGCCGTATAAAGTAATATTGGCAGATATTATGTCAAAGTTTGGGGAAAGAGCTTGCTTGAATCCAGATTTTGGCATATCATTGCTGGCTATCTGTGATTCTATACTGTTTATTTTTGATCTCTCACATGTATCTTGTGCTAGAGAACAGCTACTCCATTCTGCTGTTAAAAGAGTATTTAACTGTATTTGTGATGGCAAGCTGTCGTACTCTATCGATGCTAAGACTGAATTGCCTGGAAAAAAAGCAAGAATCCTCTTTCTCATCTCATCATATGTATTAACAAAGTTTTCATGCCCCTCCATCGACATTATCATAAACTGCATTAAAACCTTGTGATTTGGTGATAATCGTGAGCGATCAATGTAAACAGTTATCTCTTGCTCAGCTACATGCAAGTACAAATCAGTTGCTGTCAGTGTAATGGTCACGGAGTCCTTCGCAATTTCCTTGGCAATTTCAGTCGTAAGTAGTAACTTAATTTCTTGCAGTTCTGCGTTGAATTGGATCCAGTAGTATGCGTGATCTTTCAATTTCAGGTCCAAATTACGAACACTCCCTTGCTCTCTATCTGTAAATGTCCCTTCTGGAATCTTAGCAATATACGTGCCACATGTGGTCACAGTTATTGGTCCAAATGGTACAGCTGATACTGGAGGCAAGTCCTCTTTGCACGGTCCGTATTTCACTTCTTTCAAAAAGATTTGTGTGAATTCTGGCTCCATTGCTTTCTTAAAATGACTGTTTACGGTCCCATCACTTGATTGCATGCGCTCCCGCATATATTTGATTCCCAAAACGTCACATGGCTCATACCGTAAAGAACAGTTGCTCCATGAAACAAGTAGATTCTGTCCTGCTGCCTCAGTTATACTGACTATCTCTAGGCTTCCACCTAGGTAATCAGCTATCCTCTTGGCAAAAAGATACAGAACATGACTAAACGCTGGCAAGGCATGGACTGTTGCCATTGTAAACACATGGCTATACCGAGGCATAATACCACGTATATTAACCGTTATCGTCATATTGGTACTGAGGTTGCTCTTATCAGTGGCAATTAAAATGAAGGTGTGATCTTTTGGGTAACCAGTCTCGTTCTGTTCTTTTGCTAAAACAGCTGTTACTTGCTGCTTTGTAGGATCAAATTGCAACCAGAACTTTTCAGGTATAACACTTCCATCGTGCATCAAAAGTTTCAACTTCAAATTTTTGGTGTTTCCATCCTGCTTGTCCATGAATGTGCCATTGGGGATGTCATATGAAAATGGTCCACAAAATGTCACATATAGACTTGGAATTACTGACTGGATGTATGGAGGATCCTCTGAACACGGGCCATTGCGGGATTCTTTTACACTTGTCAGTGTGAATCTATCGCCGAAAGCAAATATCAGGCCCGGGTTGATGTCGTCTGTGCCACTGGCAAACAATTTCGCTCTAATTCTCTTAATTGTATCTATGTCACAAACACCCACTGTCACATGACAAGGGCTCCAGATCAAAGTAGCCATATATCTGTGTTCAAGTATCCTTTGTATGGAAAAAGAGCGAATATGGATGCTTAGGTGATCTGCAAATACCCCTTCTAAGCTCGCAAACAGAGACTGTATTTCGAAAACGTATGGCTTGGTCTGTATTACTGACACATTGAATTTCATTGTAATATTGTAGTATCCAACAGGAGGTGCACCGATGATGTCAAATGTAAGTAATGTGTTACTGGATTTGCCATCAGAATCTGTGGCAATGAGTTTATACTGTTTAATGGAACTGCTTGGAAAATAAAACACGTCATTTGTTGGAACAGCAACAATAGTCTGAGAACTTACATTCAATGCCACCCAATTAGACACTGGTAAAGTTGTATCGTCCTTGCTCTTCAGAATAAGCTTTAGGTTTCGAGTATTCCCTTCTTCTTCATCAAGAAACGAATTTGCTGGAATCTGGAACGTAGTTACGTGACAGTAAGCTATAACTTTTGTGGCACTGAAGAACTTGGCAATAGAAGCATTCCCAGAATTGAAATAAGGCGGTTTTCGATTGGCTATAGAGCAAGAAGGACTTTCTCCGGCCACCACCTGCTCTATGGTGAAATTTGGTTGCATAAACTGAACAAATTGTTGACTTGGTTTCGTGTGATCTGTTGAGTCCTGAATCTTACTAATAATATAGTTGTTGCTGGCAACGTCACATTTACTAGAGCTGAGCGATGTATTTTGAAAATACAAACTTAGTTTGTTATTAGCTAGAAACAGTGGCCTGAAGATGATAACGTTATTCGCATCCATTTGCATGAAATATATCTTAATCGCCTGAATAAATGCTGTAATGACGTTTGAATATGGAAGAAGGCTTGACCTGTACGAAAATCTCAGTTGATAGAAGAAGTTGTATGACGGCTGGGTCCAGTTTAATAATACTGAAATGTTTTGATCAACGGAATGGCCATCTACATCTGTAGCACGTAAAATATATCTGTATGTACGACTAGCAATGTCAAATGGAAACCCCGAAATTGTTCTTGAGATGGCATTGTACCAAATCCAAGAGGTTTCTGGTAGCGGGTTTCCATCTGGTAGCAAAAGCTTGATATGCAAATTCGAGTCTGTGTGATCACTGAATGCATTGAATGGTACCTTGTAATGTAAGAAGTCATATTTTGGGACAACTAGTTCAGGTATCTTCACAACAACGGTTGGAACATCGCAACTTCCAGCTAGTTTTACTTCCAAACTCGAAGGATAGAAATTTACATTTGTTGCAAGTCCGTTCCTCAATTGGCTGGTAATGTTCCCTTTCGCATCCAGCATTTTTCCAGTGATTCTCTGAATCTGCGACATTTCACATGTCTTAGATGATGGAAACAGTACTGTCCATTTTACAACAACATTTGAGGATACAGAATAATCAAATAAAGAGAAGGAGGAACATGATACACCTAGGAAGGAGCTCATGAAGCTGAGAAAGGTATTAACAAACGTTGTCATAGAAACAGATAACTGGAAACTCTGTGTCATTGCTACATAGAATGAAACTTCAGTAGATCTTGTTTGTATATTAAGCTGAACTGTTTGGGAATTTTCAGCCAGTAATGGTGTTATGGCAACTACTTTCAGTGACATAGAGCTGTATACCAGAGCCATTCTTGCTGTGATTATTCCCTGCAACGCTGGTTTTGCGTTGAGTTCATATGAGCTTAGGCCAATCCAAAAGTCCGATGGAATCTTTGTGTTATTTTCAAATCTCAGTTCTAGACTAAGGCTCATCTTGTACCCTGTTGGAGATGCAAATGTTGAAGAAGAAATGTTGAATGAGAAGAACCTTCCAACAATTATCTCCAAAGCGCCGATAGAGACACCAACAACAGGCTGTCCGCTTGAGAGGCCACTACAAGATGATTCAAACTTCTCTCCTGCTATGGATTTCAGATCAAACTGAGGCTTCAATGCCGTTCTGAATCTCTCCTCTGATGCTGCTCCTTCTAGTTTTGATCGAAGATCATTAATTGCTGATGCATTGCATGAATCCTGAACAAGATCTCTTGAACTGAATGAATACGTCAGTGACAACATTGTGTATCCAAGTCTAGTCGTGTTAAAGTTCACGTTGAAGAAATCAGCTCTCGCTATCTTTAGATAGGATGACATTTTGTAATGAAGAAGATCAAGGATATATACATCGTAGTAGCTCGTAACGATAACGCTGGAGGATGTTGTAACCACCTGAAGGGAATAATACCTAATATTATGCATTGCTGACATTGCTAATATTGCTAATATTGCTAATATTGCTAATATTGCTAATATTGCTAATATTGCTAATATTTGCTAATATTGCTAATCTAATATTATCCACCATGATCTATAGTCCAAACTTGTATCATAGACTGTTTAATAAGTGACATCGAACCATTGGTGGACAATTGGTGAACGAGGCATTCTACCTATATGTTTTGTGTAATGGCCACAGGGATGCTATGTAATTCCATGCTCCCCGTGGTAAATACTTATACGAATAAAAAAATGTCAACCAGGAGCGAGATTTCCATACAAATGTAAATTTATTTCAACTCGGGGTGGCTTTCTTGATTGTAGCAGGCTGCTGAACCTCTTATCGTCGTTGAGTACAACAGCATCAACAGCACATGAAACTAGCCCCGGGTTGAGAAATCTAATGTAACAACAAGTAGCATTTTAATATTTCAACTCTCGATAAAACTCAATACAGGTTAGATTTTCTCTTGCAAGAGCCTTCTCATACTAGAAAATGCCAACGTGACGGGCAAAATAACCTACATGGCAAATAACTTTGCTGTTGGTCATAATGCATCATTTCCGAAGAGCAAGCACAAATGAAGCATATTATGGTTTTATTAATGTAAACGTGAGAGCACTTTGGATGTGTAATAGTAATTGCAGAAATGGCTACTTACGATCGTTCGTACATAATTTGGTACAAGCATCGGTCCTTTAAATTTCACATTAAAGTTGGTATGAGCCTCCCGTCCACTACTGTCGATAGCACTAAGACGATACATGTAACCTTCATTGGGTTGGGCCTCATAGAGTGAATTGGCTGAATACAAAAGCACAGTTCCGGTAGAAAGTAGCATAATCCAGCTTGATTTTGGAAGCTCTTGTCCATTGGATCGATACAAGTATAAACTAAGATTGCTAGTCCCACCATCTTGTCTATCATAGAACGTGTCCGAGGGTATAGCATACTCCAAAATGAACGTCGTATTTGATACAACAATACTAATTGGTCCTTTGACCTTGGGAGTCTCTGGATCCGACGTTGTAGTTATCCTAAAGGGCATGAAAATTAACAGTCAAGTAAGATGGTGTAACGTATCTGATCTGAATAAATTTTGCTGAGGTGATTCCAAAAAATTAAAATTGGACACGAAAACTATACAGCTCATTTAATTCCATATGGGCTTCTTTTATCATTCAGAGTTCTCATCAAATGGTCTCAATTTACAGGCTATAATACTTCATTCTTTGACATGAACATTTAAGATGATAGTGTAGAATGATATTTGAGTTTCGACAAGGAGATTGAGAAGAAGCTATGCCTAAAAGTAAAACAAATTGCATAGATAAAAAACTTCACAATCGCTTCGTTCAATTTCATTGTCTTTCATGAAAAAATCCCTCTTTGGATTACTTACGTATTACACAAAAACAGAGAGAAAATATCCTCCTGTTTTCCTTCTGCTCTTTTCCCTTGTCTCACCCTCCCATCCACCTGTTCTCCTCCTGTTCACTAGAACTTATGCAACTTCACGCGCACGAGATCTGTGGCCATACTTCCATTCAAGACTTCAATTTCTTCACTACAGCACGAAAAAGCGGTACCATGTTTTAGTCACACTGAAAAGCTTTTTTTCGTCTGACACTCGTCAGAGTATGAAGCGTCGTACCGAAATATATAGCCAGATGCGGGTGCACGTGATATGATGAATCATACGGCTAACTGGACACATTATTCATCATATCACGTGTACCCGCATCTGGCTATATATTTCAGTTCACCTTTCGGTCGATATCCGACGTGTCATACTCTGACGAGTGTCGGGCGAAAAAAGCTTTTCAGTATGACTAAACATGGTACCGCATTTTCGTGCTGTAGTGAAGTTCTGTAGCACCAACAGACTTTTCACATATTTTCGACCTCAATTTCTCTAAGGGGAAACAATCGCTATCGGTGATGTTCAATCTATTACTTGTGTATCTGTCATGCTTTAGCGTCTCATTTCAAGAGCTCTTCTTATAGCAATTTTGCTGATAAAGTTGCGGTAGTTTTCAAGGAAAACTTGAAAGTTATTAGCTCATTATGCAGAAAGATTCGAGTTAAACTGTTTCAATCGCCAAACAATTTGCTTGAAAGGAATCAGAAGTAAGAGTCATTTACTACAACCTGCAAAGAAAACTTCATTCATTTCGAAAGAAAAATAGTGTCACATTTGAGCTTGTATTGGACTCATTTCTGCCACTAGTCCAATTCAAATAAATTACATAATTTCAAATTTACCTTGGAAGAGATGTGGTTGCTAACGGAATTATTGTACCTGTTATGAAGTACCAACTGATTAAGGGATAACCAAGACGTTTTGACAATTGCCCGTTTGGGCTATCTGCCTTGAAATTTGAAATCCTGCTGTCAGTACTCGAGAGAGCATTGCACGAGGCCAAGAATTTGATTACTGTTGTATTAGTTTTTGTCCCTACAGCATCGCCAAGACCAAACGATATGAACTTTGGGTTCTCCAATCCTGTTCTGTAAAAACTGCCACGATTTTCCACAATGAGAATATTTCGCCTCTCGACGTTGACATAGTCTGAGACAATGGTCACCAACTCGGACTTATTTGACTCGGAGAGGCTGAAGTAGTCTTCGTTGAGCAGCAGGACACCTTCAGTGACCGCGTTGGACGTACCGCAATCAACGGCAAACTGAACATCAGCGATGTCACGCTTACGCCGATTACGCGGAATCTTCATGATATTTATTCTTAAACACTTGCATACAAATGACTTGCGTCGAAAGCAGACTCTCTGGGTGCCAGTGATACTGATGTCAACATACCCAGACACGATGCTGCCGTTGTTGCTTACCTCAAGCCATTTAACAGTGCTTCCTGTCGTTGCATCCACGGCATATAATTTAGCAAATGAGGCGCATTTGATCTGAAAGTGAAAATTCTCGTTTGGACGAAGTACAATGTTTACTGGATCTTTCTCAATATCGGCAATGTCATATTTATGACTTAGAGAATCTCCAATAATAGGTACCTTTGTAGCTGCACTGTGCAGCGTTGCACAAATAAGTATCCAATGCATGGTAAAGAACACCATACTACACATGCTGGTATCTTTCATGCAAAAGGAAAAGTGCTTGGCATTGACTGAAGCTTGAATACTTATACTTTTCATTCATCTATTATTAATGCCTTAACAGTCAATAAACCGTTTCAATGATAGATTAAACAATAAAAGATTAATAATATGCTATTCCAGCAATTTTCATGTTACTTCGGGTAGTTTACAAAGTGCAGCTTGACAAAAGGAATGATTTTGATGCGAATCACCTCTTAGTGTATTTTTGGAAAGAAATAATACCAGGAAAACTACATACTATTTTTGCGCTATAATTTTCTCAGCAGACATCCTGCTGACAAGGCATTTTCTGATATCTCGGTGACATACTAACAATTCTTTTATATTTTTCATGTTATTGTACCATTGATACTGACCAGTATATCTAATTTTTGCTGCTGTTTTATGCTTATACTTCATGTTCGTATGCTATACTATATATGTAATGATAAATATGCTATATATATATATATATATATATATATATATATATATATATATATATATATATATATATATATATATATATATATATATATATATATATATATATATATATATATATATATATATATTATCATATTACATTATTTGAGCTATCATTTTTACTATTGTTTTATGCTATTGTTTGATATTCTATTTGTGCTATGGATTTTGCTTATCAAGTAAACAAAATGACGGAGATTGGATAGTAAGGCATTAGAAAGAAATAAATTCTGGTCCACATCAGTCTTCACTGTTAAAAAGCTTGACTGCGCTAGCTACTCCTTGATACTCTCAACTTTGCTTTGATACTAGCTCCTGGTATCAGGAAAGTTTTAGGGTATAGATATTTCGCTTTAAATTTGGATCTTTAACATATAGTAACCGTCATGATACAAAAACTTGAAGGTTCGCTATCTTATTTTACAACAGTTCCCTTTTGAAAATTGGAGAATATGGAAAGTGAAAAGAAAGAAAGCGCGAACAATGCAAACATTCGAGTATTGACATCTTTGTACCAAGAGTTTGTCATGCCCCATCCTGTTGTGCATAAATATATAAATGTACGGAACCAAATGTTTGCGTTGTGGGAGAGACGTTTGCTTGGATGAGTATCAAAAGGGACATCTCGGTCTTTCAACAGAAACACAACTGCTTTCTGCATTACAATATGACCAGCTTTTGTTGTGTTAGCAAAACTAGCCTTTAGTCATCGTAATGTTTCTAACCGAATAAACATCTACTTACAATATTTACTTTGATGTAAGGTGCATTGAGGAGTATGTGCATTATGGCTCAGAGATTGAACAACCCACAAGTATGATAAATTTATTAACTGTTGTTATTGCTATCATTAGTAAAACAAGAATGCAATCTAAACTCCTATTCATTAAACGCTCCTTCGAATTGGCTAGCTCAGCTCATGACACATGGTATCGATTATCATGGTCTGGTGATTCACTACAGCAAATTGATTATTGAAGCATATTTATATATACTGCATTTATTGGGCAGTTTACATGAATGAGGAAAAGAAGCAATTTTTATTTAGATATGACTCACTTGAGGATTTCATCTATGTCTCATTTATGCAAGGTCATGAATGTTGCAATACGTCTGAATTTAATATTGAATGTCCTAAAGCGCTTATTGACGCTCCTATGCGTAAACCTGTTGTGGATTATAATCAGAGATAAACAAAAATGAAAAATAGAAGTGGCATTCAATGCTGGTAGACGCTTCTGGTCAGCCTGATTGTCCAGAATATGTTGAAATAAAGTTCACAGCTTTTGAATTTTGGGGATCCCATTCAAAAGTTAAGAATCAAGCTGACAATATGTGACAAAAATAGTAAGATCTCTTTTTCACGCTTGAGAATAATGTAAAAACGCATTTAAAAGCATTTTCCAAAGAATATATCAAGCTAGAACTATCCTATAAAATGTTTTCATTTGATAACATAATTTGGAAGGGACTCTGAACTAACTTTATGAAAGATATTACACAGGCGGAGCCACTGATGGAATGTTGTCCCTATCTGAACTCTGGCTCTGTTTGTTCCAAATATAAGAGCTTATCA
Source organism: Mastigias papua (assembly GCA_964019165.1). Lineage (NCBI taxonomy): Eukaryota > Metazoa > Cnidaria > Scyphozoa > Rhizostomeae > Mastigiidae > Mastigias > Mastigias papua. The sequence goes on from OZ025274.1 coordinate 10,972,787, forward strand.
CCCCGCTACGCTAACCATACAACAGCATGATCATTATGCACGCCAAGCAACCCCAGTTTTGAATGAGTGGAAACGATATGAAGCAGATTTTCAACACAGTTTTTAGTAAAAGACTGACAAAGACAACAAATCATTTACTCCTTTAAATCACGGAAGCTGGATAGCTGGAAATTAAACCTAAGAAATGACGGTTTTCTTTTCAGGTAAGTGCAAATTATAGCTGCAAAAGGGCAACAAAATGCTTATCATTCGGCGTATGGTAAATAAGCATTTTGCAAAATGCAGACAGAGGAAGTTACCACAATGATTTTAAGCCATTTTTCGGAATTCGATGTCTCTTATGCTAAGGAGGCATTGGTGTTTCTAAAATGGAAAGCCATTTATGTGCAGTCATTGATTAGGGGCGTGTGGGTGCAAAAGGGTTATCCCATCCTTGGGAGTGCGTGCGTATTGTATCTAAAATTGCGTCTAAGTAGTTCTACCACGATCTCTTTTAGAAACTCCGAGGATATCAATAGCATAAACATATTTTTGCAAACTTCATGTCCCCTAAAGCTTCGTTTCCAGCTGGACTATCCAACAGTGAACTGACTGGTGGCTTCTTGAAGCTAAAGAGTAAAAAAGGGATGTCGAGGTTCATGTACAAATAAAGTCCCCCAGAAGAGGGAGGGTGCATTGCAGATTTCAGATATATAAAAATGATGGGAGGGTCCCTCTTGTCAACAATTTTACATGAATTTCTCCTAGTCTATCAAAACTAGCACTTGACCTACTTTCGTGATACCCTGTAAGCATTTTTTCATTTAGCAGCAATTAGTATGATTGTCAACACAATCGAGTTGAATCTACAACAGCATCGTCCATTAAATGCAATTCCTCAATCATGAACAACAGAGAGCTGATCAACTGGTTCTATTAAGTTTTCTTCTGCTCACTGAAAAATCAGTTTTTCTATTCGATTACAATGCATTGTTTGTATGGAATGGCATCAAAATTTGGTGTTGTTTATGACTAGCTCTAGGTGAGACAATATTGCTTGAAAATGTAGAGAAGTCATTCCATGTCAAAGTGGCAACGGGCCCTTTGAAAATTGTGCTACCTTGACGTGGAATGACCCAGAGGGAAGAATTAAAAAATAAACTCAAATTTGAAGACGTCCTGTCTGTAGCATCCCTCAAGGTCATTTATGTATCACCCACTATTCGAACTTGGTGTCGATAAACTTCAACTCTTTGCTGTACATTTCAGCAAGTGGTCACCTCATCCCACGCAAAAGGATACGTTTCTATATTATTAGTAACTTCACATCACTAATTTGATTAGGAAACAGTCTGTGCTTAAGCCTTTAGTTGTGTATTGTTCGAAGTTCCTGACTGGCACAGTCAAAAGGTTTGCCCAGTTCTCTTTCGTAGTCATATTGCAAATATACAAATGTGATGAAGCACAAATTACTACCATGATGCTGATATCTCTTTGAGATTCTCAGAGAACCAAAAATCTCCCAGATCTCATGAAGGTAGCAATATTGATCGTGCCATTGCAAACAGGTTTGAATCTTTAAATCTTTATCATCGCCCTCTTTACTGTCACCAGCAGGCATTATCAATGCTGATGTGCGAGGCTCTTTACCAACTCAATTCTTCCTTCGTATTCTTCTCTCTTTCCTACGTATGCTCAGATGTATTTTGTAGATATCATTAGGTCTTCGCTTCTTTTGCTTACCATCCACTCTTTCTTACCATTCCTCTCAATTGTTTACTTTATTTTTTACACTCTAAAACATGCTCACTTGATTCTTTTTCCCCACTCCAACATTTCCTTTCCATGCCAAAATTACTACCTACATCCCACATTTCCAGCTTAGTCTTTATAATTTCCCTTGCTGTTCTGATTCCTACTTCTCCTAAGTACTTCTGTCTTTCATATTTTTTATATCTTTGGTGTCGCAATTTGGTATTTTTTCTCCTTTCTTAATTGATTGCTTTTCAATCCTTCCCCTGATCTTTCTTTTCACTATCCTTTTCCATTCACCTTTTTTCATGTTTGTAGTTTCATCAATGTCAATATTACATTTACCTGTATCATCTTTGATTTCACTCTACCGGCATTGTTTGCATCCCATTGTTTTTTGGTTTTCTATTACTTTTTTACACAACCTTCCATTTTGTGTAGTCATTACTTGTTGGAATGTCATGAATCTTCTATAGACTACTCTCTCTCTCTCTCTCTCATTGGCCACAAGCTACATTCCTTCATCAGGCCCCGGCTTGGCGTTCTCTTCAGTAGATTAAACATATTTTTGATCGCTTTCATCAGACTCTTTTCTAATTCCTCCCAGTCCTTTTCTCGTCAATTTGTCCATTTTTCCAAATTAAATAATATTGCAGGGAGAACCCTTTATTCAAACAACATTAGTTGGATACTTGTGCTCATTCTTCTCGTTGTCGACTCATCTCCTATTCTCTTCATTTCAGCCACCATACCTCTTGATTTTGTAGCTATTTCTTCCAATTGTCTCTCTATTGACCAATTTTCTGTTATTCAGTCCCCTAGATATTTATATTCTTTAGTTCTTGCGATTATGCCGTCTTCAACTGGTATATCTATCTCTCGCTCCTCCTGCTTTTTCCCTGTACTTATCATCGTGTAGGGCCTTTTCCATTTGCATTATCAAAAGTGTATTCCTTCTCTTTTTCCATACTTCTTAGGTTCTTTCCCACCTTTTCAACTAGGTCTTTGCTTCCAGCCGCCATAATATCACCCACATACACAATTGAAGATATGTTTGCCTTTTGATTGTAAGCTAATCTTCATTAGGGGAGGATATGACTTCTATGGCATTGTTAAATCTAACTCCAAATCTCCATAGTCGAGCCTAAGCCTGCAAAAATCACATAGAAAGTGCTTGTCTGCTACCTGCTAGTTATAGTGATGTTCCATAGAGTTTAGCATCTGTAACGTAATGAAAAGAATGCAGGTCAGTCATTCCCTAATTTGTCTCCGTCGAGCACTAAAAAGAGGCTGATCCTGCTACAGAGGCCAGATTAACATGCTGCAGTTAAAAGTTTGTTTCATAACTCTACTTGATTTGAAAGTATTAGTAGAGAGTTCCGGCAGACAGCAAAATGTCACCAAGGATTTTGAATCGAAGGCTACTTTCATTGATAAGATACATAGAAATATCTAGGCCTAGTAATTTAAGCTCTGTAGTAAGCATTTGGAGTAGGCTACAGCACAACCTAGCCACGACAACAAAATTTGTTCCTACATCTGGAGCAGCTCATGCATCAGAAGAAGATTTGTGCCGGCTCCGCGACTTTATTGCTAAATCGCGACGGCTTTTTGTATTGACTGGAGCAGGAGTATCGACTGAGTCTGGAATACGAGACTATCGTTCTGAAGGTATTGGGTTATATGCTATTAGTGATCAAAGACCAATCCTACACGACGATTTTTTAAAGAAGCCGCTCAGAAGGCATCGCTATTGGGCAAGAAACTTTGCTGGATGGCCTATATTTTCGAGTAAAATGCCAAACAAAACTCATCTGTCTTTAGCAGAAATGGAGAGAAAAGGGAAATGTCACTGGCTCGTAACACAGAATGTTGATGGTTTGCATACCAAAGCTGGGAGCATCAAAGTGACAGAACTGCATGGCACATCATCAATGTATGATATCGTAAGAAATCATTGCACAGGGCTCAATCAGGATACTGATTTTCCTTGAATATGCCTGCTTAAGATATGTGTCTAAGGATGGGCACTTATTAAAAAGTATTGCCTATTCAAGTCATCTATCTTATCTTAGAAGAAAGAGAAAATATAAATTAGATAATGGGCAATGACATTATTTTTAAGCCAAAGTACAGTCTTCATTTTCTATCTATTTGGATGGACAGGAAGCTGTTCAGAAAAAGATAATAGAACCGATACTAAAGAGTTTGACTGCTTTGTAGTCAGAGTATATAAACCTATGGAGGATAATACTTTCTTGTTGGCTGGACATATTTGGACTCAACAGTCTCCCCTCCTTTTCCATTTTTAAGAATAGAGCAAGTAAATATCTTGCTTGTATATTCTTCTGTGAAGGGATATAAATGGTGGATTGGTGTCAGCCTGGATGTTGAGAGCCTTCACAACAACTACACAACCTGTGTTAATTCTCTAAGAAAAGCTGCTGCTAAACAAGACCTGCTTCTTAGGTGTAGAGGATGACTAGCAGGATATGCATCTCCTACAAAAATCTTTGTAACACATGATATAGAAGCTTACAGTATATTAGAATCTCTAGATGCATATTTCTTTATCTGTGGAAAGCAATGGAGGCAGCAGCTACCATAGACTGGGGAATTTTAATGGGCCATACCCTTTTGGACCATGCCCTTATTACATAGTGTATGTAAGGTATGATACAGCAATGAAATATGCCTCAAACCTTTTCTACTCAAATTTGGACAAATGATAAAATTACTGCTGGAGTAAACTGGGGGATTTGTTCCCCCAGTTCCCACTGTGATGCCACCTCTGGTTGAAAGGTGAAAGTATTTATTCAAAAAATTGAGACTTAAAGAGGAGCATTCAAGGCAGTAGCAAGGAGAGGCACTTATTCAAAAGGAGGCATTTATTCTAGGGCAGGTGCTTATTCAAGGAAAGGTGCTTAAATTAAGAACAATAGAGTGTAAATGTTTGAAGTTGTTTCAATAATGAGTAGAAAATTTGGGGTTATTCCATTTGGTTTGTTGATGAATCTCATTAGCTGAGCTTGAATGGTCTCAGTTTGTTTTTATCTCTTTGTTTATCAAGATTTCAGTCCAGGAGAGGGTATGCACACAAAAATTGCACACCCTATGCTTATGACATAGTAACACTGCACTGCATTTTCTTATCATCTTCATATAGCTGTTGCTAAATTAGTTATTTTGAATTGAAATAGATATAAATGTTCAGAAAATGCAGCCTCAGTCATAGAGCCAAGATTTCTTCCAAATTCTCATTTGCTCCTAGTTTTCAGCAAAATTTGTTTGTTTTTTACAGAGTACAATGTCTTGGTTGCAAGTTTGAAGTTCCACGTGAAGAATTGCAAGAGCAACTGTACAAAATGAATCCAGGTTGGGATGGGATAAAGTGTGGGCAGGATGCCCCAGATGGTGACTTAATAGTCAATGAAAACTTAATTGAATCATTTCAGATGGCCAGTTGTGTCAAGTGTAATGGAATCCTTAAACCAAAAATTGTATTTTTTGGTGATAATGTCCCTGCAGATGTCAAAATTTTTGCTAATCAGAAACTTCATGAGTCTGATGCTTTATTGATAATAGGTTCATCAACAGAAACTTTTTCTAGCTATAGATTAGCACTAACAGCAAAGGAACTGAGGATGCCAATTGCCATATTGAATATAGGGAAAACGAGAAGTGATCATTTAGCAGACTTTAAAGTATCATCAGTATGTGGAGAGGTTCTCCCACTGTTATCCAATTATTAGCAGTTCTCTTTCAGGCCATTTTACTTGTCATGGTAAGTAAAATGTTGATAACTGTTTTGAGTCTTGTCCTTGTATAATCTTAGATAATATATGAAACCCTGTGTTACATATATATGAATGTAAAAAACTTGCATTATTTCTATTCCTCCATATCTCCATATCTTTATTGCATTGTAATTCCATTGTAATTGCATTGCAATTGCATTGCAATTGCAAGCCCCCTAATCATATGTTTGTTCTTATAACTGAATATTATAGTGAAAGTTCAAATTTGTTAATAGGAGTTTATTTGCTAGATATCTGCTTATTGACAAAATAAATGAAGAAGATTTGTCCACTTATAAATGCCTTTTCCCCTTCTTCATACATCACTCTGTCTGAATAATAGATCTGTCCAGTGCTTTGATTTCATGAAGATTGCTTCATGCCTCATGCAGAGTATGCAGTTCATTTTCTAATTCAGAGCCCAAAGAATAGATTCTCCCACAGTTTTTTTGTATTCTGAAACTTAAAGTAAAAAATCTGGTACTACGTTAATTATCAAAGCAAATAAAATACTTTGATAGATATATATATTAATTTAAATCTTGTTGCATGCTAGTAACAACCATAATTTGCAATTCTACCTATATCCCTGTAAAAGACACCTTGGATTATTTTTATCTTATCATGTTAGTTCCCTTTGTATTTGAAATAGATATTTATTCCTTGATTGCATGATATTGTCATTGTTAGACTCCTTGTGTTCATGGTCTGGTATTTATGTTAGCTACTTTTAACATTCCTTCTTAAGCTATATTCATCTGGCGTGAGTATTTCAATACTCTTACGAATCCTGTTAATGCCTTTGTCTTAAATTATACAACCTATTAACAGCACTTTCTCTGATGGCAGTCTATTCATTTCCAGTATTGTTTATGTTTTCTTGATCAATATATCTTAGCACAGTTACTACATAATAGATCGTCGTGGAAATGATACTCCTGTTATTCAAGGTTGATACATCAATATTTCTTTAATCCTTTTGCTTTTATTCCTTCATGAATCAATTTTTCCCATCTCTAATGCCCTGTCTATGTCTGTTCTATCAAAAGTAGCCGTAGCTTTCTTCAGAGACCGCGTGAAACAGCATCGATGAAAAGTGAACGTTTATTGTTTCAAGCTGTACTGAATTTTGCTTTGACATAGTAAGTGGGGGCATTTCTAAGTGGAGCAGTGAGGGACAATGTCCCCAGAAATATTCCTGACCCCTTCGTTGGCCCCTCACGTGTAGAAAAATATGTTTTGGAAAAAGATCAGTGGCGGTTTTTAGGGGGCACTAGAATATTGATAATCGGCAACTTTACCACCTATGCTTCCTCTAAAGATTTGCAAAAATCTGCCACTGAATAAGATGGTATAAGTACTCTTTTTGTTAAATGATATGCACTTCTCGTTATTAGTACTGAAGTTAATTGTTACAATCCGGATTTGCATGATCTGCCTATTTCATTACACTCAAGTCTTCTTTCTTAAACTTTGCATATGCACTTATACTGACATTAGGGTCTATGTGAAGGAATGAAGATGATCTCTTTTAATCCTTTGTTGGGATACATTAGAACGGAAAATTTCGACGAGACAAACTTTCAGACAAAACTTAGTCGGAAATACTATACGTCAGAAATTCCGGTAGTTCCAAGATTTTCACTTTGAAACTTTTCGTTGATTACATCTAGAACAAAAACTGTCAGCGGATATAATTTGGAACAAACTATGGCGAAAATATTTTCGAACAAATTTTGGGTACTTCGTTCAAATAATTTTTCCGACAAAGGCTGACCAAATGTTTCAATGATAAAACCTATACAGGTCTGGCTCTTGATTCTAAAATTTCAATTAAACTCTGTAAAACTCTTTAAGAACAGTAAAAACTAAAAATTTGACAATGTTAAGTTTCGAAGCGTAATGACACTACCTAACTTCTGCACCAAAATCGCTATTGGAGATTGAAGTTTTCAAGATACAGCGAGAAGGAGAAATGACTGGTTTTCCCGTTTACGTCATATTTTTAGCTACTTGCATATTGGTATAAAAGCATCTTCTGGCTGAAGTACCTAGCGTGTTCTGGCGTCATCGCAGACGGCTCTTTAATGCGACTTCCTAAATAACCCTCCCTCTTGTTATTTCGAAAGATATTTCTTTCGTATGCCACTCTTAGAATATTTTCTTCAAAAGTATTTGCAGACTTTCATTTCAAGTCTAAGGGTTGGAAATGATCTTATAGGTTGACGGAATGTAAACCCAGGTATATCCGTTATTTTCGGGTTTTTCGTAATAATTCGTAATAAATCTTTTATTTTAGCTTAGCCTGCACTGTGCATGCATGGTATGCGCAAACCTTTGGTGTGACAATTCTAGGACCTCTTTTAATTTCGTACAAATAACTTTTGGGACAAAATCGTTGTTCAAAAATTTGTCAAGCCGAAAGTTTTTGCACTTAATGTACTTTTGCCTTCTTTATGAGAAACTCAATCTATTTAGGACAGGTAGCGAGGAGTTGAGATAAAGAAGGTATTTTCTAAAAAATGTGTTAAATGCTACGTCTTTGAGATACAAAGGAGTTGATTGCCTGCTACCATTTTTGAAAGTTTTGCTTTTAGTTCTAGGTATTCTAAGGGAAAGTGAGTACAAATGGCCATTTGGAAACTAACCTCTTGTTACAGTTTACTCTCTTGAAATTCGTTGCATGTTTTAGGACAGATGAAATGGTTCTAGAAAGTTTTGCTCTGGATACAATATATTTTCGAATGCTCGAAAGTCTACTGCTCGAATTTTCGAAAACATGTACGAAAGGTTTTTCGCCAAAGTATTTTCACCGAAATATTTTCGCCGAAGTATTTTCGCTGAAACTTTATTCGATAAAAATGTTTGCCTTTAACGTATACTGGTTGTATACTATTTCATTTTCTCCAGATTTCTATTCTAAAATACAAAATTATCTATTGAAAATTAACCCCAGGAAGGGCACTTTTCCCTGGCGAACAATAAAATTCATAATGTCCCTCCTCGTTGCCAACCATGGTGGTATCTCACAGAGACAATACTCCAAGCAAATCACAGAGGGATGATCACTTCAAACATCAGGGAGCTGTCGTCTTTAACGCTAAGTACAGGGGTAGAAGAATTTTTGAGACAAATGGAAAAGCCTCCTTACCCCATTCATTAAATTCAATAATATTTGAAACCCCATTTCAAAACAGAAAAGTTCCATACTCCAATAAATTGCTCTCATGTCATGCATCGAAGTGCTTTTCTAAAGAAGAAACAAGTGGGTGCATAATATTAGTCTGACGTGGGAATTTAGGATTGGAAGGAGAAAACGGAGAAAATAAAGTAAAGGCTGTAAATTGTTGCAATGGTGAGTTGTCTCAAAAGTTGGGAAAGGAAACTTTGGCAATGCGGTGATGACAGCAGATTTTCTTGAGGAAAAATTTGCAATAATTATTCCAAACCTGCATACTAGGGGACTGAGAAAAGCGTTGGACACTATTGAATCATTCATCGTAGATTTGGAACAAGAGCTTGAGAGCACCAAAAATTGTAACCTGAATGTGGAGGAAAAGCAACTGGAAAATATACGGTATCAACCAAGCAAAGAACATTTATGAATTATTGCAAATAGCTTTTTCCATGCACGCTTCAGAAAAAGTTAATGCTTTGCAATAAACGTATCGCTTATATCTACGCTGGAAAAGTATTCAAAAAATTTGATACCCCATCATGAATTAGCAAACATTTGATAATCCACTAGAGCAATGCTAATTTTTTTGTATTGTTTTATTGGCATAATGCCCCTCCAAAATTGCTTTCAGCATTTTTTGATACCCAGCATTAAAAATGATAGCTCCCTAAGAGATCTGTTAGGCCATAGATTTTAGATAAACTTGATGCAAAACATACAACGCTAGTTTGTCTTGATCAAACTTGCAAATCTACGGTTCGGTATCTTTGTGGAAGGCATAAGATCAGCTATGAAGCTAACAGTTATTTTACTAAAGCAAATTGAGCTTATACATCGATCCTAGGGTTACCCTTGCTTAACCCCCTCCATCCTAGGTTTCCCAAGCTAGACACAGCCTTGGTAGTAGCATCGATATCACCGAAGTTTAGAATGTCTTTTGAATTTATTCAAATTATTCACTAAGATATTTTTAAAGCTTCTTGACATATGTAAGCAAATGTTGAAAATATTGACCCTCTATGCGACAGTCCTATTTACGCTGCGTCCTGCGCGCGTCATAAGCACTAACTCTGAAAGAGGGGATCAACAGAGCAGGTAAACTAATACTCACTTGCTGCATACATGTTATGCCATTGCCTAGGATGTAAACCTCAGAATGCTTTTTAGCCACGCTGATCTTGAAAGATTTTGGTCCTGGCATTGTTTGCATAGGACATTTTCATCCACTCTTCATCGAGCAATCAGCGCTTAAGCGATTTCCGCACATGATTTGTGACCAATGGCTCTGAAATTTAAATATGAGATTGAACAAAACCCTAGTAAGTTGGCAAGGAAATAATTTTATACTTAAAACACAGAATACAAATCTATATGGGATAAGAGCGTTACTTTTCCTCCTTTACTGGACTTGACAACTTTCTAGAAGTACTTTTATTTTGTGATTGAGAGAAACTTTACGAGTCTTGCGAAGTTCTTAACTATCTAACATATTGGCCGACATTACGTCTTTCCCTCATCTCTGGTGGCTTTCCGTTAAAAACCGCTGATACACGCCTTTTATTATAAGAACAACCTTTATAAGAAACATCCGGCTGAGATTTGCCCAAAAAGTAAGAACAACATAAAAAAACAGGCTGAAATTCAACAAAAAATAAAAAATGAAATATCAAAAACAATTGAAACATAGCAGAACAACGGAAGAAAATGAAAATAAAAACATTAAGACAATTAAGCAAGCTTATTATGATAAAACTAGTTAAATGGCATCAATATCACTTTCTCTAATGTAGTCTATGCTACCATCTCCGAAGCTAACTTTGTATTTCCCAAGCTTTCATTAAACAATATTGGATGGGCCTAAGGAATTTATGGAAATAGTGTTCGGTTACTTAAATTCCTCGAACTAGCTTAGAGTAGGGGGGGGGGGGGTTCTCCAATATAAACAATTGCAGTAACACCCCAAGTTGACATTGATATAGCTTTGATTACTTTATTGAGCAATTGTTATGTCTGGACACTACTATGCACTGGAAATTGCAATGCAGAAATAAGAAACCAGATAGGAAAACCCTGAGGCTGAAATTATATGGAAAAATAAGAAACGCCAGACAGAAACTGGAGCAAAATGTTCTTATAAAAAAGCATGTACATAAATGACTGCCATAGTTTTATATCTACTTTACTGTTAAATCCCATGTTGATGCTGCTTTGCTGTCACTGTGGAGTATAAAGATCTGCCGCTACATTATGAGATCTTTGTCATGCTTTATAGCTTTGTACTTGCATCTAATACCAAATTTTATTACCTAATATTACTGCATGTAGTGATCATTAAGGGCGTTCACTTAGTAAGAACCTGCATCTTCAAATTGCATACTTTGATTGCAATTGAGAATCTTTTCATCCTGAGTTATAGGTTGGTTCTCAGAACATTGTTTCACACTTCATCTACTGAGAAATAAAGTCAAACCTTTTTGTCAATCAACCTCTGTTATGTATGCTCCAGAACCATTACATATATAACTGTGATAGGTAAAGTCTGAAGGGATAGGAATAGTGTTAAGAACCTAGGGCCTGATTACTGGAACTACCTCAGTGCATAGGAACATGAATAGGCTCATATAAAAACCGTAGGTTCTTTTGTGCGTGTTCTTACTCTGTTAACTTGTAGTATGTTAGACCAAGAACATCAAATACCAATGGCTGTTAACATATATGCCAGGGTATGCTAGCACAAAATTTCAAGGCTGCGAACTAATTCGTGTTCCTCGAGTCACGTACTTTCAAAGAACTACATTCTTCTGACTGAAAAACATCATTTCATCCATGATTGTGCTTACAAATTTTAATCGCAAAACACCTGTTATCTGTGAATTTTTTGATATGCTTATGGTGGAAAATTTACCCTAGAGCAACGTTAAATGATACGAGCTATGTGGCTCTTTCATGCCTAGAGGGAGAATATCTGCTATAGAGTTTTTCTACGCTTCTCTGGACACCTGGAGAATGAATTTTGATACGTATGAGGTAAACCTAACTGTAAACTGGGCTTAAAACTTAGAAATAATTTCCATTCGGCTTTACATTCGATCCTGAACTCCTGGCATCATTCCTTTGAAATTACATGCAATACTTTCAACGGCCTATCTTTGGTAGATTGGCAGGAACAGCAGCAGCTTTGTGATAAATCCTGGAACCAGAACGATGCGAAAGAAAATCACGAGGCTTTAATGAACTTTTGTAAAAGGGAAGGATGCTATTTGTGCATTAAGGAAAGGACTGTTTCTAGGGATAAATAAAATTTCGTGTAAAATGAACTCTTCACTGTCTTGCTACCCACCTGATGTCGTCAATATATCAAAAGAGCTTCAATATTCCCATCTCTTTCAAAAAATTCAATATACTAGCATATTTCTTTAGTATTCTATTTATGGCTTCTACAGGTATTATATTTCGTAGTATTTATATCCAGCAAATATCACTGCAAACTCTATTTTAGCTCGGAACACAAGTTGGCCCCCAGCAAAACGACAGAAATCACTATTGTAGATTTTTCTTTCTTTGAATTGAAGGCATTTGATGGATTTATTTGCAAATTGAAATTACATGCATTCTTATAGAGAATGGATATTCGAAGGATGCAGTTCATACTTGTTTTCAGTGGCGGATCCATGGAAGAGAATGGGGGTAGGAGTTTTCCCCCATTTTCCCAGTGATCATCCTTGAGACTCTTGCAAAGTCAATGATAAAATCTCGGAGGGAGGGGACAAGTCATAGGTATAATACAGATCACACCGCTGCTTTGATTCGCACACCAAATATGCAATTGGTACAAGCATTTCTATTGAGGAGAGTGGTGTGTTCTAACCATAGTTCTAACGGAACATTCCTAACTGAAAAAGGGTGTTCCATATGAAGCAAAAGGCGCAACTCTCAAGGTTCTCTACACCTTCAAACCTGTCTTCGTGTTCTACCGGCTGGCGGCACTTTGCTTGCTTTGCGGGAAATTTTCAAACAGTTTTACAATGCGAAGTCTGGTTTTAAGGCTATATTGTGTGCATGCCTTTCTATAGCATTACACTAAACGTTGTCTTCTACGAATCTTCATCCCGATGTGCAGCGGATGGCTCCATATACATCAGGAAAAAACAGTACAGAAAAAGGACGGCTATCTCTTACACTTAATTGCACTTACGAGACTTCATAATAGAACTCCAGATTGTGTTAAGAGTATATGCGGACGCTCTCTCTGATAAATAGGCACGCAAAATCATCTTTCCACACTGGGGCCTATTACATGAGAGTTTACAGCCTGGGTTAGACCTGTATTGAATTCGCACCAAGAACCAATCGTCCAATGGAAAACTAGAGATAAACGCCTTATCTCATGGAAAGTTTGGCAGCCTACTAGAGCCCAATGGAATCCAATATTAGCTATTTCAACGCAGACAAAGGCAACGTAATATACGATCATGGCTATCATTTATAGTGAAAATCCCTCAAGTTTTGGACCATCAGAAATCACTCCAATTACAGGAGCCATTTACAGCTTTAAACTTCTTGTTAATCTGTTATTGTCTAGACAGTACACAAAATGTGCGTGCACCAACTTTTAATTCTCAAGCCGGACTGGAAGAAATTGCGATTACATGCGGGGACGCCTACGTTGAGGGGGGGCAAGGGGGGCAGCTGTCCCTCCTGCCCTTTCCAGGGATTTAATTATTTTAGTGCAAAATTGTTTATAATGTGTCCTCAATAGGAACCTTGCCCCCCTGCCCTCGGTGTAGGCAGGCGTGCCTGATTACATGGGAAATTTCCTCACTTTCAAACGGGTTGGAAATCCCGCCCGACTGGCTGATGGAGGGCTATAATACTAGTCCGGGTTGGACATTTCTCATGTAGTCGCAAACTCAGTTTTACAAAGAGATGACTGGAGAAAGGGGGGGGGGGGTGAAAACTCTAATATAGTCAGCTCCTTAGGGACCATTCAAAAAGTACGTACGCTCAATACTCACCGACGTCTGATCCCTCCCCTTTGTATGCTTTTGTATGTTTTAGAGGTATCCCCTCCCACAAGCGTACATACTTTTAAGTCACCTCCCCACGCCCAAATGTTTGAATCTTTTGCTTATATTGCAATCCTTAAAGTTTGCAAAACTTAATGCATACCAGAGAAGTCTAAAATGAAGGATTTTCATGATAAGAACGATTTTGCGGGTAAATTTTAAAGACAGTTTTACTTTATTAGGATGCTATACAGTAAAATGATGGGCAAGTGGCCAAGTGGTTAGAGCGCTTGACTGCTGTGCGAAACATCGGTGGTTCGAGCCGAACCCTCGGATCATAGTTGGGATGCTCGCTCACTGTCCACCCAGCAGCGAATGGGTACCTGGTGGCAACACTGGGGAAGTTAAAGGCGGCGAGGAAAGGAACTGGCCACCCTACCTCATTATGCCGGCGGCTCAGGATAAGTGTCTTTCTAACGGGCACTCCCCCAACGTACGGAGTCGTACATGGGACTCACCTTTTTTTTATACAGTAAAATGAGCGTTAGAAAATTACAAAGGCGTGCGTACGTTCTTTAAGGAGACCCTTTCTCCTTGTATATTTTCGTATGCCTTTTTGGGTACCCCCTCTCTCACTGCAGAGTGCACTTATGTTTTACATGGTACTGCTTTAAAATTTTTCTAAGTTTTCTTCTCTTGCAGCGAGAAGCAAGTTTGCGTAGAAACGCAGAACTGCGAACCTCCGTATTTTTTAATAATAAAAGTTTTCATGCATTTTGCCAAGTCATGTCTCCAAGCGTAACATATCTGTCAATAGTATGAAGGATGCAGATACTACATAAACTGTATGTTTGAGCCATTTCCAAGGTGTGATCGTGATGCACAAAAAAGACCAAAGCTTGCAAAAAAACTAAAGAGCAACACTTATAAAGAATGTGGTTTAAAAGCAAAAGCTGATTGGCTAAATTAATCTCTCCTTTGTGCAATCGATATGCTAAGCTACTATTGTGAATTTGGCTTTCATGAATGAAACCGAGGCCGAGACTACACCAAGTGAAATATAAGCTAAGACAGGAATGCTTTTGATTGCCTACCATAACTGAACTGTTTCATCTGATCTGGTTTGTCCCTATAGCTTACTCGAGGGCAGCAACGAAGCTACGACGTCAACGTTTATGAAAGTACATGTTTAAGACCATCCACACGGAAACGCATAAAAAGTGCATACCAAAGTATCCACTTTGAAGACCTCTTTCAAAAATATGCGTTTATGGTGACCAGAAACAAAGTGTGCGAGTAGACAGATGGCGTAAACGTATAAAAAAGTATGCGTTTACAAATGCAAACGTATGCGTGTGGATGGGCTTTCTTTACGTTCTTATGCAATGAGATAGTTTCAAGTATTCAAGCTGTCCATACACTAATGTTATCCATGCCGACCTGGCCTATCACAGCTATGTGTGCAATGTTTCTGGGGCATTCATAATACCGAGCTAGAATAACGGGGCGAAGTTTGTAAGTAATCGAAATCAAAGTACACAATCTTATACTTTAGGCTCCTAATAAATGACGGATCTCTAGCGAAGCGGGTTTTTAGTGTACATAACTTCACCAGAAATGTCCAGGATGCCACTGACATGCTGCTCGAATTGAGAGTCACAGTTGAGCCTTGGCTTGTCTCACTGTCCTCTATATTGGCATCTGGCGCAAACTTGATGCAAATTTAAGGCTTATTCAAGCCGATCACTTAGTTTTCACCACGAAATACAGCGTCACATTTGCTGCGAGAGAGGTATTCATGGTCTTTTGACCAGGGTTCATACACATCATGCTTAATAGCTTTTCCCGACTTACTTCTTGAAAATGAATACATATTTTCCCTGAAAAACTGGTGCTACAAATGTTGCAACTGATTCATTACCCTGTAGCACATTGATTGAACCCCTTTTAAAACTAACACATTGATTGAACACATTTTTCAATTTTGGTAAGAAAGGAGGCTTTCTGCTCAACTACTTTCTCAAACAGGAACAAAAAACCTACAGAAAATTTGAAAAAACCAAAAACTTTCTGCAATCGCTAATAATTGTCTATTGGGCACCAAAGAATTCATTTGCATCGATAGCAAAATTTCCTGACTTTTTCCCAACTTCCTTCAAGTTTCAATAAAGTTCCCTCACATTTCCTGACTTGTCCTGACTGTACTTCAAAACACAATTTTTTTCCGACTTTTCATGAACAGATGAACCTTGACGATTTGCCTATCGTCCATAAACTTCATCAACGAGATGAAATGGTGCATAAGCTGCCACAACGATATAAAGGACATTCGTTAAAATCCTAAATTCAAATAAAAAATGAACGATATAAGATACAAGCAATATTTACACTTGCAAAGCTGGATTGCAGAAAAGGTAATGCTCTACTCAAGCGCAACATAATCTAACTGAAGATCAGCCAAAGCTTCTAATGTCCCTACTAGTTATATCTGATATCAACTCAATTTTAACAATATTCAAGTTTCCAAATTAGCTACTGAGGACAAAATTACCTACAATCATCTTGGGCGCCTTGCCCACTAAAGCGAAGAGCAAGGGCTTTGCTGGAGAAATATAACGACTTAGTCATGAAGGTCCTACAAAATTTAAAGAGAATGAATCAATGATATGATTCAGATAAGAATTTGGTGATAAAATACACAAGTAGAGATATAAAAGGACAGATAGCAGAGTCAACTGTAAATGAAAAAGAAAACAGATCTCTGTTCAAGGTATTAACTGCATAAACAAGTTTTTATGAATTTATACGTCAGTGTTCCTAAAAATTCACCTATGTAAAACTGCTATTTCCTCGAAAATTGGCTGACTTTCACAAATAAGCCGACTTGAAAGTAAGCCAAAATAATTTGATCAAAATAACAAAAAATGGATTGATTTCAAAAGGCGAGTTGATTTTCAAGACGACTTGTTGGCCATTTAGCAGAGGGCATTGCCATTGTGTGCTACAAAACTATGCGTTGTTCATAGAGAACTTTCCCAAAAAATTTTAAATCTCTTCTAAAATTTAGAAAACTACAAACAATCTGCATCGTGCCTCTTCATAAATACTTATAAAAAACACCTCAAAAACTAGCAGATTCAAAATTGGCCAAAAATTTCACTTAGAGCAAAAAACAAGGCGCGGTCTATTTTCGAGGAAATGCAATATGTATAGTGGAAACACAACTGGTTCTGTTGCGAGATAACGTACTCTCGGGCAAAATTTATCCAAGGTTTTACCAATCCACCAACTGCAAATATGTACAGTCTGTCAAAGGCGATAAGAGTACTAAATCAAAAGTAGCAGCCTCCTAATCAATGGAACTTGAATGGACAGTGGTCGGTGCAACTATAGTCTTCAAAAAGCAGGTTGTCATATCTGGGTGCAAAACCTACCACTTTGCATTCTGACAGGGATATACAAATCTGTGAAATTTATGCGAAAAAGCATACTATGCCATGTTCCACCTTTAGGAGGATTGGGAATATGTCACTCCAAATCCTCATATTTGATTTACGTCTGGTGATTGAAATCAACTGTTGCTGATGTGAAGTTGAAGCTGATACAAACACCAAAACATAACAACACTTAACAAGATTGGCTGGAAACTTATTTTTCCCGAGTTGTACTTTAGCGAAGGTACTAGAGATAAATCCGAGAAGGTGCTAATGGCTTGAGATTAATCTGGTGAAGAACAAAGAAATCTGATTGCAAAATAGTGATGAGTCTAACATGCAAACGTTAATCAAAATGCTCCAGTACAACTGTTGGCTCGTTGGCGCATTGTTTAAGAAGCAATGACGCAGCTGAAGTCAGCCTATTACATCCAGACAAGTCAATTTTCTTCAAAATATCCCGGCAGATCGAGGATTCACTTGTCAGGTCATCGACACCAGAGTCTGTGATCAGTGTGCAATAACTGACATCGAGGGATTCAAGTGACGGCAAGAATCTCGATATGTTTTTCAGGGTTTCATCTGTGATATCGCAACCAGAGATTACAAATGCCTTCAAGTCACAGAATCGGCTCAAATGTTGTTTTGCAGCGTCCTGATTAGGAGACAACAGGTCTAAAATTAAGCTATCTTTGACACCTTCACACCAAGAGATATCTAACGATTCAAGTTTAGGACAGAAACTAGACAGAAGAGCTGAAACTGCTGAGGTGCTGTTGCCACGGAGACTTAAATCTTTGAGACAAGGGAGCCTGGCAAGGAGCCATTTCAATTGGTCCCCCTTAACATTACAATGTTGTAACTCGAGCTTGACAGGCTGACGCCTGATTACTCCTTCCAGCACTGTCGAATCTATCCGCCTGTCCGATATTTTCAATCGCGTCCAGAAATCATGTGACAATCCCCACTGGTTCCATGTACGGCATACTCGCATACACAATGACAGTTCAGATTGCGACAAATAATCAAATATCCGTAACCACAGGTCTTTAGGCAACGGATGAATTTCATTGTCAATAAGTTTTAGCTCCCTTGCAGGCGGGCTGATTGGCCTGGGTCTGATGACACATTTTGGGTCTAAAGGCGTAATTTCAACAAGCAATGGCTTCAACTGTGATTTCTGAGTTTGCTTCTTTTGCTGAGAAGATCGTATTTCTTCCTGAATGTGACTTCCTTCGTCTTCATTTGCGGACTGTACCTCCTCGGACTCACCGACACTCTCTACTCTAGGCTGAAGCAAAAAAGTTTATTTTCGCGGGATGTCGCAGTGATATTTGCGCGTTAAAATGAAATGCTCCTTGGAGTTAAGTCCGTGTCACTAATATCTAGGAAGGAAGAGATTTTATGAAAAAGAAGCAAGTGGGACAGAGTCTCCACACTCCAGTAAAATCTAAAAAGTATGACTGATATACTCTGAAAAGCAAAAGGAATCAAATAGTGATGAAAAAGAACTTAACTGTGCACTAACAAAGAATCCAATGATGCCTAGAAACAATAATATACCAAAGATTGCTTCAAAATCGCTAGGGATCTTAGGAATACTTGTCTAATTGCAAGTAAACATCTATGATTGACATAAAAGCTATAGATTTAGTTAAAACTATGATGGTCGAGTTTTCATTGTGAAAATGCCCCGAAATCAAGATATAAATATTGTCTGAAGAATTTTCTTCAAATCATGTAATATTTCATCAAAACATCCCTACTTTTTTAGATAATTTTCCTTTTCTTTCGCCGTCTTCATTCTGAAAAGACAGAATCGAATAAACAACCAGTCAAACCACCATGGAAACTTATCAGTAAATGATCAGAACAAGCATCAGTTGATTACTGCGCGAATAATTTGATGATTTAAACTGAGAGCTACTTCACAATGTCAATTCACTCTGGGTTTTAAATTATACAGCATTTCTTATAAGTCTTTGGGACGGGACTTTCCAATTAAACATGTGCAAGTAATTAGGATAATTAAAACCATGAACAAATTTTTGAACAAACTGTCGGGAAACGGAGTGTTATAATGAAAATTTACGCCAAAACATTTGAGATGTAAGTACAGTCCGGTTTGGAGGGAAGTGATTCTGGGGACATTTATAATTAAACTGTCGAAGTTCAGAATAACTTAAATATCTTTGGGCAATCAGAATTTTCAGTCAATCTTTTCATTTCATACTGTTACTGGCCAAGTACTAACTTTTCCAGAATCTCTCGTTTTAATAATACGAGTAATATAATTCTCTTGTTTACAGGGCCACAGATATTCCTTCTCATGTTTAAATTTCACAATAAATAGACTCGCAATAAACTACTTTCCAAAACCTGTTGCTGTGCTATCAAATAGACTTCTTGATAAGCAATGCCCCAAGGGCCTTCAGCAGCATCTTAAGAAATCGTCATTAAATCTCTCGCTTTCCTCGGTCCGTAAATTTGCACCTAGGATCTTTGGAAACTAAACAACTCACAACACACTATCACGAATAAAAGCTAAACGCGATTTCCGGGAAAACCTGTACCATTGCCTCTTTATTAAACCATTACTATAAGTTTCCTATCTATTATTTCTTGCACTATCTGAAAACCATCCGTAAGCTAGCTGTCCTTTAGTATAAATTTGCAAAACAAGTTCTCCTTTAGGATCTGCATATATTTATCACATAAAAATACTGATGCTCCTAGTACAACCTAAAACAGCTTCAATCTCTTCATACATTTCAGCATTTGATTCACTTACAGCTTCTATTCCAAATGCTTACTAACTATTTTCTCCTCTCTCACATTTTTTCCCTCTTCATCTAGTCCTACCACGCCCACAATCACATAGCTAGCCCTACTCATGCTTGTCCTACAACTGGCTTATGGGAAAAAGTTGGACAACATGGATTTGTCGAATAAACAATGTGCATTCAATGTGATATTTTCCCTCATTATTTCAGCTCCACGAAATCTTCAAAGATACTCATTCCATTCAACTTTTAAAAAATACAACTAGGTATTGCAACATACATCCGAGATCGTAGTATTCCAAGTAATTGACCAGAACCAATTCATAAAGATGGATGAGAAGTCCTTGCTACACGCAAAAGAAGCCCTAAATTCACGATTGTACTAAAAATCCTCTTATAAGTAGGCATAAATGCTTACTGTTGAGCGCTTTCTTCGTTTCAATTGCTCCTCTTCCTGAAAAATAGATTAGAAAAACAAATCAAAGTATGATTCAAAAGCAGTTCAAAGTCCAGAGTTCATGCTTGTTATCACCAAGAATTCTTTTGGCCCAAAATTTTTGTTTTCTAGTTCCACTTGTTGCTATTTAGAGAAATATTGTGATACACTTGAAAGAACCACCTGTCTCTAGGTACGTTTATTCTTGTCCTGAAAAGTAAAAAAAACTCCAAACTTCTCCAGACTATTTGGCAAAGTAAGGTGGAGAGTATCACATAATGCTCCTTATAGATATTGCTCGTATTTCCGACACCTTACTGTATACCGTCAGATACAAAATGTTGGACTTACATAAAGCTCCACGTGATACTACTAAGAAAGTTATTAAGCATTATTAATCTTATAGTATAATGGATTTAGTGCGAGGATATTTGGGTAGATAGCATTGACAGCCTTTAAGTCAAGACCTCTTCAAATACAGCTTCACCATTGTGCAAAAGTATACAATGGTAACGTTGCAAAATAACAATAAGCAATATTGTTAAGCAATAAGCAATACAATATGAACAATAAGCACAATTGACTACCTGCATTGCTCTACTCCCGAGGACTATCAAATTAGCATGAGATTGCACAGAGGGAATTCAGAGGGCAAAAAAGGAGGAAGAACTTGACGAAAAATGACAATGTCTTCAATTTGCAAAACTCTCCTGATTTTCACATGGAAAGATATAGCTGCCAATCTGATCATCCATTTACAGAATCTTATTGGCACCAAGAACATGAGACAAAAATGAATACATCTGTATGCACAGTTTCTTGTAGTTTAAAACAACAATATATAAAGTCATTGTCCATGGATATAGAACATTAAAGTTGAAGATTCGTACCTTTATTTCTGTTGAGCCTACAGAAGCTGCAAGCTTCCTTTTGAGAGGGTCCATTTTGCCTCTCACTAGATTAGGATCGAAGTCCCCTGCCTAAAGAATAAACAAAAACAGTGCAATACTTAGTCTTACCAGAAATCAATTTGTAATAGCTATTTGCTATACGCCATGACAACACCTTTTTATAGTAAGATATATAGTAAGGTAACAACAGCATTTCATAGCATCATCATCATCATCATAACATCATCATCATCATCATCATCATCATCATCATCATCATCATCATCATCATCATCATCATCATCATCATCATCATCAATCATCATCAATCATCATCATCATCATCAATCATCACCATCATCATCATCATCATCATCATCATCACCATCATCATCATCATCATCATCATCATCATCATCATCATCATCATCATCAATCATCATCTCTATAATCATCATCATCACCGTCACCATCACCATCGCCATCATCATCATCTTTATTATCTTTATTATCTTTATTATCTTTATCATCATCTTGATCATCTTGATCATCCTGATCATCATCATCTTCATCATCATCATCATCCTATTTGCAAGGGTTTCCAGGTACAATTAGATGCCAGAAAATGTTATTGAATTGGGTAGTAGTGCTGATGATGGTGTCTGGTGTGTCTTGCCATCTTGCTGCTAACTATCAGTTTACAACAGACACTGCGCTCCTTCTCCTCCCGTTTATCATCAAGCTTTCTTTGTATGCATGACCAGTTTGAGCCTAATTGAGCAGTGAACAATGCTTCTTGCGTCTAGCCATGCTTGAAATACTTAAAATACGGAGATGGTAAGGGCATGTGCCCCTTGGTGCCCCTTAACAGAACTCCTCATGATTTTGCTTTGCCCCAAGACTACCGAAGGAGCCTCCACACTTGCAACAGTTGAATGTCACTGTTTTCTCTCTATGAGCCATCCATTGATGAGCCTTCAATCCTGCCTTCGTCCTACATAACCTTCCCACAGTTTTCCCAATCACATGGCAACGACTCTCTAGCAGGATTCCTCTTCATATTTCTTGTCATGCTCTCCACCTCTTGTTCACTATCCCTATGCTTTCATGTCACATGTTCTTCCCATTCTCTTCTCTGTTCCATTCTTATTTTGATCTGATTCTTCCACCTTGTCCTATTGCCAGTATATATTTCTACATTATCTGGGTCAAGTCCTGCCTCACACACTAACTTTCTCCAGTAATGTATGGTAGTCTGCTTTCCTGCTCTCCTTCAGTCCCTTCTGTACCAGTCTAAACAAACCTTTTTGGTTAACCTATCATTTGGTATTCTCAAGACATGTCCCATTCCTTGCAGGCTCCTTTTCTCAACTACGGCTCTTAATGGCTCAATTCCCTGCAGTTTCCTGACTAAAAACATATTCACTCTTACTGTTTCCATCTGTATTTTTATTGGTCTGTTGTTTTTCTTATACCATATATGTCTATAAGCTTCATCCAGACCATCTGCAGTGTACTTATTTCAGTAATATTCCAAGGCCTTAATGTACAGTCAAAAAGTACAGAGGATTCCACAATAACTTCAACAATTCTTGCTTGATTGATCTTGCTCATCTTTGTCCTCCATAATCGTTTCTTTACTTTCCATACCTCATATCTAGCTCTCTTCAGTCTTTCCTGGGTATCTTTCCTTCTACCAACAAATGACCCCAACATCCTGATAGACTCACTCACTTTCACCAAGGAGTAAATGCCCCTCTTTGTCTGGATGGCATTTTCTTCAGACATATTCATAACATCCATTGCTCTGTCTCTTCTGATGATTATTTCATCTTTTGCCCCTAGGAGAGTAGTATCATCAGCAAATAATGACTGAACTATTTCTATCCTCTCATTTTCAAAGCTATGCATGGCTTTTGTCTGTGATTTTGGGGGAAATGAATAACCTGGCTCCCAAATCCATGGTATTCCAATGCTCATATCATGTTTCTCTGCTTGATTTCCCCTCTCTTCATAAGCCAATTTCATCACACATGCATGATAAATGTTAAATAAAGTTGGAGAAGTAGCACACCCTTCTCTCAATCATCTTTGGGGCTCACATGCTTCACTCATTGATGTTCCTCCTTTTACTCTGTACTCATTTCTCTCGTGTAGGTTTTGCAAAGTTTTTAACATTACACCTTCCATTCCTAGTTTTCTTAACACATGCCATACGATGTTTCTACTGACTCTTGGGTAAGCCTAGTATTTCCAATAAGACTCCAACAGGGTGATCTCAGTTTGTGTTCTGACTACCTGAAACTACTCCAATCACTCTGTGCACCTCTTCATTTACTCTCATAATCACCTGTGGCACATCTACAGTTGATCTCCCACTTCTAAAGCCACACTGTGTGTCATCCATGTATTTTATGTCTTCTATCCACTGTTGCACTCTGGTTGCCATTATTCTTGCTAGAATCCTATTGGCCATTGACAACAAACAAACTCCTCTATAATTATTCAGCTCATTCCATGACCTTTTCTTGTGCAGTGGTATCATTAGTCCAGTTTTCACAACTCTTTCCCAGATCTCTGGATCACTTGTGTGCATTCTTTTAATTATATCAAGTACACAGCTCAAGGTTTTATTTCCTGCATCTCTCAGTGTCTTAATCATGACTCCATCTTCCCCTGGGGCCCCATTATGTATTACTCTGATGTATTACTCTCTCTTGCAAATTCACCTTGGATATTTCTAGCTCCATTAACTCAGCTCTTTTTAGATATTCTTTGTCCTCAATCTTAGGAATCTTATTTTTCAGCTCATCAATTTCCTCCACTGATCTTTAAAACCTCTCCTTTGATACCTTCTCAAAATTGAGCTTATATTCATTAGGTGTAAAGAACTCCTCTCTCATATCTTTCTTGATAATATCTCTTACACCAATATCTTTCAAAATTTTATACATTTTTCTACTGTCATGCTTCTGTTCTACTGCTTTGCAATCATCAATATTCTTCTTGCACCATTCATTCTCCTATTGTTTCTAAGAGTCCCTATACTTTTTACTCATTTCCCCTTTTTTGAAGTAATCTCCCTTTTTCACTGGCATTCCCTGCTCTTGCTATTTGTCCTGAGTATTCCATAATACTATTTTTGTACTGGTACTGGACTACTTCTTCCCCATGCCCATCAAAACATGGATTCAGGCCCTCTTTCTCTTTGAAACTTACAATCTGCTTCCCTGTTTCTTGGATCACCATAGCCAAACATTCCCAAGTAATTCCATTTTCTGAATTGTTGTTGACATCTAATTTTCTTTTCATCTCATTCTGAAAGTTCATTCTTACTTTCTCAAATCAAATTTTCACCAATCTATCCTGTTTCCCTGCCTTCTAAATTGCTAGTTTTCTGCTTTTGGTTCTTATTGTTATTACAATAGGTATGTGGTCAGAAGAACCAAATTCACTATCTATCCTTACATTCCTAATCAATTTTAATTCTCTCCTGCCTTGTGGTAATGAAGCCATCTATTTCATGCCATTTCATATATCTTTTATCGTGCTATGTACCTCTATAAGGGTGATCAATGAATGAATTGACCCAGCATATGTTGTTAATCTCCATCCGATGAATCAAATCTTCTCCAGCTGCATTTGTTCTACCTAATCCATATCTCCCACATGTATCAGTCCCTGCCCTTGAAACTTTCCCTCCTACCTGTGAATTAAAATCACCACCAATTATCAGCCACTCATCACTCCTTTTCAATACCAGTTGCTCTGTCACATCTTCTCTGTATTTCCTCATCTCATCCTCATTCTTTCCCCAGACTAGTTGATAGCATGCCACCAATCTACACTTATCCACCTACTTCTCCAGCTACAACTCTATCTGATATCCATCTGTGGCACCCTTGCTCTTCCCAATCTTCTGCCCAATCATCCATAGAAATGTTGCTATTTTTCTTCCATAAATGACCACTCCAAACAATTTCTTTGATATTATCCACATTATGCCATGTTCTCTATTTGAAATTTCAGAAAAGAATGCAATTTTAGTTGATGACTTCTCAATAGATCTCAAAATTTCAGCAAATCTGCACCCTCTTGGAAAGCCAATTTTTGTGTTTTGCATATTCCACGTCATCAACTTTATCTTGCCTTTCATCCTCTCAACATGTTCTTCCTAGCTTTCACAGTCTTCTCTGGCCTCATCCTCTTCCTATGCACCCTTCTTCTCTTTCTCTCTACTGCTAGACTTGAGGTCCAGGGTTCAGTTCAATGTCATTTGGTAATTTTAACTTTATTCTGGTATCTATCTGTCCATGTTGCAATTAGGTAAGAGTAGTTCCATGCTTTCTTCCTTTGCTCTAGGCACAGTAGTCAGAAGTATTTTTGTTTCCATTTCTATGAAATGATGCTTCCATCATCACCATCATCTCCTTCATCATAATCATAATCATCATGATGAATATCTTCAAAGGTATGCAGGTTTCAACTTAACTAAAACTGCTGTCAACATGACTATAGGAAGCAGAAACATAATTTAATATCACTCAGTTGCTGGCAAAAATAATCCTTTCTGGAAAATTCTAGCATCTTGTTGGGAATCTATGAGATTAGACAGGGCGTTTAAGCAAGGGAAATTGTAATTGACCACCAATTATAACTACCCATACACAAAGCTAATCATGGAAACACATCAATTCACAAAGCATTTGTGTTATGAACAATGAGGCTAAGGCTGAGATAATTCCTATTGACAGTAAACCAGATATCTGACTGTCCAAAGTAAGAGTGCTTTCAATGTATTTAAAGATATCACACTTGAGTTATTCTATTCTAAAAATTATGAGATGTAGTGGGAGACAAGCAGCGCAGTAGTATAATTAATAACAATATTATCAATCAAAAGTTCCAATGCTATCTTGAGAGCAAAAGTTGGCAGCATAACTATAGGATATTACCTCTTCATCCTTGCAGCAATTTGGACATTCCCAGCAGTTGTTTAAAGTCTCAGAGATTTTGCACGGACCTTGCTTATCCAAACAGCTAGGATGCGATAAATTATTGCAGATGCTACATTCCATAATTGGATCGTCGTCATTTGTTTTCACATCATTACAGACAGAGCATCGCGCCGAGGTTGGTAGAGTGGGCTACAAAATGAAGGAACACCCAGTATAAAAGTAAGCACAGTACCCATTTCTATCCATGCATCTTAAAAATCTAACCTAACTGAGAAGAGAAAATCACATTATGTGCTAAATCAAGCCCTGTAGTTCACCACAAACTATCGAAAGATCAGGACTTGAAAATAAGTATAGGGAAGCAAAGAACAAATATACAAAACAGATTCTTGACTTACATTGAAACAGATTCTATATATACATGATTGCTTCATTTTCCCAGGTCCACCAAACTTTGGCATATCCAAACAATATTTGCATTCACCACAGTTTCCTCGATTACACCCTTCACATTCCCCGCATCGTAACCTTCTTTTACGATTTGATGTACTTGACGGTGCCCTTGGTTTTCGTACTTTCTCTGGCTTGTCACCTTTGCCAAGGATTTTGGCCTTTTGACGACGTCGAATGAACGGCGTACAGCCCTGAAAAAACGTTCCCATTACTAAGTTGTGTTGGAACACTTCGTGGACCAAACGCACATGCTTTTATTATTACAATTGTCATGAAATTTCATTTCAAACGTGTTTATCAAATCTCTGAAAGCTGATGATTTTTGGACTTGAAATTCATTGATGAATCGCTGCTGATACAACAACTATGGTGATCATAAAACCCACTTGTTTAGTAGGCCAGGAAACATTGTGACCACAAATTGCATCATAATCGAAACTCTCCTAGATGCTGGTTAATGTTAATGTACTGCTTCTGCAATCGTTGTCAACTAATGCACCCTACGTTACAAACAAAGCTACTTAACTTCAAGTCCAAAAATCAGCAGCTTTCAGAGATTCGATAAGCACGTTCGAAATGAAATCTCATGACAATTGTAATGATAAAAGCATGTGCGTTTGGTTCATGAAGCTACTTAAGTATATACTAGCCTAGTCAATTCTTTCAAATCCCCCTTTCCCATCACTAGTACAATAGAAGAGTCCAGCAAATATATCCATGAAACATCCGTTTATACAGGACGTGTACAGTTCTCTATTTCTGTCCTATATCTATAGGCGCATTCTCAAATAACTGAAATGTAAAAACAATAAGACGTTTGAAAAAATCGTCAAGCAGCAATCAAGAATCGTAGGAACATATTTTATGAATTGACAAAGGATGTTGACCACCCAAAGACTGTCAAGCTCTATCAATTCACAGAACAGTCAATTTGTTAACATTAAAAACTAAACCAAATCTTGGTGAATGTTCAAGATTTGATAGAAATATCAAAAAGTTTTTAAAAATTCACCGTCTCCTCCATATATATGTCGAATTGCTCGAAAATATCGATTCCTCTCGCTGCCAACCAAGGATCGTCATTATCATGCATCTCGATTAACTCCTGGGAGTACGTAAACACAGATGTATAATATCGCCAATTAAAACAGATAGAGTAATCTAGGGTAATCGAAGACAACTGACAAGAACATTTTCAATAAGTTTGCAGTCATTTGCGCTGCTTTAGGATTTCATCCTGTGGCGCCATGAAGGGATATCATTTTAGAAGTTCAGCTTAAAGATAACAAGATAAACTGGTTGGGTACAACATAACCACACCTTTACTGGAAGAATTTTCGCAATAAATTTATAGACACTCCTTAAGGCAGGGATATCCAAAGTTTTCGTAGAGAGGGCCAAACACTGAGAAACGAACAAGGAGCCAAGCCACACACCAAATATACAATGTACATTGCTAAATTGAAGTGAATTTTGACTATCATTTGAAATACATCATAAAATTTTACTGCGAGTCAATAAAACCTAGACTGCGGACCGCAGTTTGGATACAACTTGCTTTAAAGCAGGCCTTCTCAACTACAACTTGTTAAGCGCCACTCTGGAAAGGATAGCAAGCAAGAAGCGTCGTTTGACAGATGTTCCGCTTCCCGATGTGCTTCTATCTCGGTGGTTAGGGAAAATTGTAGTGTGGTTGAACAGTTGCAAAAAATAGATATAAAATGTACAATTGCTAAATTGTATGATGGTATAGTTAAAATTTACACTTGATGTGCACCAGTACGCGTGGCCAAATGCACCACGAGTGGCGCGTACGCTGCCAGCTGAGGCAGGGTGCTTAAAGGCGTCGAACAGGAGGTTTCACAATTTGAAAGTAAACCTATTAAATCAGGATACAGTTTTCATGATAGCATAAAACAAAATAAAACAAAATAAAACTCAGAGCAAAAATTGAACATCAATTACCTCCAGTCGGTCTAATAATGCCTCTTGGTCTGTAATTTCTGTTGGGCAGTTTTTTATCGCACGGTCCCATGTTCGCAATCTTTCAATCAGATTTTTTACTCCTTGCACTTCAAAATCACAAATATTTATAGGCTCCCAATGGGGTTCTTTTTGAATATCACTTTTGTCTTCTCCATTCGTATTTGCACCACCAATACCACTGGAACATACGCTACCGTTAACAACATCAACCTTTTCTTTCTTTACCTTCTGCAATCCTTTCTTCACATCGTTTTTTAGATTCTCGTAATTCTCCTTATTCTCAAGGAACTCCTCTGATGACCCAATTTGTTTTTCCCTGAGTTCATGGTCCTTTTCCAGCACCTCGGTGTACCTCTTTGCTGCATACCAATGAATTTGAGGGTAAAATGGGAATCGAAAGCGATTTGGTACCTATAAAGACAATCCAGTCTTAAATGTCATAGCTAACAGGGCAATTAGAGAGCTATTTATATGAGTAATCTCTTACATCAGTCTTCTCGGTAAAACTATACTATGCATTATATACGATATTTTCTTAACAGCAAAAGAAATAAGGCGTATGCTCTAGAAGTCTTCAAATGCTTAAATAACATATCACCACATGCTTATAAAAATTATTTTGTGAGAACCAACCACTGCAAGTCCACTCGTAGCAATACAAAAAACATCTCTTTACCAAAAATCAGATCTGAAGCAGGGAGGAAGTTTTCTGCATTCAAAGGGGCACAAATTTTCAACAAACTCCCAGATGAAATGAAGACCGAAACATCAATATTGAAATTTAAGACCTTGTGCAAAAATTTTGACTTTAACTTCTAATATTAAGAAACTATTTCTCCACTTAATTGTAATTTGCTTGTTTTCCATTTGTTTTTAATTTCTTTTTAAGTTTTACAAGTCCTTGGGTGATAACAGCATCTTACTGCTGAACAAGTTTTCAACCTGTATAAATATGATTGTATTATTCTTATTATTATTATTATTATTAAGTTCGAGCATGGTTACAACTGTACACTGAGTTGGCAGAGTTAGTAGTTGCAGACTACCTTTTGTGATAGACCAATAGGCCCTTCTGTGCCAGATAAAGAATAATGTTGTTCCCTATTACCCAAACTTTTTCGTGCTGTTCCCCATTTTATGAAAATGCAAGGACAAAGGGACTCCCCACACCAAAGTAAACCTGAAGCTGATACAATAGTTGACGTCATTACAAGTTAGTTCATAATCGAATAGTAATGACTATATATCGCCTTTTGTATTAGTACATTGGGTGTACAGGGAAACCCAGAGGGTCACAAGAAGGACAGTAGTAGTTCCGTTAGATTGATCGTGTTAGTCAGAGCATACCACAAAAATCTGACTTGTAATTGATTACGGCAGCTTGCCATTCCCACCCCACTAAGTTAAAAATCCCGCCATGGAAGTTAAATTCCTCCCCAGGTTGGAAAAAAGTGGCCATAGTTGAATAAATGACGGCCGCCATGCACGGCTGTGCAGAGCTTACATTGAAAAGGTTTGCTATTGCAGTCAATGCAGTCAAATAAAACAGTTCTATTCTATGAAGCTATAAATTGCCATATAAGCATTGCCTAGAATAAACATTGTAGAAATTAATGTAATGCGAGAATAATAACCTTCGTTCTATGCTCAATTTCACTGACATTAATTTGCTGCGTGATACTGTAGCTGTGAATGAAGTTTCCACCAAAAACAAGTGAATCATGTGGAGTATAGACGGCATGAATCCAACCTGAAACAACAAAACCATTGAACGCTACTTGACAAAATTATCTTTATTATCGGGAAGTAGGCATAATGATTAAAAATAAAAACGCAACCTGCCGAGAACAAATTCACTTGTTGATTCATCTAAATACTATCCTGTAATCGCAAAATCCATCCAAATGGTCTCCTCATACAAATTCCTGTCTTATCTAAATACCGAAACGTATAATTTCCTATCAGACATACCATATATCTAAAAATCTTGTACAAGTAATAGAGAAATAAAGATAACATAATAGCAAGAATATTTTTCGCATTCCCGTCGAGATCATGTTTCATTAACTTAGTATCTCATAACTTCATAAACTCCTTTTCATGTTGGTTTAAGAAGCCTCCCTACGAAAAGAAAGATTTGAATTGTGCTCAAGTTGTCCCTTATGAAACAGTAAGCAAAGTCTGTTTTCAGGCAGGCAGCAAGCATACGAAGTAAGCACATGATGTTTTCTATCACTCATACCTTCCTCGTTCTTAGTTAAAGTGAACTTCATGATACAGTAACAATTAGGTAATAAATACCTGATGGTATCATGAATGTATCTCCAGCATTCAGGTATACACGGCAACATCTGTCGACCAAGTCACCAAAGAACACATCCTCTTGCTTTGTTGATAGTGTCCACTTTTCATACTTGGAAAGGTTCTCCTTAGTCGGCTCGATTATCCAGAATACCTGTTCAAAAATTCAAACTTGATAGGAACAACAGTATAGAGACATGCTCAGTGAAGCTTCTCAAGATATATAATCGAAATTGCTTTAGTCTACAGGTCATGCAGCAAGTATAATAAAGCTACAGAACACAAACATATATCTGCAACTGGACAGGTAGACAAGCCTTACGTAAAGAGCACAAACCAGTGACGTCTTAAAACCAATAGTGCTTTGAGCGCCATCTGTTCAATATTAAATAAAAATATAGTGCACTAAGTGCACGAAGACAAACAAACTAACAACAGGGTGCGTACAATGATAGTCCCTGAAACTAGAAATGGAAAGCTTTGTTACAGAGACTTCTAGTGATCATCTTCTTGCAATTTGCTAAAAATATAGAACCACTTCGAAATTAACTTTACCTTTTCCCCTTTCAAAATATGATACCAAACGGATGTCCCTCCAAAATCAATATGAAAATCAGTATAGCATCCACCAACACTCATCAGAACATATCTAAAAAAGGACGGCACGGTAACATTCAATGTTCATTGTAATTAAGCAAACACTCCAGGAAGAATGAACGCGGTCTGTACGCAACAGCTAAGAATAGCTTAAGTTGAGAGTTCGTATGTTTCAAATTTTACTTTTCGGAAAAATGACAAGATTGATTCTCTACCAAGCCATTTCAAGACAATATAGCAACGCCAGTATACTCAGTGGATATTCAATGACTAGCCAAATATTCTGACTACTAAGGTATTGAAACAGTGAAACCTAACATGGCTACCATGGAAGCGCAGACGGCAAACATTATGCCACAAACTGCCAATCTGGTATTAAATAAACATAATCACATCAAAGAGGGGAAACAAGTACCCAGTGACCAATTAACTTTCTCAGTAACATATTCAGTTATATCGGGAGAATCCTATTACTCCATGTGTCACTTTTAAATCCTATCAAATCAACCAAAGTTAACAACATGCATCAAAGCCACTTATGCTTTACATAATGCAATTGTGGCGGATCCTCTTACTTGAAATGATACTCATGCAAAAGCATTTGACAACCAAATCATATTGGTATGTATAGATGGATTGAATAGATAACGCGATTATGTTGCAAAAAAACAAAAATTTCCACACAACTCGGTATATAAAAAACAGAACCCTTTCCCTGTAATAAAGAGATCCATTATTCGCATGACAAGTTGCTACGGCATTTCAAATTCAACACAAACATGTAAAGTAGCTTCGAAATAATCATACTTGCGAACTTTGGGGTATTTCATATCATCCAAGTTATTGGTTGTGTCTTTCTGTTGCTCAATCAACTCCGGTGGCCACATCGTATTGACCCAGTCAATTCTTCTCACCTGCAATGATTTCAAAATAAGATGAATTAATCAAACTAAAAACAGATACAAAATCATATCCCAAAAATAAAATCTGTAAGAAATAGGGAGCTATAAAGCTTAAAAGAAAGTAAGAAGGACGGATTCATGACATGTAAATTTAATATAAGGTGACACTCAAAATTTACACAGTTAATCAATATACATGTATTTTTATAAGAAAACAATTTTTAAGAAAATGAGGCTCAAATGGCCAACATCTCAAGAAAATCACGAGGCTCAAGTTCCAAAATTCACCTTTTTTACATGGGAGAAATTGATATTAGCTCATTTTTTGCAAGCTCCTTTGCAAAGATCTAAACTTTTCTTTGATAATCTTGATTAACAAAGATCAAACGTTTTATAACGCATAATGGTAGCCTCTTTTAACCAGTTTATTCCAGTAAAAGTTGGGAAAATCTTAAGATAATCTCAGCCTAATTTCCGGGAAAAGTTAAGAAAATTGAGGCTCAGACAAAAAAAGCAGTTTTCTTATTAACAAAAAGACATGTAATAATTCAAAAGATTTTATTGTTGAAACTGCCATGTTATGTTCACTAGCCCATTGTGCGGTATAACTTACAATAGTAAGGCAGCAATAATATTTTCTGTGCTAATCGAATGCTAGAACAGACAAATTTTGTAATAGCCAATCAAAGCGATCCTCAACAACAAACTAAGTTTCACGCAAGTATGCATTTATAACGTCCTTTTTTGTACGACTATGTTTTCCCCATTGCAAAGGGGGGTGACAGGCAAAATGCAAACAAAGTGACGTCACCATCCAGGGTCCTGATTGGTTATTGAGAATGCCTTTTGATAGGCTAATTACAAAATCTGCCTCTGTTCATTCAGGGTCTCTGCTGTTGGTCCAGGGAGTTGGGCTTTCGGAAGCGCTGCGTTGGTTTCTGAAATCGGTATGGTGATTCCCAGTTCAGTTCATTATTTTCCTACATTTAACTTATAAGGATGATTTTATGTATTCTTCCCAGTGCGTTCTAAACAGACCATTTAGTTTTATTTCTATGTATGAAGTTGACTCGTCTATTTGACCTGTAAGCTTTTCAGAGGGTCCTTGAAAATCAATTAAGCTAAAGGGCAACCCCACTTACATAAAAATGAAATAAAAGTGGAGCAATATAAACGGCATTCTCTAAGGTAATTTAATCATCTTCTATTAATGTAATAAGTGATATAATGACTGCAATTGAATTACCACTTGACCTATCCCTAGAAACTGCGAGGTTGTGGTCATGGATGTTCTAAAGCACGTAAGCGAAATGTTTTTTTCTAAGTCTGAGAAAGGCTTAATGAAAGAGACTGAGTAAAAGAGAACCAAGCGCGGGGATATACAAAACCGTTACAGAATTCGGAACGCCTCGGCCTAAAGAAGAATACCAGAGTCGAGTTATTTTTCTAATGCAGGCTTTCGTGGGAAAGGCGTGCGATCGCATGCACACGCGCACGTCTTGGCATACGACTGCAACTTCCCAGGTGTGCAAAATATTCCACGCCTTCATTGTCTGAAAGTGGCAAATTGCCTATGCTAGTTCCGTCGGTGTTAAAAATTAATTCAATGTTCATTGTCTACTTTTTCTGCTTCTTCTGAAGGAGGTGACACCCCGTCATCATTACTCCATTTTCATTTTGACTCGGTTTGACTTTCATAAACGGAACTGTTTTTCTTCTCCGTTCACATCATTCTGTTTTCAAACAACGACGAATATCTATCAATTGGTGTTCACACTTGTCTATGGTGGCCAATGGTTGCCACAGCTTTCATTCTCGATTATTATTATTTTTGTTTTATTTCAATTTATTTCCTTTTGTTTTTGACTGTATGTGCTATTTTTTATTTTTTAAACTTTCTTTCAGCTTTTTTACATATTTCAGCTAAATATTTTTAAAAAATATTGTTTACTGTTGAAATGAAAATAAACTGAAATGACATGAATTCATGCATGTGGACCATCGTTGCCATTCTCTTTATGTTCATCAGTAACGGACCCATGTTGCCACACCCATGTTGCTTTGTGAGATAAAAAGGTAGGAAAACAGATATCAACAGCAATAGGCCTTGTTCAATTTCGTACCCTGTCGAGGCGATATAGCAAGCCCCCAAAGACTTATCAAGCATAAGTTAATTATTTGCTGCACAAAAACTCTATTGCTAATTGAGATAACACTTGATTGCGTTCATTGCGTCGATTAGGCTGTTTGTTGTTCGCGTGTACTTCGAAACACTTGGTTGAGAATAGAAACTTTCGAAGGTGTTTCTATAGGGTCGAAGCTCATGAAAATTTGCTAAAGAGCGCTCTTATCGGGCCAAAGCCCAAGAAAATTTACAAGAGGGTTATTGTGCCGATGCTCACTGATTAAGTGCCTGTTATAGTGCCGATCCATATCAAATTTGGCCGTACCACAGTACGAGTGAATAGAAGCTGTAGTTTGTTTGCTTGATGGACAACGAGAACGTTCAAACGAGGAACTGTCAAGTTTTGATATTTGAATGAAAGACAACTGGAAATTGAGTTTAATCTAGATATCTTTATAGTCTATAGTCCGAAATTTGTTGGCTGTTTTTACATATTACCTTTCTGATTTGTCTATCTGCAATTTGGAACAATATGCGATTGGTATTGAAACAAATACAAGATTTGGAACGTTTCTTAGGAATGTTCCAAATTGTCCGGCCTATTCTCCATGATCACAACAGAATGTCGAAAGAAAGCAGTGTGAGAATATCTATGCAAAGATATCAAAAAAGAAAAGAGGAAATAAAAATACTGAAAAAGATGATTTTATTGCTGTCCAACTGCTGTCAGCGCTGAATCGGCCTATCTCAGATGACAGAAATCAAATACAGTTTATGCAACCTTAATTAATGGTACACTCACATCCAATTCAACACTGTGACTAACTTATGGAGTAGACTGTTTCTTATTTTGCTTTCCGATGAGACATACAACGCTGTAGGTAGACATAGGCCATACATTGCCTATCCGCTATAAACCGTATATACTATTGAGAGGCCAAGTGCACAAAACCTCGAACTTCTTGTCTCTTTTCACTTTACTCGATGTTTTCTAATGAAGTCACCACTGTGAGTAAACTAGGGCTAACAACGGAAAAATTTGCTATTTTCAGGAGCCGCGCAACAGGGGGGCCGGGGGCCATGCCCCCCCCCACTTTTCTCAGATATAAATTTTTCAGTTGGAAAGATGTATGATGCTGAGTAGTTTTGTATCAGTGACATTTCTACAACCCGTAGTAATGATTTTAGTTAAGAATTAGGAGCATAGAGGAAAGATATTTACTCCAGAGTTGGGGCATTGGCTTTATCTAAGTCAAATTCCAGAAAGTTGACTTTTTCTGAACTTGTTTGGCCAAGAAAATTTAGTTTGGTTTAGACGATTTATTTGGCTTTTTGGCTTTTATGACTCTTTTCATTTCTATAAAAGATTAGCTCCGATATTATCATCAGCAGTAGGTTGATTATAACAAGCCTGTGACCATTGATTTTCGTTGGCTTACATTCCCTGACCTTCTGTGTGGTGACAAGAGAAAACATTACGTGTTTTTGTTGACTTTCGACATCATGCTTTCCTGTATATTTTAACCAGTCTTCAAGCCATTTCTACAACCGAAAGATCACTAATACCAAATATCGTTTCCATTGTGAAAGTTGTATTGGTCAGTGGTGCTACGATTGCGACACCTGAAAGATCTTTTTCTATGGCTAGAAGAATTAAAACATGGCTACAATCAACAATGAAACAACGGAGATTCAGCTCATTTTCTATTTTGAATTCAAGCAACCTCTTGTAGATAAGCTACCACTCGTCAAAGTTGCTAATGAATTTGTTGAAAAGCGTCCAAATCGGAGAAACGAATTTGGCTTGTTTACAGAGAGCGATTTAAAGACCCAATAGCTTCAACAACTGGAACGGAAACTTAAAATTTAGACTTCTATAATTTTTGTCTAAAGCAGTGTCTCCCAACCACTGTGCCGCGGCACACTAGTGTACCGTAAAAGATCATCAGGTGTGCTGTAAAAAAACTGCCAAATCTCGCTTCATTTGTCAAAAAATTACTGATTCCACGCAGATAATGAATCGTCTTATGTTTATCTTAATGAACTGGCTGCAGTTGGTAGCCAGTGATGCTTTGAGAGACAGCGGCAGTGATAAACAATTGATAAATATATTATGAAATAAGGAATAAACAAGGGGCTGTACTTCACTATCTGTGTATTTTCACATATTTATTTGGTGGTATCCGGTGTGAGAACAGGGGCCGTATCATAAAAATGGTTGGGAGACAGTGGTCTAAAGCACAATGATAATCGGTAATATAACTATACATAACTCATAAATATATATATATATATATATATATATATATATATATATATATATATATATATATATATATATATATATATATATATATATATATATATATATATATATATATATATATATATATATACAGTATATACGAGAATTACAAAATATGTTACGAGATATACTTATAAGCTTGGCCCCCCACTTTTGAAATCAATGCGCGGCCCCTGATTTTGTTTCCCTAAAGAGCACCTATTTGCATGGTCTCCAGCTGAACATCGTTGCAACTCTTGAATACTTTCGTGTCTTTCCCTCTAATTGTACAGACAACAGTTATACAGTAACAAAGTCATCTTCTTTTTCAATATCTTTCCATCCTCTTTTCTGTTTTGGTAAATTTGCGTAGATATTCTCACACTGCTTTCTTTTCGGCATTCTGTTGTGATCATGGAAAATAGGCCTATTGCTGTTCATATCTGTTTCCCTACCCTTTTATCTCACAAAGCATCATGGGTATGGTACCGTTGCTCCGTTATAAAGAGAATGGCAACGGTGGTCCAAGTGCATGAATTCACTTCATTTCAATTTATTTCCATGTTAACAGCAAAAACTATTTTTTACAAAATATTTAACTGAAGTATGTAAAATGCTAAAAAAAACTAAAAGCAAGACAAACCATTGAAAACAAAAAAAATAAAATCAAAATAAGACAAAAATAATAACAAAAGCCGAGAGTGGAAACGGTGGCAATCATGGGCCACCATACCTTTCCTCAAAAATGCATCTGATTGAAGGCTTCTTTTATATTAGGGTAATATGACCGCAAAGTCAAAAATGGAACAAAACATATCCGTGTTGCCCAAAAACGGAATAGTGCGATTAGCGTCACAAATGTTCATATCTGTTTAACTAAGTTGTCAGTTAGCTCCATTTTTATCAGCAACTTCATTTAGCTCCTTTTTTTAGGGTAGAGTAGTCTTAACGCTAAGCCAAAAATGGAGCAAAACATATACGTTTAAGTCCAGAAACGAAGTAGTGTGAACGGGCAACAGAGACCCGTATTTGTTTAGCCCGTTTACATAAAGTTCAGCTTTTATTAGCGGTTTCGTCAGACTCCGGTTTTTGAGTGGAGTAATATGAACGCAAAGTCAAAAGCGGAGCTAAAGATATCCGTATTTATCAAAAAATGGAGCATAAGTGTGAACAGGGCCTTATCGCATTAGACAAAAAGTAAGTAATAACAGACTATACCCGTCATGTTCGGGAAATGACTGGGATCTATCGCTGATTGGGTGTTCGAAATCCTAATATACATGGGAAAACTGCTTTCCACCCGTATATACGCGGGGACGCGGGGACGCGGGGACGCGGGGATACTACATGCCACCACACGCCTGGATGGCTTTAGGCGTGTGATATCTAGCACTTCCACCATAATCTTCCCACGAAAGCCTGCTATGTATAACGCTCGATCAGATATTGCGTGAAAATTTATATACTTCAAACAAATTTTTGTGGATATGTCTTAAATGTGGTATACATGTATTAAGATGGCATAAGTTTCTTATAGCTTACAGATAGCTTGTACGAGCAATTTTCAGAAATGAAATTTTCAATGAATATGTTGCTAAGGAGATATTTTTAAGTCTCTGCATCTATGACCCTTATAAACCAATGATAACAGATCTCTATCAAATTTGACTATGCTTAAAATAACCACAAATCGTTTCTGTTTAATTTCCTTGCAGTGCAGAATAAAAAACGCCTAATGGTACAATATCCAGCTTTCTGCTTGAAGATGCAATTAGCAATGGCAATCTGAATTGCAGCAAAGAGGAATTGTACGTCATAACCAAACAGCTAGGCACAAAGAGAACATTTGAAGTCAAAAGAGAGCTAGATATCTAAGATGTTGTCACACATGTCTCTCAGTATTGCAGCATCCGTGAGAACACAGTTGGAAAGGCTCATAATTGTGCAGTGAAGACAGTTGTTGAGAAAAAATGCATGCAGTTTGAACTGTAGAAAATTCCACTAGAGTATGGCAGGAATTAAAATTCAATATGATACAGCTTGATCCATTTGGTGTGGGGCTGCAAATTCAGCATTGCTCTTATACTCTAGATGGATGTGAAATATTCACAAATGCTAAATCAGTCTGGTGCTTTTCAAATGTCTTTGTTTAGTTGACCTTCAATACACAATGAATTATTTTCAGGGTCAATGGTGGTGGCAATTGCTTCTAAAATGCAGCATCTTTTGTAGCTTCTGAAAGTGAAAATCTCTCTGCTTTCCATAGAGCTCTTACCTCAGCTGAATTAATTATTCAGAAAATATTATCATGCAGCAGATCTTCATATTCCTTCCCTCATGTCACAAGAAATACTTCCAACATTCTTCACAAAACCTTCAATATAGTATATACAGTAGAGGCAAGTGATCTTTCCTCTGGGTACAAAGAATTATTAAGACTACACCCTATGAGCAGAAAAACAAGCCTGGATATCACTGCTAGAGCATGAGATGGAATCCTTTTGTTTCTCTTATGGCTTCATCCAATGACTTATATTTGCCAATCCATTCTTTCTATCCAGAAAACAGGAAGGGTACACACAGAAAAGCTTGTTGTCACCTTTGAATAGAAAAATTTCTCCAAGTGTAAGCAACTCTTTCCTTGAATTCGATACACTATGGTGCAAGCTTGGTACCTCATCTCTTGGTGTTTCTGTTAGTTCTAAAGCTGGTCAAAATGTACCAGTCTATTCTACAAAGCAAGCCTTTCTGAGGAATTATGTACTTGAAACTCAATTACCTCTGTGCTGAGGTAAATGAGTCTCAACTGCATAATTCCCAAGATTGAATCCAAAACGACAATGAAAGATATCTTTCCAAGAACACAGTCTTTTTTTGTCCCCAAAACGACAATGAAATATATCTTTCCAAGAAAACAGTCTTTTTGTCCTTTCGTGCTTGACAAATCTGCAAATACATCTGCAACAGTGTTAGTTGCTAAGATACTCTATTTTCCCTTCATTATTCATTACTTAAACTCTTATGGTGGAAACTCTATTGTTCTCATCTATATTTGTTGCATAGCACAGAGACATTTGTGGCATAGCACAGAGATATTTGTGGCATAGCCCACTTGGTCACATCCACTGCTGCGATTGATACTCCATGTCATGTGTACAATCCTTTCTACCGGCTTTCTACTTCATAAGAGCTCTTAGTTTTGTTCAATGCACCGTTGGTCATATCCTACATTCTAAAGCTAAATCCTTGTGCGGCAGTCAAATTGAAAGCTAACTTCATATACTAGGTACAAATCAATAGAGCCTCTGCATTCAAAATCTTAAATATGCTTCATATTTATATGTACACAAAGTACCCCTTATTGCCAATCTATTTTAATAGTGTAGGCAATCTTCTAGAGAAAAAAACAAGCGCTCATCCAAGTAAAAAGGATAGAATGTGCATAGTTAATTGGCATCAAACACTATTTCATTTTCTCTTGATAATAATATACGCACCAACTCGGGAGGTTCCACCAATCTATCCATTCCAGTATGGCTGAATTCTAGACTAATAACATTAAGGATTCTGTCTTTATCTGAGCTTCCAAAATACTTTGTCCACTGTGCCATTGTCATTTCAACTGGTTGCTGAGTGCTTGTATCAACTACGTCTACCACTCTTCGCGCACCTGGAACGACAAAGCGTGGATAAATCATAAAACTGACTTGTAGTGGCTACAGTGTACCCTTGTTTTAACCAAAATATACAGCTAGGATGAAGTTCATTCTCGTAAGAGGAGTCCTATTGGCGCATCCGAAATCCCTACGCGTATACCATGTTCAAAGAAATTCCAGTACGCGATGTTGCCTTTGGTGGGCGCATAAGAAATATATTAAATAACTACTGTAAAGAAGAGATCACATATGATTACCTAAAAGAAGGGCTACTGCTACTGATAATCAAAACGCATGGGGAGTCACTGTTAGATGATAGGACATTTATCTCAAGAAGTCCGCTTCGAGAAAAGCACGATGATTAGATTTCTAATCATCGCCTGCTCTTCTGAGTCCTTGCATCAGATCCAAAGTTGCTTATTTGTGAACAGGTACCTAGCCTTTGCACAAGGCCTAGCAAGAAAATAGGCCAAGGATGTGACCAGGCTTCTAGATCTACTCTACATTAAGTGATGGCTTCCACCAGTCTACCTTATGCTCAAACAAAATTATTAACATTGCTAGAAAATAAATTAAAACTCAGGGGGAAGACACACATATAGATTCTTCTAGAGACTTACTTCTGACCACAAATAATCACTAACATTCAACATTAATATTTTTCTTCTCATAATTTCCACAATACCAAATACCAAATTCTTTAAAAGACCTTCTAAATATATTAAACTATTAGCAACAATAAAGAGTAACTAAGGGCCTCTAGAGTCACTGTCGTAGAGAATAACAGCACTAACTAAAAATCCAATTTTCTATCCTGCGTTAAGTTAGAATACAACCTGCAGAATAAGCTGCAGCAGAAAAGCAAGCAACATACTATTAAGTACGTTTGAAATTCCTACAACTCTTAAAATTTTATTTCAAAATAATATACACAGGAAGCCTTTCAACCTTAGCTGTATACATCACGGCTTCTTAGGCTTGATAACTGTATTACTCACTTTTCCTAGACTTTTGCTCAAATACTTCAGTAGAAAAAATTGTGAATACATTGTTATATAGCATGGATAGGGTTTCGTGCAAGATTTTCCAAATGCTTTACTGACCATTCCCTCTTTGAATCACACAAACTTTTCCCCAAAATCAGACAATCTCCCCTAACCATATTTCCTGACTTCTCTACTTAGCAAGGATACAATCCTAGTAGAACCTAATCAGTTCCTCTGCACATGTAATACTTAAAATTGGCACCAAATTCTAGAGCACACGGCTAAAAATAGCATTAAGACATGCACTGTATTTGCAAGGTTAAGCACATTTTCACAATTGGGCATAGCTATATAACATAAATTTATCAGAAAGTTTCCTTCAAGTCACTGGGAGCCTTCTGAACATAGAATAGTTGTGGAGAATTTCCCAGAACAAGATCAAAATTCGGAATTCCCTGACTTTTTCTTGGCTTAATAACTAAAAACAAAAATCCTGACTATTCTTGCCTTCCTTGACTATAGTCAAAATTAACTAATCTTCCAGGTTTTGCAAATCTTGTATGAATCCTGGTTGAAAAGTAGTAATGATAGCACATCATCACTATGCTACTTTAATTCCATATGATCTATGAAAGACCTAGCCCTTCAGTTTAGACTGGTTTTCAAGGGGCATCACATTTACACACAGCAAAATGGCATGCAAACAACATTGAATGTTTGATGATGAACAACAAAAGCCTCAAATTTTATTTATACTCGTTCAAAAAGTCCTGCAAACAAATATTGAAAAACATTTACATGTCAAATCTTTTAGAAGTGGACACAGTACTGTCATGCAAAGTTGGAGACAATCAAACCCCAGTCACTTCTTGCTCTACTCATTTGCTCATGAAAGAGCAAACTCTGCCTGTCCCTCAACAAATTTTAACTACCTCATGTTATCTGCCAAGGAAGTAAACATATTAAAGACTGGAATGGCATACAATACAGTTGCAAAAACCTGTATGTAGCATGCACATTATGTTATGCAGTAATTCGTAGATAACATTTTCAATTATTTTGTAAGTAGCTGTTATCAATTATTTCTTACAACTATATGTAA
This sequence comes from Mastigias papua, assembly GCA_964019165.1. Lineage (NCBI taxonomy): Eukaryota > Metazoa > Cnidaria > Scyphozoa > Rhizostomeae > Mastigiidae > Mastigias > Mastigias papua. The sequence continues at coordinate 11,015,392 of OZ025274.1, forward strand.
CAACACAAGTAGGCCTACACAATGATCATAGCTCTAAGTAACTGTTCTAAGCTGCAAATTTTAATGCTATCAGAAGCAACTACAAGTTATATCTTCACCATTTGGAGTACTTTTCCTCTGCTCAAAGGAGTACAATTACTTCCATTATACCATTAGCTATGACGTCATAGCGCCTAACATCATAAGATGCGTTCAGTTCTACCCAACAAGACTTGTTTGTAAACAGCTTAGAATAACACGGAAACATGCAAGATAATCAAATTGCCCAGAATGCCAGTTACTATAGTCGCGGCAGCGGCATATTGCACAGGGTTCTTGAAACACAAAACCATTAGCAATTCATTGCCGTTCTGGTCTAGGTCTGGCAAACCCAGAGAATTTTTCTATTAATCTAGGTATGTTTCAATACAATGAGATCACTAGTAGATGCTTTTTCGTTACAGAGACCATGTATATAAATTCCTGTCAGTTTAATTTTCCTCGGAAGACCTCTATCTTTGACTAGATCTGCTAATGAACAAGCTATCACTCTAAATGATTTCACATACAAGAGAAAACATGCTTTTGGTTGCAAATATTTTCAAGCAGCACTTGCTGACTGCACCTTACATAAAGAGAGTATTTAATCGTACATACAAACAACAGCTCTGGTTGCTTTTGCAGACCACTGTATTTTAAACTTTCTACGTGATTATGTCTTATGGCAGATGTTTGCGCATATCCAAAGCTAACGAAACACGCTTTACCTATATGTAAATACCACTAAGCCATGTTCAAGAAAAAGGGGAAAGGCAGTAACTTTGTTTCTAATTACCACAAATTACTTAAGTCCTTTTTCAGCACTATAAATCATTATAGTTCAACCAAGGGGGGCAAATTGGCAGGAATTTAACATATTTCATTGAGAGCACAGTCAGGAAATTGGACTAAGCTTGCTATAGAAGGCCTACATACATATGAGGCTGGGTACATGCATACTATTGAATCTTGTAACACGCAACGTAAGGGGGACAAAGCACAAACATCTTTCACCCAGGCAGGTAGGCTACCTGTTTATAGGATCTGTATCGAGACACTAAATCTACACTTGGGTATGAAGGAGGACAATGGGCTTGTATGATGAAACGATGCATACTCTGAAAACTGGTGTGCCATTGGGGGTAAATTTATAGCATAGAATCAAATGCTTAACAATATGAGACTAACATTACATGAAAGATTCGCTAGCAATCAAGAAAATCTTTGTGAATTATCTCTGCCATAAAAATATATACTTTATCCTATCAGTACAAGAATATATGATTCAAACAAGCAGGTGAAGTGTGCCGAGATTAAAAATATGAATATGATGAAGAAAATTGTGAAGTTTGTCTAATGCTGCGGTTAAGGGTTTGAAAGAAAGAGCAGGTACTCTCAAACCGTTCTGTGAGTGTGATTGCCAAATTCAAGAGCTTTCCCCTAGCTATATACTACACTAGTTCATAATAGACATAATCTCATCCAGGGCATCAGTGCCTGTATAGCAAAGGTACAAATTATCTAAATATTTATCTAAATATTTTGCACAAAATTCAGTACTTGTGATGGCTTCAATGAAAAGATGGAGAATCTGAAAGGTAAAAATTACATTTCGAACTTGCAAATCAAAGATGATGGCTCTGCAAGTCCTACTGCACGTCAAAATCCTAATCAGTGTTGATGCAAATAACAACGAAACCACCCATCTCCTCAGCGTAAATACACTCTTGGGTTGCATTTGACCACAGGATAAGTTTTATATCACCAGTCCAAAGGCTAGATCAATTCTACTCATGGGAGAGGTAGTATCAATAACATATTGTACAAATACTACCGTGGGTTTAGGCCGGGCTCAAGTGACTTGGGTAAAACCGGCTAGGTGCACACTATATTTCAAAGTAACTGTGTATATTAGAAAATGGGGAGGACACCGGACTACCTTAGACTTCCAATTTCCTGACCTTCTTCGTGCTGTTCCCCATTCATGAAATGCAATGAATAAGGTTCCTCTTCACAAAACTAAAATGCAACAATTTTTGGAACGACACTATATAGCAACATTTGATGATAGCTTATATGATAAAAAGTAATGTAATTAAATCATCGACATTATCAGCAAATCAGGCATAAAGGGAGGCCCAAGCAATCACAAAAAGAATGGATCGGTTCTGCTGAAAAGGCCTTGTTGGTCCGGGCCTACAAAAAAAGTACATCACTTTGCGATCGATGATGGCAGCCTGCTATCCTCTCCCCCCCCCTCCCCAATAGCTTAACTAACTATTCTAACGAAGGGTTAGGGTGCTTGGTTGGATTGTCTAAGGCTTTACTGAACGTATTTTATGTACAGGTTTTTTCATTGAAAATGCTATATTATTGTAAGTGTCTCTCATAGCAGGGACACGATGACTTTAAGTCTTTTCCTGCTGTGAGAGGCACAGATAAATGTATCTGTATGTTAGTTGTAGTTGTGATTTTCTTTTTAAATCTATATAAAAAATAATAGTATAACTTTCCTCCATAGTGGCAACCAAAGATAGAGACGTGGCCTTTGTTTGCACGTTTGTCTGGTTAAGCGATACAATATATTCACCAATGTAACACATCAAAGACTATTTCCTAAGCTATGTGTTGAGAGAATTACTTATAATATGAATATGGGACTATTTCTTAAGTTGGGTGCAAAGGGGATATTAAAGGTTCATGGAGAGTGATAAATGAAATTATAAATAAAAAGTCGAAGTCCACAAATATTGATTATATAAGGAACTGTGGCGAGGAAATCTGTAGCAATAGTGAAATTGCAAATGTCATGAATGAGTACTTTTGCACCATAGGGAGTGGTCTTGCTAAAAACATCGAAGAAACTGCGAACCCATTACTATCAGGTAATTTTTAAATACACAGTTCGACTCCAAACTATAGATTCAAATCCATTATGGCCCAGGACATAAGGGAAGCCATTGCCAAATCCACTAATTCTAAGAGCTGTGGACCTGACACTACTTCAAGTTACTTCCTAAAACTGGCCTTACCATTCCTAGATAATTCCATTGCCATTCTCTTCAATACATCCCTTGAGACGAGCATCTTTCCCGATTTATGGAAAATTGCTAGGGTTGCACCCATGTACAAAGAGGGAGATAAGAGTGAAAAATCAAATTATCGCCCACTAACGGTTCTGCCAGTCATTTCAAGGCTCTTTGAAAGATTAGTCTATAACCAATTGCACCGGCATTTGAATTCAAATAACCTACTTGCTAATGAGCAATCAGGTTTTTCGTACACTGCATTCTACATAAACGTGTCTGCTAAAAAACACCGATGACTGGTACAGTGGTCTGGACAATGGACAGCTTGCTGGTTTAGTGCTGATCGACCTAAGAAAAGCTTTTGACACCGTGGACCACAACATTCTGTGCCAATAATTAGAGCACTATGGTCTCCTAGGAAGGGAACTATCATGGTTCAAAAATCTTATCTTTTAAATCGCAAGGGGTACTGTAGTATAAAGGGAGTCGAATCAGAATTAATGGACATTAATACAGGAGTACCTCAGGGGTCGTGTGTAGGGCCCTTGTTGTTTCTTCTCTATACTAATGATCTATCACAAGCTGTCCATAACGCCACGGTAGCAATGTACGCCGATGACACTAGTCTCTCCTAACGACCTGATGATATTCACTTGCTGAATGAGGCAATGAATAAGGACCTAACTACTGTCTTTGAATGGTTGAAGGGTAATAAGCTGTCCTGAAAAGTTGCTAAGACAAAGGCAATGGCTATATCAACAAGGCAGAAGGAAAGGCATTTAGCTAAAAATAGTGAAAAGTTGCCTTTAAACATACAAGATGAACGAATAGATAATGTCCTAACTGCCAAATATCTTGGTATTCAAGTGGATAGGAATCTTAATTGGAAAGGTCATATCAAAGCTCTATCATCAAAAATTAGTAGAGCACTTGGTTTTCTAAAAACATGCTACAAGTTTTTTAACTCATGACACTCTAAAGACACTATATACTGGCATCGTTGAGCCCGCACTTTAGATACTGCTGCTCTGTTTGGGGAAACTGTGGTGCGACCGAAAGGAAGCACTTGAAAAAACTTCAAAATCGAGCAGCAAAGATGCTAACAAATAGTCACAATGATGCTGATGCTAGACCATTTCTGAATTATTTTTGGGACTAGCAAAGAAAAGGTAAATTTACACGAAGAAGTGCAGACAGAAGAAAGTGATCATGAAAAGTTATTGGGCATCACTTTTGATAAGAAATTAAGTTTTAAAAAACACGTCCAAACACTCTGTAAAAAAAGCTAGTCAAAAGCTCCGTGCACTTACACGCATTTCAATCTACATGGAACCGGAGAAACTAAAATTGTTGATGAAAGCATTCGTCATGTCCCAGTTTAGCTATTGCCTACTAACTTGGATGTTTCACGAGAGAAATTTGAATAATAAAATAAATAGAATACATGAAAGGGCTCTAAGAATAGCATACAAGGACAATGCTTCTAGTTTTGAAAACTTACTAATAATGGATAATTCGGTAACCGTTCATCAGAGAAACCTGCAGTTGCTCAAGATAGAGATTTACAAAACAAAACAGCTTTATGAAACAAATTTTTGAAGAAAACGTAGTGCCTTATAACCTAAGGTGCTCTGATAAACTACAACCACCAAAGGCAAAAACAACTGACCTTGGAATTGATACAGTTAGATTTCTGGGGGGAGAGTATGGGAAAAACTACAACCAGAACTGAAAAAATCAGATTCCCTTCAAAACATTAAAAGGCTTATAAAAGCCCCAAATGTGATACCTGCAATTGCAGAGTATGTAGAGTGTTTTACCAGCATCTAGGGTTTTTATTGTATAATAACATTGCATTTTAACTATATCCTATTTTAATTTAACTGTATTTAAGTATATATTTCTTTTTTGTAAATAGTTGGCGTAAATTAGCTTCAGCTATACTTATTTAGCCAACTTTAAATGAAAGAATTAATAATGAAAACTTTCTATTTCTTACAAAACACTACTCTACATGATGACACCAAACACTCTCAATTAGGCATGATGGGGAATTTACAAGTTTGTAATAAAAGTATGACTAAAATGTTTCTTAACTAGAAATTTAAAACTGTTGATTTTATTCAATTAAACTACAATTACAAATCTCACTATTACAAGGTAATTTGTAATTGGCTAGCCTGAACTATTTAACAATGAAAAGGATAAATAACAAGCATAGTATAGAAACTACAAGCAACTAAAATGAAATCAAATCAGGACTGGTCCAAGGTTTGTTCCTTCGGCAAAAAATAAAAATAATAATAATAATAATAATACTCCTGGGCTGAAAACGCTCCAAGACTTGATTGATACTGAGGTTAACACTGTGGTTTTCAAGGCCCTTAATGGTCTAGCACCAGACAGAGTACTTGTCAGATTTATTTATAAGAAATTCTTAGAGTCATCTGTGGGATCTACAAAATACCAATACAGACTTAAAAGTGCCTACGAAAACAACGAACAATAGTCAGAAATGCTTTTCCTATAGAGGTGTAAAGTCATGGAATGCCCTTCCAATTGCAATTAAGCAGACATCTTCCCTTCTGGTTTTAAAATCAAAACTGAAATAAGGCTTTCTATTTTATCTGTTATTTTATTAACCTGTAAGTTACTTTTAGCATATCTGTATATTTTTAACGATCTAGTATGTATTAGTTCTGTTTTAATTATTATATTGTAAAGTAAATGGAAGGCCCCTTGTAAACCAGCATTCGCTGAAGGGCCACCCGCCCTAAATCATATGAAAATGAAACCCTCTTCCCATAAATTTCACGTTTTTGGAAAATTCTCGTGGACCATGTTTTAGAAAAGTGAGGGTCTGGACCCACATGCTCCCTCCCTCGGGAAAACCATAGGCCGACTGAAAAGTAACAACCATCGCCAGGTAAAAGCTATCTTTCAGGGTTGCTATCTTAGAACTTGCTTAAGGATGGTAGCGTTTATATCAAAGAACATCACCCAAGTTTTATCAAACCGAAGAGACTACTAAGGGATTCACAAAACAACAAATCAAATCTGACTTGAGCACTAAGATTCCAATTATAGCTTCTAAATGACAACAGACGGGTACAGCATATTCTAGATGGCTGTGATACGGCACTGTGTAGAGACTTATTCCATTCGTCTACAGATTGTAAGATATTTCCGAAGTCATTCTCTACCAGTATTGTGCTAACATTTTCATCAATTTTCTCACTTAGCTTCAATACAATAAACTTATTCGTATAAAACTACTAATTCAATTAACGGGCAATCATTATTATTATCACATTGTAGTACTAAAAATTCCGTAAAAGTTCCTTGGTTTCAACTACACATTTAGCTGACCTTCAAAGTCTCATGCATTCTACTTAAGAAACACGAAATTTGAAACACTCTCAGGCTCGTGCGTATGGAGGAGAAATTCTGACGCATTTCAAGAGCACGCTACATTCATTACATGAACTCAAATCTTGAAACGGATGAAGATGCAAACAGTAGCACATTCTTTCCTACTGTTAAAAATGATATTTATGGTTGTAAAACGACATATATTCTCCATTTGATATTCTCCAGAAAGTTCTGACACATGCGTGCTAAAATAGATTTTTAATTTTATTACCAGATATGCCATGAATACAAGGGTTTTTTCAAAATTTACAGATAGAACGTGGCCTTTATTTGAACACGCGCGTATCTGGTAACTGACAGAATATATCCACAAATGTAACACATCAATATGACCGATCTAAAAGCGTATTCAGGAGCATGGAAGTGGGAGGGGGTCTAAGGGCGTAGTCTTTGGAACATTCTGGACCACGCCCTTTAAATTGTCTCAAATGCAAAGAAAACGCCATTTTTGAAATATTCTCCTCTATTATTTCACATGCATTAAGGGACTGGTCATTATTAATGTCCGGGACCGGGGCGGAAGGAACAGCAACATTTCCTCAGCAAAATTCATACCCCCATTCGTATTTCCAGCGACAATTTTACACCCCATCAAAAAATCTACACCAAATCTCATACCCCACAGAATACTTTATGAGTGACAATATACAAGTTGTATTCTATACCTCACAACCTCACATGAAAGTGTAAACTGTCACTTACATTTTGACTGGTATAGAGGATAGAACTTAAACAAATTGACAGTTTTGATGACCTCAAGTTATGACAAACCACGCATGACAACAGAAGAAACTCAGGTAAATTCTTATATAATGAGCATTGAAATAGAAAAAGTAAACATAGTAGCAGCAAAAAAAGGAGATCATATTTTTGAAGGTTCGCTTCAAAACGGCTCGAAACCTCCTGCAGCAAGAGACAAAATGCAAAATTTTATTGGTCAGTTTTGGGAAAGAACTATTTAGTGTTTATTGGTTGATTAAAAAATATACCAATATGCTTCATGACATTTTGTTGTTGAAATTTAGAACAAATCTGAAGGGAAAATAGATTGCAATAAAAAGGTAAAAGAACCTCGTGAAAAGCTGGTATGCAGAGAAAATGTGTTAAAAAATAATAATTATTAACCTACTTAGGTAAGAAGAGATATGCCATGTTCCTACAATTCTACCATTTCTTGTTCTGGTAAATAATTTTTCCACCTCACAATTTTCATCATTATTACAATCATTATCACATAGTTTGGCTAGCACTTCCTCCAAATCAGAATCCAAGTCATCCTCACTTGAATAGCCCTTTGCAGAACCAGTATCATAATCACTGAGTGACCAATAATCTTCACTATCCCTACTCACTTTTGGTTCTCCATTGCTATCACATAGCTCTCTTTCTAATGACTATGCAAGAGATGCAAGAGTTAGAAAGGAAAGGCTTTTTGAAAAGAAGAAATGTCATAAACTACAACTGAAAATTGACTGCTTGTTTCAAAAGCAAGTGTAAGCTGAAATGTTATGAAGGCTATTCTTGAGGCTGCGGCAAGTATTTCTTTTTTCTCCACTATTATATCATTCTAAGCAGATAGAGAATACAACACCCCAACAATTAATGGTAATTTTAGCTTAGTAACCCAACATACCGACCAGACATATTTCCATGCCCCATCTCAATTCCTTCCTTCGGCCCCCATCCCTGGCATTAATAATGACCAGTCCCTAAGGTAAATGGTATGATTTTATTTACCCTCTTCCCATTAATTCCACGTTCATGGAAAAATCTCGTGGACCATGTTTGAGAAACAGAGGAGACTACAAAGGGATTCGCATAACAACAAATAAAATCTGACTTGAGCCCTCTAGGAACTGTGAAGCGCACTTGAAGATATTACATCAAAACTGCGCTATATTACGTGATTTATCTAACATATTTTTACCATTTGCTCTAAGATTCCAGTTATAGCTTCTAAATGACAACAGACGGGTACAGTGTGTTATAGATGGCTGCGATACGGCACTGTGTAGAGACTTATTCCATTCGTCTACAGATTGTACGATATTTCCTAAGTCATTCTCTACCAGTATTGTGCTAACATTTTCATCAAATTTTCTCACTTAGCTTCAATATAAAAAACTTATTCTCATAAAACTGCTAACTTAATTAAAGGGCAATCATTATTATTACCACATTGTAGTACTAAAAATTCCGTAAAATTTCTTTGGTTTCAACTACACATTCAGTAGACCTTCAAAGTCTCATGCATTCTACTTAAGAAACACGAAATCTGAAACATTCTCAGGCTCGTGCGTATGGAGGAGAAATTCTGATGCATTTCAAGAGTATACTATATTCATTTCATTAAGTTCTTAATACTGATGAGTTAAAATCGTGAAGCGGATGAAGATGCAAACAGCAGCACGTTCTTTCCTACTTTTTAAATGATATTCATGGTTGTCAAACAACATATATTCTCCATTTGATATTCTCTAGAAAATTTTTAACACATACGCGCTACAATAGATTTTCAATTTTATAAACAGATACGCCATGAATAAATGGGGCTTTTTCAAAATTTACAGGTGGACTCCATAACCCCCTCCCCTTAGAAAAGTTGGAATTCTCCTTTAGTGAATTTCTCATTCATTTTTAACGTTGAAACTTCGCAGGTATGTTAATAGTGCCCTGAAATAGCATTGGAACAAGCAAAAGAGTTCATCCCCCAAACTCTTTCTGTATAGATTACACAAACTCGAGCAAATTTAACTGCATATCTACATATATCGCCTGCATTATCCGTTTTTGCGGACTCTATAGGTTTTGGGGGGTTCTTTATAACCTCAACGTGCATAAATAAACCGCGTAATACTCTCATATTGTCACACGTCAGCATGAACCCTGATTGTCAAACATGACGACCACTATGACAACAAAGGCAATGAGCAAGGCATCAACCAAAGGAAGTATTGGGATCAAGAGAAAATTTTTCTTACATAATGCATGTTGCCCTTCAGCAGCATGTAATCGGTCAAATTATATCTGCGCCGAGCCTTTATGCGAAATATATTGACAGAGTACGACATGTTTCACGTGTGAAACATAACACATCACTGTAATTGAAGACGCAAATGTCCTTTACTTTCCCATGAGTATTTATGTATAGATTCCCAAGTTTTTATACAGATAAAACAAAGCTCAAAGCGAATATCTCTTGTAGAGAGCTGTATGTACTTGCGTCTCTTACTTGCCATAGTATGTTATTTATAGAGAATCGAGGCTGAAAGTAAAACAATATCAGAGTTGATAAACGACAACCAAAACATCTTACAGAAACGTATACTAATGTTCATAGTGAATCATCACATATTCCAGAGAAGTAGATGAAACACAAGCTTTTTTTATAAGGAACCTAGCTCAAGGCCTAGTTCCAAAAGTTCCTTATTTTTGGACCTCCAATGACCAAATTGTAGTACTAAAAGCTCCTAAACAGTTCCTTAAATTTCAGCGCACAATTAGTGCCATAAAAATGGTACAGACACATGTAAAACATTGGAATAGTTAATTTTGCCTGTAAATTTGGCTGTAACGTAAGACCAATGGAAAATGAAGGGCTTAACACAAGGATAGCAAACAATCTATGCGAGTTTTGGCTGCAAATGAATTGAACCAGCTTCCTACTTCTTGATTGAATGGTATTGTAGAAATTGTTCAAATTGAAAAGTTCCCTAGGGAAATTTCCTTTAGTAGTATAATGATTTTGGCAGGCACTTCCAAATGACATAAAGCAGTCAAATACCCTCTCAAGCTTTAAAAGCAGAATCAAACTCTGGAAAGGAGAGGAATGCAACTGCAGAATATGTAGACCTTTCGTGGCTCAGGTTGGGTTCTTGAGCTGACTGTTTAAAGAATTTTCTACTTGTTGTTGAAAGCATTGTAAATATCGGAAACATTGTAGATACCTGTAAATTTATGTATTTGTAACTAATTATTCTGTGTCTCATTACGTTCTTTTACATATTTTAATTTTACTTTCTTAGATAGTAGGCTTGAATTAGCTCTTATTTTGTAGCTATTGTATATACATATATTATATTGTATGTATATGTAGGCCTACTTTAAATAAATTGATAATAATAATAATTTTTTTGAAACCTCATGATATTAATGCAATCTAAGTATACAATCATACACCTCACTATATTAAGGCAGTGCATAATTGGCAAGTCTGCAACTTAAAAAAATAATAATAATAATAATAATAATAATAATAATAATAATAAGTTATTTAAGTATTTGGGCATCCTATATGTAGGTTCCATATAAAGTGGCTCCTTCTAAAAAAGGCGTGTATAATTTATATTTACTGGCAAACCCTAATGACTAAAATTACATAGCATGATATCTATATATTTATACTTATATTTGGGACAGATCAGTACCTAAAGCCAAATCTCATTTTTATCTATTTTACAAATCATTTCAACAATATAGAGTCTATTTTACTGATATCTTAGCATTTCTTCCAGATGCATCCCCACAACTTTTATGAAAAGTTAAGGTTGACAAAAGACTTGACATTCTTACCTAACAGAAAGCACAAATGATCAAACCACATTTAATTCCATATAGTAGTTCCCTATTCCTTCACATTGAATTTGACACAAAATAACTTCACTAGAACGAATGACACTCACAGGAGGGAATCACACCAAACTGTATGCATCAAATGCCGGTTTGCTTTAAAAATCGCCCCGAGAAAACGTTCTAGGAAACTTCTCACTAAGGGAAATAGCTTTCATGAATAGTTTGATGTTCGTGACAACTATACCTGCAATTATACCACTACAGATCGTGTGCAACCCTGTAAGGCACTTCACTTCTATAAATGTGACAAACTTTGAATCTATTTGTGCATGCAAGGGCCAAGGAAGAAACATATGCATAAAACACGCTGTTTGCTAATTTAACATTTATTATTGAGGTAGATTTTATCCCCACAAAAACTCCCTAGTACAAGCCTTTCAAGCTTTCCTGCACTTCTGGTGATGCCTCAAGTATTGCACTGATAGGGAAGTACAACAGCTTTATGCATAAATAGGCCTACTCCCTCTTGTACAGGATCGAAATCCCAAAATCACTATAACTCAAAGCAGATCAAACAGAAGAACAAGCACGAACAAATGCCGCTGGCAGATGCAATTTGTTTACTTTGCATAGCGAATCCCCACAGTGCCGCCATGAATTCTTAGCGCTCTTGTTCTCACGACACCGGTTAACTCGAGGCCACCAGCAGCAGCACGACCCCCGTCAACGCCACGAAGAAAAAGCTCGTCCGTGTTACGCAGTCCCGGATAAGACAGGAGAAAAGAAGAACTTACACATCTCTCAAAGCTTTCGCAGATATATTCTGCTTCTTTGGATAACGCAATACATTAGTAGTACAATATCAAGGAGCTAGCTCTAATTTTATCCACCTCCATAGCGTGTATAACAGGTATTTCACCAGTGACTTAGGCCAGTAAACATTTTTTCCCACAACAGTTAACTAATGACTGTTTTTTGTTCTCAGAACTTTAAAGAAAAACTTCCAATCATTATAGTAAAAGCTTCGGAATAAACTGGTAAAATCAGCCTAAGATTTGGCAGCTTTAATTTCCCCATATAATACAAACGCTTGAATGAAATAATGCCTTCCCTCACAAAAAGGAAAAAGGAGCTGACAAATTATTTAGATGTGTGGAAGATTTATATATTCTCAGCTTAAATATCAGCGTGCTGGAATTGTTCATTTGGGGGGAATTTTAAGTTTTCCACATAAGTAGAAAGGTGTTTATGTTGAAACAAACAAAACCCGATGGGAAAATACTTGTCAGGGCAGTTGGTGATGTGCAGTGTGAGAGGATGCCACTTCTATTGGCAGGACATTTCATCGATACCGTAAGGAAAAGGACAGGCATGCAAAAAGCAAAGTTGTAAATAAATAGAAGCTTTAAGACAGGTTTCAATGCAACTGTAACACCTAATGTGTCGAAAGCGAGTATTTTCACATCTTTGGTAACACTATCTGCAGCTCAGCTGAAGTAGAGACTCGATGGCAAATTACTCTGGATAATTTGCAAAATCAGTCCAAAGAACACTGTAAAAGCAAATCAAACTTCAACTTTTACACAAATGGAGTTGAGCTTCCATAACTATAGGACTTTGGGGGCATACTTTTGAGACCCAGCAATAAAAGTCATTGATTGTGACAAGCAATTGCGTATCAGGCCTATATGCAGCAAACATTGAACACCATGCAACGGAAGCTAACACAAACCAATTTACCAAAACAAGCTGACATATTTATACCAAATAGGTTGAAGATCATCGTTTAAATTATCCAGGAAAAATGTGAGTGGTGACAGTAGGTTCGAGGATACAGTATAGGGAAAGTTCTATTATATTCTAACATATGACATCCTTCAAATTCACAAATTGGTGAAGGTACGGATGAACAATTCAAGAAAATTTTACTTCACTAGAGTGCCTCCCCATAGTGACATGAATGACCTGGGAATGAAAACACTTGAAACACGATGCTATGTCACTAAATGGAATCATTCAAACGGCTTTCTTCTTCGCAAAACATAGGAGATAAACTTTTCATAGCATTTAGGCCATCTTTTTAGTATGCAAGGACAATATAACAGTGAAAAATGTTAGAATGCATATCCCTAAACTATTACTAAAGGTTGCAAAATGTGGAGGTAACAAACACAAACATAACAATAGAAACGTAGGATAAATAAGGGGGGGCGGCCTATACGAAATATGAAGGCCAATACCGTAATGGAAAATATTGAAGAATTTGGTTATAATGAAACTGCAAAAACTAATTTACAAAAGCTCAATTGAGTTCAATTAAGTTCAATTGAGAAAAAGCTATGCTTCAGTTAAACATTCCCATCAGTTCTGGGTGAATTTGGAATAAATTCAAATATACATTTTTGTGCAACCTGTCAAAAATTCTAACACAGTAAAACTAAAAAGACATAACATCGCTTGTCCAAACATTAGTCTAGGAAGTGTTTGGTTTATTGAAAACTAATTTCAGTTTGAATTTCAATGATGCAAAAGTTAATACTAAAACAATAGCGCACCTGAAAGGCAATTAAATATCACTTCTTATTGTCAAGGGACTCTATAAATCTAATACTGCTTTCAATTGCTATATCTTTTGTAGTCAAAATGACTCAAACACAAACCCAGATAACTGTCTATCAAGATAAATCAAGCATAGAAGAATGCAAGATTGTTAACAAACAAGAAAACTATTGTTGCCATCACAAAGAGGATAAATTCTCTTTTTATTTCCCTGAGCACGTCACAAAGGGTGATACTCAAGAGTAGAACTTATAGGATATTCAGAATGCTAAATACTGAACTAAAGCAATTATTGGGAGAAAAAGGACTTTCTCCAATTATTTAGTATGGTAGCAAAAAGAATAACGGTGTTACCAAGCACTTCATAAACACCATTGCCAAGCATAATCTAGGAATTCTGTCCTTACAACAATACCCATTCAATTTCATACTCTGTTTTCATAACATTATGGCTCAGTAATAACTTTCACTCTAGCACCCTCTACACTCAAAGATGTCCACTATGCAATTGGCTAAGAATATAAATTTCAAACAGAAAGAAATTTTCTTTAAAAATATCTACCACTTCCACAGTATCTTGTGGTCAACGCGCATTTCTGGGAAGCATGGCGTATATGTTTGTAGTTCGAAAAGATGATCTTCTAAACGTCTAAAAATCGTGCAAATAAATATTTTGCCGAGGAACGTTTTGAAGTTATCCTAACTTCGTGTGTGTTCATTATAGCTTGATAATGACGCTACAACCGCTCAAAAAGTGTTAGAGCTAAAATCATACCCCCATGTTGAAAATTTAAGATTCTGTGCGCCTAAATCAAACTCAAAAGAGATACTTAAACTTGAATATAATCCATCCTAAAATGTTGGTTTCAGACGAAAGTGAAAGGTCTAGCAGGCGCGCCTCCGTCCAGCTGAGTGGAAATTGACGCTGGAAGCTACATAGGTTAAGGCTTCTACTACTGCCCCTGACTCCAACTTTTCTTGAATCTTCTCCCAATTACTAATTGTCTTACTTTCCAGTGCAAATAGTGAATCAAATTTGTAGCTGAAAAGTTGAAACACTTTGGTATCAATTATCTGCATGTGCATTTGTATCTCTAAATAAACTTTCTGACTTGTTCCCTTGAATTCATTGTCTAACCATAAATGAACCCAAAAATCTATCTTCACAATTGCAGTAAAGAAACACACACATACACATATTGCAAGTGCATAGTTGGTACAGAAGATTCATAATCTGTAGTCACTGACTCGACCAATGCACTGTCGTCCTAATGAAATCAATCTGAACTGGTAAGATATATTTGAATGCTATTGTAAACCAAAATATCATTGGTCAAGTTTATCACGTAACATCGCTCGAGGGGGCCAAAGGGGCTGAAATCTGAGGCAACCTAAACCAAATTAGATTTTGAAGTACTAAATCAGACAGTGAATGCACTACGAAATTAATGAATGAATAAACAGAACTGCAATTCAAATACCAGTTGCGACTCAAAATGCAACTACATATTAAAAAGAAACTAAACTTCTAATGTACTGACCGAAACTAAAGGGTCAAGTGCAGGGTCAGGACTGGGTTGAATACTAAGTGGGATATGAGATGTGATGTACCAGAGATGTTCAAAATTACTAAAGTGCTATTAACTATTTGCAGGAAACAATCACCGAAAAAATTGAACTTTAAGACTTGACAGAATATTAATTGGTTTACAAATAATTGGCTTGGAGCAGTTGCATAATAAAAAGTAATAGGGTAATGATTCCATGAACAAATTTAAAAAGTTGGGCAAATAAAGCACTCCTATTTAAAATAAATAATCTAACTTAATCTCACGTAAAGTTTGGTCTTGCTCCAAAAGAAAGCTCTGAAAGAACATGGGTCCCAAAATAAAACATTTTTTGGGAGGGGGGATTTTACAGAATGTATGTGGAAACTCTAAAGTTGAGTCTATAACGGAAGTCTTACAAAATACAGCAAGAAAAGCTGCAAAGTCCAAGGAAGGTAACCATCCTCAATATTTCATAAAAGCTGCTCTTTCCTAATTGAATACAGAAAAATATTCTCTCCGGGATCCAATGCAACCTTGGTAAAATCACGGGGACTCAAAAATCAACAACATTAATATTTTCACTGTTTCAGATGGTTACATTTAATAATAAGCTCCTTCGTAGCGTCTTCCTGTATCGTACTTCAGTCCAGAGGTGGAAACCGTTTCGGAGCCTGGCAACCTAATTCCCAGAAATGCTCGAATTAGAAGTAGTCACAGGCAGACGCTTTATCTTAAAATTCTTGAAATGTTTCGAGAAGCATGCAACTAATGACAAAGTTCAAGCCAGCAAAGGAGATAAAATCATTGATTCTCATGACTTGAAATTCTTTTAAACATTAGTCATATAACAATTTATCTAATGATTTAATAGAAACAATGGATAAACAATAAATAAATTCCCTTAGAAATTTTGAGGCAAGCACTTAGGTTCCCAGAAAGAAAAATCTTTTTCCAATTCTGCTTCAGTTACAGTATTATCTGTGAATGGCAGTTATAGCTCTTGGGGTATTTTCTTAGGGTAAAGTAAAAAACAGCATATTGGAAAGTAATATAGAATAATTAAATATAGTTTGGAGCAGACTTGTAATGTAGACGGATGTACATGAGTAGTGTAATTTAGTAGTATTAACAGTATGGGCCAGTGGATCCTTTAACATACAAACTAGTAATTTCAAACAGGCCGGCCATTAATTTCTTTGGGGGAAATTTCATAAAAGGCCATTAATTTCCCACAAGAAAGTGCCCAGCTACTAAAAATTGTTATTGAAAATTAATTGTAAATAGTCTCCATATAATGCTCAGGTGTCCAGCTAACTTTTCTTTACTTAGTCTCATTGCTGTCAATCAATGTCTATCTAATTTTCTTGCACAGCACAAAAGCGAGGTAGTTAAACAGCTAAACAAGTGGTAAAATTTTATGACAAATCCACAACACCCCCCTCCCGGTTGCGATGTCTCTGAATCCCCACCTGTGAGAATTCGTTAAAAGGCCCCCTGGTATGGGCTCAGATTCTACTTTGGTATCTAGTGTCCTGACTGACCAATAAATGGTACCCAAATGATATTAATATATATTTTACTAGAAGGAATTATAGATAATCATTCTCTTCTCCTGAAGCCTATTACATTAACTCACAAATTTAACTTAAAATAGGATTAGTGTAAAGCATATTTCCAATGATACTGCATCAACTATATCGAGATGCCACTAGCAACAAGTTGTGGTCAAGAAATATGTTTCAAATGGGGCAATTAAAATAAAATGCATATGCTATCACCTCAGATGACCGTTATATCAACAACCTACATCAATATGAACTGGATTGAACCTGAATTACTGCAAAATCCTACAAATCAGGCTCAAAATGAGCAACCAGTATGTAACTGAACATTACTGAACAAAACTGAGAGACTGACAAAATGAAACAAAATTGATATTTTTCACAATCAAACGAAATCCAGAGATTCTAACAGATAAAGTGATTTTTTCAACTTCATCCACTCATCCTTTTCCAAAAGACCAAAAACTGGCCTTCTCTTGGTAAAGAAAGCTTTTAAATTCAACAGCCATATCAAGCATAGGCGACGCTCGATAAGCTTTTATCACACAAAGGACTAGACACGCTCCTAATTGCCTTTACGGACGTGATAAGTGTCCTTGAACTGGCATCGGAGTCAAATTCTCTCAAAAAAAATTGATTGTTACAACTACTGAAGTATCTGCCAGGAGACAGAGAGTGTGTTCAATAAATTTCCAATGGTTCTCACAAGGGCAAAAGGGGTGCAAAATTTGGAAATCCGATATTAATGACAGTTAGGGAACAGCCAGCAAAAACCTGACGGCTAAAAATTTCTCGGTCTAGGCTAATCTTAGGCAGCATTGGAAACACTGATACTAGCTTCGTAATGAGTTACATAATAAACACAAAATCTCTACAACTTAGGTTGACTTGCAATGAGGTGAACTAACAATGATTTACAACCGCAATATGAACTTCTACTACATCCAATACTTATTACAATTCTCAACATAGAATTCCCAGAATTAAATATCCAAAAAACTTTAACAAGAGAGTGAGATTGTTTGAGACACCTTATTTGCCTCTAAATGTGCGTAGAGCATGGCGTGGAATTTCCAAAGCGAAGAAGAAACAACAGCACATGCACACTATACCTTCCGCACAACCTACAACACATTCACCACAGGTAACAATGACCTGAACCCAGCGTTCCTTGTATGCACAAAACAAACTATGTATTTACTATGTCCAACAGTTGTCTATCAAACTTTCTTAATATATAAAACCTCATTCATAGAGGTAACTTGTGGATTCATGAGTATATTAAAGACCCGTCAGGTTCGCTACCAGACTATACAGTATATGCAATCCTCCTTCAAGGTTAAGAAAACTCGGTAACGTGTACAAGTAAATCATACTGTGAGCAAATAAATCTGTCGATAGAACATGGTCTCGATGGAATTCTGGAAAGAAGGCTTTATCACAACATAATTCTGATATCCACGAATTTATTGTTCACATAGGAACAGCTATTCTCGTGGCAACTATATTGAGGAATAGCCCTGGGCTCCCATAACCATAAGCAACATGCAACTGATGAGCAGGCAATGACACCATGCAAGTTTTGTTGCAATGTTTATGGGAAATGAAAATATAAACAGAAATCCTTCCTAATAGATATACAATTTAATCTCCACACATCTCTCTCTAGAACTGGAAATAGATTTGAATAAAATCTTTCATAATAGGTATGGAATGCAAACTGCACAAATCTTTCTCTTGAATTGCACACAGATTTTCAGAACTGCACATTTTGGGTAGACCTGTACGTCAAAAAAATCTGCATAGGAATATGATAGGTACTAATACAACAACAAGGATCATGTAGATAGGGGAGCATTCAGGGACATCTTTTTTAAGACTGATGACATATTTCCAAAACAAATGTTATGACCACATTAATAAAACAAAATCTGTACTATGCTAAAATGATCAAAGCTAAGGGGAAAATAATTTCAAAAACATTACAAGTTCTAAACAGTTAAGCTGCACGATGATTATTTTGTAAACAAGTACTTTTATCACTCGGTTCTGAAACTTTTAGCTGTTTTATGATTTAAGTAATAAAGTTTTCTTACAACCTTCTTAGTAAGAATATTCGAGTGTTGTGTAATGCTGTAGTGTTACACAGACAGGCAAGCACTATACAGATAGAAAACTGAAATACATAGGCAGATTACTAAAGGAAATCTGTGCAAAATTACACAGATAATAGGCTTGAGTGAAAATTGTAATTTCAAATGTGTACATGACTTATCGATTTCCTTAGGTCTCAAAAATCAGTACTTCTGCTTTCCTATAAACCACTTTCTTATGAAAAAGCGTGTGGATTTGCCAAGTCCTATTTCCTTACGTCATCTAGAATGATTTGCTTGCTCCTTGATTTCCATAAATTGATTTAAAAAGAAGGTATAGAATTAGGTTATGCAATATTGTATAGAATTATGCGGGATGAGCAGATTTCTTATCATAAAATGACCATTAACTTGGCTTTTGCTCCTACTTTCCGAAGTCACTCTTCAAACAACTAGCATATAAAGATGATCTTCCCCGACCAAACCATACATCAAATGACTTTATAACAGAGAGGCTCTACCATTACGGATTGCTTTGACAAAAAACAACCCAACCTTTACCAAACTACGATACTGACGAACGAAATTCTAAAGTGTGCTGATGATCTAAAGCGATTTGGTAACAAAATGATTACACAAGCCTAGGCCAACCTTCAAGCGATTGCCAAGCGATGGATTGAGTTTGCAATCAATTGAGCAAGCACTTGGTAATTGTGTCAGTCAAATCTAATTATTGTTAGGTGTGGGGATTCCCCGGTTCTGTTTCTACACCTCTTTGGTTACATTTGATCTGACAAGGATTGCGTTCTTTGAAAGTCTTGCTACTCAGGGAAAGTTTTCAATTGTGTCACATGGCATACTCACTGTATACAGAAAAATTCTGAGAAATATTTACATGTCCCTGAAAGCTATATAAATCTTTAGTCAACACTTTCATGTTACATTAAAGCTTTTACTCTTCCCCTCCACAGTTGCAATAACATTAGGCCTAGAATCTATGATTGTGATATATCACGAGAATATCTTATATATTTCAGGGGGCTGCATACGTACAATCTGCATAACAACCTGGCACAATCCATGTATTTTTATGCTGATACGCAAAAGATTAAGATGCATCAGGGAAACGTTCACAGATAAAACTCAATAAAACCTGTCCAATGAGACAAATTCTTGGATCAACACTTAATGAGCAAAATTTTCGAGATTCTTGATTTCAAAAACAATCCTGCCAAAAGGGCACTTCCTACTGTTCGAAAAGTACGTTAGGGTCAATGAACTTGACAATTTCCTAAAACCCCATCACAATTTGCTGAATCCCCAGTTGGGGTATAGCAAATTGTGATACTAAGTAACTTCAACATATTTTTCCAACACTGGCCAGCACTGAAATATCTGGCAAGATTGCTTTTAGCTTCAAGACTTCTGAGTGTTAATCATGTAAGATTTTGATCCAAGAATAGGTATCATAGGTCAGGCTTATTTTGAGCTGTATCTGTGAACGCTTTTCCTGGTGGTTCATATTCTTATCCTCTTCAGTTGTATGTGTGAACGTTCACGTATCCGTTTCACCAACCACCTAAACCATTAGCAGTTGTTCAAGAGCAGAGTTCCACCCACGTATGACATCGGAGGGGCAATTATTCCTAGCAACTCTTCTATAATATATATTAGACTGTCGGTTTCACCATTTAAATGCCTGACAAAAAATTCAGCTGATGAGTAATGACAACACACTTTTCAATTGCCTGATGGAATATACTTTCCCAAGATACATTTCCCATACAAATTATATAACTGCAGTAACTCAACACGGAATAAGCTTCAATAATCCAGTTAATTATATATGTATAGTGTGAGAAACAACTATTCTACCTTACTTGAGCACCAACAGATTACGTTACTGACATTTTGTAAACATTCGTGAGACGTGTAACAGGGCTAAGGTGTCGGGCAAATTACAATTCAGCTCTACACTGGCAGTACAGCTCTGCTAAAACTATGCAGCGTGCTTGACCAAACAGGATGATATGAAATAAAGTAGCAAAAAATACGACAAAAGCAAGAACGCCGTTTTTCGTAAGATATACAATACAGTTCAATTGCTAAAACTATGCAACGCGCGCGTTTCTTCTCAAATTGTGCAGATTCTGAATCATCCTCCATAAATCAACCAGCAATATGGCGACTCCCTAACATATTTGGCATTCTCAGGTTATTGCCTCGAAGGGAGCTTTTGATAACCCTCTT
Organism: Mastigias papua; assembly: GCA_964019165.1. Taxonomy (NCBI): domain Eukaryota; kingdom Metazoa; phylum Cnidaria; class Scyphozoa; order Rhizostomeae; family Mastigiidae; genus Mastigias; species Mastigias papua. The sequence goes on from OZ025274.1 coordinate 11,036,457, forward strand.
GAACAGTTTATATAGCATATAAGATTAGTAAAAACACTCATTGTAGGTAGGGTGCATTTTTGCATACATCCTCTATCAAAACAAAATGGTAAATGGGAGGCTCTGACATTTTGCAAACTCTCTCAATGCTTACAGTTACACAAATTCGACAGCTGTGGATAGAAGGTTTGCATTTGGTGAAAATGGATAATACAACTAGTGCCTTAGGTGATGAACCTCTACTTACCTACGTAGGATTTTACATCGTTCACGTCGAAATGATCTGGGGACGGCATTCTAAAAGTGAAGAGAACCCTACAGAGCATGATACAGGGACATATACATGTTCTCTTTGAACTATAACTCAGGGCAAAAAATTTTACATATTAAATTGTTTGTGTAGCATGCAGAAACACTTCAGCAAATCAGAACTCATGCTAACTAGAAATCAAGCTAAGAAAACACATTTTCATCACTGCTCTCGTTTACCTTAAGTTAAGTCCATCTTTACTTGAAAACTTTAGTGGAAATGTGAAGCCATGCTCTTGAACATATTGTAGAGTGAAGTCTGAAAATTCGGGAGTACTTTTTTAATAACTTCAGCACACAAAAAGTTTCCAATACTTGTAAGAAACAAGAGACAGAGAGGGTTACTGGTATTCAAATTACATGTGCTGGAAACTGAAGACAAATGTAAGCTTAGCTTGAGAGACTTTTAGACAGTAAGAGCTTTTTCGGCCTAGAAAATAAGATTGGCCTAACAGCTAAGGCTTCCACAGAAATGAATGCAGCAAGGAGAATATTCCTTTGCATTGGATTACACACAACAGTCCCCAAAAGCAGATGTCACGTTTTGATTAAGGGTCAACAGTTGGACGGGAAAACCGGGGGTAACCTCACTTATACTGAAAAGTCGGTACCTTTGCCATCCATGTTCCTTACATGATTTTCGCCCTCTTTGAAACTATATTTGTCACTATTGAGCTTTTCATTCACATCGAAGCGCCTTCTCCCCTCGATTTCATCCTCAAGATTATCTTTGTAGCTTTTACGTTCTTTTGTTCTCTGTAAAACACGTAAATTCAGAATTTATCTACCAGTTTAAACTTAAGCATGCATTATGTGGTAACGGGCAAGCCAAAAGGACGGTGATTTTTCTTTTCCATCGTTTACTTACAAGAATCCGTCGTCCTACAGTGTCGTTGGCCATAGTTATGGCTGCAATACGCTTGCTCTGAAAAGTCTATCAACAGCCGTCACTCCGGTCTCATTCCCTGCTCTTCGCGTACTATTACGTTCTGCGCCAAATGATGTAAAGCATGCGGGTTGTTATTGTGAAGGACAAAGCCATTTTGAATAAATTAACTTCTTCTATTGTTGTATTCTGCATATTTTATAATATATTAAGGAGTGTAGAACCTCGATTTTGATTAAATCCCTTACGACAACAAGGCCAGCTTGACATGGCTGAATGGAGAAAAAACAATCATTGGAGACATAATTTTGGGTCAATCTATCCATCCTGCTGGGTCATTCGAAATAGACATGAAAACATATATCGTCCTTAGAGAGCCAAAATAGCATTTTTGGATTAATTTTAGTCATTGTTTTTGCTGGCACAATGATGGCATCAAGAGAAGAAGACAAGCCGTATAATTGGAGAGGTCTTTTCCTGAGTAGTGCAAAACTTAGAGCTTCGAGTAGAACATCGGGACTGATGTCAGGATTTGCAATGGTTAGAATTATCTGCAGTTCTTGTTTATTTACCAATTGTTGTCCCGTGTGACCAGCCCAGAATGGAAGTGGGTCACACTACGGGTATATGACATTGATTATTTCTTGGATTATTGTATGTTGTCATATTAAAATAGTACTAAAGAAATATATTGAGAGAGCATAAGTATGTAACGAATACTCTAGCAAAAACGTTTTGAACCATTGGTGCAGATATATGGGGTGCAAAAGTGTCGGCACAATCTTTAGTTGCTACCACTCCACACTGGGGATTAACAACGAGACTTCTCGAGTACAAACCGAAATGTAAATAGTTCCCAGGCGTGCAGAGCCCGCGTGCCACTATTGCCTACGCACTTGGTACACATGTACGCGTGCACATGCAACGGCAAGGAGCGTGTACACATAACTACTGCAGATGATTTTCAATTCTCGTGCTTGCGTTTGTCATCCAGACAGCAAAGTACAGCCTTTTTCAATGAGATTTCAAGTGTTGCAGGCATTTGTCAGGTGTGCAGTTGGCCTCAGGTGTACACTTTACATGTGCCCTTGACCCATTTAGTTATGTTGTCACCCAGACAAGTTCTGAATCAAACACCATGCACATCAGAGCAATTTTTACTTTATATTATCATAATGTTAGCTGGAAAATATTCATATTACCCAAGAACACCATGCAGTATCATGCCTTTCAGCACCCTGCCTTTCAGCACCCTACCATGCCCATTTCTGGATGTGGAGTATAATTTGACATAACTTATTTTGAGTGTGCACTAGGTGAATGCTGCAATTTGAGCTGTCATGTTCTTCAGTATGGCTGACACTCACATCTAGTGCTACCCATGACAAACCATGTTCCTTCAGAAAATGTAGAAGTGTAGAGCAAAATTTACTTAGGCATGACTGATAGGCATGTTTGAAATTTTAAATATAATGATATGTTATACTGTAGTGGTGGATAGTTCCCACAGCCTTGAAAGTCTGAATTAACCATTTGGAATTATCCTGTTGCAGGAGTTCATAGCAGACTAGTACATTATGTGGTAATTGATCTTGTACCATAAATCCTCAAATTAGCCCCCTGGGGCTTATTTATTTTTTATGCTTTTTGAGTGGGGGCTTGTTTGAGGGGCTTATTCAAGGGGGGCTTATAAAATTATTTAGCAAATGTCATTTAAAAAGCTCATTGCCAAAGCTCCTTTTCTCTATAATATTATGAGAAGAGTCTAAATTTAAGCATTAGTCTTTATCAAAGTCTTCGTCATCACCTGGGGTGGGGCTTATTCAAGGGGGGCTTATTAACAATTTGAAGTTCTAGCATGGGGGCTTATTTGAGGGAGGGGCTTATTGAAAGGGGGGCCAATTCGAGGATTTACAGTAAGTTCATCAGTAAATGATTGCCTAGCCAGTTGTTCTTGTTTGCCAACTGTTAGAGAATTCATTACAAGCAGAAAGAAAACAAGCCAACCATGATACTTAATAATTTTGAAACTCATTAGTAGGATGGAGTAAATGTAGCATTTTCAGCTTCTCAGTAATTTTTGATAGTTAACTTGCTGAGGAAAAAGAAGGATTTGAGACCTTCTCACGTTTTTCATCTTGCTTTTCTAGATCTCAGAACTCATAATGAAAGTTTTGTTAAAGTTGTAATTCTAATTTGTAAGCTAATGCTTGTCAATATTGCCATGGAAAGTCATTTTCTACTGCAAGAAGAATTAAATCGTCACAGACGTAGCTTTGAAAATCCACACTTGAGAAAATTCAACTGCACAAAGTTGTCCATTATTTGTCCTTGTAAGCAAATCCAACAGAAATAGCCTTTGACAATTGAGCCCTATTGATTGTGAAATTCAATTTGCTGAAACTTTTACATACATTTTGTAAAGTTTGACAATAGTGATGATCACCAATGCTCAACAAGCCCTGTTTAAGAACCTAAGATCTACTTGCAAGGTCTGGCAGTATACTGCAGTTATGTCTAGCATAGCATCCATATACATAGAAAGCCATGGTCTGACTGAAATTTTATTCAGTATTGTTTGTTTCTTTAGCCTCTTTGGCAGGAAGTCTGTTATAACTTTATCCAATTGCTAGACTCATGTAAAAATTCTTCACGTTTTGTTCATTTCTAGGTAGCTATGGTTGAGCTCAACCTTGGTGCAGATCTTCCATTTGCATTGGTAATGACATTCAGCTTGCTGACAACATGCCTGATTTCTGTGCATGTTTTTGCATTGATGATCTCTGTTTGCATACTTCCTAATATAGAGACTATTGAAAACATTCATAATGTTGAAATGTCTAGAGTATATCAAGACCAGAGATTGATACATGTAACAAAGCCAAATGAATCACCACATGAGAATTTGCACAAATATGTTGAGACAGCATGGATATTCAGTACAGGGTTGGGGACTTTGCTCTTTCTTTTGGAGATTCCAGTAATATTGTGGGTCAAACTATACAATATCAACTTCTACTCAGCTGTTGCTGCTTCTGCAATAATGGTGCCAACATCAATAACATTTGTTGTGTTTGCTGTGCATTTCTACAGAAAACTGACCAAGCATGAGGTTGTCCAGAGAACAAAAGGTTTATTGGAACTCCAATATATTGCCAAACAGCTTGGTACAGAGGACATTGAAACTGGTCTAAGTAATCAGCCTTTAGTTGGGAATTTGAAAACTGTCTGATATTGGCATGTATGAGGTTTTCGTTTGTATCATCAGTTTCATTCAAGAACGACTCAACACAGTGCTCTGTGCTACTTTCAGTACACACTGGTGCTTCCTTGTATCGCAAATTTATTATCCCCTCATGGGATTTGATATTGTGTAGAAATATTACTGCCTGGTCATAAACTAACTGAAGGGGGAGGGATAAGAAACCACAAATTGCATAAGTACTTTGATCTGTTTATTTTATGGTATAACTGTTACCTTACTTCTCTCTTAAACTACTTTATCACCAGAATAGAATAGGTACATGGTACTGTATTTACTCCCCACCCCCATAATTTGTGGTCCATATTTTAGAACAGTGAAGGGACCAGACTCCCCATTCTCCCTTCTTTGGTATGCCACTGTTTTATCATAGTGTTGAGCTCTGTAACTGAGTAGAAAAAATGATGGTGCATACTAATCCCATCTTTGTATAAATCAAACATTTCAACTTACATCTGGGTAGATAGGTCTAAACGTTTTAAAGGTGAAGCATTAAAGCCACTATGGGCCATAGTAAATTAACCAATTGTGAGTTGATTTTGTCCCAATTGTTTTCATATGGTACAGGTGAACTTTAGGAAATGTTCCAGATGCTAAAATGTCTTGCACTATGATGTATGCACCACAAACTCATGTAAATGTTTGATATTAAAGAAAGTTTTATCTAAAATTAACTTTCTCCCCAACTTACAGTGAGAAGAGAAGTTGCAAAGTGAACATTAGTGTATTATTTTGAAATAATTGTTTAATATTCTACACATAACTCTTACACTATGGTTATACTTTATGATTTCTTACTCATACAGTAATATTCAAGGGATCATTACCAACTTTTGACTGGTGTGGAATAAATACAAAGAGCCCTCACATCAAGGGAATGTGGGGAATTTGTCATAGAATTTCCTGATGCTTTTTTGTGATTAGTAGAAAGTATTTTGACACCTGAGCACTCACAATTTTATATTAGTTTTCAAAACACTTTAGAACAGACAGGCACTTATTAACAGGGGATTACAGGCCATCAGACAGCTAGTCGGGAAATTTAAGACTCTGACAGGAAATTTCCTCACAAGCTTGTATATTAACAGATTTATGTATAATCTTTATATCATCATCATCATTGCTGTCCATCGGGAGCCGATGCAGAGGGGATGCAGACAAGGAGAGAGAAGAAAAGTCAGTGTTTGAGTGGCCTGTGTTGCTGCAAGCCTCTTTCAGTATGAAAGAGTTTTTCACTGTCAATGCAGGAATGATTTCCCTAGTTATCTTTCCGGTAGTGAATCTTTTGCGTTGCCGTATTTTGCTGATTGGTGGTGTTGGCTTTACCAAGGTGGATAGCACTCCTCCACCTAGCTCTGTCTTTTGGAATTTTTTTACCCAATTTTCGATGCTGCCTTGAGATGTCCCTTAATGACATCTTTGTATCTCAGCTTTTTCCCTCCACTGCGTGTTTTTCCATTCTGGAGCTCACCTTAAAGGGCAACGCGAGGAATACGATGGGTTTCCGTCCGGACAATATGCTCACACCATCTGAGTTGGGTACCAGCCAGAGAAGCCTCAATACATTCCATGCCAGCTCTTCTGAGAACTTCCACATTAGATACCCTGTCACCCTAACCAGGATAGTTTGAGAATACGCCTGAGGTGTCTTTGTTCTACTGTAGCTAGTCTCTGAATATTTTCCTGTATAATGTGTAGGTTTCGGTTGTAATACATATATATATATATATATATATATATATATATATATATATATATATATATATATATATATATATATATATATATATATATATATATATATATATATATATATATATATATATATATATATATATATATATATATATATATATATATATATATATATATATATATATATATATATATATATATATATATATATATATATATAATTCAAGAAATAAAATTACTCCATTTCAAACGTTTCGGCACAAGCCTTCATCAGTAAGTCTTCACCATTACTGATGAAGGCTTGTGCCGAAACGTTTGAAATGGAGTAATTTTATGTCTTGAATTCTATCTATACTTATAAATTACTTGGTTGGTTGTAGCTTCTTGACGTTTATATATATATATATATATATATATATATATATATATATATATATATATATATATATATATATATATATATATATATATATATAGAATAAACCACAAATATACTATCCTTTAAGTAAACGTTTCGATCAGAATCTTCATCAGTACTGATGAAGATTCTGATCGAAACGTTTACATAAAGGATAGTATATTTGTGGTTTATTCAATTTATGTAATTTATATACGCTGTGGATGCGGCTTAGGTTTAGTTTGTATATATATATATATATATATATATATATATATATATATATATATATATATATATATATATATATATATATATATATATATATATATATATACATATATATATATATATATATATATACATATATAAATATATATATATATATATACATATATAAATATATATATATATATATAACTCAATAGCTCGATAGCTTATCTACTAGAAGTATTTTAACGTTTAAATAGACATTCATAATAAAAACAACTGTTTGACGTTTCACGCCTAGCTTCATCAGACCTTCAGAACAATTCTGTGATGAAGTTAGACGCAAAATTTTTAAAAAATTTAAGTGGTAAAACCCAGAGTAGCAGAAATATTTGTCATAATTAAGTTGCCTTCTCCTACACTCTATACATATGGATGTACAGTAAATTCATATGTGTCAATGTATGCATGAGTATTATTGGGGGCTCTACTGCCTCTTCTCTTTTATTAATGCTCCATGTGTTAAGTTCCGATAATGCTATCCAAGAAGAATCACCATCACGGAAGCTCTGAACCTCTCAATAAGACCGAGCTACTTTATATTTTACTAGAGAATTAAGCCTTAGAATAATTTGGAACTTTGACGTTTAAGTTTTTGATTAATTTTCTCAGTTTTGTTTGATTACGTTCTGCTATATGTCATGCTATTTTCTTAAATTTGATTATTGGATTATGCACTGCCAAGTTTTTGAGAGTTGTATTATTGTACTTAGTTTTATGTATGAAATGAGAAGTTTCAACAATTATTTTTTGTTATGTCTAAGTAGGCGCTTTCTGTAGACCAAATTATCCTACTATGTTTGCAGTTGTGTCTAGTATAGCATCCATGCCAAGGTCTCGTTTGAGTTTAAGGGAGCTCAACTATCTAGACATTGGTTTGAGGAAACAAACCAAGCTTAAAACGTAAAACCCAAACTGTAATATTTAACATAAAGCCTGTCCGTGAGATTGGTTACAAAAAGGCCTTTCGGTGGCACACATTTAGTGCAAACAAAGGGTGAAACCTGCACTTTCCAGGATTGTTGGCATGTATGTACAACACCAACATAGTCAATAAGATTTTTAAATATTATCGTCATTATTGCTTAAATTAGAAATATGACTGCTCTTAGTCTCGAGGCCACAATTCGATTAGGTCGGTGAAAAATGACATTAAAATGGCTTTACCATAAAATTAGCACCTGATTCTCGCTTTCCTATTCCTCTTACATTATTGTTGGATATTCCTATGTTAGTAGGCAACAAGACGTGTTGCATCAACATTCACATCATTCACTTCCTAAGTATGTTGCTACAGAAAGTCCAACTGGTATCAGAGTTTTTAAGGAAAATTTAGAGCTGCACATTTTTCTTGTCGCTAATATTTTGAGGAATATTAGCATAGACATAAAAGTTGCACCTAACGAGCAAGCAATGAATGTACGCATGATTTGTTGCCATGCTTGTTGGAAATAACAATATAGAGAAAGCACTCTAATTTAATTAAAATCTCTCTTGATAGATGTACAATATAATCTGCACAGATCTTTCTCTAGAACTGCTCAGGGGTTTTTTAGAACTGCACATTATGAGTAAAACTACACGTTAAAAACCCCTACTGGTATGTAGACGAACGCTCCATACAATCACGTATTATATCATATATATTAACTGCTATTCACAGTCATCCAACACTCATGATTAAAAGAATAATAATAGACTGTGAAAACAATCTACGAACTTTTTCATGTAAAAACGAAGACCCAAAGTTATTATTTTTTTATTGGTTGCACTTTCATAAACAATTCAAAACTCCATGCTCTGATCAAAAACTCGCTGCGATAATAACAAAACGTAAAGTCTAAACATATTCATAGATACAGACTGCAAGGCCCTTACAGATATTTCAACAAACCAATTTACTTTTAGATTACTTAACTCCGTAAAGAAATTGAGATACTTAATGACACTATATAGTATCAACCTCAGTATACTCTAGCAAGGCATAAACATACAAAAGCTATTCACATTACTTGACTATCAATCCATTGAGCGCTATCCTTGACCCTCAAATACTGTCCTTCTTGCTTCTTGTAAAACCTCCTTGGGGTTCTCCAAAGTACACTACAGAACAACATTGAAATTATACTGTGAGGATAGCATTGACAACAAGATATTACACAACACGTTTGTGATCAGAGAAACCAAGGTCAACTAATTGACAAATGAAAGATCGAGTTAGTAGAATTAGTCAATAAATAAATAAGTTAATATAGGGGAGAACAAAGATAACAAAAGAAAGTGAATAACATGATGCACTGAAAGTGATTACTATCAGAGAAAGTGCACAAATACATGAAGAAACGAGTAAATGTTGAGACTAATGTCATCAACAAAGTCCCTGGATGATATAACGTTAAAGCTATGATAACATTTTTTTAAGGAATTTCCACTGATGGCAAAATTCCAAAAAGAACGGAACACAAAGCTGGGGAAAAATTTTGCAACCGCGCCATGCAGAAAGACATACTGGTAGAAGTAGGTAACACACGTTTCACGTCACAGTGATAAAATCACACTATGTTTTTACATGATGATGCTAGAACAGCCGTAAGGATTAGGCCCAAACAACTGAGAAAACTGCTTTATTTTTCTAGCCACAAGCATTACGTCTACTGGAACTTTTCCCCGGTAGTAGAACTATCAAAAATGCCTTCTGAGGTATAACAAACATGCGGTTGAGGGAGCCTAACCGTTTGATACAAGTGTGAGCAGACCATCTGATTCAAGATCTGGAACTGATTCTCAATGCAAACAAAAGTGACTACATGATTTAACGATACTAATGCTCTCAATAATGAGACCATAAATAGAGCACAATAGAACAAACCATCTGAACACCAGAAAGGATGAAGTCTTGACATGGAAGGATCGAGAAAAAGTCATCAAAATGAAACCCAAACAATATCCTTATAGAAAGCAAACTCTCATTTGATAACCTATACTCCTTTGACACAGCAGTCATGACTTATAACATCCTGCACAAAGTTTGTGATTTCAGTCCAGTTCAGTTTTCATTGACATATACACCTAAATACATTCCAATAGGCCTACCTATAAATTACTTACTTTAAGATAAATAAAATAATATATGGCAAACAACACTACAATAATTAACTTACATACATATAATAATTAACCACCTTAAACAGAAGACACTATAATACATTATGTATCAAAATAAATATGTCTAATGAGGTGCCTCTAATACTCAAAATAATGGAGAGAGATTCCTCCCACCCCCCCCCCACCCAAAACTAAGAAGAAAAAATATCTACCATACCCAAAAAAGAAAGCAGAAAACTTCCAGAGAGCAATTTCCGTCTGAATGATTGAGGAAATAGATTACAACAAGCTATAGGCATTTGTATAATATTATCAAAGAGCAAAACCATTTATGAGGAATTCACTCAGTTGTGATCTGAAAATATTAACTGGAATTGATATTCTAATAAACATTGGAACATTATTTCAGAGTATAGAAACGAAAAACTTTTTGTTCTAAGACCATACAAAATGTATTCCTTGAGGGTTGGGAAATGTCACCTCAAACTGCCTGACGTGTTCCATGGCTATGAACTGTGTTGCTGAACTAGAAATAGTTGTAAAAATGAGAAAGTGAAAGACGATTGAGAGGTTTGAGGACAAAGTTGATAATATCCTGGCGCATCGTATCCTTCAGTGTGAGGATTTTCAGTGCAGCAAATATTTGTGCTGAAGGAGATGGTAAAGCTTCAAAGGAAATAAAACTACGAAACTTTATTTCACTAAGTAGAAGGGTTCTAGATATGTGTCATAGCATTGTTCCGAGATCCTAGCAAATGAATTTGCTTGAAGATCACAAATATCTAGTAAAATAATAAAAAACAATTGGAATTCAACGTGATCAGCAAACCTCGAGAGTGTGCTTAGACTATGCCTAAAAAGGTTTCTGCTCTTCAGAATCAGAGAAGTAACACAGCCGTCAGCACACACCTAAAGTAGGGGGGAGGCAAGGCTTCTGCTGAAGGCACATATTGGAAATTTCCTGCATACATTTTTTCTCCTGGGGGGGGGGGAGAGATAAAATATGGCTTGCACATGTATATGCTCTCACATGGGTGGATTTTACTGTCAGTTTCTCTCCCACAAGTCATATTCCTAACAAAAGCATCCACATAAGTGGTCAGGTAGTGTTTTTATGAAAATCTACAATGTGCTTTCATGTCCATTATTGAAGCAACTGTTGTTGTCTTTCAGTGCTTTATCTATACACGGGCCAGGTGAGACAGTTCAGAGATAAATTATTGTAGGGTTTTATTTCAACTCTATTTCTTTTCGATTTTAGGTATATGAGGATTTATTATTTTGGTTTTTGCTAGTGTTGATAGCTATACACTTATTATTTTGTTCTACAAGAAGGAGCTTCATAAATCAGCTTTACTAAGGGCAACTTTCAAAAAATGAAACGAGACCAAACTGAGATGAAATGAGCTTTTCTATGAATCTAAAGCCGGATGTCTTTCACAAAAATTCCTTGGGGTCCTGCTAAACAGTGAAAGCTAAGAAACTAACACAACCAGACCAGCCAATGCATCAGTCATCTGCAAAATTCATGCCTAAGAGGCCACTGCTGGTCCCTCCTGTCCCTACTCCCCCTCCTACCCTTCCTATTCTTCCTAGACGAGGCCAGGGGCAGCTGCCTCTTCTGCTCCCCAGCGTTTGCGTCCATGTGTACAAACATAGAATCTGTTACCCATTTCAAACAGCATTTATAGATCACGTTCTGAACCAAGAGCACCCAAACATGACCCTTGGTAGAGCAGTACTATCTTTAGCAAATTAGAAACTCTTGCAGATTTCCCTCCTTTTGAATTGCATTAACAATTTTATTGTTTTTGAAGTAAACAAATGCTGAAAGGCTATTTTGTACATAGGCCTACTGAATGAAATGAATGAATGAATGAGTGAATGAATGAATGAATAAATGACTGAATGAATAAATGAATGAATGAATAAATGATTGAATGAATAAATGAATGAATGAATAAATGAATAAATGAATGAATGAATAAATGAATAAATGAATGAATGAATGAATGAAATGAGTTCAGGGCACTTTTAAGGACTTTTCATTGGTTGGGCAGTTGAGAAAAGGGCATTTCAGATAAATGCAGAATCTACAGATTAACAGGCTTTCAAAAGTACTCGTAAAATATTGCTATAGACCGTAGAAGGAAAAAATTGATTTCTAGATTAGAACTAAGTGTGCGTCAATCTCCAACTTTATGAATGAAAAGGGGAATCACATATAGAAGCAGCTGTTCAAGGCAAATGAATTGAAATCTTGAGCCTGTTCAATGAAAACTAAACATGTTTCATCCACAAATATTTCAAAAAAGGCAAAGAATGAAAAGTCACTGAATCGTAAGGGCACTATAGTGGTGGGGTAAACATCTTCCATTGGTGGGGGGATGAAAGGGGCTGGTGTGGACTTTCCCCATCACTTTATTTGTTAAAAATACCCTGAATGAGTTAGATTTTCGCGTACGTCAATAAATTCAAAACTTTTTAGCTGCTAGAAAGCTTATCTTTTAAATATAAATGAGAACGTCTTAATTCTGGTTCTTTGTATCAAAATGGCCTTGTCGAGATAATGAAAATTACAACCATCTTGAGATTATTTTTCGTTGTGGTTCTCTAACTAAGCAAGTTAGAATGTCCGTACAGGTGGATTATAAGAAAGCCTTTCAGTGATGAAAACCTACTCTGTTGGGGGGGAGCTATTTTTTATTGATAATAATGGGAAATTCGCCGCACTTTGAGGGAGTTTTCGAATATATGTAATAAAGTCTAGGATCATGACGGTTCTATGCATACTTGCATATCATATTGTACCATAGAGTTAGCATGGGCAGCGGAGCCGGGGAGGGAGGTGTAGTCCCACTTTTTGCAGGAAATATTCTTTACTATAATCTTTTCAAAATCTAAGCAGAATTTTATGAAGCATAGTCAATGAGCAAGAATCAACAACTCAACAATTCATACGCCCTAGACAGCCTTGGATAACATTCTAAATAGGAAATCTGTTAGTTAGATGCTTGCTAAGATGTTGATCGAACTAAGAAAAAGAACAGAGCTGAAGTTTTAATGAAAGAAGTTAGCTTAATAGGTAAATCAGTCAAACGGTTTGATGAAAGCAAAAAGAAAAGAAGGCAAAGGAAGTTGATCGATATTCAAAGTCTAGTAACAGTCAATAGAGTTTAAAAAGGAAAGCAAAAATCTTGTTTAAAGCAAAGATTAAAGTAATCAGGAGACCATATCAGGGAAAGAAGTGTTTATTCTCCTTAAAACAGTAGGGAAAGGAGAACTGCCCCTTTTAAAAAAAATCAATATACTCAATGAAATCTAGCATAAGCTTGTAATTTGGAGAGGTAGTTTATTTAAACAGGCTTCTCTGAATGGAAAAAACCACTAAGGTTAAAAGATAATTAGAATCCTCAATGTCAGAATTACAGTTGATTAAAAATTAGCTATCTCGAAAACTCATTCTCGTAAAGCTGGCCAACCAGTTCTGCTGAAAAGAAAGCTAATACAGAAACCTGACAATGCTTTGCTGGAGTCATTAAGCCCCTCCAATATTTTTCCAGACCAAAGCTAAACAATGTATTCCAACTTTTCGAAAAGAAAAAACAGAGCTAGAGTTCTATCAGTTCTTGGAGCAGGTTAAAACCATAGAAAGCGTCAAAAGTAAAGATTCAATCAATGAATTTTATGAGACTGCGCTTCTCAAGATACCGAAGCACCTAGAAGTGTATGATCATGAAATCATTATAACTTGAAACTATTAGCCAAATAATTTTCTGTACAGGGAAGCCAACATTACACTGCAAAAGTGCCAGAGGAAAGGCTGTTTTCCATTGCAAAAACAATGAATACTTGGCAGCGATAAATCATGGTGCAAAACCGATTCTGTTATTTGCAAATTTGAAAACACTATTGAAAATCCAATTGCATTAGAGGCTAGAGAAAACCAATAGAATATAGCAACTTAGAAACTTTGTCTGCAACTCAGCATGTTTAAGTACTTATTTGGTAAATCTACTCGGTCAAGTTTTAGTTTGGGAGATTGTTTTAAAGCCATTCAAGAGGGTAATTTCAAAATTTTTCTGTTGCGATTTACCCAACCATGATGGATCATCCTATGTAACTATAGGGGAATATCTACCCCCTAGATACAACCAGTGATTGTTTCGTGCAGTGACTGCATGTAAATTACGTCGATAAATATATATTATATTGTGACGTAAAGCGCAAGTGGAAGCATTCAACAATCTTTACATCCTCTACATATTTCATCTTTCCACTAGAGCCCTCTCCCCACCACAAATATCTCTCCGCCGCCCCAAGTTTGGCAATTTTAATAGAAATTGATATGGAGCAAGGCTACCTGACAATACGTTTTAATAGACAACAGAACGAGTTATAAAGTGTTCTCAGAGATCTAATATATACAATTAACAATTGACACTATTACAACAGCAAAGCTATTTTATTGACTTAACCGCTCTGTTGGCAGGTTCTTCGACCTCTTCATGCTTTTCAAGTAAAATTAGGAAAAGACCATTGGGGATGGCGCTACCAGGGGTGCTTGGGGGCTGTAATTTTCCCAAAACTTCACTGAGCTCCCCATTAGCATTTAGAGCTTTAAAGATTTCTAAAACTGTCAGCACTCTCATAACTTGCACTTCATTTCAAGTCATTCATGTCATTTTAATTCATTCAGGGGGGGTTTGCCCGTCGGTTGGGTCTGATTTACAAAGTACTCCATACTCTATATTCCCTTCAGCCGGAGCTGATACTTCAATATTCCTTTACTGCATTGACATCTCAGTGAGTATGAGTCATCGCATTTTAAGCACCGACCTGAAAGATGTGGACCATTTTCTCGCTTCGCTTGCTGTCGGCACTATGGTAGCATTTGATCCCCCAAGCATTTCTTCCCAGACGCCTTCCCCTGGAAAAGCTATTGGTATCAGTCCTGGTATAAGTTTCTGTGGTAGTGATAAGGATGATAGAAGAATTTAAAAGTCAAAATAGACAAAAACATTGCAAAAAATTTTATTGGAAAAGACTGCCATTTGCTACCAGAAAATGTTGGTAATTCTTTTAACTTACTTTCAAAAACTTCCTAGTACGGAATTAAATTCTATGGTGAGTCGAATTTTTCTAGGTTGAAATCAGGATGCTTTTGACGCAGAAATACGAACAGTCAACATTAATGCCAATGCAGATTTTTAGGTCACAAATTGCGAAAAATGATGTCAAAAATTAACTCCTCCCCTAGTAATGACAAAGCACCCCATAGCGAGTGATTCTGTAAACGATAGATAATTTGATCATTACTAATTACGAATCACTAATATAATTTTTGATAAATGTACAATAGTAGAAGGAGAATTGACCTTGGAGCAAAAGGTGTCCCTTCCTACAAACAACCCCGAAGCGTACAATTCATTATAACAAGCCATTCGTCTTAGGGGTCAGTCATTTATAACTTTGGGTACCGGGGCGGGTTATAATTTACAAAATGGCCAAAAGTTTTGCACCCCTTCAATTTTTGTCGAAAAGTTTCATACCCTATTGAGAAATATGTAAAAAGTTTCCCACCCGAGCTGCTATCTACCCTGTAAAGATTTCAGGGAAGATTTCTTCACTGCTACTTTTTACGGCAGCAATTGCCACTTTCATCTAATTGAAAAGACCACCTATAAAAAATGTGTTCTGCAAAATTACTTGCTGGGAAATACTGCGAGAAAGACTGTTGTACAGAAGGAAATATCATTCTTAGTGAGATTTCCTTGCATAAGGCATAGACAAATTTTCATGAAAAAGTTGATTCAAGCTATAAACTCCATTTAAACAAACAGCTGTGATGAGTGCTAATAAGAGCATTGCAATAACACAGTATACCACATAGAACGTATATCAGAGAAAAATTCCTATTGAAGAAACCCTGCCTACTGGATATGTATAACTACAGTGATCAATAGACTTCTGCAAATCGTTGAGCTAATTTCCTTCAGAGTTCTTCCTTAAAGGATTTCATACCCCTCGAAAATTCTCCACATAGTTTCATGCTCCCAACAGTCCTTGGAAAATGTTCTATACCCTCCCCAATTCTAGCCCTTGCAGGTACCTGGAGTTATAAATGACTGACTTCCTAATTACTCGAAGCAATTTGGCAATATTTCCAATAATTCCAAAATAAAGAGCATTGGCACGTTTCCAGGATGGCACATGTATTTGGCCAATTCCCACTTTCATGTGCTATAAGAAAGCCTCAGTCATTCTTGATAGGTTGCTAACAAATATAGAAGGGAGAAAATTCGCTTTTCTACCAGCAATAGCAACGGATAATACATACTTTTCGGGGCTAAATGATGATTCTTGGTATTCTGTGTAAATGAGGATGTTTCATTTTGCAAGGGTTCTGTGACTCTCCAGCTTTGAGCAGTGAATGGCAATGCATTTCAAGCCAATCTGAGGACACTCGAAAGGCCCAATACACATTTTCAGAAGATGTCATGGCCCAAACTGCTGTAGGCAGTGTTGTGGGCATGAAATGAACAAAATCTAACTTATATTTAAGTCTTGTGGCATTAGAACTATGAATAACATTTCAGAGAAATCTTATGATGGGTTACAATGGACTTAAGGACAGGTCATTAATTACTTGGGGGAGGGGGTGAAAGAAATTATATTTTTGATGGAATTTTTGCTCCATACTTCCTCTTTCAAGATGCTCTTATTTGTCATCCCCCTCCTTCTGAGTGTGCAGAATTTTGGCCCCCCTAGATGTCTTTCAACCCCTTCCCTGGAAGAATCAATGACTAGTACCTTACCAGATGCAAATCATGTCTTAAAGTCTTGTTCAAATAAGGGTAAAAGCTAAGTTTCAGCTGATAAGCTCTCCACATTAAGCTATTTGTGAAAAAGGAATGATTGAAAGACTGCTTGCAAAATGTGATTTTGATTGATAAGGAGTGATCTGGTTTGACATTTCCCTTGTGAGAAATTACAACTCAGAACAATATAAGACCTTTGGAGCAAAAAAGCTACATTTGATTCTTGAACATATAGTTCCAAAGAAACAACAGGAGATGACTAAAGCAGATGAGATACCATCTAAAATAAAATTCAATACAGCTCCACGAGCATAACCAGTAGAAATTTGTTGAGGTACCACTTTGCAAATACAACAACTTAGTAGCAAAACAAATGAACTGCATAGGACGTGTATGCAAAGTATTTGCTTGTCAAAAGATATTTGTGAGTGTATGGGTGAATGCAAATGATTGCAAAAATGTACACAAATCTCTCAAGGGTGAGGACACTCACAGGAAACATTCTCTATGATGAATAGCCAATTTCCTCAAATTTTGGAGCTCAGCTGACTTGGATGGATAGAAGGATTGTAAAAGCAAACAAAAGCATACAGTAGTTTGCTTCTGCATAACCAAGTGTGATGGTAACATAGTGTTGTAAGCAAACCTTACCTCTGGCAAAGGATATGGAGATGGATTAGTGGCAGTATCTTTTCCAAATTCTTCACATGTTCCACATTTTGGTATATCATTTACCCAGGTGCCAATATACAGTTGTCCAGAATCCAAGAAATAAAATTTACCATCTCCATGTTTCTTGTCCTCCTTCCAAGACCCCTCATATCGATTTTCATTAGCTAAATAGTAGAAACAAAGCAACATGTCTACATTGGTTTGGATGAGAGTTGTTCATTTTGCTATTTGTAAGATGGTCATGCTGGTCTGGTGGGATGACAATGACTATTTATGCCTTTAGTAAAAGTTTCCAGGAATTAAGCTACTATCATAATAGAAATGGACAACAGAAACATGAGCTACTACAAAAATGCTGGAGACGTTAAATTCACTGGCTCCCAACCTTGTTTTACTCCAGCACCCCTAAAAACCTGTTGGTGTGACCTTGCATCCCATATAACAGATATTTTGCTCAAGATTGCTGGAGTGTAATAAATAGAAGTTCTTGTCATTAAGAAAAATGCATTGTGCACCTCTTGGAACTATGTCATGCACCCCAGGGGGTGTGGGCACTCCTGGTTGGGAACCCAAGTGCTAGATGATATAAAATCGAGAACAAGCATTTACAGATAGTTTTTTGCATATTTGATGCAATACATTGTGAAGAAATTGACTTTCAATTTAAATTTTGTCAAAGAACTTGCAAATGCAAATAAATGCCTGACATATTACATTTAGAGGCATGCTCCCATTTTGCAAAAAGCCAAGCAATGAAAATAAATGCTTTTAATTCATGAGCCATTCAGGCATTGGGGGGACATAAGTATTCACATCTTTATATTGGTCTACCATAACCATTAAGAAACCACAGTCTTTAGCATGAAAAAGTAGGGTAGTTTTAATGTATTCCATCCAGTATAATTGAAAGAAACAGAAAACTAAGGCATTACCTAATCTAAGCATTCCATTTCCATGGCGACATCCATTTAGCCACTCTCCTTCATAAACAGCCCCATCAGCATAATACATACGACCCCAACCACTTCTCTTTCCTTGATACCATTCTCCTTCAAAGTACTCATTTTCCATATAGAAATTTGTCCCATACCCCTAAAAATTTAGCAATATGCACTTATTTGATAACATGGTAACAGTATGTTGAAAAGGACATTATGTATGTAGCACTAGAGCCAGTCCCTTTTGTGTAACCAATAGCTGTGTAGAGCTCAGCTGGATGTAATTATACCAGCTGAGCACATGTTTTTAATGCTTCGTATCTTTTAATAGGGTTAAGGGTTGTGTAGATATGTTAGTTACAGTAGTTCTCATTCTATAGTTATGTTATGTTAAAGAATTTGTAGTTGTCTCACTGCTTCAAATCTGAATATTCACAAAAAGGTATGCAACCGGGAACTTTTTAGGGCAGGAGTCTAATCAAAAAAAGTGCATACTTAACACTTTCTAAAGACAATATATCTTGAAATCATATTTTTTCAGATTTGGAAACAAAATAAAAGTGCATGAGAAGTTTCAGAATTTCATCACTTCCATATGTAAAACAGATTCTAAGCAGGTTTACTCACCAAAAATGCAATGAATGGTTTTGAAATTCTCTAAGAAAAATAGCACTTTTATCTTTTTGAGAGAAAGGGTTGAGATTTAACCCCCAGGACCCACCCTATAGTTGTGCACCTATGCCACAACATCATCTCAAACCAAAATCCAGTACTTCTTTATACAAAGCTCACTAGCAGTCATTCATATCAATTCACTGGAATGAACCAAATTCTAACAGTATTGAGTGCTAATAATTCAAATTCATGCTCTGAACATACCTCTCTTTTGTCATCTTTCCAGCCCCCTGAATACACTTTTCTGTATTCTCCTGAAGGTAAAGGCAGACTGTAAGTACCATATCCATTTCTCATGTCATTCAGCCAATCCCCATCATAAATTGCACCTTTCTTCTTCCAGATATATGTTCCCTTTCCTAAAATATAAAATCAAATTTTTGAAATTTTCCATATCAATCTACAGTTTTAATCTTAATATCTGTCTGTGCTAAACACATTTGATAGCTTGATTCATCCTGAAAATAGAATCCTAACATTTAACTACCATGACAACAGGACAACATTTTCAGATTCATATGGGCTTCCAAAAGGGGGCAGAAGATGGGTGCAAACTACAAGACCTATATCAAAGTATGAAAATAATAGCTAAGCATGGATGTTGTTAAAATAATACCAAGAGCGACTATCTAATATATAGCCTGGTCTTCAATACCACCTGATACTATGGAAAACTCCAGCTTGTTTCCAAAATATGTAAACAATATTCAAATCTAAAACACAAACTGTCAGCTGAAAAAATCTGACACACTCTTTTACATTTGCTTGAGCTATTATATACCTATTTCAGTACTCATCTTTCATCTGGTATCAGCTGCAAGATTTAACAATAAACCTGCAACAATTACAATGTAAATAGGGCTTGTAATCTGATCTAGATAATAAGTCTAAATGTATGTTAATTATAAAGTGATTCCTTAATTTATCATTCTGTAAAGCATATTTAAATGAAAGGCTTAAAACAGGATGGGATCTATTAGTATATCTAGGAAAAGTGTGTCAGGGCAATTAATTCAATTCAAGTCAAGTCTCAACATAACTAAGTTACAATGAATAAGAATATTAAAAAACAAACAAACAAACAGCAATATATAAAAAACTAAGTTAGCTGATGGAGACATGAAAAAAACTCAGGATAGAGCTATCAAAGCCATGTGCCCAATAGACGTGATTTGAAGTTTACAATTAATTTTTGTTTAATTTTCGATAATAGTAAGATTGAAGTAACAAGATGCTAATACAACTAAAGTAAAAGAATAGAACAATTATATAAGAACGATAAAAAAATAAAGGTATGAAAAGTGGGAAGATTAGGTTTACAGCATGTGCTAGTGTATACATCAAGTCAATTAGGCCAGACTTTCTAAGAGGTACTGCTTCATGTTCTTTTTAAAATATATTTTGTTGTTGGCTTTTTTCAAATTTAGAGGCAATTAGGAATTAATCTATTGTCATACAGCCAGTGCTGAAAGGTGACTTCAAAAGTTCTTATTTTTCATGCTAACTTCCATTATACATTTGACCTTAGCTCCTCCACGCTGTGAAATAGCAACCATAACCTTACTAAAACGATGCTATTAGAAATCAACCAGATAGAAAACAGATATATTAATTATTATGTTACCGCATTTTTTGTTATCTTTCCACTCCCCGGTATATTGATCACCATTAACAAAGTAAACTGTATGTCTCTGGCCTTCTTTTTGTGCACGGTGGTCCCATTCCTTCCAAAGGGGTTTAAAATCTTTCTCTGGTTTTTTCAATGGCATAACTGAAGTATTATCCTGCTGCACTAACGTCAATGCTGCAACATGTGAGGGCAACCTCTAGGCCAATTTGAGGGAAATAAAGTAGACAAGATCGCACTTTATTCTGACGGCTTCCCTAAACAAATGGTAACATAAGTTCTCTATCAAAGTAAGACTACATCATTTTACGGCAGTACTCAAACTGGTAAAGAGACTCAATTAACTCAATCTAGGCTAACCAGGTCCAGTCCTTCGCAAAATTTGATTACAGCAACACCTTGGCAACAACATATATCGCTCCTCCGCAACGACCACAATTTGGTCAATTTTACTAAGTAAAGGTTGTAAGTTAACAATTTCATTTCATTTTATATTCTTTAGCCAAGGTAGAGTATACAGCTAATATTGATTTATATATAGTCCTGTAAACTAATATCAAATTAAGTAATCTAATTATAATCTTTGTGAAATAAGCATTATAAAAATGGCACACAATGATAAAAACAAGAGAAAATTGAAATTAATCTAGTTAACAAAAAGATTGATTGCTAATTTGTATGAAGTTTTTGAATTGACTTAGGGTTTGTGTACTTTTGGCATCAGCACTTAAATTTTTCTAGGGTCGTGCTCCTTTATAAGAGAAGCATCTCTAACTACTGAAAGTTTTTTAAGAGAGACAATTTAAGGTTAGTTTTATTATTGCGAATCTCCCTAACAGTATTTTAAGACAACCTTTCGAACAATAAGGTAACTAGGTGCTTCATTGTTTATTGACAGATACACCACCCTGGTATTTTCCTTATCAATAAGTTCCCTTATAGTTTGTCATCACAGTCTGTCCAGAAGTGGCTGGGATGGCGCATCGTAAGGGCTATTTGTACCTATCCTAACGGCACAGTTTTCTAGTTTCTGTAGTTTATTTTAGTGGTAGCACTGCAGACTCCCCACACAGAACAGCAGAATAAACAAAATGTGGTTCAATAGTGCTTCTATACATTGACTGAACCGTAGTTCGAGGAAAATATCCTATTACTTTTGACATCTTTTTGATTCAAGAAGAAATATCCTCCTCCCAATTTAGAAGTTGATCAGCTTCAATCCCCAAGTATTTGGTGTGTTTGATCATCGAAACTGGTTCCTGGTCAATGACGATTTGTAGATTTTGTGTTTCCGAGTTTTCAATGTCCTTTATTCTTCTACCCCTATGAGGGGAGTTTGTGTCTTGGTGCCGTTGAGGGATAGCGTATTTGATTCCATCCAGGTTTTTAAACAGCGGTCAGAATAAACATTCTTGTTACGACTGAGAAAGAGTCCTAACAAAATGAGATACTGGTGTCATCTGCATACATTTTCACCTCAGAGTGATTTAAAATTAGGTGTGTGTAAATTCTTTACAGTTGGCTCCTAAAATAAACAGAACACGGAGCCTACTAATGCTCATAAAAGGTGTAGGTCATTAATGTAAAATAAAAAAAGAAGAGGCCCTAAGCATGAGCCTTGTGGTACCCCACATGCAGAGATCTGCCCACCTACCCTACATTTCTTTCTGTATCAAAGATAAGACCGAAACCAGCACAGTTACTTATCTTTTATTCCATATAAGTAAATCTTCTTGAGAAGAATCTTATGATCTAAAGTGTCGATAAATGATTACCTCATATCTAAGTTAATAGACGTTACTCCTGAAGGGAACCAATCTTTACAGAGCTTCCTACTGACTTCACCTGCAGAAAAATTATGTTTAATGTAATTCTTTTCTGCTAGCACCAACTGTTCTTAGGGGAAAGAACAAACAATACTTGTAGTTTGCAACATATTACACTTCACGCTTCTAATATTGCCGAAGACATGCGCTTCTAATCTTTCCAACAACATGCTACATACCTACCACCCCAAAAAGGGGCGTAGTTTACGAATTTTCGTGCCAATGTGAAGCTTGGTACGTAGGGCGCCCTATGCAGAGACTAGCAGACAGAATAAAACAACATGTACCCTTGAGAATCAGGACGAAAAACACTATAATAAGAGAACAGCCACCTCGTATGTGCAAAACCTAAAATTCTAAAATGAAAAGAGATTCGGCCATAGGACAACATCTCATCAAAAATCCAGAATGCGCTAAAACATATTCAGACGATAATTTTCTGGCCATAGGGCAAGAAAGATCGTCCTTTCATTTAAGTGTTTTGGAATCAGTTTACATTAAGACTCAAAACCCAGTCTTGTGTAAGCAAAAAGAGTTCATTTTCTCATTGGATTTTTCAAGAAAACAGTGGTGAATAGGTGCTAACTGGGCGCAATCATAGGTCCAAACAGACGCATTATTCATCATATCAAGTGTATCCGCATCTGGCTAAGTATTTCAGTTCACCTTTCGGTCGTCATCTGATGTTACATACTCTGACGAGTGTCAAACGAAAAAGAAGCTTTCAGTATGTCTAAAACATGGTGCCGCTTTTTCGTGCTGTAGCGAAGTTCTGTGGTACCAATCGACTTTTCACGTATTGGGGATATATGTGATAGTTGCAATATGTGCCATTAAGCCACATTATTTCGCAAAACTCATTGAATTTTCCCGCAAAAAGCAAGGTTTGCGGAAAAATGGAAAGTTTTGGTAAAGAAATGTTTCGCCAATGGGGGTGTGATGCCTCTTCCCCCACGCACCCCTTGCAATGTGCCTGAAGATACGTTTGTAAATGTGCATTAAAGTTCGGGCCCTCCTATAAATGTTGATATGAATAGGCGTAGTGGTCTGGGCACGGATTTATCAATCAGAAAGAGTCATGTGGGTAAGCCTTCTCACGGAATCATGCGCAAAAGTATCTATATCCATCAATGACTGGATCTTAACTGTTAAAAATTGTTTCCATGCGTGGAAGATTACAGTCAGTTCTCACAAAATTCCTTTGGTCTTCTGTCAATTTATAATTGTATTTAATTTATTATAAGCGTTAACTAATCTAAATCGATTAATGGCTAAGAAAAAGATATCTAAATGGATAATTTACAATTCTTATGAAATATGAAATTACTTTTTCTTCTAAGCAGCTTTTGGCATAGAAATAAAGCGGGTTTTATATGTGATGGTAGCAAAAAGCATTTCACTTAATTTACTTACAGTCCGGGAAAGCGTTCCAAATTTCCTTAGCGAATTATGCACCAAATCCTGTTTGACTGAGAAAATACTCTTAAATTCGTAATATGCTTAATCTTTGCTAATGTACTTAATTTAATACCAAACGAGGATTAAAGCAATATATTAGGTGGCATATTTTGAATTCAGATCATACCCTAAGATCTCAGAAAGTTAACTCTTTAATTCTAAATCAATTAGTTGAACAGCTTTTCTCCAAATCCTCAATCTCAAAATAGCCACAACCTTTAACACACTGTAGGCATATGCATCTTGCCCTAAATTGAACGCCGTTAAACTATCCTAAGTAGTATATAAACCTGGACGCTATTTACCGCAGTGCCCATCACTAGTACTTACATCCATACAGTGGAGCGCCATGTCTGTGACCATACGGAAGAACTTCCATCACGCCGATATATGGAAATTTGTTTTAAATGAAATAAAATCTCGGCAAAACCATGGAAGATCGATGGTTCGAGGCAGACCCCAAGCCATAGTCTGCATGCCCGCTCACTATCCACCCAGCAAATTGGTACCCGAACTTCACTATGCCGACGACTCAAAGTAAGCGTCCTCTCTACCTCTACTAGGCACTCCGAAGCGAACGGAAGCATTGGTAACATATCTACTGGTATGTTACATATTTGTTACTAAAACGTATATCAACACACTTCCGTAAACATAACAACAACTATACAGCATTCTGTGCTATTCTGTCTGACAGCAAAGAGACAGCTACAAACAAAAATGCAATTCTTTTCAATCCATCACTTAGAAACATATTCAGAAATGTATCGCGTTTCTATATGATTCCTAATATCTCATGTACTATAACAATCCTCTATCTACACAGGATAAATAAGCACCTGAAATGAAAAAAATAGCTATTTTACGCTCTAAATCATAATTCAATGTTCTATCCATATTCCAAATACCCAATTTAAAACTTTCTAACATTGTTAATATAAGATAAAAACACTACTCGTATGTATGAAGGAAAAAACTTGCTCCCTACTGCATCTCTTAACTATTTCATAATTAAATATCGAAGAATAACATTAACCACAACCGTAAGAAGTAAAAACAAATTCAAATTGAATAAAGAACTGATTTCAATTTTTGGAAAGGATCCCTGTTACGAAACAACCAAATGCAAGAATATTGCTTAGTGACTTGGCTGTTATCACTCAAATGGTCCTCCTAACCCCAGCACCATAAGAAAACTTGATTTCCCGCATGAAAGTACTCAATTCACAAAGGTTAAAAAGCACAAATCTAGACTACCGTGATATGGCATGGATTCCTGCATGGAGTACCTCCTTTAGTTTTTCCCAATAGTTCTCTTCACCTACATGACACTATTGATTTTAAGAATAAGAACTGCAGACTCTCACTAGGCAACTAAAGGGTTCATACATTGCTACATAGGTTATCTTGGAGGACTTCTATGCTGATCTATTGCATACAATGGAGATGAAATACGCTAACAAATAACATGCTAACAAATATGGTTCTGCTCATGTACAAAGATAGAAGTACTAAGAGAAGAAAATTCTTGAATTGCTTGTGGACGGGTGAGGGTGAGCAGGTTTTGTCGATTAAAATGAGGTTCCTGCTTCCAAACCAAGGGATTTTCGGATTTATGCCTACTTACAGCAGAAAAGAAATTAAAGTATGTAGATAGCAATAAAGCTACAAGGTAGACATCGAATCAAAATCACCGTTGCAATGTCCGTCGACTTTTCTAATTGCAAGCCATCTGGTGCCACTGGTTTGTTTTTGGTACATCCTGTCCGCTGTTGTTACTTTTACAATGCTTTCGATGGTCTTGCCACTCTTTGAACTGCAGTAGCAGAGAATAAATACAACATAATTACAGAGTAAACGATTCATGTCTTAGAATAAGGACGCCTTCTAACAGACCAGTACTCTACTGCAGAGAGAACGTTACCAAATAGATGATATGTGCTCGATACTACGGGGGTTTGAATACTAAAGTTCTGATAAATGGCTATCGTAACCTTTCTAATAGATGAACTGGAAATAGATACCGGAACAAATATAACAAAATCCAACTTTTAGCAAAAACAAACCAATGTACCGTATCGTCCGGTAAATAAGTCCGGTTTTACGATCCGAAATTTTAGAACAAAAACAGGGCCAAATTTTCTATTCTGCTATGATCGAGTGGAATTGTCGGAACGTCCTACAACTGGTGGCAGCACCATTAGAAGAGGTATGCAGATGCGTCGTTGAAGCTCGGAACTCTATAGAATCCGGAAATAATTGCGCGTTCATTCAAGACGAGAGGTATATCCAATGTATAAGATGGAACAGAAGACGATCCGAATGACAAGGAAAGCGAAATGGAAGGCTTTCACAATATTTTAGATGATGATGTAAAACGTTAGGAAGTAGAAAAG
This sequence comes from Mastigias papua, assembly GCA_964019165.1. Classification (NCBI taxonomy): domain Eukaryota; kingdom Metazoa; phylum Cnidaria; class Scyphozoa; order Rhizostomeae; family Mastigiidae; genus Mastigias; species Mastigias papua. The sequence goes on from OZ025274.1 coordinate 11,062,773, forward strand.
CTGCGAACAGATTCTGACAGCAAGCTTTCATCATAGATTTTCGTAGCTTCACTTAGTTTTTGAACGGTCATACAATTCTTTAATAAAAAATTATAGTCGACTTGTACACTGAGTATATCATTTGCGATCATTTTTAAGCTTAAAATTGGCACCTTGATACCAATTCGACTTGGGCACCGGACAGTACGGTAAGAAAACTTTCGACGGACAGGCTCCTAAGTAATGATGGATTGTCAAACTGATCTACTCAAAATATCAAAGCATCCAGCATAAACAGTATATGATGTGGATTTTGAACTATATCTACCGGCTTTGATCAGAGTTCAACAACTACACAAGAGGTAACTTTGCACTTGATAACTCATTTAAGACGTCGATTTCTACTCCTACTGAACTTCGATCCTCTACCGCTATAAAATTCACTGAATTAAATAGAAAGATATTCTTCCTAATAATATCATTCAAAAGGGAAACACATCAAACTCATACCTGGCATTTTTCACTGCAATACATAGCACCTCTGCATCGTGAGCAGAGCAGCGTCGCTTTATTTCCACAACTTTCACAGGAAGCAGCAAGGATATGACCGTTGCTTGTACACCCAGCTGTTTGTCTAATTGACTGCTTTGGAGCGTCAAAGCAAGGCGAAGCATCTCTTTTTCTAATTTGAGGATCATGGTATGTGATTGGTGAATGATTTTTGCAGTTTGTTTTTTCTGGAGATACAGAGACTTGGCTATGTTCATGCATAACTGTCGTTTGCGGCCTCAACGCCGAATGTAGTTGAGAAGGCACATGCAGGTGTGACTGCCGCCCACTATCAACACATAATGCCAATTCGTCCTCAAAACATTTTTTGGAATGTCGAGCATCTTGCTGTTGCTGAAAAGTCTTGTACCGCTGATACTGCTCAAAAGAGGGTTGTTTTCCAACATGCTTCTCATCTAACGAGTACTTTCGCTCTTCTACACTCTGCCGTGCCATATTCTGTTGCCTATGCTCCCTCATTTCGTGTGGTTCTTCACGGATTATGATGCGTTCTCGCTGTAAACCCTGTGGCAGCCGGTATGTATTCATCAACTCTTCACTTTTCTGCGGGTATTTCTGCTCTAATTGTTGTGGTCTCCGTACCATTGGCGGCTGCAACTTGCGCTGATGGTTGAAATGGTGCTGCCGCAATTCTTGCTGCCAATTTTGTTGGTGATGCAGCTGCAGTTGCTTTTGCAATATCGGTTGCTTTAGGTGTTCAGTAGGTTGTGCCTGCAATAGTGTCACATTATCAACATCTGGCTGCCACTGTGGTAGTCGCTGTGATATTATCCTATGGTGTTGTTGTTGTTGCTGTTGTTGTTGCTGATGAAAGTTTTGCTGTTGCTGCAAATCGCTATATTGGTGTATTTGCTGTTGCCGCAAAAGCTTATGACCTGCATCTATCCTAGTTGTCTCACCTTCTCTACTAAGGCAAAGCTGTCCTACTTGATGTGCATGAGCCAAAGCATCTTCTGATCTTCCTTTTAACTTATTCCGATTGAGATGCTCTATCCTTTGTTGTAACAACAAATCTTGTTCAGTAACTGCTGAATGTCTTCTGGAATGATCCATGACAGGCATGTGATTACTACGATTCTCAGGTCTTGGTGATTTATCACGGATATCACCTATATTCGCAAGCGAACGAGATAGTCTAGGCTCGGGTATGTCTCCTTGGGGAGCATTCAAATCTGAGTTTAGGTGCCCATAATTCGGGCTCCTGATAAGTGTCGTGTCAGGGTGCACAGCATGGCCTGGGGAAACTTTGGGCGTAGACAAATTTAAATGATAGGAGTTTGAGTCAGTTCTATGTAAGTTGTTCTCTTGATACAAATGGTGATTGAACATGAAACGGCTTCTTTTAGGTGAGTATCTCGGGTGATCTGCCATCTAAAATAAAAGTGAAAATTTGAATCAAGTCATTTTTTTAAGCTAATTCATGACTAAGAAAAAACCTTACTTTCATAGTTGCTGACATACACCTTTCTGTGAGAAACAAACTTTCTTCGTTGAATCTTGATATCTCTTAAAACGTGACCAAATCCAGCCCTAAATTTCGTTTTAAAATTCTTCAACTATCTAACAACAAGAACACCCTAAATGAGGCAAATATGAGACTAGAATAGAATACTAATGCTCTATGGCGTAGCTATGTCATGGAATTTGAACTGGGTTTGACATTCCAACATGGAATTCAGTGTTTTAAGTGACTTTATGAACTAAAGCTTCATTTAAAAAGTTTGTACAAAGTGAATCATCTCGATTGATGAGTTTTTCAAATTTAATTTTGAGGTTCAGCTTGCCTGTGTTCCTGACAGGTTCCTAGATTTTTGCCCGATTTGAGCTCCGTTTCCTAATTACTTACTTCTTATAAAAACATGCCATAAACAGGTAGCACGGTGTTTGAGCTATACAAAAAAGGAAAGTAGCAATAATGGAAATTTCTATCACCTCTGGCATTTCGACTCTCCTCCTGTGCAATTCTTCTGTTCTCTTATAAACAAATGATGAATCAGATGAAGGTCTCTTTGCTGTATTGAATCCTCTATCCCTATATACTTCAGTTGAAGATAAAAAATTGCTCCTTTCATGTTTTGATAGAGTTGGACTTACTCTTTGAGGATAAAATTCCGTTGAAGTGTGTTGCCGGACATTAGAACGCCCCAGAGCACTGCAGACCTGTTCTGCTAGTGGTACAGGTAAGTCTTGGCAGTGGCTGTCACTCTTCGTCAAGGCTGTACTCAATGGGCTAGGATTAAGACCTTGTCCCTTACTGGCAATAAGACCAGGATTATCCTGGAAGACTGAATCACGTAATGCGCTGCTCATTTTCATGCCTGCAGTGTAATGCGGTGCTTCATGGCTCTTCACATTCAGTTCACTGCCTGAGAGTCTATCACTCCCAGAATGGGAGGGTATGTTTCGAATTGATCGCCAATAACCGACTAGCTCTTGTTTAGTACTATCTGAAATTGATTTATCCTCAATAATGCTCAGGATAATTTTTGCCTTTTCATCAAGAGATGATTTGATTCGGCTTCTTTCATTGATACCATTCTTCTCAGAATGTGTGAATCTTTTTTGAGATACATTGGATGGAGCAGCCATAGATGTCCTATCTGCGACGTTATCATTCACTTCAAACTTGAGTGCTACAGGCACAGCACGTGGCTGATCGATGTTGTATTGCTGAGGTACTGCGGTTGGTTTCTTGAGTACTCCATCATGCGGCAAGACTTTTTCATGAATCTGAGTAGAATTAGCATTTCTATGAGGCAAATATCCTGTAGCCTGAACAAAATTCCTATGCTGCAGCACGCTGGTAGGATTTGAACTAGAGGAATTAGAAATATAACTCATAATAGGAGCTTTGTGCCTTGCATTTGTTACCTCTGGATGCTCACTGAAAGAGCATCGAGTGTTCCCACCAGTTGAATCTGATTGCTTACATTTAGAACCTTCTGCAACGTTAGAATGACGACGATGATCCTGCAGAATATAGCCTAACGTAATGGGAATTATGTGAGGCACGGAGTAACTATGCTTTTGCATGTCCTGTTGTGAGAGATCTTGCTCTCGACGAGAACCTTCGAATCCTTCAAGATGCTTAGAAGTTTTAGAATTGTTCCTTTCCAGTGCCAATAATCCAGTATCCAAATTACTAACTACGCAATTGACGTTGATTCCATCATGGCGCACTGGCGTTGGTAGTGAAGTCAAATCTAACATAATGGATTTATTCTCCTGTTTTCCTTCGAGTGAAGCTCCATTGGACGTAGTGCCACAAGTTCCAATAGCAGTTCTGTTACGGATAGATAAAGAACTATCTAGCGAGTTCCCATTATTCACGCATTGCTGCTCTTTACATAACAACTGGACTACACTTTTAACCTCGTTTCTATCTTTACTTCTGGACGTATCTTCTGAAATCAATTCAGTCATTTCAGGTACACTCTCACTTCTATCACTTGTTATAGCCGTAGCCCTCGCAGTAGATCTATTTACATCTTCCTCGACTGTTTTGTTCTGTGGTACACGTATTGTTCCTGCTAATACTCCCTCTGATAAATCTTCAATCCTTTTGTCGAGGTGATTCAAGTCTTTCTTATATATGGTCTCCGTATTCTTACTAGAGCTGGAGCTCAAAACTTGGCTATTTAAGCCATGAGGATCGCTACCGCCCACCTTGCAAAGTTGTGCGAATTCTGAGCTTGTGGATGGTTTTGACGTGGATTTGGGTGCGATTTCCATTTCTTCTGTGATACCGTTCGGTGTGTAAATCTTCAATGAGGTTGGCGAAAAAGTTCCTGAATTACCGCTATTGTCTAGTTTTTCCATATTCTGAACTACCGCATTGCAACCAACGGATCCAAGCTCTTTGGTTCTTCTTTCCATGTACTTTTCTACGCTGTCTGTACCTCCTGATTCTGGTACGCACTTATTTTCAATTTCCTTCTTGCTTGCAATATCGTCTGGTGTCGACAACTTCGAGTCAAGCTGTTTGGTACTTCTTTCAGTGTTTTCTTCTATGCTGGTTGTACCTCCCGAGTTTGCAGCACCAGTTTCTTTATCCTTTAATAAGTTAATTCCTTCAGTCTTGCTACCATACAACCTATCTACGGATCCCAATGATTCTCCTGCAAAGTCGCTACTCTCTTCATTAGAATCTGTACTTTTACTTGAAGACATTTCGGCTTCAACTTCCAATTTCTCACGTGGTAATTTCATTGTGTCACTTTCAGATGCTCTATTGTGATCACTTCTCTTCTTCCTTTTGCTACTTTTAGGTTTCTTTTCGCATTCTTGTGAAGTGTCGCAGGGTTTTTCTTCCTCAATGATGTCACTATCTAGCTTCTTCTCGCTTAAAAGTCGCTCAATAAGCCAATTATGACGTGGTAGGTCCAGCAAAAGTCGATCAGTTTGCTTGATATCAAATGTGCCACTAGATTCTCTCATTTTCCTCTTTTTCCTCTTGCGCTTAGACGACTGATCAGTTCGACAATCCAAGGATGACTGAGAATCATCTAAATCTGTAGTTTCTTTTGCTATGGTCTTTCTGGCTTTCAACTCTGGACTTTCCAGACCTCTTTTCACAAGATTACCTCCTTCATTTCTATGGCATATTCCTTCATAAAGTTCTTCGTTGGCTTCTAATACTTCCTTGCGTGCATTGCTCGAATTATAGTTAAACTTCTCAGACAGTTTTAACGCTTCCAGGTCCGCATTCACTAAGCCATCTCTCATGTCTGGTGATCTCTCACACTCAATCTGATCACTTCCAAGCTTATTCACAACTTTTTCAACACTTTCTGTCTTCTTCTTCTCATTACATACATCTTTTCGATCGCTTGACTCAATTACATCACATTTACGCCCATTCTTTTCTCTATCAACATGCTCTTTCTTTAGAGAAAAAACATCAGAAATACGAATGCCTAGAGACGATCCACTACCATTATTATCGGCCCATTCAACAATAAGATCTTTCGCAGAGCTTGCCGGCAGACCGGCTGCATAGCACTCTTTACTTTTGCCCAAAACGTTTCCGGAAGAATTCTGCTGAGAGGCATCGTTAACAGAACTCTTAGCATCCATATCACAAGCATGTGCGGCGCCCTTCTCTACTTCCTTCCCCTCAGGTTCGGGTTCAGTACTCTTGAGTTCCGGTTCAACTATTTGAGCTCCAGGCTCACAAGTAACAGTACTTGATCTATCACGTTTCTTTCCAATTTCCATCTCACACCTAACATTTGAAACTGTCTTCAAAGACCTATTTTGATAACAGTTCTTTGATATCGCAAGTGCATTTGAAATATCATTTGTACTAAAGTTCTGCTCGCTTTCTCCTCCAAACATTTCTGAGCCAGACGCTTTGCTCTCCGATTTGGTACTTTGAAGACATTCTATTCCAACTTTTGACAATGTTGCTTCCTTTTCCATTACATACCCACTCAAGTCATCCGTAAAAATGCTATCAGAACTGCCTTCGCACTTTTCATCTTCACTTTTCTCTACATCCAAACAATCACTGCTAAATTTCTCAAGGGTTAGAAACAAAGGTCCTTCTGATTGAACTCCTGAATTCAATGAGGTGGACTTAGACAAGTTCGTGCAAGAAGAACTGATACTCAGTATGGCAGCATTTTGTTCATTCCCCAGAAGGGGAGATTTAGTATCTGGACTTCTAGTAATACCTCTGCTCATTTCTACAGTTGAAGCAGCACCTTCACTACAATGAGCTTTCCCATTTGTTGCTTTTCCAATTGCTCCGCCCCCATCAATACTTTCTATGTCACTTACATCCATCGGCACAGCTTCCCTCTTGCTATCTGTTGGTACACAGATAAATTTATCAATAGCTTTTCTACCCGCCTTCACAACCTTATCTTCTACTGTAAAACTCTGCACAAGAGCATCCGTTGTCACAAGCTTGGCTTCACTATTTTCACCATTTGCTATGCTACATTTAGTTAAAAACTTTTGTACAGTAGCATTCTCGCTGATGCTAGTACTATCTTCCTTCTTCACTTTATCAATATTGCTAAAAGACGGAGTATTCAGCGTAGATGTTTCACAGCCAACACTTCTCATAATACTTGCAGACATTGCTCCGTCAAGGTTGTCACATTTCTCTTTTAAAGTACTACTGGCACATTCAACCTCAAGTTCGGCAGCATCCGAGTGCTTACACTGTGAGACCTTATCATGGCAAAAAGTAATGGTGTTTTTATAATTTACAAGCAGCTCTTGTTGGTGTTTTATGGAACTTCCAGGTCTTAAAAATAAACACTCTTTAACATACTTGAAGGCAGAGCGTTCTTCTTCAAGCCTATTTTCAACATTTTGATATTCTAGCAGTCTCGATTTTCGTTCAATTTCCTTGTCATCTCCTTTTGGACTCTCAACAGTTATTGCTTCCATTGTTTCAGAAACGAGGGGTTTTCTGGATATTTCAAACTCACTACCTCCTACTGCTGATTGTGACATCGTATCACTATCATCTTTCAGTTCAGTGCGATTTTCAGATACTCCATTAACAGTGTCTTCGTCAGCTTTGTTTTCGTGTTCATTATCGAATTGCGTATCATTTTCCCTTTTTTTGTTTTGACGTTCACCATCCAATCTAACCTTTTTCGTATGCACCTCGGATGGATTAGGAAACTTGGAACTACATTGTGCTTTACCATTAAATACCACTATTCCATTGCTTTTATCTATACTATTTTTTCGGTCACGGGAATCACGTGGTCTTTTTTGTTTATAGATATTTTCTTTTATTTCCTTACCATTATTAGTAGTATTATGTTTATCAGCAACAAAAGTCCGAGTGTGATTTTTATTTGAGAAACCAAACAAATACTGATTTGGAATATAACGCTTTGCCAGCTTGTCCCTTAATCGTCCTCTCTGATGTTTTGGCCCTCTGGATGAGTTCCTTGCAAGTTCTTTGCCATTGCATTTTCCTTCATGGGAAGAGCGTTTGCCACCGAGTTTCATGCCACAATATGGATCGCTGCTAGAAGATTTATTCTTCCAACTTCTATCAAAATCATTCTCATATCGGTTTCGTCTTCTCCAGTTTTCCTTTCGACTTTCGCTTCCACTTTCAGGAGGGCTTGCTATTGGTCTCCTTCTATGATAACTGGAATTTTCCAAAGAACGACGATCTGCAGTAACATGTATGCGTTTGGCATTGGATCTCATATCAGAATTCCTCTTCTCTCCGTTCCTTGAGTAACCATTATCTCTATCGTATTTTCTACCGTCTATATACTTGTCTCCAAAGTCTCGTCTGAACTTTTGTGCATGATTTCGGTAACCTTCCTTCATTGCCATTTCACTGTCAGTAACATTGGCTTCACAGTTTGATTCTTGTCCTTGGTGGGCAGCTTTTCCTCGCTTCAATGAGTTCTGCCTTACCTGGAAGAGATATCTGCATTAATATAAATATAGATAAACATAAATATAAATATAAATACAAATATACATATACATATACATATACATATACATATACATATACATATACATATGCATATAAATATACATATACACATACACAAATGCATATGTACGTATATACATACATACATTCATACATACACAATCGCTCTGAAAAGGGTGATATTTAGTACATACTAAGTCTTGGGTGGGCTATCACAATTTGGAATAAATTTGTCCTTACAAAAAATTTTATTCTGTATTGTGGTAACCCGCTCAAGACATGTTATATACGTATATACATATACATACCGTAATAACTCGATTAAGCCCCCCCCCCGGGATACTTGTCAGAAACGGCTTTGCGGGTGGGGGTTATTCGAGGGGAGATTATTCGAGGGGAAGGCTTATTCGAGGGGAGGACTTATTCCAGGGGGGGGACTTACTCGAGGAGAGGGCTTATCTAGAGGTTCTCAGGTCTACCATAGATAATGTCTTTTATCATTTTTCAATATAAAATACTTCGACTCAAAAGTAAATCGAGAAGGGATCTGGGAGGGAAAAGCTGGACAGTTGTTCTCGGCAAAGATGAGCAAATATGAAAAAACCAGTAGCTAAATACTTTGCCTTTCGTTGGATTTAACCTATATTATACTCAACCCAGATAACCCCAATGGGGGCTTATTCGAGGCTGGGGGCTTATTTTCCAGAAATCCTTTTGAGAGTGGGGCTTATATGAGTGAGGGGCCTATTCGAAAGAGTGACGTAATCGAATCATTACTATGTATTGAAAGTGACAGCGCGAAGAAGTAACGGACACGAATAGGATTAGTTAGTTTCTCGCATCTCTCACTATTAATTTCTCCTGAAATATATAATCATAGGATATACGAAAGTGCGGATAGAAACTAAATTAAACTGAAAATTTTATCAGCTTCATTATTACTTGAGCTTTAACTATTCAACTGTACTGATACTAAAAGCATTTTTGCACAGTCAAACCCTGCATGCCACCACCTTCATACCCTACAAGCAATTACAATAGTTGGTTACCCCAGGACAACTCAGTACGTAAAAATTCTACAAATGGGGCTTTTGGGTGTGGCTTTGGGTGTCATTGCCGTAAATGCTCAATATGGATTCCGAGAAATGAACGCAATGTACGTAATATACGACAACTAAGGTTGCATGCTCGGAGTGCTTTACTAAGAAATGATTGCAGATGGTAGCAATTCTTCTTGCGATTATAGGCACCCTGGTTTTGCTGCAGTTTACGTGAAGAATGCGTACTTATGAATGTTTATGGGTATATTCCCATAAGGCTTCTTGCTCCGCTCCTGAGTTCATGTAGTCGCATGCGCAATACTGTCTAACTGCCGCTGACCCGGGCGATTTTTCCTCTCGAGCTCAGATGGAGAAATTGAACTCATTCTACTTTTGCTATATCTATTTCATATTCAAAAAAGAGGAGCAAAGAAAACCAGAACTATTTTCATTTCAGTTCATTTCAAAATCCATCTCTCATGTTAGCTATATGTAGTTAATCAGCAATGTAGCCATGATCTCATTTCATTTCATTTCATTTCATTTCAAAATCCATCTCTCATGTTAGCTATATGTAGTTAATCAGCCACGTAGCCATGATCTTATCTCATTTCATAATCCATCACTCATGTTAGCCACATCAGTTGGTTTTAGGGAGCGGTCATTATTTATGGCAGGGGTGGGGACCGAAGAGAAAGTATTATGTACTTTCAAAAACATTTTACCGCACCATATGCTTAAGTCAAACTTTCTATACCCCACCGAAGGAAAGCGGTTAAACAAGGCTGCATTTATGCTTAAATATGGCATATGTTTCTACACCACCCCTTTGTTCAAGTATTATCCTGCTACCCCACCTATCACAGCTTATTTTCTTCAGTTACCCCAACATTTCTCTTCAGTCCCCACCCCGGTCATGAATAATGACCGCTCCCTTAGAGGGCCTTGATTTCAAGTACACAGTATAAGACTATAATACTGCAACTTAAATATGACAACACTCCTTGGCATACGTCATAGAAGGAAAGTCTATCATTCCGCATTTTTGCTGAAAATATACGGTATTAGGTGGAACCCAGGTCAAGAAATGCTCTCTGATGAAACCCTTTATTTTTGTAATTAATGTGAGCCACATCAGCCTTCTACAGAGTTAACTTAATTAACATTGATTAGTGATTGTTATTGATTGAACATTGATTAATGATTGCTGTTGATATCAAAGTTGATTCTTCAATCAAAGAAATTCTTGTTGCAAAGTCATGTGAATACGTTTTATCACTGCTGCAAACTTTTGCTTTTTATCACAGCAGGAAACCCTTTTACCACTACACAAAGTGGTTATTACTGCATACTAAAATTAGGTATGCTCCATGGATGGTCATGATTGCTAGTGCAAGAACTAGGAGCAAAGAAAAACTTTGCTGACCTTCCCTGGCACACAGTCTTAGGATAGGTGGCACCAGCTCTTGAGAGAAAAAATTCGTAAGCTCTCTTCATTTACCTAGGGAATTTTCCCAAAGATCTGTTACCCAAAGAGTCAATTTTTAATCGTTACACCGGGAAAATACAGCTTCAAGAAAGGAAACAGACAAAGTTGTTTAAAGCCAAGTAAAATTGAATGATAAAATCCAATCATAAATGCCGCATATCGCAAAGCTGTAAGGTCTGGGGCTCCAATTTTCAGGCACCTATTTGGATAACCATCTTGTAACAGAAATTTCTAACACTGTACTCCAACCCAATACCTAATTTCCTACGTACCTATTCCTTTGAAACAAATGGGTACAATGAATGAGTAATTCCGCTTTGGCATAACCTGACCTTTTCACTTCACATTCAAAACAAAACAGGATCTGGTAAATTATCCGAATGCCACATATTCTCTTGTTATAGCTCTATGCGAAAAGCAAGTGGAATGAATGCCAAGCTACTGAGAATAAATAAAATACTGTAATATGCTAGCGACAATGGCGATGATACACCTAAATAGATCACTATGGTGAAGTGAATGACGCTTTGCTACTAACCCTGTTCGACATGGATATGAGAGCATTGGGTAATTATAGAAGCCTAAATACGTACGTCCAGATACAACTATCTTTGATCTATGAAAGGACAAATGCTCTACATACCCTGACCAAGGTAATTCTGTCTAGTAATTCACTCTCAATAAAGGCCTACAAACCTCTTGGGTGCAGCAATATGGCTTTTGGGACACGCAAGTTAGTTAAAAATAACCTCATATTTGACAGGCTAGCCTCTCATGATAATTCTTTCCGTACATGTCTTCTTTGGTATTTCCAACCGCCTGCTTCTCAATGTAAACCAGTAATAAAGATCATTTTGTTATCAACATTAGGTTTAAAGAGCAGGTTCTCTCACAACAATGAAAATTAAATTTCAATAAAACACTTCTGCATTGAAAATCGTATTTTATATCATTACCTAATGACTTCTACTATCACCGCTTTGTGCAGATTGACTATAAAACCTATGCAAATGCAATAATTGATTGACTCGTAAGCTACTGGTGATTACAGGATATTCGATGCATGCTTTATACCAGTCGTTCCCAAACTGGGGTCTCAGAAGTACAGCGAAGGGTATCAGAGGATAGTGAAAACTTGCCGTTCCTTGTTCAACTCGTTGATTTGGTTGATTTATTAACCTAAATCACTGAGGATATTTGCTTCCTGTAAAATTATATTTTCATTTCATTAAATTTCAGGAGGGTAGCCCCTCAGCAAATGCTGTTTTTCAGAAGGCCCTCCATTTACTTCACAGTTTAATAAATAAAAACAAAACTAATAAATACTATAACAAAAACTACAAAAGGAATTTCTTAAATAAAAGTACAAATCAAGTATAAAATCAAGGAATTGGAACTCACCCCAGCGATATCGACCAAAACCTATAATTTTATCCCTCCAGGGGAACCTGATTTGGAAAGGTATGCTGCAGGGAACCGGCATACAAAATACTTGAAAAGTTGAAAAGTATGATACTATAATGATAAAAAAGGTAAAAGCTAGTCCCATTTCCGATTATGTATGTTCGGGGGGGCGAAGTGCCTGTTAGAGGACACTTATCCTGAGCCATCGGCATAGTGAGGTAGGGTGGCCAGTTCCGTTCCTCGCCGCTTTTAGCTTCCCAGTGCTGCCACGGTGTGCCCATTTGCTGCTGGGTAGACAGTAAGTGAACGCCCCAACTGTGACCCGAGGATTCGACTCGAGCCTTCGATGCTTAGTTCAGTAGTCAAGAGCTCTAATCACTTGGCCTCTCGCCCATACTTTAATGATACCAATTCTGTACAGTATACGGTAATAATAACTAGCTAACAACCATTCGCTTCTATATTCAAAGATAAAAAATCATCGGTGTAGAGCTAGGGGGCTCGAAGGGGCAGTCCTCGAGTTACTTTTTCTGTACTTTAGGAGGCTCTATCCCCCAGTCACTTTCCAGAAGTTGTATTTCATTACTTCATTTACTATCTCAAATTCATTTACACTGTTCTTTGTGCCAAGTATTAGCGTATGTCAACTGATGACGCTGTATTTTTGCATTCAACAATGGATTTTACGGTTGTGTATTGTATCAAATAATTGATAACATGGTACTTCTGGTCACATGAAATATACAAATTTCTCTTTGGGACTATTCCTCGGGTTACTTGGCGCCGTTCCTTGTCATATCCCTGCACCCCACTATTCTTTGTAGTTGATACCCCGCTAGCCACCTCTCTATTGGAGCTATTAATTTAGTTCTAAACCACGGGCAAAGATACAGGTGTTCTCTTCACCAAGATATATTTATAAGGGTTAAGCAAGTAAAGGAATACTTACAAGACAGATTTCGTTATCTTGCTTTCTACTTTCTTGTTTTTCTTCGAATGGGTTTTTTTCAATGTGTGGATTACTTTCCTCCTTACTACAGTATGAACAGATCCATGGACTGAAGTATTCAAGCGCATCCGCTGGTATTCGGGGGCTGTGGCATCTCTGGTGATAACCTGTCACAAAATCGAAGTCCATGGTAAGCAAACAAATATATTTAGCTTTAAATTATAAACCAACCAAACGAATTGCAACATAACAATCCATATGGTAAAATTTGTAACAGTTTGTAAAGAGCATATCAAAGACAAATCACCAATATAAGCTAAACCAGCTTTCTTATCACCCAACATTCAAAGGTCTGCCTACCAGTCCCTCCTCAGATGGTCAATGAGTGCTTGATTGCGTGATTTCTGTCTACGACTCGCTTTTGGCTTCAGACTGGGTGTGAATATGACGTTTTAACGCAATGAAAACACCGCCGGCGCACAAAGACCCTACAAGCAGACAACAAGCCGCTTGCGGACATTCTAGTGTTAGTAGGGAATTAAGCACATAGCACTTTAACATTAAGCCTCCAGTTTTTTCTTTCTTCTTCTATTCCAGCTCAATGCAACCTGCTGCCTATTCACTTGCTCCTTTTCTAATTGTCCCATATCCCCAGGTAATTCCCCGTTGTTTATATTACAGCCCGCATTCTAAGCACTTGGCACCCATTGGTATCATATGTTAGTCCTCATTTTAAACACTTGGCACATTCCATTTCAATGGAATAGTTCTTGTTGCAAGACCCCTAGGGAGTAATCACTTGCCTGTATATCGTTTGCACCCTGTAATATGCTTACTTTGTAACTGAAGGCGGTTGTCGAAGCAATCGAAACATGTTTTACAAATTGAAAGCAATTGTCGTTTATCTTAAGTTTATTTCTGATATATTTCTGCTGAGATACTTTTGCAATATATACATATAAATAATTAAATATATATATATATATATATATATATATATATACATAGACCTTCATTATAAAAACAACTGTTTAACGTTTCGGGTAAAGCTTCATCAGAAAAATCTTACCTTTACTTTACAGAGTGCACATATATACATAACCAAAATTGAATAAATACAAAGGAAACACATAAATAGAAACAATACCTTAGAAAAAGAACTAACGATCTTAACACCAACTAGCTAAAGGCGTAAAAATTGCACTTAGAAGAAAAGAACAATATAAGAATAGAAGTAGAAAGAGTAATAGGTTTAACAACTATGAGGCGTGCGGTCGTAAGTTTTAAGGTGGTTCTTCGGGGATCCCTCAGGCAGAGTTTTTCCGGCATTTTACCAGAGGTGCGCATGAGGGATTCCTTAACGATGTTAGTGTCATCATTATAAATAGACTTAATGGGAATGGTAGGCAACGCGAAAGTTTCTGGCAATATAAGCTGGAAACTTTTGAGCCCCAGGGCCTTAATAATAAGCAGGTTGAAGAATAGGATGCTCACTTGGATATTTCTGTGCTAGTATAGTTTTCTTGTTCTCTTGTCTTACACTCTACTCTACCTACACCTCTTCTAACTTTCGTGGTTTATGTTTATTCTGTGTCTTCGGCATTGTGCCTTAGTATAGCTATTTTGCTAGGTGCTACTCAACTATTTTCTTTACGTTCCATTTTGCCTTATCTCCTATATCTGTATGGATTTACATGCAGCATCTCTCCATTCTAAGTCTGTCATTTCCTTTTTTTACCACATCTATTGTGTGCTTTGCACTTGCTCTCTATCCTCAGGGGTAGAGCTCCTATTGCTCTTTCTACTTCTATGCTTCTATTGTTCTTTTCTTCTAAGTGCAATTTTTACGCCTCTAGCTAGATGGCGTTAAGATCATTAATTATTTTTCTAAGGTATTGTTTCTAATTATGTGGTTCTTTTGTATTTATTCAATTTTGGCTAAGTATACATGTGCGCGTTTCTGAAAAATTCTTCAAATGCAACATTGCTATCGGTTCCCGTCTTATACGACAACAGCATAAAAAGAAACGTGCTTGCATTAAAAATTTTCCATCAGTGAATCCATTACAAGAAATAAAGGTTCATGCAAATGCACGCCAAAAGCAGCATGAGAACCCTGCGATCCTCAATGATCCTCAACTATCGCAAAGGATCGATAGCAAGTTTGCATGTGGACCTCCCCGTGCTTCCGTTCCAGTTCAATTTCAAATGCACCTATTACATTATGATATTGCAGTAATCAATTTTCTTGGGCTTGCATTACATTCAAACGAAAGAGAGAGTCTAAACACTTTGCTACTTGTCTAGCACCACGTTGACCCCTGTCTACACACAATATGGTTTTAGGAAGAATCACTAAACATTTTCGGCAGTTGTTCATCTCACGAACACTGTCAGAAAGAGCAAGGATAAGGGCAAGCTCACTGAGGCCTTGCTTACCGTAAATCCTCGAATTACCCCCCCCTCGAATAAGCCCCCATGCTAGAACTTCAAATTGTTAATAAGCCCCCCTCAAATAAGCCCCCACCCCAGATGATGATGAAGACTTTTATAAAGACTAATGCTTAAATTTAGACTGCTTTTGTAATAGTGTGGAGAAAAGGAGCTTTGATAATGAGCTTTTTATACGACATTTGTCAAATAATTTTATAAGCCCCCCCTCGAATAAGCCCCCCTCGAATAAGCCCCCATCCAAAAAGCACCAAAAATAAATAAGCCCCTAGGATTTACGGTATAGATCTTCGAAAGGCATTCGATAACGTAGACCATCAATCCTTGGTCTCAAAGCTACCCTGTTATGGCAATGAGAATACCGAATCAAGGTGGATCTATTAATATCTCTCACACAGATCTTAAATTGTCAGCTTTAAGGGTAAAAAGTCAAGGGAAGAACAGATTCTGCTTGGAATGCCACAAGGGTCCATTTCACGTCCTTTGCTATTTCTGATACTTGTCAACGATCTCCATCAGCAGATTCAAAAATGACATATCATTATGTACGCATGTGACACTGTACTTTTGTTTTCGGATAAAAATGAAACTGAAATAGAAAAAGCCATAAATCCTGACGCTAAATTGCTGCAAAATTGGGCGTGTAAAAGTGGCCTAGTCCTAAATCCTAACAAGGGCAAAACCGAGTACATGATGTTTGAAACAGCAGCAAAGAGAAGTTAGACAACGCATCAAGTAACAATAACCATCAGTTCGACAACATCATTAATACCGATAGCTAAAAGTATCTTGGAACCCATTTAGGTATGTCACTCAATTTGGACGGTTATACCGTAAAGATCTGTAGCTCAATCCGACTAGGTCTCCTATGAAGAATCAGATCAATACTTATCACCCATACCACCTTGGAAATATACAAAGCTATGGTTCAACCAGTTATGACCTACTGCAGCAATGCATTAACATCATTGTCAGAGACAAATGAAACGAGGTTCAAGAAGATCGAAAAGACAGCACATAGGACCATTCTTGGACCACAGTAAAAAAGTAACCATCATGGCTGGCGATCAATTGCTTCCATGAGATCAATTCAATGTGCACCTTTCGTGTTTGAATGCTTAAATAGAACAGGTCCAAATGCGTTCAAAAACTATTTCAGGAGACTAGGCCACGCAAAAACAACACGACAAAACAGTACTGACTTATGGATACCAGAAGTTAGAATGGAAAGTGGAAACGAAGGATTTATCACAGCGGGGCAAAGATTTTCAACGCTCTGCCAGTACATATAAATACTGAAAACCATTGCATTCATTTTAAGAATGCAGTAAAGGAACAGCTTAAAAATTAAATTGTAATATGAACCATAGACACACTTTGATAGATATTTTATATATTTTATACGTTTTTATGTTTGATGTATTTACACTCTTTATATTTTCTACAAAGCTTCTCTTGATAGCAGCTCTATTCTTATATGATTGAAATATAGCATCATTACTATTTTTATCAGAATTATTATACATTCATTTCTAGTACTGTCATTTCTGTTATATTGTTAACACATTATCTACCGATGTTGAAACAGCCAATTTTACACTGCCTTTTATTAGTGAGGTGTACAATTGTAATTTAATCGTTATGAAAGAATGAAGATGCTCTAAAAAAATTTCTAGCACCGAGAAGGGCGCATCGCTCGTAGAAAACTGTACCCGATTTCTGTGATTTTTTGTGATTTTCCGTAGTTTTTTTTGCGACATTTAATAGGACTTTGCTAATCAGCGTGACTTTGTTGTGCTTTTGTGATTTTCTGAGACTTTTTGTTATTACTTTTTGTTATTTCTTATACATTTTTTGTGATTTTGCCAAATGTGTACGAGATTCTTCCCAGTAAGACAATCTGCCCCCATGTCTAGCACCACGTTGAATGTTGTTCTTAAACTTCTATCTTTACAAAAAAACGTGGTTTCATAAACTAAAATGTCGCTAATAATATTGCATGCATATAGCATCACACATTTTAAGGGACTATAAAGTACAAATGTCGGAAATATATATTTATAAATATTTCAAACTCGTTTCATGTTGTTGCTGGGGGAACTTACAATGCAAACAGCACCACTGGAGCATCTCATCTTGAAAGCGTGTTTTTTATGTTACAGAATGAAGATTACCATCGCAAGATACATCAGAACCATTTCCCCTACAAAGTGATTTTTTTCTTGCTCAAATGTTTCCTGTCAACAGGATATTGTGACGATATTTAGGGAGGATTGCTCACTAATAAGCTCACTAATAAACTCAACAATGTTTAATCATGTCCGTATGTCAGCCAAAAGCAAAACTGGGGGCTTAAAGTCAAAGTTCTTGAGTACAATTCCAAGCCAATCGGAAAGAAATCAAATACTGTATGCAATATACATAGGTATATATCTTTGATACACCATTCACTCAGACACCGCCCATTGTATACTGCTTCAATATTTGGTATTTCAACCCTTACAGTTGTTGCAGAGAAAATGAATGAACTGTGTGTAAACAGAATTCCACGCTTTCAAATCTAATATAATAACAAAAGCACTTGTCCATATTTAGAGAAAACTTGAAGGCCTTGCAGTTTTTCACGTAAAATTGAAAAGGCGTGCAATGAACAATGAGACAGAGTGACCTACAAAATAACTTAAGCCCCGATCAAACGATGCAACATTTGTTGGCGACACGATGTTGCATCGTCTGGCCACCCCATGTTGCAGCGCGCAACATTTGCTGCATGATGTTGCATCAAGTTTGAAAACCGTCAAAATTGTAGCACCGTGCAACATAATTTTGCATCATTTGGCCGGGTCTTGCAACATTTGCTCATAGCACGAATGCACGAAGCAGGTACGATAAAGAAAAGACGCGAAAAATGCGCACAGTTACCATAGACACACATCTGTAACTTGATTCCAGTTCTCTTTTTAGTAACGCTAACCAATGCTGCGTTACTGAAATATTGCATCGGTTGGCCACCCAAGAAAATTTACCTATGCACCTTCAAGCAACAAATGTTGCGCAAAATGTGCATTTTTGGGCGGGGCCTTACTATTTACTAAATCTTAGGGAAAAGCCCTTTCTAATATAGAGATAGGTCCTATCTAATATAGAGATGCGCCCTTTCTGGGTGAAAACGGCAGTTGAAATCATTGATATGCCGTGTGGGAGATACTGCAATAGACTCCTAGCTATCCTGGATTGACCGGTATTGCGATACATTTTTACTACGTCTTCAACGATGTGGGGGAAATTTACCTCCCCCATGCACCACCGTGGTTCCGCCACTGGTAACCATACATTTTCAAGCATATTTAGATCACGACTGTGTGAATGCTACGCAGAAAGCTATTGTACGTCTTTTTATAAGAAACAGGTTCATAAGAAACTTAGTGCTATATACACTAAAAGTTAAAAAACTTAGAACTACAAGGAAAGATTTAAGAAACTTTAGAACTTTCTTTGCCATCTTTCACAGTTTCGGGAACACCCGTTTTCCTCGACGGATTTAACGAGTTTCTGCTATAGTCTGTTTTATGTGCTAAACCATGTGAGCACTACAAAAGACAATGTTTTCCGTTTTGCTTTCGTTAACGCTGCAATTTTTTTCATCGACCTAAGAACCTTTCAAGAAACTTCTAGAACTAAAATGTGGCCAAAAATGCAGAAACATTAAGTTGCAAGCCTAGAACCGGGCTTCTGATAAAAAATGTGTACTCTTCTGCTTGAAAAAGTGAACCTTTGAAGATCTTCAGGGGTTTCATACTAAAAATTCCGTATTCCTTCAACTATGTCACAGTGTATCTTTCTCTGGTAGACACTTAGCCTGCTTTAGGTATTGTCTTCTCCAAAATCTTGTTAAGAAGAGCCCCTATATTACATTGCGCCTGTTTCGTAACGTGCACGGCTTCGTCGGTAAGTTATTCTGGGTGTTCTAATACTTTTACGTGCTGCATGTGTGCGGTAATATGAGACTTACACAAATTCATAGATTGTGAGTATTCAGAAAATAATGCTGTATTTTTCCCGTTGCTAAACACACAAACTTTTGATGAATCATAATTAATCATACATACGTACTTCTGACAAATAATATTGACCAATAAGCCACTCCTGGTAATTCCTTTTGGTATCAGTAACTAGACCAGTGAGCCAGATCAATCAAAAATGCACCGTCTAGCAGCTATGAGCAGGGTATTACCGTGTGTGCAACTTATTCTGAAAAGACCTCGATGACAAGTTGAAGAAATGAATCCTTTCATATATTGACTACATCTGTAAACGGACGTTCATATTCTATCATCTCGTACAATTGACATTACTCCTTTTTCATTTTGATCCCTTTTTGCTCCCATAAGCGGAGCTATTTTTCTTCTCCGTTCACACTACTCTGTTTTCAGACAGAAACCGATATCTACCAATTGATGCTCACATTTGCCCTCAAAAACGCACCCGCTTGATGGCTTCTCTGGTGCTGCTTGAAGCGTTTTCAAATTCTTCTGTTTTTGGTGTTCACACTACAGAGTTGCGCATTTGTATGCCTCTGTTTTCATTTAGCTCTGTATTTATCGTCGTTTTCATTTAGCACCCTTTTTGGGGGTGTACTAATGTTAACGCAAGACCAAAACCGGAGCTAGACAGACCATTTACATCCAAACACGGAATCGTGTCTACCAGCTTTCTTACGGCTCCCAGCCTTCCAGCTTCCCTCAACGGCTCCGTGTTTTCCAGCCTCCCTTTCCCTATATGGCTCCATGTCTTATCAAGACGCAGTATGAATACAAATTGTCAGTGTGCAGTTGAGCGTCTCAGCGTCTAGTTTGATTGTAACGATTATCATTACCTGTAAGTTTCAAAATGCCTGTAGCTCATTTTGCCTGTAGCAGTAAGGAAGTGGTACACATTGTTACTTTCTACCGTACTGACGTGTTTAACACCGGACCGTCGCTAGGTTTTCTGCTCCTTCGTGTAGAGTTTAGAGCTTTTCTGAAGCCGTTATTAATGCACAAGGTTTACTTAAAACAGCTGCTAGTTGGGTATTGAATCGAGTAGATCTAGACTTAAATATCGACAGGAGATGCTAAAAGGCAAAAAGAAGTAAATGAATTTTTCAAGTGTATCCAGCACTCTCCTTCCAGTCTGTAGTTTGTATTGCTTCGATTTCACCAAAAAACACTTCAGTGACTACCTTCTTAACAGATACTCAATCGTCTTTTAACAGATAATGCTTCATTCAAATTTCGCTTGTCACGTAAAGCGAACAATATAGAATGAATTAGAAAGAGCTTCTTTTTCAAACTATAAAAATCCTATCAGTACTTCTCTCGTGCATTAAAGAAAATTAGGAAAAACAAAAATGGTTAAAGTGTCCGTATGTTTCAACCTATGTTGTGTATGTATTCATGTGAGTATATATGGATGAATATAATTGTAAACACTCCTTTGACGAAGGTATTCGCGCATTGGCTTGAATTTGGCGACCAACATTGCCACTAAAGCAAACGCAACCAATTCTCAAAATACTCGGCGGAATAAGCTCTTAATGCCAGCAAATCAGAATCTCAAACCAAAATATACTTTTCACTGCTACAGTTATAGAAACTTATTGCAGAATCACTTCACAGTTATTGATAAACACTATGAAGCTGAGAATTAAGCCGAAAAGAATGAACCGCTTTATACAGATTTATCGAGACGTAGAATAGGCCTATGCATGCTCAGAGTTGGCAAAACAAAATCAGTACAAACCTTTACGTTCATGTAAAATATGGGAATTTATCAAGCGCACCTACTTGATGGTACTTTTGACATCTAAATCTTCCAAATCAATTTGCACAAAAATTTCAAAATTAAATCCTAGACATGTTGCAAGCAGTCTTGTGATAGTGTTGCAAAATATTTTAAATCATAGCACCTCTAGATCTCTGCTTTAACGCCTTTGTCATTGCAGTGTATGCATAACACTACAAAGAAGTCTAAGGATTCTGCATTTCGAAGTCCATGTATTTCCTATTGTCTAATACCCAATCGATATGTCTGCATTCTCAAAGCCGTCCTGTATATTTTGTTAGTTCCTATTACACGGGTGACGGAGCCGGGGGTGTGGGGGGGCTACAAAACGGATCAATTTTTGCAGCAAGTGGCCCTTTTTGTAGCCTTTTCAAAATCTAAACAGAATTTCACGAAGCATAGTCAATGAGCAAAAATCAACAATTAAACATCTTCTTGTACTAATTCATATGCCCTAGGCCGCCTTGAATAAAATAGTGAGCACATGGCAGTGATAAACCATGGTGCAAAATCGATTCTGTTATTATTCTATTTACTATTTTGCAAATATGAAAACAGTAATGAAAATCCAATTGCATTAGAGGCTAGAGAAAACCAATAGCATATAGTAACTTAGAAACTTTGTCGGTAACTACAGCATATTTTAGAACGTTTTCGTTAAATCTATTCCGTCAAGTTTAGTCTGGAAGATCGTTTCTAAACCATTCTAGAGGATAAAATGTCAAAATTTTTCACTTGTGTCGAACCCAACCATGGTGGGTCACGAGAATATCCCCCCCCCCCAAGTATAATAAGTGATCCTGGTAATTGGGTGTAAATTCCCTCATGATTCGTAATTTTA
Organism: Mastigias papua; assembly: GCA_964019165.1. NCBI lineage: Eukaryota > Metazoa > Cnidaria > Scyphozoa > Rhizostomeae > Mastigiidae > Mastigias > Mastigias papua. The sequence continues at coordinate 11,084,745 of OZ025274.1, forward strand.
GTGTCTAAACATGTAGCTTTGAATGGGGATCCTGTCGGCAAAACAACAATTTTGCTAAGGTTTCTGTCAATAAATTATACCATATTTTGCAATGTAAAGCACAAGTCGAGGCGTTCAACAATCTTTACGCTATCTACATATTTGATCTTTCCACTAGAGCCCCCACCAAAACTATCACTCCGTCGCCCCCTGTATTAAATATTACTGCCTTTTGAATCTTCTGCCGCACTATCGCCAATCCCTCTTCCAGACTATGTAATTTCCGAAGGATCCGTTCCAGGATATGCTGAATTATCCCCCGTCCCTCCCAAAACAATACCTATACAGAAGAAAATCTATACCATGGGCGTGTCATACTCCATCCTGCTACTTTTTCAGAAGGAATCGGTTGTTTTTTTGGCTCGTCCTTAAAAGTTGGCATAACGATCATGAATTATCGGCACTTAAGGCGCTTCCTCGGTAAATATGGCAGCGGGCAATCATTGCAAGATTGTATAGTATGCATCTGCAAAACTACGAGAACTAAAAGTAAGCATCTCCTATTGACAGCATCTCACATAAATTTTAAAAGATAACATGAATATATTTACCAGTATACTTCCAGAGCATTTCATTTTCATTTTATACTTTTTATACAGGGTAAGCTTGAACTAATGTGATTGATTAACAAACTGCCCTGTTGAACACAAGAAAATTTGATGCAAGTATTGTCAGTGGAACCTTTCCAACCGAAATTAAAAAGTTGAGGTAACATATGTGCTCACAGCAATTGACTAGACGAGAAAGAGCAATCGCAGACCAATAACCGTTCCGTCTGCAAGTTCCTAAGTTCACTAGCATTTGTTGTTTGAAAAAATTATAGTTTAATCAAAAACTTTCCTGTTTCAATATCCCTGTGGATTCTGGGAGGACTACAATACTCAACAGGTTCCTGCAAAGGTTTCTCCAGAAATCCAAGTCAGTTTTAGTCAAGAAAGGACTTGCAGGAGCACTTTTGACGGGCCTCTCAAAGGCGTTTGAGTGTTGAAATCGTGAACTACATATTGCCAAACTAGATACTTATGGCTTTGGTCGATCAGCTCCAAAATTGTTTCATTATTAAGAACAGTACAGATAACAAAGATTTAATGCCAAAGGTTCTCGAAACAGACCTTCTAGGCGTTTCCCTAGGCTCTCAATTATGGGACACCTGCTATTCAAATGTATATGAATATATATATATATATATATACACACACACACACACACACACACACACACACACACACACACACACACACACACACACACACACACACACACACACACACACACACACACACACACACACACACACACACACACACACACACACACACACACACACACACACACACACACACACACACACACACACACACACACACACACACACACACACACACACACACACACACACACACACACACACACACACACACACACACACACACACACACACACACACACACACACACACACACACACACACACACACACGCAATCATTTATTCATTTATATGCAAGTATGGTTCAGGTCTGGATTCAATCTTAGGGTTATTTGAAATGAAGGGCGTGCCTCTTTGTTACCGCTATGGTTTGAAAATAACTTTTTGAAGAAGGATAAAAGCCATTCGCTTGTCTTCGGGAGTGAAGACAATTAGGTGTACCCTGTAGTATACCTGGATTGTTGCTACAGGAAAGTGACGAAGAGAAACTTCTAGTGAGGGCACTTCACAAAACATTGAGTCTCAAAAATTGCAGTAATACTTTGTAAGAAAGCGAGCCAAAAGCTAAATGCACTGGCAAGGGTTTCGAGATGAATGAAAAAGCCACAGTTACAATTAACAATGACTTCTTTCGCAATGTCACATGTCAGCTACTTTGCACCTGTGTGGATGTTTCATGATAGGAATAATAAAATAAAAAAGATCCACGGAAAAACTCTGAGAAGCATACACAATGTAGTACTTCCACCTTTGGGGAAATATCAAGTAAAAGCAAATGTTCACTAGAGGAATTTACAATTGTTCTTTACCGAGATGTATAAAACAATTAACGTCTTTAATTCATATTTATGGCAGAAAATCTTGCTACCATTTATGTGCCATATAATCTTCGCAGCAATTTTTGCCTAAAGCTAGGACCAATTTGTGTGCCATTGATATTGTCAGGTTTGTTGGTCAAAAATTATGGCAGACTCTACCAGGAGAAATCAAAGAGTCCCAAGTTGAAGAGCTGTGTAGAAAGTATCAAGTCTATTAATACTTTTAAGTGCAGCCGTGAATTTTGTAAATATTTTATTTCAAATTTCGGTGCATTATAATTAGGCTTTTCTTTAAATTTTAGATAGTTAGTTTTAATTAATTTAAGCTATTACTTCTGTCAACTCTAAATACATCTTCTATCATGCGTTACTATTACCACTATTAGTATTATTTGTTGACCATAGCTCCATAGCTAAAACCCAGAGTCCAGAAAAAGTCACGGCTCCACGGCTCTGAGCCGGAGGAAGATGTTGCTTTCTATGTCGTACTTGAGAAAGGTTTGGTAATTTGCACCAACAATCCAGTTTCAGCAAAGTTTTCAGTTAATGTGACATTGACTGTGAAAGACATATCCCTTCTACCATACAATTCTTCGAGACATGCACAATGCAGAGTTCGAGAACTTTGGCTAGTTTTGACTTTCCTAATAGAGGAAGGTCTATGATAAAGGTTATACAACCAGAGGAAGGCTGGGACATTTTCTGGACTCTGCTAAAATCACTCGGAAAGTTGACATTTTCACTGCTTTGTCGGAATATTCTGTACCGCAATAGCATTGCTGCTACCTAGGCCAAAAATTGCAGAAGTTTGGTACCTTGACGGGAAAATTGACGGAAAATGTTTGCCACCATTTAGTCCCTATTAGGTGCTTCCTGGCGCGCCCCTGATTCAAAACCAAATGAATGGAAAGGAATGCCGAATAAGCACAAATCTACGTAAGGGAGGAGCCACTAAATATGGAAGACACCGGGGCTGACAGAAATGAGCTGGGGTTAGAAATTTTGATGCACTGATTAAATTTATAGCAACTTTCAAGCTGGAGTATTAAATAAAATTTCAAGAAAAACTAGAAGTTGTAGGGTGCCAGGTAACTGAAGAATACACAGCTACTGTTGAGTTGTATAAAAACTTTAGCATACACGCTTTTTTTATAAAGAACCACTTTATAAGGAACCTACATGTAGAAGGCCGAAATATTTAAAGAACTTATACTACTAAAGGGAAAATTTTTAAGGAACTTTTCATTTTCAAATTCCGACTGCTGTACTCAGATGCAAGTGAAGATTACATTACACTGGATGATATCAATGGAGTAGACATAATACTTCTTGATTGAAATTATACTTTTGTATATATAGAACTTATTTTCTGTCCCATTTGTGTTTTTCAGGTTGAGTTCTAGCCATAACTAAAGGTAAAATTCAGAATTTCAATGCTTTTCTAGTATATGTGCCATTTTGTGGCACACTATGTGCAGTGAAAATTAAGGAACTAGTAAGGAACTTTTAGTACTAGAATTTGATAAAAAGCGGTCCGAAAATAAGGAACTGTTAGAACTAGGCCTTTAGCTAGGTTCCTTGTAAAAAAAGCGTGTATACATTCACTTCTTTTTGCCTAGCTGGTGCATCGAAATATTTTGAGTCCAAAGACTTGGGCTCCAAATATTCTTTGCATGTCATGACTGGGAGACAACATTTTCGGAGCTCATCTTTCACTTTTCTCCACTCACCCACCCGCCCCCCTTCTGATAATTCATTAGCGCCAATTTACTCACAGCTGCGGCGCAGAAGATTCCTGACAGTGTTAGCTGCGAAGCAATCAGAAGCGGAGCGTATATATGTGAAAACAGCTGGCATGGGAGCACGCTTCTGTGCGAAAAGTCAACATTCTCATATTGGATTGAGTCATGATTTTCTGTGAAAATTATGCCAGTATCCCGAGCAGTGCCTAGCATGGGTGCCGTCCTAAAGAGCTAAGAAAGGGGGCTGTGCTGTAAGCAGCTTTTATGGGATAAGCCCATAGTCACACCACAGAATACCCAATATTTCATCCAAGTTCCTGGCGGATGTGCAGTTTAGGGTAACAGCCAAATCGCCTTAAATTCTATACGAAATTACTCCTTACGATGAAGAGAGTCGAAACAAACGATAAAAAGTGCGGTTCTACTTACTAATTACTTATTTAGCCTTATTTTTCACTCGATCAACATTGAAATCCCTTTGTCAATTAAGAAGCTTCCGCTCATTCTACAACTAACGCTAACGCTAACCCTGACCCTTTCCCTGCACAAAACCCTAACCCTGACCCTAACCCAAACCCAAAGTAATTGGTAAGTAGAACCGCACTTTTTATCGTTTGTTTCGACTCTCTTCATCGTAAGGAGTAATTTCGTATAGAATTTAAGGCGATTTGGCTGTTACCCTAAACTGCACATCCGCCAAGTTCTTCATCGTTGAAATCAGTTACTTTTAGAAGCATCCACGGCTACACACACAGCCAAAGGGTTCTCGCGACGTCCTTGCATATTCCATCCAAAGGAACCGCGTTCAACCTGGAGCCTTCAACGTGTCACTTCCTGTTGCCTATTTCATTTCCTGTGAAAGGCAGGAAACGAGGCATGCTGCTCAACTCATGGCCCCATACATAGGCCAAATCAGCAGAAACTTTTTGTCATTGAGGAAAACATGTTCAAGATGCACACTAGGTTATCGTTTCATTGCAAGAGTACGTACGACTTTACTACACAGGGTAACAAGTCGGTTTTCCCCATTACTGCCTTAGAATACTCCCTAGCATCTTTATGCTGAAACGCAAACAACATCTCGCTGAACATTGTTTATACGAATTGGCATAAAAGCTATACCCCCTGATTGTCTATTCACCATCAAAGATAACACATACTATTCCACTTTGAAAATTTAATGATTCCATAATACTGATAGCGAGTCTTACTCACCCTATACTTATTGTAAGTCTCCAAATCCCGAAATACTTTCTGTCCTCATGCATCTATTATTTCGATTCGAAACATCTTAACTGAGTGCGTCTAGAAACTGGCATGCATGTCCTGGCATTTATGGAGGCGATGCCGGTTCTTCATTAATAAGTTATAACACCTTTTGGTACTTTTTGTTCCATTCAATAATATGAATTATTTAACTCTTTCTACACCATTCGTCTCTGAACGCATTAGATGCACACTGCTTTCACTTTTAACACCCCTGACCGCTTTATGACGCAGGCATTCAAAGTTGAATACTTGGTCGCTCTGTTGAAAACAATACGTCACGAGCAAGATGACTCAATGTTGTAAGTTGCCTGTCACAAAAAACGGGGGAGGAGGAGCCTTCGACACTTGCAATGCTATTTGCCAGGTAGAGATAATCACTAATCACATAGCAGCTCAGATTATGGTGGAATATGGGGTACCACCAGTTGTGTGGAGCTATATATTTTGTTTAGGGGGGTCTTTCTAGTATGAAGGGTCTGACAATGCAAAGCTCTTACGATACCAAACCTTTACCAAGTTTTGGAAAACTGAGAGAAGCATCAAAAGTTTATTGCAAGCTGGTGGAACACTGATGTACTTTAGCAATATCGAGAAAAACAGCTGTAATCTGACCTATACAGAATCCATTCTACTATTCTGATTCAAATATTAAAGTGGAATAGTCATATGATTCGTCTATAATTCAAATGATTTCTTTTTTGTCGTCGTCCTGATTATTAAGTTTATATCAAAGCTGCGATTTCCAGCTCATACATCGAATATTAATATCGCCAGAAATAGAGAAGGGGCTCCAGCCCTTCTTCCGCCTTCTTGGAAAAGTAGAAGGATCTGAGCCCACTGAACCTTCTCTCTTCTACAGCCTTGGTGTCAACACCCCTAATAATTTCACCACACGGTCCCAGTCACTATCAAACAGGTTCTTTCATTCGACACTCATCAGATTATGAATAGGACGTGTCATACTTTGATGAATGTCGGATTGCAAAAGCTTTCAGTATGTCTAAAAAATGTTATTATTTTTTCGTGCAGTAGTGAACTTCCACTGTTGTTTTCTACTCTCCAGTCAGGAATAGACACCCCCCACCCCAACTATTTATTTTTCAAACAATGCATACCAGGACAGCTTTATTACAACCCCCCCCCCTGCTTATTAATTTTGAGCCAAGAGGATATTTTCCTAATCAGACCCATAAATGCCGGCAGAAGTAACTGATGGTCACAGTTTGTTGCTTGACAAACTGTTTGCACGAAATGAGCAGTTACTGTTAAGAGGACTGAAAACGCAGCTAAAAGTCGCACCGATGATGATGAAATAATGAACGAAGACGATGGACACCATTTTTTCTATGTTAGAAAATATGCATGACAAGTAGTAAGGTATTTTTCAAAACGTGAAGGTTTGTTATCCAATGCACACATGTTGTCCTTCTCCCCCCCCCCCCCTTTTGATTTCGTAATGTAATCACATTTATTGTTTACGTCATGCACGACATTGTCACACCGTCCCATTGTCCCGTGTTCCGTTATTAGTCCTTACGTGAATGTCTATATCTGTTATAATGTCTCATTGTATGTTGTCATCGCCCTGATGTCTATTGTGAAATTGCGTTGCATATAAATGTGGGTGTGTGTGTGTCTGTAAGTTTATGTTGCCGCGAAGTTCCATGTTAGAGTCGTCGAGAATCCGGTTGGAGTTGCCGTTAGAGTTGTCTTGAAGCGGAGTGGAAGTTTTGCTGATACTGTTAATGGAAGTTGTCCTATTCGTCGTTGCTGTTCGAAGATTTGCCGTTTGTCGTATTACTTGTCGTAGCCGTACACAGATTTGCCGCGTGCCATTTTCCGCCGTCGAACATTGATAGACTTGTTGAACTTCGAGAACTTGGAGAAATTGTTTGTTTTTTTACCATTTCGATATTTTTATATATTGTTTGTTGTTTGTCGTAGTAGTAATTGCTATTTTAAATATTCATAATTCATTCGTGATACCTGTAGAACTTAATTGTTTTACAATTCACCGCTGACATTTTCCAAGCCCCCCCACTCATTGCAACCCCCCCCGCTTAATACATTTTAGACTTTTTCCAATCCCCCATTTATTGTCAACCGCTTCTATTCCGGATTGGAGAGTATGTAGAATGAGTGAATCGCTATATTTAAAAAGGCCTTTCTCCTATAAGTGAAAGAGCATGTTGCTTGTAAAAGTTTACTTGGGGGGGGGAGGACCCAGATCTCATTCTAGATCGAATGCTGGGGGGATATGGCGACTACCCTCTGTAGGCTTACTGAAAAATAATAAAATGGTGATTCGAACTGTAATAAATTCGCATAGCGTACTTTTGAATTTCCCGCCTAATCTGTGTTAGTGCATGCCTCCCACAAACGAGGCCAGGATCAAAATAATGGCAGACTCGTGCTTTAAGTTCATTGCTGACGACTTCTGTAAATTCAGGGGTGGATCTAACTAAAAATCTGAGTGAAACAAAACATTTTTGGCTAAAGCATGCAGCCCCTATGAACATGGTAGTGAGCTGAGCACCGCAAAAGAGAAGTCACACTGATCTACGAACATACATTCTAAATAAAACTATTGGAGAAACTTATTGAGCAAAATTAAGCCTGTTAGACAACGGACAGTAAAATATAAGGATTGGCATGAAGTTACTTTGTCTATTCAAAGATAAAAATTTTAGTTTAGTACTCTGGTAGCTTTTATTGTTATTTCAAGTCATAGGTGTAGAGAACTTTTCTAACCAAAATGACTTTCCACAAAGTTGTAGACAAAGTAAAATTTCTTAAGCAAATACACCCAAACTTATACACTAATTATTCAGGTTTCAGACCACACATGTGCCATTTAAATACACAGCTCTACAGATTAGAGCGTGAAGAACAGTAAATCTTCTCAAAGGAACTTTCAGTAAGATTATGAAAATTGAACGACACTCCTGATACATAGTAAGGTTAGCGCTTTCAGATTCTAATTATACCTTACCTCTTGGGAACTTTCCCAACCTGTTTATGTAAATCATCCACGAGCTCAGTACTATGCAATTACTCAAGCCAAGGTTCTGCTCCGCTTTGCTCTCAAACCTCTGCACTGTACAATGGCAGGCCAATCACAACAAGGGGTTTTGCTCCAACCAACCTGTGACTTGATTGGCTATCTAGAAATTCTTGGAGCAAATCTACTTTAACTGGAGCAAAATCCAATGATTTGATTGGATATGTATTCATGTGTGAACAATAGTCTGGAGCAAACGTAAACAGCGCCTCCGCAGTCAATATACTACTTCATTCTTCGGAAACAGACTATTACGTTATGATTTTGGTCCCAATGACCAAGATATGTGGATCGGGGGGACGAAGATTTGCCAGTATAAGTTGACAAAAGTATATAAGAAAACTTTCGTCTCTGAGAACTTTTGACTGGAGCACTTGGTCCAGTTGCTCCTTTCTAGATCTGCCACTGTAAATTTCTCAAAAATTGGTAACAGCTCCTTCACGTTTTTACACCAAGCAAGAAATTTTGTCTCACCCCAGGCTCACATAGAATCTATGAATGTCAAGCTAGTTTATGCTGCACTTATGGGCAGATGTCAAACCTAACTACATTATCAACTTGATGTAAGATGGAATCTATGAATGGCGCTCTTTCCAGGATTTTAGCCAGGATTATCATTTCTTTGGATAGACTCCTGGTGAATAGACGAGACTATGCATCCATAGTAAATGACCAAACAGCACGAAAAAGCAACTTGAACTACTCAACTTAATTCATTTCTTTCACTTCTCATTTCTCCTAAATCCTGTTGTCTTTGCACACTTTAATGTGAGACATACTGCATAGTCTATCGCTGTAAAGCCAATGGAAAATATCTTACAACAGCTGCCAACTACATTCTTTTGGCATCAAAGCTTGATTCTATGCGAATGTAGCAAAGGTCATCATTTTACCTCTTCGCTTTGTACATTATCAGGGAGGAGGAGGTCTGAGGAAAGTCTACTTGTTATAGACTTGTGAAAACTTTTTTATATCAATATTTCAGTTAAAAGAAAAGACAAATACTTCCTTTTCTATGCACCACCTACAGCGGGAAGGGTGTAAGTCATCTAGTTCCAACTGCAAGTGGTGTATACGTTTCAACATTAGAGAGATGACCCAGATGGAAGTAAACTAACTTTAAGGATCGGGCACTGCCGCTATATTATACAGATTAAGCCTGGTTTTTATATAACCACAAAGGCCGGAGAGCCACCCAGGATACACCACCAGCCAACAGCAGACATGTTGCAGGCAACATTCCGCAAATGGAAACATACACCGGGGGGGGGGGGCTGCCAGCGACGCCCGCGATAGATCGGCAACGCCACAAGCCACAAGCCACAATTAGAAAGTTTGGAAGAGTAGATAAGTTCAACTCTCCTGGGAATTACCGCACACTTTCAAAGGTGCCATGTTGTTATGTCAAAAATGAAACACCTATCCGTCACATGCATCAGCAACGCACCTCAGGCAGCCCCCCCCCCCCCCGACAACCAAGGCTACACGGAAACCAGGCCTTACTCCAGCTTTCCAGTGGACAAAATTAATGATATTGCATTCTCTAAAATAGTTTCTATGGTCGATTTGATTTCATTAGGGTGGAGATATACCATTACAAAAAATATCAGGATTTATACTGAAAATATAAACTTATCAATCTACGCTAGCCTGTCTCTTTTAAGACGCAGTGCGTTTGTTCTAACTTACAAGGTACCTATGCGATATTGAATATGCCTATGTGTTTTAGAACCTGTTAAAGGTACTGGTTGTTTTTGAAAACGAATCCATTTTTTCCGTTTTGGGCTTCTATTCACGCGTGACATGTTAAGCGACCGAAAACGTAGCAGTATGAAAACATTGGTCCAAAAGTGAAATTATTTTAAACATGCTTGACCGCCTCGCAGTGTAGAGAACGCATCGCCGCAGAACATCAACACTACAGTTTGGCCCACAATCATAATAATCATCATCACGAAGAACAGACATATCTCCAAACCATCATCATCTCACAATCTTAATCATTCGCTCATGTTTATTTTTTACATTTTACATTTGGTGTCAGGTGTGGGATACAAAGGTGCTGCAAAAGACCACTTATCCACAAGCAACAAATTTTCGCTGGATCAAGACAGTGGATTGGAATTTTCTTGGACTAAAGGCGACGACCAACCGGATCATGGGTCCAACCGGAAGCACACCCTTGAGACGTAGAGAACATTCCATTCATTGCTGACAGGGCAAGAAAGAATCTTTCTGATAGAAGTAAGGCGACTAGCACTGGCAGTGATGTTATAGAGTTAGTCTGAGGAAAACTGATAGCTTTGTCATTTCTCCTCTTTGACTTTTGTGAATTAGTTGCCCTTGCAAAACATCCAATTCTGTCTTGTATATTTTCTAATATCCAAATGATCTTTACTCCAATAGTTTAAGAACAAAACAAGAAGAATTTATAATTTTCGAATAATTAAGAACAGCCAGCCTGAACCTTAATTTTACAGGTTCTTATATAAAAAGAGAGTGAAAAGCATTTTAGATTTACACTATACAAGTGAATAAAACTCTACAGGTCCTACTAATTTGCTTTGACAGCTAAATAGATATTGCATTTGCCACTTTCATTAGATACCTGCTGATGCTTGTCATTTTCAATGCATGAACGAATCAATCAACGTTCACGAACTTTTAGTCGGCGTTGCTGTTGTACATTCAAATACATTGTCTACTGTACAGCCTAATAGCAGCACTTTTATAAAGCAGATAACTAACTTTGGAACTATTCAAACTGCAAATCTAACTAATCCATATTAGCAAAAGAAAAACAGAGCTTTCTCCTGCAGTGTTTCGAAGGTCTGTCTACAAAAGACTGGAAGCCATGATAGTTAGAGAAAGAAACTGGTAGTTCTTGGTCTCTCTAGACGAAAAACGAGTGGGTACTCTTCGCTTCGATATCCAAACTTACATGACATGAGGAATGGTGCGCCTCATTTGCTATGTCGGATTGGATACACATCTGGCAATAGATTTCCGGTCAACTGTCAATCATAATCCGACATTCTAAGATAAACTTTAAGAAAATCTCAGCTTCAGTTTCTGAATAGTTAAGAAAATTGAGACTCAGACAAAAAAGTACATTTCTTTTAAAAACACGTTTTTCTTTCTTCGGCAATGGTATCTTTCCCTTTTTCTTATCTTGGTCTATATCAGAAGGGAGTCCCTAATGACACAATGACTCAATGGAACCTATGTTATGATAATACTGCTTTTTCTACTTCATGCAGACAAACCAGTCGCTAGAGGAACATTTGAGCATGCAGCAATATGTTCTGTTGTTCATAGACATTTGCTAGAAGTGCATAGTGCATCATGTCATTAATATCATTAATAAGCTCTAACTTTACTAGCGTAGTGCACCAACCACGATTACCAAAGTTCGCACATTCCATTTTCATATTGTGTTAACGTAGCGATACGCATGCTTATGGGAGATTCAGCATGGTATTGGATCTTAAAATCGCGTTTCGTCTTGTTGTACCCTACATGGTATTGCATGGCATCGCAGGGCGTGACAGGACAAGGCACGGCCGACTAGACGTATGGGCAATATACTGCAGAAGGTTCGTAATAGAATATAATATTATATAAATAGTTTATTTAAAGTTGGCTGTCTTATCTAGTAATACGCTAATGAAAGCCAACAATACAAAATATATAAGCTTACTTGAACTAAAACTAACTACACGAAACCCAAGCTCGGAACAAAATTTTTGGATAATCAACAGCTGCAATCAATGTTTCTAATTAATTTAACATTTTGCTTCAAAATCTCTAATGATCAGGACTCTTTGATTTCGATTGGCAAAGTTTGCCATAATTTTTTCCAATAGACCTAATGGTGTCAATGCCATACAAGGTTGTCTTAGCTTTAGGCAAGGCAAGACTGTTGTTTTCATGAACGTTATATGGTATACCTATTGCCACAAATCCTTGTGTCATAAAATTTGGGTTGTGGTTGTTGACGTTTACTCTATTTTGAGTAGGCTGTTATATCTAGCATTTTCAGCTAATTTAGGCCTACTGTGCATGCCGCATCCAGGCATGGGACCCCTAGTATATCGTCCCTTCCGAGGGACGGCGGAGTGAGTTGCTTTGGTCGTTTATTTGGATAGTCGCCCATCCAGTTGCCGATCAAACACAGCCAAGCTTAACTTCAGCTAGCTAACAAAAGCTAGCTGAACCGCTTGGCCACTCACCCCACAAAGGCTTAAGTACTTTAAGCATTTAACTACTGCTTTATAGATTTCTGTCTGGAGCAGCTGTAGATTTATCTGGTGAACAGATACTGAGTCACTTTTGTTAAGTAATTCTTGGAAATTAGAAGTACTACCCTTGTGTATGGTTCTTAGCGCTCTTTCATGAACCTTGTTAATCTTATTATTCGATGCCCTATCATGAAACATCCACACAGGTGAGTAGTAACTGAAGTGTGACATTATAAATGTAGTCATTGTTAATTCTAGCTGTCGCCTATCCATATATGTCGATATATGTGCTAATGCATGTAGTTCCTGACTTGTTTTCTTACAAAGACTATTGACGTGACTTTTGAAATTTAGTTTTTATCAATTGCCACTCCAAGAAGCTGCTCGTTGTCACTTTCTTTTATCAAAGATTCAGAAATATTTGCAGTTGCTTCAATGCCTTTATTTCCAAACACAACTAGATGGTTTCAATCATCATTAATTTTCATGTAGTTATTTGCAAACCAATTAGATTGCAGAGAGGCATATTTCTCTAGTGATTTCAATGCAGGATCTAGTTCTGTACCACACACAAAGTTAGTAATATCGTCTGCATAACTACAGATCTCAGTATCTTCTACCAGGTAAAAAAGTCATTGATATAAATGTTGAAAAAGAGGGGCCCCAGTACAGAACCTTGGGGGACGCCGAAGGAGGTGTTATCCAGGATGCTGAATGAGCAGGTATTCATGTAGCTTAGCAATTAGCAACTCAAAATTTAAACAATCAAAAGCCTTAGAGAGGTCCTTTATTATTGCTCCTGCGAATCCTTTGGTATCCTGAACTGACTTATACTTCTCAAGAAGTCTAACAAGAGCTTGTTGTGTATTATAGCCTTTTCAAATTCAAATAGATATGAGATAAGATGGATCCTGAATAAGCTACGACTTACTCAAACATTAATCGCTCGTAAATTTTAGAAATTGCTGATAGGATGGTTATTGGACAATAATTGGTGTTTACCGTCTGGCCATTTGCTATGTATACAGGTGTTACTTGAACCTATTTTAAGCTCAGGAGGAAAACGTCGATTAATGACACTACTATTGAAGAGTGTTTGAACAATGTTTATAAATGCCCTGATTGTTCTTTAAATTTTTTCCTGGAATACTGCCCACAGGAGTAGCTTTATTCAATTTTTGCCTTTGTAATTCTGCAGAAACCCTTTCCCTCACAACGCTATTAAACCTAATTTCATTCGATGATTTTTTATTCTCATAGATTAGTGTTATACTTAGATGGGAGCTGTATTTCTTAATTGCAACCTCAATAGGATCACGAAGTCCATCTGTAGGCGTCAGAATGTCATTTGGCTCATGAACTCTAAGAGCTTCTGCTATAGGAATCAAATATTCATTAAATATGTCTGCTACTTCTCTGTCATCAGTAACAAGTCATTCTTTTTCCAAGAGATTGACTTTTGAAGAAGCCTATATTTTTTATAAAATTGTGGCTTGTCTGTTTTCCAGAATTTTTGATTGTCCGTTAAGCATTTGAAATCCAAGTTTTTGTAATAGTCAACATTAGCCAATTCAGAAAATTTTGCACACTTGTTACATTGTCTCTTAAATAAATTCCAGTTTTCTTGGGTTCTTTTTTTGTTATACCTATTGCGAAGGCTGGTGTGAGAGTCTATTGCTGTCCGAACGACTTTTAGCATGAAGGGACTGTCATTAGCACGAATGCATTGCTTTTTAAAGGTGCATGCTCATTCAACACTGTTTCTAGTCTATCATTAAACTCAGAAAAATTAGTATCATAGGTGCTCATTTCGTTGAGATTTTCCTTATGTCTGGAGGTATCTACATCGCATACTTTTAATCTCCTTTGTTGGTACCCTTTTAACAAAGCCACTCTTTAAAATAGTTACGATCATAGAACAAAGTGCGAAAATCCATTGTGTGAGAGTTTTGAAATGAATGATGTTTATTAGTAAGAATGAGGTCTGTGAATTTAGGGTTATCGGACTGAAAACACACACGTAGGTACCTTGATTAAACTTTTTAAATGGAAAATTTCCATGAAGCCTTTCATTTCTTCCTGCCCTTCTTCTATATTACTATCATCGAAGGCAACAAGGTTTTTGCAGCGTCTGCTATAACGATCAATTGCTTTTCCTAGTTCATGAAGAAAATAACTCGCATTTTGAGATAGGGGACGATAGATACCAAACAAAATCGACTTCTTCATGCAGAGTTCTCATTAGTTCATGTCTTGAATCTCCTACACAGTAGTTCCGTAGCTTAGCAAAGGGGCTGCAATTGCCTAAAGATGGTTTGCAGTTGCTGGATAATTAAATATCTTTAGTATAAAGAGTATTTAAATATCTTTGAAAAAGAGCATCAAAACTAAGAGTATCAAGGAAGACACAATCGCAGTATCTGAGAGGTGGCTGCTCTAGTAAATTCAACTTTTCCTCGCTTTTTATTTTATAACGATATGGTGGACGCGAAAGGCAAAGCAACTGCAACACTTTCTTGAGTTCTTAAATTTCAAAATCTATGCTTCTGTTTTGATAGCGTGAAGACAGGCCTGTGCACATTTGAGAACTTATCAGCAACCACGCATAAGAATCAGTTCTGACTATTGCCAATATGTGTTTCCAGAAAATGAGAGTAAATCGTGGGAAAAATGAAATCACTTCCGCTCCTTTTGTACAGTCTTCATTCGGACTTAAAGGTGAAGAAAACCGCAGTTGCGAAATGGCCAAGTGGGAATTTAACCATGTGGAGCGTAAACTGGGAAGTAATCTAACATTCTCTCTGCTTCCGTTCTTTCGTTGTGACTAATAATTCAAATAAATGATTATTTACGTGGGAAAATACTCAAACGGTCGGAAAAACGTGAATGATGAGGAAGGTAAAAAGCAAACTCACCAACTGAGCATGAGTCGCACAGGACAATCTCATTCCCAGGTGACGTACTATCTTCTTTGCAAACAACACAATGAATATCAGCTGTTGTTTCATTCACTAGAACAGATATGATGGAGTTTAGAAATAAGTATCTTTATGTTTATAACAATATATGAATACACACAGTGGAAGCTGCAAAATTGAGCAAGAATTTAAAAAGAACAAAATGCATTGTTCATGATTCCAGCAAAGTTTTTTTGCAAGTTTGTTGTGCTATAGCGAAGCAAACAAAAAAGGAGAAAATGAAGTAGAGAGTAGGATAAGATAAAGTCTTTTGATTTCACATTTGAAATAAAGAGGTTGTAGGACTCTGGAAATAACCAGGAATGTTAGACGTTCCATGGCTTACAAGTTCTTTAAATGAATGGTAGTTTGAAGAACAGCGCTCGTGTATAATGAAGTTTGGACAGGGTGCAAGTCGGTGAGTTTCTGGTGATTTTAAAGGTCTCAGTGGATCAGGTATAATATTCCTGATTTCCTGGGAGTAACTACCCCCTACATATATTAAACCTTCTTTTTGTAATGAGGAATGCACACAAATAAAGACTGAGTTTCCGATCATAATTCATCAATTCCGAATCACAACTGAGCTGTGATTCTATATTTACACATGTTGCAACACTAGACACACAGTGTACTAAATATCTCTTCAAATTTCTTCCCTGCAATAAATGCTCCGTTCTTCATATTTCTCTTTGCTGTCCTATGAAACTGAATCGGCTCAGAGGATAAATGATTGAATAGAGATGAAGCATGAAACGGCATTCCACATTTGTATACTGTCTATCATTTATACACAGGAAACACAGGAAATTGTCTGAATGTGGCATAGAGTTCTACTTGGAATGCTGAAGATACAATGCATCTCCTTAAACTCTTTATAACTTAAAATATAATTGTGCACTTTTTCGCACATGCTGTTTGAAGCAACCACAACCGCATATCAGTATCTTCTGCAACTGCCAGTACTGGAAGATCCCATACTTCTACTGGAGCAAGGCCAACAAAGCATGTGTGCTCGAGATCTTTGCAAACTCCAATTACAAACTTTAATAGTACTTTGCTTCCACTCTGGTGTTTGGCGCAGCAGAATTTGAGATGTGAATAATTCATATATCATGTGGTTATCCTGGATGTTGAGCATTAGAATTCCACTATAATAGCGCAATAATAATAATAATAACAATTTTTACACAGGGTAACCTCTTTAGCACATGAAGTACTGTTATCAACAAGGGCCCTGCATCTATAACTGCTCTAGTTTACAATAAAATGAATTTCGAAAAAATAGATGAAGTTATTATGTAGAACTGCTTACTGCTAGGAACATATATTTATCTTAACTATTCATAAAAATTGTTTGTTTTTACATTAAGCATTCCCTCGTTTATATTCTCTCTGCTTTCAAAAAGTTCAAGAGATATCCCCTCAAGTAAAAACTCTCTTTTAGTACACGCAACTTTTATCAGATACATTTACTAATACGCCGCACGTGTTAAGTACTGATTTTGGGCGTTGCATATACTTTGCCATATTGTTTATATCTACTTCATCTTTGGTCCTCTCTGTGATCTTTATGCATTTCTTATGTATTTTTCAAAGGTCTTTTGCTTGATTTTTCTGGATCCTGGATGTAGTCGCATTACATGCCCAACCATATTAGTTCTCTAATTCTTATTGGTTTACTCTACGGTACGCATTCCTGTTTTCGTGTAGAGCTCGTTGACAGTTTTATGCCTTTGCTGCTCAATCAATGCAATCCTTCTTTTTCTGGGTTTTTGTCGACATCTACGATTCGATTTTGCACCAAAAACCACCTGCAACATGAGCATTGAAAGGCCTTGGTCTTATGTTAATATAGGTTTTCTTGCTTTTGAAGATGCTGATTGACGTTCTTAAAGCATCATTAACTAAAATCTTTCTTCTGTTGATGTCATCCTCTATATCAAGTAGACTTCAAGAGTTTTGTGTTCTTCTACACTTCCTTTCCCTTTCTGTAAAAGATGCTCTGGAACATCAAATATATAGATGACAATGAATTTGAATCCGAATGATTAACATTTATTTGCTCGATGCTGTATCCTTTCCTTTTTGATTCTTTTATTTGTATTTTTCTTTCTCCATGTTTACTAACCTTTCTGATATGATTGAGTTAGCGTTTTGCAGTAGATGCCCAAATGATGTTCTCTGATTATATCAATGCAATATCTTTACTTTCTAACTATTATTGCAATCCTTTTGTTAGTGAAAACTCTGAAAACCTTGCAACTTGACAAATAGCTATGATAGTATCCACCATAGAAAAAATGAGGAAAAAGGGTCCTCGGGTAAGAAAAGATTAAGAAGCACTGACCTAGACAATTACAATTTTCCATTTGTGTTTTCTTTGAGACATGAAAATAGATAACTCTTATATCTGGCTGCGTACAACTTTCCTGAAGGGACTTATCGAATCCGATAATCTATGGATAGAAATTTTTGCTAATTACTACGTTTCTGTATAGAGAAATATTACGAGTTTATCACTGTCAATCACCGCGTGCTTTTATCAGCAGTGAGCAAAACAATATCCTCAGCTGCATTTTAATAAAATGGTGCTCTACAACACAACCGGACGAGGCGAGTGGGCGAGTGACAAGAGGACGAATCAGGTTAGAGCGCTCGACTGCTGAGTGAAAGATCAATAGTTCAAAGTTAAACTTCGAGCCATAGTTTGAATGCTCGATCACTATCTGCCCATCAGCAAATTGGTACCTGGTGGCAACACTCGGGAAATACAGGCTGCAAGGAAAAGAACTGGCCACCCTATCTCCACATGTCGACTGCCCAAGACAAGTGTCCTATCCAACCAACACTCCCTACACTCAGATTCATATGCAGAACTGACCTTTACTTTACCGTACAACACAATCAATCAAAGGTGCTGCACTAGTACGCTTCATGGGAAAAGATGTCTTTTCAAACAGTAACATCGTATTCTGTCAATTGTAGAGAATTCAGTGCTCATTCCTGTTATCACTTCATATTTCTGATAATTAAGGACACTGAGCCAAAATGTAGCATTGTGGCCTATGATGATCTTGTATTTATACCAATCCCTTTTCAATTCCATCAAGCATTAAGAAAACTCTTCTGCCAGTAATCTTGTGAAGTCAAAATGCTTATCTTTGAAGCACAAATCGAATGATGTTGGAATGGAAGCAACTTGGAATACGGGAACTATATGACGTGTAGCAGACCTTAAAGCTGTGTGTCCCTTTGAATTTTCAATCGTATTGAAGCACATGTAACCAAACATTGCACACACTATTTCTTCAGTATCCTTTTCAAGACTTTGCTCAAGATCTCTGAAAAATACTCTTTGGTACCTAATAAAAGGGGGGGGGGTTAGAATAAATAAGGACTGGGAAATGATAAAAAATATGACAGAAAGAGGTCTCGACAAAATGTTTTAGAAATAAAGTCACAGATTGAAACAATACACGTCTTTTTTATAAGAAAAATGTTTATAAGAAAATGAGGCTCAAATGGCCAAAATCTTAAGAAAATCCTAAGAAAATCACAAGGCTCAAGTTCAATATAATGCTAAGAAAATCACAGTTCATCTTCTTTACATGCCAAAAATTGATATTTATTTAATGTAAATATTTACGGAGAGGCCTGAAACGATATCGTATTGGGACAACATCACTGGTGTCGTGCATATGGTGGCCCAACAAATGCAGGGTAGCCTGTTTCAGTCAGTTTATTCTTGCAAAAGTTAAGAAAATCTTAAGAAAATCTCAGCCTCACATTCGGTAAAAGTTAAGAAAATTGAGCCTTAGGAAAAAAAGGGTTTTTCTTATAAAAAAAACGTGTACTAAACGCTCCAACATGAGTAATTAGCGTGCGTGATTTTCTTAATGACAGTTTTAAGTCAATCGGTTGGGAGTTTGACAAATATGCCCTTGGTGGACAATTTTTTGAAAAATTAGCTATCGGGGGGACGTCTAATAGGCACCTAAGAGTAGACTATCTGTAGGCTTAATTCAGAGTATGATAGTCTCCTTGTTTTCCAGACTATTCTTTGCAAATTGTCTCAATTCATCTACCACTTGAATAGCAACACGAATTGTTGTGAGCTTGATTGTCTTTTCTTCTTCTTCTGGCTCATCATCATTGCTGTCACTATCGACACAAATTTTCTTTGCAATTTTAATGTGAATCTTAAGTGTTTATGCCTGTAGGCAAACTCGCAAATTGCATGTGCTTGTTTCAAAATGTCAACCGAGAATCAAAGTCTAAAAAACGAACAGAGCCAACAATATCACACGTGACATTCATAGTAGGACACGTGCTGTACTCCTCGTCTGTTAAATCTGTCTTCCAATCATTCTTTCTAACCAAACATTACTTCATAGTGTCCTCTTCTCTGAAGTGTTTTGTGCGTTTGGGACAAAGAAATAGCGTAAAGTGTCCGCTGTCTGTTTTATAGAACACGAACATACAGCATTTCCTATTGGCTTTGACCTCCCAATAAGTATCTGTCTTATGGAATACAAACGAGGTGTCCGCTGTATAGAAGTGTTCGCTTTGAGAGAGTTGACTGTAGTTGCATTGAAAAGTAGGATTCAAACGTCATTAATTGAATATTGAATACTCCAATATGCTTCATTGTTTCTCTGAGCAAAGAGCATCAAGTTTTTGGACAAGTACTGTTGCCTTACCAAGAGTTTTATTAATTATAGAATATATGATATTGCTCCACATAATGTTGTGCATTTATAAACATACATACAGAAGAACTATAATTATGACATAATTTTTATTAACACTGCCAGAGCGCCATTGGGATTCCACTGCCAAACGTAACTGCACTGTTGCACGGAGTCTTTGAAACAACAGAGACTGCAGTCACAAAATCAAGTCATTGCATACTTCCACTGTAAGAGCACCTTCTGAGCAGTCGTCCAGTATGACCGTTGCCAACACCTATCCACCAGGTTTCATTCAAGAGTTTGTGTTGTACATTTTGGAGGTAGTAAGGTAACTTTCTAAGCCATTTACGATTAATTTGACCTTTCTTCTCGGGACTCGGGATAAGTGTTTCTGTACAGCATTCATGCCGTCAATGCCGTAGCACTGAATTTGTCCACTCTTGAGCAATTTGGAATTTTTTTTGAACTTCCAGGTTCCCATTACAAATTAATAGAAATTTATAGACTCAAGAAGTCCAATGTTTAAATACAAATTCGTCAACACTAAACAGAATTATTGCAGCTAGTAAAAACGTGAATGATTTTCAGATCAAACTTCTGCTGTACTGCTGCTGTAGCAATTCTCCACCATCATATGACATCACTAGCTGCATTTCTGCTTTCAGTTCAACCCACGAAAAGAACTAACCTGGTCAAATCTGATATCAAAAATCTGAAAGCAAAGTGGTTAGTGAATTGTTCAGTTGAGAGCTCTGCATTATATTTGCTGATGATGCGAAAGCTAGAAAGCAGGTGAAAAAGCAGGGAATGTTTTTGAATACGATAATTATTGGTGTAATTTCATTTCCTATCAGTGTTCTCAAAAGATTGATATAAAAATTGAAATTCAAGCATCAAAATCTAAACCACCACCGAGCTGTGCTCAATTGCTTTTGCTAAAAGAAGGCTAAAATATTCGTGTAAATTAGAGTCACAGATATATCTTTCATTAAAGTTATTTAGCAAAATATCAATGTCTAGCGATCTATACTGTCGGAGAACTTTGGGTAGAATTTTCGTATCAATAATTATCACCTATGTACAAGCATTAATCATCTAATATTGAGATAAGACCAAATATTGTTTGTACGTTTACTTCAAATACTACGTTGAAAAATGTCTGTCCTCGTTAATCAATCTTTGAAACTGTCTCACATTCAATTTTCTTTCTATATCAGTACAAATACATGTATTTATCGAAATATGCAAAAACTTGGATCTATCTCTGTAGTAGATATAAATTCCTATTTTCCAATCGCGTTCTGTTATAAAGTTTGCTATAGTAGACAGGCAAACACGCAGTCAAACTATCGAAGCACACAACCTTTCCTACTGTATCAAATACTAGCAGTTTACTGAATTTAGCAGTCTGCGGTCCTTACCATTGTGAATCTGGCTGAAATGAGCATTACCACATGACCCATCATCGAATAATATCCGACATCTTGACTTCGTGTGGTTTATTGATAGAATCTTCGCGTAATAAAGCTTTCTTTCCCAGTCGACCAATACAACATCGTTAATGTCAAATGAGAACGTATCTTCACTTTGCATTTCTAGCTATGTTATACCAAGCACTATTGGTATAAACGCGGTCATTCGTAGTACTAAGTATCGCTTGAACTCGCCACATCTTCGCGTAGACTGTAAGCTTGTGTGGCGTTTATATACTGGTTAGATCCGTAAGGATAAACCACCTGCAACAGAGCTGGTTATCAAATTCATGGATCATGGCATCTCCAAAAACAATTCTATCGCATATAAACCTACCAGTAAACCAGTGCAAGGAATGCGTAATCAAGCACGCAATCGTGGGTTTTTACATCTAGGTTTTAAAAGTCAGTTCTAATGTGATGCATAATTTATATTGGTTTTGGCTGTAACAGTGGTCTTCGAATTCAGGTAGCAGCCTTGGAAAACAATTTTAGCTGTGCAATCAAATGAAAATACATCTTTAAATAAAGCCTTGGGAAAAATTAACGAGCAAAGTTACTTATTTTTTATTACATTTTTGATGTCATTATTTATAATCATAAACATCATTATTAAAAGTAAGAACCGTTAGTTCTATAGTTGACATTCAATAACTTGAAGTTTTATAGGCAGTTGAAATTGTTCGAGTTATCGAATTTTCGAGTTATTGGGGTTCGATGTAGCAAATGTTCGAGTTATCGGTCAATCGAGTTATCGAACATCGACTGCATTTTTTACGAAAACATAATTTCGACAGGTTTGGGCTAAATGTCCTGTTAGGCCGGTCGTTATTATTCGAAGTCTCTTTTGAAACTAGATTCACTCAGAAGCAGCCTTAGTAATGATACCGGAGAAAACTCTTAACTTAAACACTATTCGATTGTTGTGGACAATATGTAATCCATTAGATATTAGCAGAGCTTTCATTTCATCACCAGAAAAATCCCCTGTGCAAAATGCTCGTGTTCATAGCCTCATGAGATTAACTGCTTGTCTTTATAATTAAAAAGTACATTCCAACCATTGCTTCAGTTTGACTAAAGTTCATACATTGTTTTCAGGATTGTTCTGTGTACACTCTTGATGCTCAGATACAGAGTACCTGACATGCAAAACTCTATTTTCAGCCAGCAGTTTCATTCGATAAGCTACAGTAGATTTAGAAACTGTGGGTTTCAAAAGTGATTGAATAATATTCTAGTGAACCTTGTTCGTGATGGAATAAAGATTTGGTGTTCCTTCTGTCATTTCAGACTGCTCAAAAAGTTAAGAAAGTTCAGTACCTACAGAACTGTTGAAATCTAAGAAGTCGAAAAGTTTTATAAAACTTCAAAATTTTAAGTTGTACTTAAGCCCATCATTTCCTTGATTCATTTCATATATATTTTCTGTATCAATCTATGTACTCCAGCTTTATATTTCTGTAGTGCTTGCCTGGTCGTGTGTAACACTGTAGTGTCATATGAAGTGCTTTCCTGTTGCTAGTTCATATCCACAAAACAATACAACTCAATACTTTCTTTAGGAAGGTTCAAGGGAACTTTGGTACTAGAATCGTGAAAAATCAAGAAAGTCTTAAATTGGGCTAAGAACTTTCTTACAAAATAAGCACGTGTAGCGGGGAAATTTTTCAAACATGGAAATTCCACAACAAAGATAGGTTGCCTTGGTTCAAATTTCTTTTCGATGATATGTATTGTAGGTACGGGATCCAAGCCCGTACAATCATAGTAATTGTAAGAAAAACGGACCTGGTCATACAGATTAACCTGCTGTGGAAATTTGTATAAACATCTGGAGTTTCTCAAGCATAGATCATCAACAACCTTTGAACAGCTGATTAAAAGAAAAGTAGGATGTATCTAAAAGCTGAATAGGACACATACTGTAATTGGACCAGTGGAGGAAAGTGAAATTGTGAAATCGGCTCATAAAGCGCATGCTGCCTCTGGAAACCTCTCACAAATAGCATGTACTGTACCTTTTACTTCAACAGACGTGCAGCAGCTGCCGTAAAGCGATAGAATTAGCGTTCGCCATCAGATAGCTATGAGCATTTGCAATTATCTTCCAAGCTATTCCTTCTGCAAGGTTTTGCATTATCCAGAAATATTTCATTTATGTTTGAGTTAAGGAGCGTCTGATGTGAACAAATGTGTATTACTATCAGGGTTAGATTACATTTTTTCAAACTCCTCTCTACCTCTTAAGCACATAGAGGTTTAGTTCCGAAATACTAATTTCCAAACTGGTCTCTAAAGCAAAATACATTGAAAGTCAATGAAAGTTCTGCAGAAGTTCTTATACAATAAACTCTGCTTATGAAAATCAAGGATGGCGTTCACAGATACTCTATTTACAGGTATAGATGAAGATTTTTCACTCTTTCATGCAACCTGTTGCTGAAAATAGCTCAAAACTGTTCAATATTTTGAAGCGTACCAATTGATTTTATTGAAATTGTGTTGATGTATTTAACTGTCTTCTTAAAGTCTCAATTTAATTCATCAATCTGTATCTCATGAATGCAATGTTTGGACTGACTACACTCTGTTCGACACCTGAATACTTAAAGTGCTAATTGGAAACCTGTAGCAAATAGGTCAACCAGTTGAAATGCTTGTCGTATTCAGTCTCCAAGATAAAAATTTAATGAAAAGGAATGCAGGAAAAAACAGGTTCATTTGACAATATAAATATACTAAGTACACACACAAGACCTTGCAATTAAGTGAACTGAATATGGAACAATAGTGCTTTTGCTTACCTGTAATTGTCAAAAATTTTGAGGTAATCGGACAAACATAATGTGAAAGTCCTTGGAAGATTTGAGGCTTAATATAACTTCATCTGGCCAATTCACCTTCTTGCATTAAAAATAGAATTAGTAAAAGAGCTTTTATAGCTGTAAATAATAATACTTTTGAAGTTACCGAATTCAGACCAAACACAATTTTGAGGAATAATCTACTTTTGTTAATGAAACGTGAATTTCTTTTCAGTGATAGTAATTTAATGGTACAGTAATAGCCCACATTTAAGAATATGAATCTTTCAATCTAGCTTAAATAGATTCTTATGTAAATGGCATTATTCACATTATATATGATATTTGATATATGATCTTACAATACCTAAATGGTACTTAAACTTCAAAGAAAAGTAAGTTATGCACTTTTTTGTGGGAAAAAAGTTTATAAGAAAATGGGGCTCAAAAGGTTAAAATCTTAAGAAAATGTTAAGAATATCATGAGGCTCAAGTTCAAAAGTTCACCTTTTTTACTAGCCAGAAATCGATATTAGCTCATTCTTTGCAACTCCTTTACAAGTAACAAGACTTTTCTTTGATAATCGTGGTTAACAATATGTAATTTATAAGTGGCTCTTCTAACTTATCTATATCATATTATTACTTGGAAGATCTCATTTTGCTACTATTTGTAAACAGAAGTCATAGAATCGGAGAATTATAGATTTATTCTTGGATTGAAAGCATGACTAGGTCGAAGCGAGGAAATACTTCATGAGTCTGCTGGCCTTTCCGCAGATAGTTTACGGAACTATATGAAAGAAAACTTTGACACCATGTTAGAACAGTCAATGAAATAACCGAACAGATGGCGACTAAGGATTTTATTAACAATTTTCTGACAACATTAGATGAACAAAAGCATAAAATTGAGCAGCTGGACAGCAAAGTGGCGGTGATGGAGAGCCATATTGCTCACCTTCAAAAATCACTCGAGAAAGCAGACCAATACCAACGAAGGCCCTGTCTGAAAATTAATGGCATAGATATACCTAATGGTTGCGAAAAAGAAACAGGAGATGAGTGTCTAAGCATGGTAAAGCAAGTCGAGTAGGCAAGAAAGTGACGTTGAAAGGCAAAAAAGTGCAACAAATGATAACACTGGAGAACACAATTCTTCTGCTAGGACAGAAACGTTTTCAACACAGCTAATAGTGTTGATTTAAAAAAATCATATCCACTTTGTCGTGTCACATCAGGTTTAATGAGTACAAGATCACATGATTACAGTACAGACAACCATAAAAGACAATGTGATACAAGCGACCGCTCTTTAGTCATACTCTTGAAGGTAGTGTGAAAATGTCAATACAATTGAAAAATGACAAAGATCCTTTCAGTCACACCTATGGTAAGTTCATCTTCAAAGAGAAGATAAAAATGTGCAAAAGATGATTGCTATGGGAGATCCTACTACACTTACGTTAAGATTAAACTTAGAGACCAAGATAAACCGTTGGCACCTCACATCTTCTGCAAGTCCAAGAAGGAAAACAGTCGGCTCTGGACTAGGGGAAATCAGAACTCGCTAAAGTTCAGAATTCCTGTTATCTGGCAAGAGCCAACTAGCCACTTTGATGACAATCTTAGTCGGATTTAACAAAGGGAACTATAGTGTAATTTCTTTAGCAACTCATATTTTATATTCAAGCTTTTGTACGGTTCATTACGTGATAAAATATAGTTGTTTTGAAACAGGTTGTCTTGGTTATTAGTAGCATACGCCTATCAAGATGGTGACAAACAATGTCTCATAATGCAGCATCAGCATTTCTTGCTCACTATTTCTTCTTAGATGCTAATCCTAACACATTCACTCTCAGAGGTATGACCTATATGAGTCACCTTGGTTTATTCATAACGCAAATGGGACCTTAAGCATATCCTATATAGTAGCTCATCCTTCACAATAAATTATTTTAGTAACTTAATTTAGACATAGGAAAGTTTTCAAGTCAATTATGATCAAATTTAACTAACATAGAATTTTCACAGAATTTCAGTAACTACACAAATTTATAATTTCTGTGAAACTTGTGTAAAATGGGACATGAAAAAGCAGAAAATTTAGACGTGGTGAGGGAAAAACGCTATAATACTCAGAATAAGCATAACTAAAGTGATAAGATTCACGTGCGGTACAACCAAGCAGAGCAAAAATGAGAGAAGAAGTCAGAGAAAAAGCAGAGCAAGCAGATCAGTGCTTGGGCCGCTTTTATCCCTAATTTTCATGAATGATTTACTTAATGTGTCAAATAAGATCAAGATTTATCTTTTCGCAGATGAAGCAAATACTTCCGTTGAAAGTGAAAATATTATAGAACTTATGCAGATTGTGAACAAAGAACTAAAATTAGTTCAAAAATGGGTAGATTCAAATATGCTATCGCTTAACATATCCGAAACTTATTATATTATTTGTCAATCCCCTACCATGTCCATTCATTCTATCTGATACTGTAATTAAAATCGCAAAAGATTTGCTTTGTAGACCAGTGTAATGTGAATGACAATCTGGCGACATCGGACCATCGTTTGTAAAGCCAGAAAAAATTGTGACAAATACAAGATTAAATTGGATTTAACAATGGAGAGATTTGAGTTGCCAAAAGACAAATGTGTTGTTAAACTCTAATCAAAACTCATTTGCCCTTTGTAATTATAACTGCCAATCTTCCTAGCTTGATAATGGTAGATATCATTATTTGCATCTGGATGAACTTCAGAATCTGAGACATGACGTATAAAATTGTGAAAGGTTATCTTATTCAGATTGAAATCGTCTCTTTACCCAGTTTGCGTTGATTCCATTTTCATATGAATTTTTGTCTATCTAGGTTTAGATTTTAAATTTATTTCCTGTTTTACGTGTGGCCAAGTTTCAGAATTAAAATGGCTGTGTATTATTAGGCTCGCGGTCCGATGTTTATTATTCAATTTTGAGTTGCACTCTTTCTATCGTTCTAGCGACTATTACTTCATGTTCCCATTATACTATAAACTTGCTAATAAGTTACGTCTTTTCACGAAGCACGAGCTGCGTGTGCGTATGTCTAAACAGTGAACAGGAGAAAACTGTTACCATGCTTAACATGACTTTCCCATGATACCTATCCAATTAGGTACTTCAGTCCGAGTATTTGTCGCTTATAGTAAGAAGAGTGACTATTCCTTGTTTATATTGCAATCCGTGGCAGTGACCCACTTGCGTTTTTGACTAATTAGCTTTATTCTTTGTAGATATTCCTTCCTTTTTATAACTTATAGAGTTTAGGCAAAAATGTCTAAACTGCATGATTTTCAACTGACCTCATACATCAATGGACTTCCAACCTTCGAATCATTCTCAGCTCTAAGCAATTTACCAAATCTGGGAGATTTTGACATTAACGAACACTTGCCTCAAAGCAATGCCATTAATATACAGTATCAGAGCTTGCTTCTTTGAACACAAAAGCCCAAGATTTGGCTATATTGCATATCAATATAAGAAGCTTTTCTTGCCACTATGACGAGCTAACCTCTCTTCTTCAGGCATCAACAATGATTTGACGGTCATTGGGGGTATCTGAGGTGTGGCACGGAGAATTTAATCAAATTCTTACTAACACAGCTATAGATGGCTGCAATTTTTTTACTACAAAAGCACATAGTCAACATGGTGGTGAGGGTTTGTATGCTAAAGCGTCTCTAATATCAAGTATAAGGAAATGACCTAAACTCTAGTCGTGAAAGCTATGAAACTATATGTGTAAATAAAAAATGACAAAAATCTATTAATAATTTGTTGCGCTTGCAGGCATCCGAATTCTGGTATAGAAAATTTCACTAATCATCTATTAAACTTTTTCATCAAAGTAGTGAATAAGCGAATGTTCATAATGGGCGATTTCAATGTAACTTTGCTTAATTATGATTCCCATACGCCAACCAATCACTTCGTTAATGCATTTTTCAATAGAAATTTCCTGCCCTCTATAAATCACCCAACAAGGATCTATGATCAAACTTCAACTATAATTCAAAATATCTTTACAAATACGATTGATTCAAAGATAATTATATGCGGTAATATTTTAACCCACATATCTTTACATTTCTCACAATTCCTAATTCTAAGAAATACTAACACCTCTTATAACTATCCGGACACCTTTACGAATGTTAATGATTTTAACAAAATTGTCTTCAACTACTTACATTCTGTATCTGATGTAGATTCAAGTTACAATAAGTTTTTAGATGATGTGACATCTCAAGTGAGCAAACATATTCCTAATAAAAAATGCTCAAAAACAGAGCTTAGATATAATTTCAAGCCGTGGATAAACAGTAAGATTAAGAAAATGATGAAGATTAGAGATCAGTTGTTAAGGAAATGGAGACACAGCAAATCTGAAAGCGCTTTTTATGTTTATAAGAGATTTAAAAACAGTGCAGGAAATGAATTAAAAAGGTCAAGGAGAAGGTTACTTTTAAAATTAATTTACAGAGAATAGAAATAGCATGAAAAAGTTATGGCAGGGGACCAAGTCCATTATTTCAAAGAAGAACTCTTCTTCCTCTAATATCAGTAAAATTAAAGATAAAAAAATGAAAATGTAACATCAAATCCATCCGAAATACCTAATGCCTTCAATGACCCTTTTTGTTACTGTATCTAACGCAATTACTGGATCTATCCCAAAAACTACTAAATCACCAAATGAATATCTTCGCAAAAGAAATTCAAATTCAATACTTCTTTCACCAGCCACTCCTATTGAAGTCAATCAAACAATTCTAAATCTTGATCAAACTAAATCTACCGGGCCCCATAGCATCCGAGTAAAAGCACTTAAAATTCTAGGACCAAAAATACCTCAACCACTTACCAAAATTGTTAACCAGTCGTTTGTCGAGGGCGAGTGACCAAGTGGTTAGAGCGCTTGACTGCTGAGCAAAACATTGATAATTCGAGC
Organism: Mastigias papua; assembly: GCA_964019165.1. Taxonomy (NCBI): domain Eukaryota; kingdom Metazoa; phylum Cnidaria; class Scyphozoa; order Rhizostomeae; family Mastigiidae; genus Mastigias; species Mastigias papua. The sequence continues at coordinate 11,114,056 of OZ025274.1, forward strand.
TGAACCGTCGGATCATAGTTGGGATGTTCGTCCACTGCCCACCCAGCAGCAAATGGGTACCTGGTGGTAACACCGGGGAAGTTAAAGGCGGCGAGGAAAGGAACTGGCCACCCTACCTCACTATGCCGACGGCTCAGGGTAAGTGTCCCTCTAACGGGCACTCCCCCAACGTACGGAATCGTACATGGGATTCACCTTTACCTTTACCTTATCGAGGGCATATTTCCGTCAAAACTGTAAAAAGCCAAAGTGATTTCTATTTTTAAAACAGGTGATCCAGAAATACCCTCAAATTATACACCAATTTCTCTCTTACCTATAATTAGCAAAATCTTCGAGAAGTTGATGCACGAAAGACTTTACTCCTTTTTAAAAGAACATAAACTAGTATACGCCTTAAAATATCATCGCATCGATCATGCACTAATTAGCATACCTGAAGATAGTAGATCCACTCTTGATGAGTAGCGATATGGCTGCGGTATTTTGATTGACCTTCAGAAAGCTTTTGAAACTTTTAACTACGAAATTCTGCCCAAGAAACTGGACCATTATGGTATAAGGGGAGGTATCCTGTAGTGGTTTAACTCCTATTTCTCAGATAGAAGCCAGTTTGTTTCAATAAATGGCCATGAATCTACCAAAATGGAAATCTCATGTGATGTTCCACAGGGATGAGTGCTTGGGCCCCTGTTATTCCTTATTTTCATGAGTGACTTACTTCAAAAAAAAAAATTGTGAACTAAGAGCTAAAATTAGTTTAAAAATGGATAGATGCAAAATTTGCTATAACTTAATATATCCAAAACTATTTATATTAATTTTCAATCCCCTGCCATGTCCATTCATTCAATCTGATATTGTAATAAAAATCGGGAAAAAAGCATATTAGCATATATAATTACGTAAGATATTTAGGACTGCTTCTTGATGAAAATCTAAGTTGGAAATTCCATCTTTCTGAACTGTCTGAGAAACTGGCAAGTACCTGTGGCATTCTCTTCAAAACTAGAGACTTGCTTCCCAATAACACATTGGCTAGTGCTTATAATTCATTATTTTTGTACTTCTTAAAATGTGGCATTATTGTATGGGGCCAAACAGCCGCTTCATACATTGAACCGATATTTAAACTGCAAAAAAGCCCTTAGAGAAATTTTACTGAACATCCGAGATCTCACACACTTCCAACATTTAAAGCCCTTACACTCTTTAGACTGCATGACGTATTTCGATTCAAAATGCTTAGTTATGTATTTAAGTCAATCAACAAACTAAATCCTATGTGCTTTCATAATTTCTTTACGTGGACTTCAAGCATTCATAAATATCATACAAGGCATTCTGATTGAGGTGATGTCTTCCTGACTCATGAAAATAGCCTCCAACAAGTCAAGTCGTTATATGGGAGCAAAAATTTCGAATGGTCTTCCAGAAGAGTTAAGAAATTCACCTTCTAAATACACTTCTAAAATGCATTTTAAAAACATATTCTAAATTTTTTATAACTCAGGAAAACATATGCTAGAGGAATTACATGCACTGCTAATGAGCAAATTGTTACCTATAGCTGAAAGGGCTCTCCTCTCGTTATTTCTCGGACTACTGAGGGAGTCCTCCTTTAAGAAACTCCATTATCCATGCAGAATAGACAATATTACATATTATATATTTTAGTTTTATATTTTGTAGTATAAGCACAGTATTATATTGCGTTAACTCTAATTTAATGGAATTTTAAATACAACGAAATGAAATAACAAATAATGGTAATATCTTCAGCCAGTTTACTCCAATAAAAGTTAAGAAAATCTTAAGAAAATCTCAGCTTCAGTTTCTAGAATACTTATATCAAGTTATTCTTAAATAGATGATGATCTCAATTCAGCAATTTGTACTGATATATTTTAACAGCAACTGCACTGTTAAGAACCTAACCTAACATTTCAGCCTAAACAGGTTCTTATACAGAAAGAATTTAAAATGAAAATTTTAGCCTAACATGTTAGTAACACTCAGGTTCTTATACGCGGGTTATTAATGTATAGCATTCAGTTTCAAAGAATAAATTCTCTCCATTATTGGCTGAGTGCTGCAAGTAATCTGCTTTGGCATTTTCTTCATGACTCTTAGTACAAATTAGACACTCACATTCACCATCAGATGCTTCTTGCAAACAACTCTAGAATGTAAACAAGTTTTGGAAGCTTCAAACGATCATGCTGCAGCTATAGTTTCATTGATACCTTTATTCAGTATGGCCTAGTATTAGAACATGGCGTGAGTATGCTAACCTTCAGCTGTTATGAAATACCACAAGATCCGAGATTGTTTTGCAAGACAACGACTAACAGTTCACGCTAAGTATATATAATCCTTTAGCAGCTGTATCAGCTAACTCAATTTGATGATTGCTACTGCCCATTCTGACTGGCTATATAAAAAGATCTCGATAGTCTACTTCACATATAGTCGCTACAAAACTTCACAGAAAAATGAATTTTTATTTTCGCATATCGAGTTGAGGAAAGAGCCTGAGCTTGACTGGAAATATTCAAAAAAGGAAGAAAGAGAGAGGCTAAGTAGAGAGGGAGAAAAAACTAAGTTTGCCGATTTCAAGAAGACACATGATAGGATTGCTGGAAGGAAGAGGAAGGCAAGATGCTCCATAGATTACAAGTTCTCGCAATGATTAATGGCTTTTAGGATAGAGTCCATGGATTAGGTAGTGACAATTTGACAGGGAGTGAGTGGACAGAGTAATGAAACGGCTCAGTGAGTCGGTAATGATATTAATTAATGATTTCATGGGAGCAATGTTACTAGAGGCGCCTATAAGAAATGGAAAGGTCTGCAGAAACAAACGTCCTCGAGAAAGACTCCAATGATATTTGAAGAGGCATTGATTTTGAGGGTTTTGAGAGAGAATTTTGAGCACGATCCTAGATATGGGAGAAATACTCTAGAGAAGGACGTTTTGGGATTAGTAATTAGTTAACAGGTAAGAGGACGAAAACACCACGGAATCTGGAAAGAAAGACAAGTTTTGGAGATGCATGTTTAGCGATGGAATGTGAGTGATTTTCAAGTGAGATTGTACGAAACAGAATCTTGTGTGAAAGAAGGTGAAATCTCCATGTCAATACCAATCATGAAAACAGGTGGAGAACATCGATTAAGTTCATATGAAGCGGCAAACTGTGTGGTCTTGAGTTTTTCGAATCAAATTAGATCATCTTTGCTCAATTTCTTTATATTTATCAACTCACTATCGAGAAATGAAGCTGTATCGGCCCTATAGAGTGAAATGCAAGCTCAAAGCGAGGCGAATTGGCCGTTACCTTAATGTATCATATCAAACTCTGAAGATAGGACTTTGTGTAATGCTGAAGGAGTCTAGTTTCATGGAGCTTGGTCAAATCTGTGATGTTCAACAAATTCTCTTCCCTCGAAAACCTCTTCTAATAAAGTACCTATGACTCAAGGTTATCCAGCAGATATTTACATAAGTAAAAATGTTCTTATCGATCCACTTCTAACTTCAGCAAATCTAAAACGTGTTTACTGAAAGCAATGAAAGCAACTAAACCAAAGTAAAACAACAAGGAATCTCACACAAATCTCTACATGATCTTTTAATCTTGAACAAGACTTGCAGTCTTACTCTAGACTCTTATTTCTTTCGATTTGCCTCACTCCTTATCCGTTCTCTTCAGATTCACATTTCCATACTCGCTTGTATATCTTTCCAGTTACCTCACTCCTTATCCGTTCTCTTCAGATTCACATTTCCATACTCGCTTGTATATCTTTCCAGTTACCTCACTCCTTATCCGTTCTTTTCAGATTCACATTTCCATACTCGCTTGTATATCTTTCCAGTTACCTCACTCCTTATCCGTTCTTTTCGGTTTCACCTTTCCATACTCGCTTGAATATCTTTCCAGTTACCTCACTCATCCGTTCTTTTCAGATTCACCTTTCCATACTCGCTTGAATATCTTTCCAGTTACCTCACTCATCCGTTCTTTTCAGATTCACCTTTCCATACTCGCTTGTATATCTTTCCAGTTACCTCACTCCTTATCCGTTCTTTTCAGATTCACCTTTCCATACTCGCTTGTATATCTTTCCAGTTACCTCACTCCTTATCCGTTCTTTTGAGATTCACATTTCCATACTCGCTTGGCTTGTATATCTTTCCAGTTACCTCACCCCTTATCCGTTCTTTTGAGATTCACCTTTCCACACTCGCTTGTATATCTTTCCAGTTACCTCACTCCTTATCCGTTCTTTTCAGATTCACATTTCCATACTCGCTTGTATATCTTTCCAGTTACCTCACTCCTTATCCGTTCTTTGCAGATTCACATTTCCATACTCGCTTGAATATCTTTCCAGTTACCTCACTCCTTATCCGTTCTTTTCAGATTCACCTGTCCATACTCGCTTGTATATCTTTCCAGTTACCTCACTCCTTATCCGTTCTTTTCAGATTCACCTTTCCATACTCGCTTGGCTTGTATATCTTTCCAGTTACCTCACTCCTTATCCGTTCTTTTCAGATTCACATTTCCATACTCGCTTGGCTTGTATATCTTTCCAGTTACCTCACCCCTTATCCGTTCTTTTGAGATTCACCTTTCCACACTCGCTTGTATATCTTTCCAGTTACCTCACTCCTTATCCGTTCTTTTCAGATTCACCTTTCCATACTCGCTTGTATATCTTTCCAGTTACCTCACTCCTTATCCGTTCTTTGCAGATTCACATTTCCATACTCGCTTGGCTTGTATATCTTTCCAGTTACCTCACTCCTTATCCGTTCTTTTCAGATTCACCTGTCCACACTCGCTTGTATATCTTTCCAGTTACCTCACTCCTTATCCGTTCTTTTCAGATTCACCTTTCCATACTCGCTTGGCTTGTATATCTTTCCAGTTACCTCATTCCTTATCCGTTCTTTTCAGATTCACATTTCCATACTCGCTTGTATATCTTTCAAGTTACCTCACCCCTTATCCGTTCTTTTCAGATTCACCTTTCCATACTCGCTTGTATATCTTTCCAGGTACCTCACCCCTTATCCGTTCTTTTCAGATTCACCTTTCCGTACTCGCTTGTATATCTTTCCAGAAACCTCACTCCTTATCCGTTCTTTTCAGATTCACCTTTCCGTACTCGCTTGTATATCTTTCCAGAAACCTCACTCCTTATCCGTTCTTTTCAGATTCACATTTCCATACTCGCTTGGCTTGTATATCTTTCCAGTTACCTCACTCCTTATCCGTTCTTTTCAGATTCACCTTTCCATACCCGCTTGTATATCTTTCCAGGTACCTCACTCCTTATCCGTTCTTTTCAGATTCACATTTCCATACTCGCTTGGCTTGTATATCTTTCCAGTTACCTCACTCCTTATCCGTTCTTGTCAGATTCACCTTTCCATACTCGCTTGTATATCTTTCCAGTTACCTCACTCCTTATCCGTTCTTTTCAGATTCACATCTCCATATTCGCTTGGCTTGTATATCTTTCCAGAAACCTCACTCCTTATCCGTTCTTTTCAGATTCACATCTCCATATTCGCTTGGCTTGTATATCTTTCCAGTTACCTCACTCCTTATCCGTTCTTTTCAGATTCACATTTCCATACTCGCTTGGCTTGTATATCTTTCCAGTTACCTCACTGATTATCCGTTCTTTTCAGATTCACCTTTCCATACTCGCTTGGCTTGTATATCTTTCCAGTTACCTCACTCCTTATCCGTTCTTTTCAGATTCACCTTTCCATACTCGCTTGAATATCTTTCCAGTTACCTCACTCCTTATCCGTTCTTTTCAGATTCACATTTCCATACTCGCTTGAATATCTTTCCAGTTACCTCACTCCTTATCCGTTCTCTTCAGATTCACATTTCCATACTCGCTTGAATATCTTTCCAGTTACCTCACTCATCCGTTCTTTTCAGATTCACATTTCCATACTCGCTTGTATATCTTTCCAGGTACCTCACTCCTTATCCGTTCTTTTGAGATTCACCTTTCCATACTCGCTTGTATATCTTTCCAGTTACCTCACTCCTTATCCGTTCTTTTCAGATTCACATTTCCATACTCGCTTGAATATCTTTCCAGTTACCTCACTCATCCGTTCTTGTCAGATTCACCTTTCCATACTCGCTTGTATATCTTTCCAGTTACCTCACTCCTTATCCGTTCTTTTCAGATTCACATTTCCATACTCGCTTGAATATCTTTCCAGTTACCTCACTCCTTATCCGTTCTTGTCAGATTCACATTTCCATACTCGCTTGAATATCTTTCCAGTTACCTCACTCCTTATCCGTTCTCTTCAGATTCACATTTCCATACTCGCTTGTATATCTTTCCAGTTACCTCACTCCTTATCCGTTCTTTTCAGATTCACCTTTCCATACTCGCTTGTATATCTTTCCAGTTACCTCACTCCTTATCCGTTCTTTTCAGATTCACATTTCCATACTCGCTTGAATATCTTTCCAGTTACCTCACTCCTTATCCGTTCTTTTCAGATTCACATTTCCATACTCGCTTGTATATCTTTCCAGGTACCTCACTCCTTATCCGTTCTTTTGAGATTCACCTTTCCATACTCGCTTGTATATCTTTCCAGTTACCTCACTCCTTATCCGTTCTTTTCAGATTCACATTTCCATACTCGCTTGAATATCTTTCCAGTTACCTCACTCATCCGTTCTTTTCAGATTCACATTTCCATACTCGCTTGTATATCTTTCCAGTTACCTCACTCCTTATCCGTTCTTTTGAGATTCACCTTTCCATACTCGCTTGTATATCTTTCCAGAAACCTCACTCCTTATCCGTTCTTTTCAGATTCGGGTTTCCCTACTCGCTCGTAAATCTTTCGATTTTCTGCCTCACTCCCTACCTCTTCTTTTAGGCTTCCCTACTCGTTCGTATCTACTTCACATCAATTAAGTGATAGTTCTAACTATAGACGTCTTTGTTGGGACTCAGTTTATTTCCACACACAGTTCAATAGCTTTCGTTGTTCTTACACATGGAGACAACTCCCCAACTTTTAAAGCTATTGTTTTTAAACTATGGAGTTTGAATGCCAACTTTTAACGGTTTGATAGAAAATTCTGCTTCGCTATTGCTGTGAGGCTAAGATAGACTGATATTGCGGTGAGTAATATTGCGCTCTATCGAACAAAACGTGACTTTGAGATTCTAGTTTATTATGACTAAAGATTGTATTTGGTAATTCACATGAAATATCCAATCTTTAGAAAGAACTGCAGCTGTGTGCAAAACTTAAACTTTCGGTCACTATGTACGGCATAGAAAGCAACGAGAATATAATTTTCGTTAGATATAGATTGTAATCCATACAGAAATACGATATATTTGTAAGAGAACAACTCTTTTGCTTTTCCTAAAGACTGACCGGAAGGAATTTCTGAAAAATGTTGCTGATATTTGCAAGGTATATATCAGGGCATTCAATTAGGTGTTCACTTGGGCCACATTTCAAAATCAACAACACGGCAAATTGGCGGCGGTCAGTTACTGGATGTCAACAAAAATTCTAATTCAAAAGCAATCATTATTTTTGCACTTTAACTTCACTGCAATGAATATTCAAAAGTGCAAAATGAAAAAAAACAATGAGTTAACACTCTTCTGGGTATTGGAGTATGATGTATGGGCTGCATGTGGCCTGTAGGCCGCCAGTTGAATAGGCCCGGTATCTATTGTTTCACAAATTAGTCACATTGTGCTCATCAGCTAATGATAACCTTCATCAGCTAAATCTACAGCTCGCTGCTTCTAATTCCATCAATGTACTGTACTCTCTTAAATTAAGTAGTCTTATCACATAGCCTTTGACAGTAATAAAGTTCCTTTGCTTCTGAATAAAATGTTCTAGTACTACCTTAAATTCTACGAGGATTCTCTAAATGATTCCATTGGCTCCAAGGAAATGTCATCTTTGCTCACAGCAATGTTAGCTGAAAAAGTTTACATGGTCTTCAATGCAATTTTATAGGAATGCGTTCAGATTAAATGAGAAACGTCAACGACAGTGATGGTGGTTTCCAACCATAGTTAACCTTATAGTTAACCATGATTAATGATACTAACCATGACAATAGTTCCCAGCCATGATTCCGTGACGTGAGTTCAGTGAGACGAGACATAAAAATATGAGCCGAAACAGGAGGTGGCTGGTGTCCAGTTTCATTTCAGACAAGGCTTGCACCAGAACAGTCACATACTACTAGAGGCCTACTAAACTTTTTTCAATCATTGGCTTAGGAACCTAGCGCCCGGATAAACATTTAGCAAAGAATCTTAGCGCGTACTGAGGAGACTGACAAAATGGTCAACACTGGTAATTCAGCCAACTTTGGGAAAATTTGAACATCTGACAGCCCTAAGATGAAACATGAAAAGCTCATGGTGAAAAGCACACCATTGAGGCTTCGATATGAAAGAGTTCTGGGAATTTTTTCCGAAAAATCACTTGGTAAGCTTATAACGGTCAGATCAAAAGAGGAGATTAAAGGAGCGCCTGAATACGCTTAATGAAAATATAAAAATATCAAGACTTTGGATATGTTGAAGTTGTCAAATCATAAATCGAGATGGCTTTCAGTGCACAACTGTAAATAGAGAAAACGCAGAAGAGGCAAATAATGCCAAAAGAAAACACGCAGAAAATTAACTAACAGTTAATTCTCCACTCATTTTCCAAATACACTAGGCACTATGCTTCTGAACTTCTTGAATATCTATTAAATGTAACTGTTAAATAAAGATATGATTTCATTTCCATACCTTCTAAGCAAAGGTATCATTAAACCCGCACTGTATAGTCTCCTTCCTTGTTGAGCAGTCCTTTTAAACATCTTTATCACTAAATGAAAAGGAATGTGACTCGAAAGTAAATTCGCTACTCAACAACCAAATGGCAAATAGAATCACTGGACTGTTCCTGATCACTGTGCAGTCTCTTTCACCAACTTCAGCGAAAGCTGATAAAAACTAACCCAAGCATTGTCTACACCACATAAACTAACCTGGGTTCGCCTATCCTAGCGTAAGCTAGTTTTCGCATTGTAAATGCTAACCAACCCAGGTTCGAGCAAGGTGAAGTAAAGCCACTTCTAGAGATGGATTCACCCTAGTTCGAACCTGGGTTAGTTTTGTAAGTGTAGTGCAACGCAAACCTGGGGTCAACCTAGGTTGCTTTTTTCTCCCCGCATATTCAGCTAAGGAAATTCAGCATAAATTTCAACACGACAAATTAACACAATCGATTTTAATCAAATTTTTACCTTGCACCTATGATTTATATATATACAATGCACGTCAGCATTGATAGCAGCGCTACTTGGGGAAAAGTTAAATAGTGGTAATCAACTTGAAAGTAAACACTCAAGGCTTTGCTGCTCTGCTTGTGGAACACGTGGGATCACTACCCGCCGCATTCTAAAAAAGTTACAAAACAGTTATAAGAATCATCACAGCTAGTCAATAAGATGCACCTGCAAAACCACTCCTTAGGCAACTCAGATTACCTACTATAGCTGTAATGATTCGTCAAAAGTCTGCAAAAATGGTTTACAAAGCAATAAATAACCAAGCACCACCATACCTGTCCACTCTCTTTAATAGCATGTCTGCAGTGACGAGCAGAACGCTTCATAATTCAAACTTAAATCTAAGGTCCCCAAGATTGAAAACGAAACTTAGGCAAAACTGTTTTTGCATACAGGGGGGCTACGATTTGGAACTCACTACCAAATGACTGTAAAACAGCATATACTTTTCCAACATTCAAAGTGAGCCTAAAGACCATGCTTGCATTGCCCCATTTAATTCATTCCTAAATCTTTCCCTATTTTATATGGCATTTCTAAGTGTTTTTTTGTAAATATTAGTTTTTAGTGTGGTCCCTGCAAGACAGATGTATAATCAGAGGGGTTACCATGTAACAATAAGCAAAAATGAAATGAAACAGCAATCTGCGAAATTGAACACTCAGAAAGTCATTTTCTGCAAATTTGTCTGCCGCATTGCTTTTACTGTAACTATGGTTTTTTTATCTGCGTGTTCATTGATATTAAAGTAACCCAGGTTAGGTCAAATTTGGCCTGCACTACAAATCTCAGGTCCCACTGATAACGTCCAATACATGAATCTCTCAAAAGCAAATGAAGCTCTGTAAAAGATAGATTTTCATTTTTCACTCACGCAAAAGTCAATCATCAGAGTCATCCTCATGTGTTTGTGGAACAATTTTCGCTCTCTTTCTTGCTAGATATCGCTCTCTTGCACTAGAAATACTGTCCGCATTATTGTGCCTCTCAAATATCTTAAGCCTTTCTTTTTGAAAGCTCTCTGTTTTCTTATCTTCTCTCCTTTCGTAGGTGCTTGTCTTCCTTTCTTTGTCACCTTTGTGTCTCCTATCAGTGTCACCATCTTCTTTTGGCTTCTTTGTACGATATCTAGATGACTTCTCTTTCTCCGATGGATCTTTGTCATCTGGATATTCACGAGTACACCTTTTTTCCCTAGAAAGATACCTTTCATCATCATCTTCCGACTTCTTTCTTCTATCTGTCCGTTTTTCAATATTAGAATGAACTTTTCTATCATCCCCGCCTCTATCACTTCTTCGTGACTTTCGTCCAAGTTCCATGTCTGCCTTTTCCTCTTCCTGCTCAGAAGATGAATTACCAGAATATGACCGTTTTCGAAGAGGATCCTTACGACTCTTCCTGAAGTCTGGGGATCCCTTTCTACGCCTATCTTCGCTATTCTTACCAACATTTGATTTGGCACCCTTCCTTCTTTCCTCATCCCTGTCTCCTTTCTTCTGTTGACGTCTGTCCGAATAAAACGCCACATTGTTGTCATCTTCACTTTCATCTGAATGTGACGATGCCGACAACACTCTTCTGGAACCTAGTCTACTTTTATCCTTGTTATTTCTATAAGCTTTAACACTTATTGATTTATCTTTCTCTCTGCTCCGCTTAACAGGAGAACTTTCCTTTCCTTTTTCTATATCAACAGTCTCATCTGATTCTGATGCTGTGGAATTATCTGATATGTCATTACGTTTCAATCTTTTTCCACTGCCAGCATGGGTTCGTTGTTGGTTTCTAGCATCAATTTCATTTAAAGCCCTTTCTTTCGACCATCCCTTTCGTTGCTGTTCTTCGTCATCTTTCGTATTTTTTTGGGGCGCGTACTTTTGCACGCTCTTCGACTTTTCATCACTTTTTTCACATTTCTGTTTTTCCTTAGATTCCTGATTCTCGATCTGATCAGCTTCAGCACCCATAGCGATATTGCGATTCAACAAGTTTCGATAAAACTGTGACAAATCTTTCTGCTTTGTAACGTCATGCAGAGCTAAAACCAAGACGTATATTACAAACTAAGATGAAATTCAAGAAAAGGCAATTCAAAAAACTACAATATGCACAAAAAACAAGGAAGCTTTGCTATTGGCTACTGAATCTGATACAACATGCCTCAAACTGATTCCAAAGGTTCCAGAATGACAACAATGATCATAAATTGAAACAAATGAACTGGCAGATCGCACTAACTATTTTCTATAGTTTCCTTTGAACTAGTTTGCAACTGGCATTAACTTACAAGGGGTTACAGTCACTTCCTATCTGCTTTATAGTTCATGTCTGATCTTCCTTTAATACCCGATCAGGCCATGTTGCTTCTACCATATGGAGGGTTGTGAGTAAAGGGTTTACTACTTCCCACCGTTGGAAGTAACCAGGGTTTTCAGAACTTTTTCCCTTGACTTCCTGACTTTTCTAGGCCTTCCAAACTAAATTTTTAAAAATTTCGGGAAACTTTTTCACAACTTTTCCCAGCAGTATTCGATGGACCAAGGAAATGATATAGATATGAACACACAATGGAGGAGCAAAAACAATGATCATGTGACAAACTCCGCTGACAAATAACAACCCCTTTTACAAGTGTTCAATGTTCTCCAGACTTCTGAGAATTCTAGTAACTAAGCACAACGAATAGGAGTACCCACATCATAGACGGTAGACCAAGATGATGTACAATCACAGCACTGAGAGCATTTTCAAGTAGACTATATCTACTACTTTGCACAGGCTGTTTACATGCGCATGAAGCTTGTAATAGATGGATTTTGCATAAAATCAAAGTATCCATACCATTGCAGAGAAGGAGAAAATAAAGGACTACAGGCTTGGAAAATTGCGTTCCCAGCTAGCATACAAGCTAAACATTCTGACACACTATTATTATTCCTAGTATTGTAGTATTGTAAGCCAGCCAAATACAGATTACCTGTTAGCGAGATCTGTATTTGTAGACTTAAATATCATATGAGATGAAGTTTGAAAAAAAAACTATTATTTATTCGGTTCTCCTTATCCACAATACAAATCTCTATCAATCCTTTTAAACGCTGTCCATATCTTCGATCTCATCTCACAGAACTTTTTCATATCATTTGGCAGTCAGGGGAGACTCCGCTTGAATGGAAAAGGGCCTGCACTATCCTCATTCACAAAAAAGTGACATTTCTGACCCCGCAAATTTTAGGCCGAGTACTCTCGAAAGTGTTCCACTCAAGATAGTTACATCTTGTGTACTTGATTCTATTAATACCTTTTGAAAGCTACTGGTTTCATTGAGCATCAAATTCAAAAAGGCTGTCTTCCTAAATTATCCGGAACTTTTGAACTCACTGCTCAAATGGCTAATGTCATAAATCAAGCTAGAATCAAACAAAGATCTCTTGTGGTCACCTTACGTGATTTGAAAAATGCTTTCGGAGGAGTTCCCCACAATTTAGTTTCTGAAATTCTTAAATGTCATCACATACTTGATCACATGCAACAACTTATCCTCAGTCTCTACTTGAATTTCCTAACGTCCATTTTAACAAATACTTTTCAAACACCATTCATCACAGTCGGTCGAGGTGTTCTTCAGGGGGGCTGTTCAAGCCCATTAACCTTCAAACTCTGTTTTAATACATTTATTCAGTATATCTCTGATAAGAAGTTCAAGCAATTTAGTTTCACAGTCAGCTCTCTCTACCACACCCACTGGTTTCAATATGCAGATGATGCTGTGGTCATAACTGGTCTCGAGAATGAAAATCAAATCCTACTTAATCATTTCACTAGATGGTGCACATGGGCAGATATGATCATCAGGGTTGACAAATGTTCCACCTTTGGTATAAGGAAGTCATCCACCCAGTATCTTCTTAAGCTGACAATAAATCATGAAATTGTCCAAACTGCAGACATTGGCAAATCTTTTAGATATCTCGGTAGACATTTCAGTTATACTATGGACAACCAAACCCACATGTCTGACGCTCTTGAAATCTTCAACGATTTGATGAAAAAATACATGATCTTTCCTGTCATCCAAAAAATAAACTTGGAATTGATCATCAATATGTTCTTTCCAAACTTTACTGGCACCTTACTATTGCTGATCTCAGAAAACTTGGATGATACAAAATCTTGATAATACGGTTGCTAAGTACGTTCGGCAATGGCTTGAACTTCCTATTAGCTCTACTTTGAGTATTGTCATTCTTCGGGATTCAAAATATGGAATTAACTTTATTTTGCCCTCTACAAAATCTATTCAATGCCAGACTGCTATGAAAATGCTCTTCAATCTTCTCGTAATCCTGACGTAAATTCATTATGGGCTGCAACTAGTAATGGTACTAATATTCAGTATGAACAATATAAGAATACTAAACAAGTTCTAAGTGCTATTCGGAAAAACCTTGAAGATCGCATTAATCATGAATTAACATCACAAGGTTTCATTATGTCTTCCATTCTTAAACTCTCAAGTCTTAACGTCTGTGGTCTTTGGTCAACTGTACAACAAAATATGCCTAGGAACATCTCTAATTTCACGCTTAAGTACCTAAACAACACTCTGCCAACCAGGAAGAACCTTCACAAATGGTCTCTTTCTGACTCTCCTTCGCGTTCTTTCTGCCTTCATCCAGAAACATTTCAACATGTTGTCTCGAATTGCAATTCGTAACTTGTGGATGGTAGATACATCTGGCGTCACAACTCTGCGCATCTCTTTCTTGCAAGATCACTCTCTTCTTTGTAGAACTGCATGTTATATGCTGATCTCCCTTCCTTTTCATCTCCTTCTTTGATCAATGGTGATTCCCTTAGGCCAGATCTTGCCTGAATTTCCTCTGATAATGTTCTCTATCTCCTGGAGCTTATTGAAGGATACAAAAGCAATATAGAAAGCAACATCAATCGTAAAGCTGCTAAGTACAAGCCTCTTTTGTGCGATCTTAATTCAAACTATTGCAGTATCCATTTTATACACCTGCCAATGAGTACCTTTGGAACTTTCGAATCCTCCTCTGATTCAGTAATGACGTTGATAGACGATTTAGGCTTTGACAAAAATCGCCGAAGTCAAATTATCAAGAAGGTTATCAACGTTTTTGTTCGGTGCACTAACTATATTTTCTGCCGCAGGAAAAAGTCATGGACGAATCCAGAACTGTTAGACTTTTGGAACTATACGTACATTTATTTACTCCTTCGTATCTCGCGCATCTCGACATGTATTTTTCTTGTTTCTTTTTAATTTATGTTTATTTTAGTTAACTTCTTTATACAGACAAGCCAATAATACACTGGCTGTAACTAGCGAGGTGTATAATTGTATCTTTGTTAATTTTAACATTTTACATCAAGTTTAACAAATTATTATCAATCATGTCTCCTTCGCTGCTGATGTTGTTTCGATATTATTGTTGTCCATGTTTTCTCTTTGTTTTATTTTCTTCTCCTGTTTTTTGTTTCTTATTTTTTCTATTCCTTTTTTCTCTTATTTTTTAAATCACTGTTGTGTCTACAAATGCTAAGCAGCCAATTTTACACCGCCTACTAGTAAAGAGGTGTACAATTGTAGTTTAAATGTTACAATCGAATGAGGAGTCTAAAACAATTATTACTACTACTACGAATCACTTTGAAGCTATGAACATCTCAATACGATCAAGCTATTTAATCTTTTGCAAAAGGAATAAACCATTGCCTAACCCAGAACTTTTAACCATCTAATTTTGATCATTTTCTGGAAACATTTAGTAGGCTCTGCTCTTTTTTTCATATAATTTTCATTTTGATAAATATACTACCGTAAATTCTCTATTAAGCCCCCGGGGGGCTTATTGATTTCAACCGCTCTAGAGGGAGGGCTTATTGGAGAGGGGGGCTTATAAGAGAGGGGGGCTAAATAAATTTTTTGAAAATTTTTAATAGTATACTGCATATTTGCTGCTTGAAAATAGAGAAAAATATTCAAATTGATTAGTTTATACATCATAAGTTACCAGCAGAGCAAACAAAATTGACAAATTATGTGGTAACACGTTGATATACAGTAGAACGTTTTTATCTGCAGAAAATTAATGAATGACTTTGATTCTCTAAAGGCTGGGAACTATTGTTTACTGAGCGTGATCACGCCTAGTGTGCTTACTCCTATGAAGCTTAGTTACACTAGGTACTATTTAATATGTTATAAGGGGGGGCTTAATAGAGAGGGGGGGCTTAATAAATTTTCTAGTCCAGAAAGGGGGGCTTATTGGAGAGGGGGGCTTAATTAAGAGGGGGCTAAAAAGAGAATTTACGGTATGTATTCATTACAAGCAAGTTAATTATGCACTGCCAGGCTTTTGAGAGGTGTTTCATTATAAATAGTTTTATATATTCAATGAGAAGTTTAAAAAAAATCATCATTATCGTTACCAGTATCTCTATTTCGCTAATTGTCCATTTAAGAACAATCCCTTGCTGAGTTATATCCTATAACCTAGGGCACAGGAAAGTAAACTCTCAAGCACTTCATAACTGTCGCACTGTATCTGATCATATAGATAGCACTCGTCGCAGTAGATGAGCCGTCCCATTTAGTACTATCTTTTGCAATTCTTGCAAGCAAGGGTTCCCGGGAATTCGCTTGATATGACCTTCAATTTTCTTCTGTATCATGCCTAATGCCCCAATTACTACAGGTACTATTGTTACTTTCAAATTCCACATCTTCTGTATTTCGATTTCCAAGTCTTTGTATTTGCTGACTTTTTCATACTCCTTAAGTGATAGATTTTGATCGGAAGGCACTGTCATATCAGTCAATAAATATTTCTTTTCCTTGTGGTCTTTTACAATAATATCTGGCCGATTGGCTTTAACTGATCTGTTTGTGTGAATTGTGAAGTCCCAAAGGAAAGCTGCATCATTGCCCTTCGTGCCTGGTTCTGGGTGATGTTCGTACCAGCGTTCAGTGTGAGAAGCATTTTAGTGCTGCCATATTCTCCAATGTACGTACTGTCCCATTTCATATTATTATCATCATCATCATTATTATTATTTTCCTTTCTTTTTAATAGCTCTTTACATCATTGATGGGCGAGTGGACAAGTGGTTAGAGCGCTTGATTGCTCAGCAAAACATCGGCGGTTCCAGCCGAACCCTTGGGTTATAGTTGGGATGCTCGCTAAGTGTCCACCCAGCAGCATATGGGTACCTGGTGGCAACACCGGGAACGTTAAAGAGGGCGAGGAAAGGAACAGGCCACCCTACCTCACTATGCCTGCTGCCCAGGATAAATGCCCTTTCTAACAGGCACTCTAAACATACGGAATTATATATGAGACTAATCTTTACCTTTATCGTTACAACATTAGCATCACGCTTTCATTGTTATGCATCTTCTTACTCTAATTATTAACAATAATAGTTTGCATTGTACACCAGGCTAGCCAATTGTAACTACCTTAATAAGTGAGGCTTCTATTGTTGCAAACTTCTGAACTTGAAATGAGAGTCTCTCCTACATATTATTATCATCACTAAACCCTATACAAAACCAAAACAGACTAATGGTCAATGTTTTGGCAATATTCAATATGAAAATCACTAAGCATCTATCAAACTATCACTAATCTCTTCTTCCGATATTCTATTTTTGCTTAATTGTTGTATTTAGATTCTTGTTGAGGTACTCCTCTGGTCGAACATCCAAGTGATCAATGTGCCACAAATTGTGCACAAACTATCAATTTAATTTAGTTTTCGACCACAGGGGCACCTCAAAGGCCAGGGGGTAGTCATGATATTTTGCACCCCCTGGTATCGTCCTTGTAGTATCGTAAAGCAGCTTGTCAATTGGTAACTTGTTAATGTAATTTCTTATATGTAAAGAAAAAAAGGTTATCGCAGGCAGTTGTTATTTTTTTTACTGATTATGTTTCAGAGACAGACACATTCGTTTGAGAATTCATTCTGCAAACCATATTGACAAGACTAGTCTACAAAATTCTGGACACGTTCTGGAGTTAGAGTAGCAAACAAACAGCTATCTGTAAATACAATTACCTATAAAAACTTTGATAGTTAGATTTTTCCTTTGCATTTTGCGGAAATGCTCGAGCTACTCTTCATGCCTTATGCACATGTAAATAAATTACTCTAGGTCTTCAAGATAACTTATTGTGTGACTGTAACATGCACAAACAGCCTTGGTGATAGCAAAATTAAGTGAAGTGTTGCCACCTAATGCAAAATAACTAAATTATTGTGAAGAAACCTTAAAGTAAGTACAGATATTCGTGGGTGCATTCTAAAGATGTTGCTAATGGCTTTGCATAAGGCAGCACCATCAGGTTTTCTAGTCGGCATTTACAAGCGTAAAATTCATCGAGTTGAATCCTTCTACTCAAATAAAGAAGCAAAAATTCAACAGCATTGTAAGATTTTCAACTCGCCACGAAATAAGCTGTTCGTGAAAAGCTTTTCCCATGCGTTGGGCTAAATCACATTGGTGAACTACGCAAGCAGAAACTATCTATTGAAAAATGTTCATTTGCTTTCAATCAAAAGCTTGAGAATATATGAGATATATGTGAGATATAACCCAGGCCCATTCAAGGCAAATCTCATCCCATATGTCTTCAGGCACGACAAGGCTCATCCACTTCAACAGTTTCCGCAAAAGCATTGATATATTATCAATAGATAACTGGCCTTCTTGAAAACCAAACGTGCAATCTTTATCTACAATGTAGCTTGGAGTGTAATTCCTGATGATCACAAACACATAGTTAATGGGTAAATATGTCTAATCTGAAAGTTGAAGCAAGATAGACAAACGAATCAGAGAAATCCTAACTTCAGGCAGGTATAGCACTTTATAAAGTGAAGAAACTGGTTCAAATATGCTAGCATACCATCTAATTCGTCCTGTTTCCTGAGCCTCTCTTCTTCCTCGGCCTGTTCTAGCATTTTTTGTCGATATCTCGAAAAGTTAAGGAATGCCTGCTATGACTTGGTGCAAGGAGATTCTTTTCGCGAACAAAAATGACCAAACACAATCCTATTAGATCCTATTTCAAGTAAAGGTGTCACAATAAACATCCAAGGGAAAATTCAACAAGTGGACTTTAATGACAACGCAGCTTGGAATCAAGGGCAACATGGTAGGCAACTGCTATTCATAATTACTTAGATACATTTGCAGCACGAGCGAACATTCATTCATTCAGTCATTCATTCATTCATTCATTCATTCATTCATTCATTCATTCATTTATTCATTCATTCACTCATTCATTCATCCATTCATTCATTTATCCATTCATTCATTCACTCATTCATTCATCCATTCATTTATCCATTCATTCATTCATTCATTCATTCATTCATCCATTCATTCATTCATTCAATCAATCATTCGCATTTCTGCTTGTACATTCCAACTCCACCACCATCATCACAGGTCGTGGACATCAAAGTGCGTCACTTTTTTTATGACATTACAGGTCATTGACTTCTGCTTTCTCGCTCTAATGATCGCCCAAAGAATCTATTTAGTAATTTAGTAACAACAGCCGAACCCTTCTTGATACAATTCGTGTTTAATCCCATCGCTCTCCTTTCATGTATAATTGCATATGATCTTTGTAGTGAAGTTCAGCAAGAGGTGAAGTGTATATACTGTGTTTCTTCTCTAGTTCTGTCCTCTCTGAACATTAAATAAGACTTCAAAGTACCAAAGGTGATAAACGAAGGACTTCACAAAGAACACGCTCTGGCAGGAAGACCATTGCCACAGTAAATGAACCTCACTCTGCACGTAAAAGTTGAAATGCAAACTAAATTACAAAATTAAAGTTTACCAGATTTGACGATGATTCTCTTGTTAGTGATACAAAACAAAACAATATCCGAGGGGGATATGGCCGTTATCTAAATAAAATTCGGGTACCAGCCAACTCGTTGAAAAAACATCACGATAGTTCAATGCACAGTGAATTATCTATTTTAGTTTGATTTCTATTAGTGTGAAGAAACTGTATTTCCTCAAACGAGCAAATACTTCCTGAAATCAATGTTGAAGACATTCCCATATGCCTGACCGTTAAGAAAGGATAATAAACATCAATAGGTGATAATTTGTAGAATGAAGTTAAAAGAGATGAAGAAACGTGCTGATTTTTAATATTGTTACCTAAAAGAGGTGCTGACTGATGCTAACAAGAGCCTTTTCAATGAAATAAGAAAAATCCAAAACAGAAAAGGATACGCTGATGTTACAAAAGATTCTTTGTCGGCAAATTCGTCACCCTCTTTCTCCCTTTCTCGTTGAACGGTTCTTTCTATCCGTCGTTCTTGCTCTCTCTTCCGCATAGCAGCTGATTTGAGGAGATTTGCAATGTACTTTGGCTATAAATCGCAACAAAATCATGAAAAACAAAACGACATGTACGAAAAGAATCGCAAAAATGAAGTAGAGAACCTGTCGTTTACAGAACCAGTCCTGTACTACATAGATAAAGCACGCCAAGAAAAAGACTTTAAGCTTGCATAAATTTCATATAAGTACAGTCAAAACTCCTCAACTCCAAAAGTTCTCTCAGTCAAAAAATCTCCCATAGTTGAATATCGGTCAGTTCAGGAGCATCTTAAAGCTTCATATTTCGGAAACTCTTTCATTAGAAAAACTCTCAATTTCGAATCAGTTCCTTAGTCTTGTGGAAGAAAAAACTCCTTAGCACTAATTTTCAACATTTTCTTTCCGGCTAACAGCGTGAATAGTCAACACAGACAGAATGTAGTGTTACAAGAAGCTTTATCTCCAATCTATTTCATTCCTAAATGACATTAATAATATTGAAGTTAACCATTAAAATTATCCAATCTGAGCCTCGACGTTCTTATAAACAATGCTTGTATTCGAGAATCTGCATTTCCATATTTGGGTAAAAACCATCTTTGCTACATAAACAAAAGTCAAACAGTAATTATTCAATTGTGAAAATATGAACCAAAAAGCAAACAACTACTTTTGTAAAATAGCAATAAATTTCCTCTGTCCTGCAAGCTTTGATATGCATGGCACTTCTGACCCTTACTATTACCTGAATTGATGGCTTCCAGAGAAAAGGTGTGAAGAAACCTTAAGGTGCATATTTAAGAGAAGAAGAACATGTTCTCATCGTAATCTATCGTAACCTATCTTCTTGTTTTGAGACTCAACGCTCTCTTTACTTGTTTAGCAATCTTTAGCAATTCGTAATGAGAATGGATTTTACACCATTGTAAATTTTCAGCTATCTAAATGAGCTCACTGTATCTTAGTAAATAAAAGCAATTTTCGCCTGGAGAATGGTCTCAACCTTCGGTTTCACTCTCCACATGGTCAATCTGACTCTAATATCAAACAACTGTAAAATAATAAATTCCTACGGAAACTTTCTAACTCGAAGAAACTCCCTAACTCCGCTATTTCTCAATCCTCGTGAGAAATCGAGCTAAGGGGCTTTGATGGCATTAGGAATACAGCTTGATTGAGATGACAGTGGTCGAATCACCATGAGAAAAATCGCACTTTCTAGAATAACATTAATCAGCAAAGAGCTTTACGCATATGGCATAACTATGAATTTTGATAATCTGTTCATACTGAAATTTTCAGCATGCTGAAAACTTTCTATCCACAACTGGCTATATATTTTGGCTTACTTTTTTATCATTATCCGACGTTTCATACTCTGACAAGTGTCTGACGAGAAAAAGTTTTCAGTATGCTTAAAAGAATGCTCCCACTTTTTGAGCTATTGTGAAAGATTTCAATATTGCATGAGAAAGGAGAAAACTTTCTTGAGCATTCTGTAGAATTTAAACATTTAGCATATTTTGAAATGCGTCTACATTTTGTGCAATATTGGAAATCTGAACTCTTCTTCAATAATATCAGCCGGAAAACTCGATTACAAAATAGGCAACAATACAAAACTGAGAGTTAGGCCGCTGATCATTAAGCAGTTCTATTGATTTTGGTAAATTGTGCTGAAAAACTACCAAGTACTACCTTTCACAGATGTTGATATAGCAATGGGTGAAATGTTACAAAGGGAAATAGCATAGCAAGCAAAATGAACCACAATGCCAAATTCAAGATTACAACGTTCTTAAATATCATAGACTCTAATAAGTATAATTAAAAGGATGTTATGGGTAACCTCCTAAATGATTTAACAAATCCAAAGAGAACCTTGAAAAATTCCTTATACCTTCTTATCTTCACTTTTTTGCCCTTGAGAAATTTTGATCTTCTTCTGCTCCATTTCTTCATAGATTTCATCATACTTGTAAACACTTGGATCCTCTTTCAATGCTCTTTCAATTTCTTCTTTTGTCTAATAAATAATCTCCACATTTCAACTCCTTCTTCACAAACAAAACATTAAATGCAAATAACAGGGAGATATTTTAAGAATTCCAAATTAACCTACAGTTTCAAAAATAAGATGACATTAAAGAGCATTTCGTCTATATCCTATTCGAACCTACCATCCCAATCATGAAGTGAGCTCTCTCAAGTCAAAACCCCCAAAATGCTCAAACGTTTCGTCTAACATTAATCCATAAAATAGTGGAAGATAAATATTTTACTGGACAGCAAATAAATCCTGGGTCAATTTTTGAATGATCTAAAACTCTATAACTTGTTGAATGGCTTGAAATCGAAGTCCAATTGTTCAAAAGTGCTGTTGGCTGTTGTTGGCGGATTGTACTTAGTTGAGCTGAATTAGCTTGTTAGTTACGTAAGTAGCCAACTGTAAATGGAATTAGCTAGAATAATAATGATAATAATAATAAATAATAATTGCATGGTTGAAGAGAGGTATTGCTGGACTTAAGAAACGTAATAGGTATTATTAAAGCATCGAAACCTAAAATGGACAGTAATTAAAGCAAGTTTGTACTCGCTCAGACAGACAGCCGATAATCTCTATGAAGTTGAAGGGAAGTTAAAACATGGGGAGTTTTGTCACAAGTTAAGCCCAAGACTCTTTCGAAAACGCCAAAAACGAACATCTACGGAAAGTATCTTTTCCTAAGAAAGACAAAGAGGAACACGGATGAAGAACAATTTCATAGAATAATTGTTGCATCGTTTTAACATTCTATTAAATCTCTATCCGGTATTTGCTTTGAACACATCTTGCTGAAATGTTGCATTAGCCTTGGTTTTCCCCGTACCCCTGACAAGTGGCAATTTAAATGAGAACAAGATAAAATTCATAACCTATGGTGTCACTACAACAGCGTGCTCTTTTGTTCTTTTATCATAAAAATTATCACCTGCTTCGTCTGCTTCTTTTTCTCAGCAACAGCATTTAGCTCCAAATTTATGGCAGTCTTTGATTTACTCTAAAAAGGAACAACCAATTTTGATGTGCTATTGAAGCTTTATTTTGTAAGCTCAAGATATAGTTGCAACTAAGAAAAATAAACAATATGTGATGCTTAGATGCCCCGTAAAACTTACAATCAATCCAAATGATAACATAAGGATATTAAACATTACAATGTATGCTACAGAGCTACACTATAATGCCTGAGGCCGAATGAAAACAATGAGAAAAAGTGTGGAAGCAAGCATACGAAACTAATGACACATAATACTCTATGAAAAGATAAGACTGCTATATAATGATACGATAGTCCTGTAGGGTAGTCACGTGCCTCGATAAATCAGTCTTCTATACCAGGAACAGGTGTCTACTAGCGAAGAACTTAAACTCAGACAAATAAAAGTCCCAATTGACTCTGGTACCAGTTCTATAAAAAGAACCCGTTCAAGACATGAGAATTTGTAGACGATCTTTGCTTTCCATTAATAACATACCTTAGGCCGTTTAATTTTTGCGTCAGCTAAATTTAGTGACAAAAATAGCCCAGATTTAGCGCAAGTTTGCTTTAGCGAATAGCAGCCTAGATTGATTAAGATTAGTACAAAAGATAGACAAAATTAATTTTAGCGCAATTTCAATTTAGCGAAAACATACCCTTTCGCTAAAATCGCTAAAATAATATGACGCAAAAATTAAACGGCTTAAGGCATTCTTGAAACGTCTCAGTTTGCGATTGTCACTCTGGCTTTTCAGTTCTATTGGCAGTCGAGCAGAATTATTATTTGAGGTGGAAAACACAACTTCATGACAAATAATAGGAAAGAACGACGACAAAAGGAAAAAACATGTTTTTCTTAACAACTTTGACAAAAAACTGGAATTTTGAAATATCAAAGTAAAGTCTACACTGTTTTTATAAGAATTACATGATTCTAAGGTAAGCCTCGAGATTCTTAAAAAACTGCCAAAAACAGCCTCGTATAATCGTAAGTGATTCTTATTACAGTAAAGCGATACTTAACTATTTGAGTAATGATCAGCCTCGAAATGATTCTTAAGTACATGATTCTTTACTTATAAACGAGAAGATTTATACTCTTTCATTTGGCCTCGTTTGACACACATAAAATGATTTTCACGTTATTCTTAACTCTTTGACGATATCCAGCCTCGTGATCCTCATAAAAAGAATTCTCACAAAAAATGGTGGTGCAATCTATTAAAACCTATTTACTCACTGTTGGAGTCACCCTCAGTTCAGGAGGTGTTCTAAAGGTTCATAAAGAGTAGGAATTACCATGAGAATGGAAAATGACTAGATAAATGATTTTCTATTCGTTTTCCAATGCCCTTATTTGGGTTAAAGTGTTCATAAAGGTATAGTTCAACGATTAATATTGCCATGTATTTAAAACCTTGCCCAGTGCTACGAATTTCGTCATTTTTCAATGACAAGCTTTTCCCCTATAGAAAATCTGCATGAATATATGAAACTAGCAGGTATGAAGCAGACATTCATTGACGAAAAGACACGCCAAGCCCATCGCACACAGATGACCTTTGTCGCAAAGATCAACGATTTCTATTTTCATGAGGTCAATTGTGGAGGAACATACCGTAAATCCTCGAATTAGCCCCCTGGGGGCTTATTTATTTTTGATGCTTTTTGGGTGGGGGCTTATTCGAGGGGGGGCTTATAAAATTATTAGACAAATGTCGTATAAAAAGCTGATTGCAAAAGCTCCTTTTCTCCATACTATCACAAGAACAGTCTAAATTTAAGCATTAGTCTTTATTGCAGTCCTCATCATCACATAGGGTGGGGGCTTATTCGAGGGGGGTTTATTAACAATTTGAAGTTCTAGCATGGGGGCTTATTTGAGGGGGGCTAATTCGAGGATTTACGGTAATCACGATTCTTGTTGTTGAAGAGATGCTCCTTACACACGGTCATCGAATGTTGAGCTTCGCATTTACCGGAAACTGTTATCGTGGTGAATATGAGAACTAAGATACCCAGTGGCGAAGTCAAGGGTGGGGAATGGGGGCTAGTACCCTCGCATTCTACCAAAGAGGGTCCTTGAGATTCGTGAAAATTCCATGAAAAATCTTGGGAGCTGTATTTTCTGGTAAGATGATTTTGATGCGCAGCTATAGTATGGCACTGATCTGACAGTGAAAGGAATGAAAGAGTGTTGAAACGGTCGAAATAATTAAATCTCAGGTAACAGAGCAGACCGTGGTCAAAAGGGTGTGGTGAAAGATTGCAAATTGATACTGCGCAGCAGTATATATCACTCGAGCTTTCTATAACTCATGAGCCATTTCAATCTAGTGATATGTACACTGGGAATTATAAGAAACTACACCCATCTCCTTAATGTCATGTCCACGCCTTCAGCAAAGTTTTATTTCACTACTCCTCCCCAGGATGCATCATCGTTGCGATGGCTCTGTTAGTTATATATCATCATAACGTGACTTAATTTGACTTTTTTACGTATTATCATCATAAATTTTAGTACTGGTTTTGATTGCACGATCAAGTTAACTCTACCAAGATTAGGCTTTTCATCTAGGTCAGAAATCTCAAACTCAAACTACTTGGAGAGCGCGAGAGACAGAGTTTGAATGGGATAGGGTCGCACTGTGTATTCCACAAAAATACTGTACTAAAAACATCTAGTATTATCAATTCCGTACGATACAGAATTCAAACCAGCACCTTCGAATTCATCTAACTCAAAGTCAAATACAACAGAGTTCCGATATTACGAATCCCTGAAATAAATTCCCGTTATCTCGAACCCAGCCTATAACAGACTCTCGTTATTATGAACAAACTTCAAAATCCTTTCATCAATAATTAACCTCGATATCAGGAGCTTTCGAAAATTTCTCATCTCTTATCTTGATTTATGTATTTATTCCAGGTGTT
Source organism: Mastigias papua (assembly GCA_964019165.1). Classification (NCBI taxonomy): domain Eukaryota; kingdom Metazoa; phylum Cnidaria; class Scyphozoa; order Rhizostomeae; family Mastigiidae; genus Mastigias; species Mastigias papua. Next base: position 11,139,804 of record OZ025274.1, read on the forward strand.
TATAAATCCCTTTATTTTGAATCAAATCGTTCAAATTTGTCGGAAACAGGTGGGTTCTGTGTGCGAGTGCAGGCGATATCCGGCAACCGTGTGCTAGTGCAGCCGATATCCGACAGCTGCTGTGCGCTTTCCAATATTCCCATACAGTATGACTATTTTTCTCAAGAACAGCAAAGAAGATACACAGCAAACAGACTGTCATTAAAAGTGCAGAATATTTCAGAGATTCTTCTCCAATAAATAACTGTACTTGTTCTAGTATTCTGTTTCTAATGTGTATAAGACTTAATTCCTTTCCCATCACCTACGTTTGCTGATTTTCCATTAATTTAACAGTAACTTTTAGCATGGTCAGACTATAAAAAACTGCTTTGCTACCAAATTATATGAACAGGACAACGTGAACCATAAAATCACGGGCGCTGCAAGTGGCCCGTAGCCCACGTGTTTGAGGTACCTGATCTGAGTAGACCCAGCGTATTTACAGCAAGTCGATTGGGCTGGCTTGAGTGATTGAATGATTGGCAGATCGACAGAATGATTGATTGACAGCAGAACCATTCTTAGAGAAAAAGACAATACATCTGCAGACATAGACTTACACATTACACGTCTTTTTATAAGAAAAAATCTTCCACCTTTAAGCCTCGATTTTTTTAATATTTTCGATGTTTTATAGCCCTAAATGTTTCATAAGTGTTTCTTAGGATTCTTGAAACTTCCTGTAACAAAAAAGGTACTTTGAGATGAGAAATAGAATTTTTATTGGAAACAGACCGTGTTTGCATTTTGTTTCCAGTTTAATAAGTTTTTCTAAAAACAGATATTTCAAGTTTACCATTGAGACTCAGCCTGCTTGCGTTTCTTAATTTTCTTAATTTTTTCCGGATTTGAGCCTTATGTTTCATATACATTTGTTTCTCACTACAACAACGTGCATAGAGGCAAACAGTCACAAGGGTTCAACAGAAGTAAAAGCTCAAAAAGTACCAGAAACCACATATTTTCAATCTTTTATTTGTTCTTCAACGCTGGTCAAAAACTTCCTAGTCAAAAAAGCATGTACAGCTAGCTTCAAGGAAGAAAGTGAAATGAGTAATACATTTACTGTTAAATCAAAAACCTTAGATGGCGACAGTTAGCTGTAACAAAGCACCAAGATACTTTCTCTGTAGAGGAGTATCCAGTCAATATCCCATCATATATCCATCAGCTACTGGGCGCTGTAAATCTGAAAATGTCAGTTTTGTGACTAGAGAGTACAGAACAGATTTGATCTTCAGCGAAAACCATAAAACTTTAACAGTCCAAGAGACGAAATCATGCAGTGAGTCATAAACATCAACTCAAAAAAGAGACGAAAACTGACGATAGCAGAGCCCCCAAGTAAGAGACCGTACGTCAAACTGCCACACCATATCGAGTGTACTAGAAGATAGTGAGGGTGCTGATTCAAATACTGACAAAAAGTTAGAATCCGAAAGTGAAAAGAAATCGACAAATTCAAACTTCATGGATTCTTATAGGAATTTATGCTATTGTTGTGGAATATTTCACGCAAGTGTAAGCCAAAAAACATCGCGGAATTTTTGCCATTTCATGCTAATTTTTCTTAAATTTCGCGTTATTCTTGCTACCCAGCTGACCTATTGTCAAGAAAGCCGACAAAAATTATATTTCCTTTAGTAACGAGACTCAAGGTTAAACAAAATGAGAATTTGAGTATGAATATAAGACTGCCAAATATCGGATACCTTAGGTGTATTTAATTTCGTGGTGTATTATATTTTGCGCGTTCTTGAATTCGCGCACAAATTTTTCATATTTTCGCGCAGTCTTGAATTCGCGCACACGAGAAAGTACACAGGATGACACGACAATTCAGTTGTAAAGAAATTATATTCCTGAACGTTTATGTTGCCTAAAAGTAACTTCTTTACAGAAATGGGTCTTCATGCTGCCGCTCTGTTGCTAAAAAATGCGGAATCGGAAGAAAATAACGGTACTACAGAATCGATGGAAAATAAAGAGCATTTTGAGATAAAGTGTGGATCTCGTTGTTTTCACCAATACAGAAAATTTTGGACGCCCAAACTTAACGAAAAACTAGAAGTCGTACGTGAAAGAGGCAATGTTTACGATCCTTATGCAATGGCTTTGAGCATTAAGACAAGAAAGACGATCGACGGACATCGCGTAATCGGGCATTTGCCAAGGGAGATAAGCCGCTTTTCGAAGTTTTTTTACGATTATGGAGGGAAAATGGAGGCTTATGTATCAAACATAGCCTTTAGAAGGTCTCCAATACCACAGGGTGGTCTGGAAATACCGATTGTTTTGAAGATTTTTAAATCTAAGGCACAAGACATAATTTTCAACACTATGAAAGAAAAAGTGAACTTCTACTATACAGCAAGAGCACATTTTGTAATTGACCAATCAGCGGATTTGTTTACATAAAATTATTATCCAATCATGTGCCTCCATTTTTACCTTGTTTCTTCATTTCGCCATTGTGAAACGGAGGTGCTGTGGAGAATTCATGCCTCATAACTTTTGCCCCGGAAAAAAATTTACGTTCATTTACAGCAGCAATTTTTTGGCTACAACTTCGTATCTACATTTCTCATCGATATCTCCGAGCCCTAAGCTGGGCTATGATCCGTTACACAAATATTAGACATTGCGCACCACCCTGCCATGACCTCCCATTACACAGGTCCTCCATGAGCACCCCTTCACCAACCAAGCAGTAAGGAGTTTGTTTTTTTATCTAAAAACCGTTGGACTAGAGCTAGGTATGCCTAATTATCCTGAATTCACTTCTACTCTTCTCAGATCTGGGTTGGGTACGCATAGTTCTGAAATTATCACAGCTAGGCGTCATTTCGGTACCCCTAAAGCTGGATGATAACAACAAAGTGACTTTTAGAGCAAGAATTTGAATCAGCATAAGCCTTTAGTATCGCTTTTGGGAATTCTGCTTGCTCGTCGACTTAGTTTACATTTCCCGCTCAAAAACTAGTATACGACAACAACATTTTCAGCATCAACAACCTTTTAATTCAATGCAATTCGCCTCAAATCGAATCTACCACAAGGAGTTGAAATGAAAAAGCTGTTCAGGTCAGTGGTATACTTGGACGCCGCCAAGTCCAAATTTGCTATATTAATTGCTCTATCCTGTCAGATTCAGTTGGGCAGCTTAGAACACTTGTGGTCAAATCATCAACCTCAAGATCTGAACAACCATAGCCGTAATCAAACTCGTAATTCAGGTCAATTTGGTATACTGCCTCCGTTGCTTTTTTTGCCAATGTTTTCATCTCAAGCTGTACGGCATGGGTGCACTTGGGGCAAGAGCTGATATTTGGAATCAAGCAAGTGATATGGTAGGAATGGCCACAACCACGAATTACTCTGCAAGTTGGACTTTCATTACACCTGCACTGATCTTTCATATCACATTTCCTGAAGCAGTTAGGAAAGAAAATAGCACAATCAGTGAAAATTTACAAAAGGATTTTTAGATTTTTACAAAAGGAAAAACATAAGATAAAACATGTTTGACATTTTCCAACATTCCATTTAATTGTAAACAAATAACTTCTACGTACATCGTACTCTTTGGCACCAAATAGTAGGGGGCATACGCGTATTTTTTAAGAAAGTGCTTTATAGGAAAGTAGTATTCGAATCGTCAAAAAGTTAACAAAAGTTCAGTACTGGGTTCTGCAAACCTAAGAAAGTTTAAAAATTTGTTTTTACCCAATAACGACAAACAAGCAAAACTATGAATAAATTTCATCCTGTGACCAGTTAGAGTTAGTCAGAAAAAGCCCTTCAACAACTTGTTACATTTGAATTGATTAAATTGATGGTGTTGAAGTCATTTGCTTGTAGCTTTTTGTTCTTTTGAGATTTCATTCATAATATCCGAGGTTTTCTGCATCTGTTCTCCTTTCTGGCTCATTTTGTCCCAAATTTTCAGATCAAAACATGTGTTATGTACAGTGTTGAGTTCTATTAACCAAGAAATTCAGCTTTTGCCCCAAGAAAGTCTTAAGAAAGTTTGAATACTGGAATTGCCAGAATACTAAGAGCGTTTGAGTACTGGGGTCATTTTAAACTTTCTTATAACAAAATATGTGTAATTAGGAGAGTGGTAAATATTTTTCAATCCTACTGTTCAGTGACAAAGAATACTTTTTATGTACCAAAAGAGTATAACACAAGAATGTGTATGCCAATATTAACTAGTTTATAGTAAAATTTACATAGTGCAAAAATAAATGCAGCTACTGGAAGAACACAAATGTAAAATATGGAAAAATCAAATTGTAACAGCACTTAAATGAGGTTGTTAGTGCAGAAGAAGTTCTTGTAATATGTTAGATGAAAGGTAACTGTATAGATCAAAATAATTAAATCTAAATAATGTTCTCTAAATTAGCTACATTTTACAGCAACAATCCATTAATGACAAATATGAAAAAGAAAGTGAAGACTTAAAATGGGCAGAAGCTAATACTGGAGATTTGAGATAGATTGATCATAAGAAGAATGATGAACCAGCAATGATTAGTGTAAATGACACAGACACTGATTCTCAAAAAACAGACACTAAGCTGTCCTAGTCAAAAAATGTGGATAAGTTAAGAAGAGGCCGTAGCAGTTGGAGAAAAAGGGTCAGAGAAAATGGAGCAAGAGGAAGCAAAAATCAAATCACACACAAAAATGTATTATGCAGATGTTGGTGAAGTTGACATTGTTGAAAATGATATTATTGTGAAGAGAGAGATATTTGACAATTTACTAGAGAATGCAACTTTAAGGAATATCGGGCTTACAGCACACCCTAATACAGTTCTCAGTGAAACAAAAAAAGCTTCTTCAGAGCATATTGCAACTGTTCACCAGTTTTTTGAGGATGCTGTTACTAACAATTACATGGTAGCTCTTTTCATATATGACTTTCATAATATTCATAGAAATCATCGCCCATCATCATCAAGCCAACTCAAGTATGCCATATGACAACATTTCTTGTAAAAAAATTTCCAACAATGCCTGCCATCAAACCACATAACTATGCTGATCAGGATTCACTACCAGCAAAGTTAGCTCTATTTGAGCCTCTTCTACAAGGGTGTACACCATCTCTTTCAAAAACGCATGTTGATATAATGCCAGTTTGGCTTCAAGCAAAGTTCTTTGACCCTGAGTCCCAAAGAAGCAGACTGCTTGTTCATGATTGCAAACAGAAGGAAATTCAAGACATACAAGCTATGAGGTCAATGGCAAGCTGTAAACTAGTGGACTGCATAAAGCTTCCATTCTTGAGAATTTCCACTCTGCACTGGAATATAATATCTTCTACAGTAGAAAGTGGTTTGTCAGTATACATCAATAAATTTCTTGATCCATTTATTGGTGATTGGCCTTGTCAGTTCTTTGTCCTTCAAGTTGTCTTCAATGAAGGAATATTTAGTAAAAGTTATAAGAGTGAGCCCTTCTAAATCTAGTATAACCTAAGTATAACCTAAGGTATAGACTTGTGTTCTTCAGATTCCTTGAGATAAATGAGTTAAACAAAGTGAAACTAAGAAACAATGAGAAAATATTGACTCGAATGTACTACACGAACAAGCTCAACAATTATCAATCATTTCTTTTCACTGATTGTGCTATTTTCTTTCCTAACTGCTTCAGGAAATGTGATATGAAAGATCAGTGCAGGTGTAATGAAAGTCCAACTTGCAGAGTAATTCGTGGTTGTGGCCATTCCTACCATATCACTTGCTTGATTCCAAATATCAGCTCTTGCCCCAAGTGCACCCATGCCGTACAGCTTGAGATGAAAACATTGGCAAAAAAAGCAACGGAGGCAGTATACCAAATTGACCTGAATTACGAGTTTGATTACGGCTATGGTTGTTCAGATCTTGAGGTTGATGATTTGACCACAAGTGTTCTAAGCTGCCCAACTGAATCTGACAGGATAGAGCAATTAATATAGCAAATTTGGACTTGGCGGCGTCCAAGTATACCACTGACCTGAACAGCTTTTTCATTTCAACTCCTTGTGGTAGATTCGATTTGAGGCGAATTGCATTGAATTAAAAGGTTGTTGATGCTGAAAATGTTGTTGTCGTATACTAGTTTTTGAGCGGGAAATGTAAACTAAGTCGACGAGCAAGCAGAATTCCCAAAAGCGATACTAAAGGCTTATGCTGATTCAAATTCTTGCTCTAAAAGTCACTTTGTTGTTATCATCCAGCTTTAGGGGTACCGAAATGACGCCTAGCTGTGATAATTTCAGAACTATGCGTACCCAACCCAGATCTGAGAAGAGTAGAAGTGAATTCAGGATAATTAGGCATACCTAGCTCTAGTCCAACGGTTTTTAGATAAAAAAACAAACTCCTTACTGCTTGGTTGGTGAAGGGGTGCTCATGGAGGACCTGTGTAATGGGAGGTCATGGCAGGGTGGTGCGCAATGTCTAATATTTGTGTAACGGATCATAGCCCAGCTTAGGGCTCGGAGATATCGATGAGAAATGTAGATACGAAGTTGTAGCCAAAAAATTGCTGCTGTAAATGAACGTAAATTTTTTTCCGGGGCAAAAGTTATGAGGCATGAATTCTCCACAGCACCTCCGTTTCACAATGGCGAAATGAAGAAACAAGGTAAAAATGGAGGCACATGATTGGATAATAATTTTATGTAAACAAATCCGCTGATTGGTCAATTACAAAATGTGCTCTTGCTCTACTATACCGAACCTGATCAAATTCAGTTCAACAACCAAGATTTTAGTGACATTGACATTTAAAATAATAAAGAGTTTATTATTTTTCAGAAAGCAAAGCGTTGAATACTTTCTCGTAGAATTTATGACGATATTTTGCCTTTGCGTTATGCGCATGCGTCGCCCTTTTCGCGCAGCTCAATTTTCGCGCAGTACTTAATTTCGCGCAGTCAGGGGTGCGCGAATAATAGTACACCGCGAATTTAAATACACCTAAGGTATGTATGGTATCGTGCTTGCATGAGATTGGCGAAAAACAATTACTTAACTATTGACTTGATGTAGCACTGATCTCAGTGCTGACATTTGCCTCTTCCCTGGATACTGTGTATATGATTTAGCGACAATCAAGTCAGATAACAAAAATGGTGACCAAAATAATAGATTCTTGAGACTTCTGAAGGCTTCCTGTGAGAAAAATATTTTGGGAGGTGATCGCTTCACAAGCCCATGTATACGGGTGATGTACATGGATACTTTTAATTTTCTTATCGTATATTTTCTATGCGATTTTAAACAATTGTAAACATACTTTTCTTATATTCTATGTCTTAATTTAAGTACCTGTAAATGAGAAGCCCCTTGAAAATCAGTTAAAGCTGAAGGGGTACCTCTCTATATTATTACTAAATGAAATGAAAAGAAAATGTACCACCCTGATGGGAATTGTTGCAAGAAAAGGCCTATTTGAATATGTTTAAAACGGATTCAGTTAGATCATTCACACCACCGTTCTAATATGATGCTGAGGGAGCTTGACCGTCTATAAGTTGGTATGTGGAAAAAAAATTACCAATTGTAACAACTCGGTAATTAGCAACTACCAGAAAGCTCCCTTCTTATTAGAAGTGAGAATGTCCGCAGGATTGTTCATAATCAAGCCTTTCAATGATAAAAACTGAAATTGTCGGAGGGCACTCTATAGTGAATGTAACGGGAAACAACTCCAACACTCTGTGAAAGTGCCGGTAGCTGTGATACATGCAAAAGGGCCACATATAATACCTACAAATTTATCACATTTACCTCATCTTCTTCACTTGAATCATTCTGAAATATTGAAGCTGACTGTCCAAGTTTACCAGAATTTGCTCTTGATGATTTTGGGATGGTCAAGCCATACCTATGCACAAAACAAAACAAGTTAGACACAGAGGTAAGGAAGGTTTAGTGATTTGGTCCTATTAGAGAGGTGCACATAAAAGCCGACAGAGGAATATGACACAAATGGTATCTGCTACATCAACCGGGCGGAATTCTTTGATGACCGTGACATTTCCCGACATTCCTGGAAATGCATGGTACGTAATAACTGTACTAAAGAAGATACAAAACTATGCGCATTTCAAGAAAATTTTCAACAAAAACTCAAAGCTAATAAATTCACCTTCAGTTAATAATTCTTGTATAGTTCTAAATAGGGATAAAGATTATAAGTATTTCAAAAAAGTTAAAAAGCAGATTGTATATAAAATTTTGAACTGAAGATTATAAGTACGCAGTAGTTAGTTTCTGTCATTAATTAGATCCTCACATGTGCCTCACTTAATACTAGGGCCACATCAGCTCTATGCAGCTATTGCAGCAAGATCTGATTTTCAAATAAATGCACGTACTTAACGGTTTCCACGAAATTTTTAATGCAAAATACAGGTATTGCACGGATCTTTCTCGAGTAGGTACATTTTACATGCGAAAATAAGCACTCGTCAACAACAGATCTCATCAAGTAAAATATATTCTTTCACAAATACCACGTAATACCACGTAATACCACGTAATACCACGTAATACCACGTAATAATGCTATATGGTATGTAAAATAGGATAATTGATCATTTTTCAATGTCAGGCGTTGAGCTTTGAATTTTAAAATTTGGGTGTTGAGTTTCCAATTTCCCATTTCATGTGATGGAGCATTTGACACCTTAGTTTTGCAATCTTAATGCGTGTGTTGAGGGCCACTGATGAAAAGAGTCACAAAGACAACAGGATTTGGGAAAAATGAAAAGTGAAAGTGCAAGAAAATACCCGATTCGAGTGGGCAGGTAGACAAGCAAATATAAAGCAAGTAATACGTATTCTCCAGAATAGATGGCCACCCAGAAAAGCTTTTCTAAACTTCTCTGTAGGTTAGTAAACATTCCATGTAACTTCCCTGGCAATATCAAATGCCCAGCTTTCTTTGATATTTCCTTGACATCTTTAGTCTTAAAGTGAAAAACTAATCAAGTGCACACCTGAAGAGCATGTTCAGTGATCCTGCACACATTGCATACTCAAGATCTTGCACACATTGCATACTCAAGATCTTGCACACATTGCATACTCAAGATCTTGCACACATTGCATACCCAAGATCTTGTACACATTGCATACCCAAGATCTTGCATGCATTGCATACCCAAGATCTTGCATGCATTGCATACCCAAGAAGTGCCCTACTTTCTAATGCAAGTAAGTATACTCAATTGACTCATATTTTGGATTAATCCACTATCATTTTGCTAACTCTTCGTGTATGGTGAAAGAACAGAAGAATACTTGCCTTAATTCAGTTTAATAGATTATTTCCTATATATTATTTATTCCGATTAACTACACAACAACAGCCGACATGTGTCTATAAGTCAAAGTCATACAAAACTGAAACCATAATGCCATAGTTCTCGACAGTTCTAAATTTGAATCTATGAGAAATTCACTCGCATTTAGATCCTGTTAATGATTCACTATATTCGGGTCTTAGGGTAGACTTTTGAAAAATGGGACTTGCAGATTGCTGGTAAACACTTGTTGGGATTATGCATGGCTTGATTGAACATGAAGAATAAGGCTGAATTCTGACCTTGAATGGTCAAACACCATACTGAAATTTCAAATGATGGGCGGGGTACTATGAGGGGAGCTTGTGGCAAGCAAGTTACATTTGATTGAAACTCAAAGGTCAAGGCTATCTCATTTCTCCTCACTTATGAATAAGTAAGCGTGAAATTCTACGTAAACTTCTGGTGGGACATGATAAAGTAAACCAAACTTGAGCATAGTTGCCGTATTTCCTCTAAAAAGCGGCGTTTATTAAATTTCTAGGCAAATGTTTGCTGTGTTTACTAGAGGGCAGCATTTATTTCCAACCAAAGATAAATTTGCATTTGATAAAACAGTATCTAAAGTAAGCTTCTTATATTTTGATATCGATGTTATCTTCACAGTCTTCATCAAAGAGATGAACAGCCTCAGTATGAATCTTCATTATCAAGATCTGTTAGCCATGTTCAACTTGAGATCTCCAGCCATTTCAAGTTTTCCATGAAGCACACAAAGAAAACCACATAATTTTACAAGCAACAGGGACGCGCAAAAGAGAAGTTCGTCTTGTATGTCCAATTCAATTCCATACAAAAAGACACTCTATGGGAATGATTCTTCATACTGAGATTATGACAATAAAAAGCAAATGATTCATTTTAAAGTACAGTAAAAATCTGCGTAAAAGGGACACCCTTTATTGGATCTAGACTAAAAGGGTTCTTATAAAAGACATATGAATAAAAAATTTCTGGGTAGTGGTTCATACTAAAAACTTTGCCCTGCTTAGTATGCATTGAGAAATTATCTTCTTCTCTAGAAAGAAAACTCCCAGTTTTGTTGCTGAACAATTCAATGTCAAAATTTTGCATCTTGTGTATTGGAATCTGAAAAAATGTTCCATACATGTTCTTAAGTTTTGAGGTTCTTTTATGTGGAGTTTTACTGTAGAATATGAAATGCAAAAGGGAACTATTAACAAATATGATTTCTAGGGTGTTGATGAAGATTCAGAAAGGGCTAAGCCATTGTGGTATTTTGTATTAACTATATTTTCTAATAAATACCACTTTTTAATGTAATATCTTTTGGAGAGCAGTGTGTAATAGGTGGTGTGTGTTTGAAATGGTTTGCTTTAATTGTGGCATTTAGTGGAGGGTGGCATATACTTGAGACTAGGCATCTACTACAGGAAATATGGCACTCACTATTTGAAATAAGGTCCAATGAGATTTTGAATGTCTGGTACTACTTGACAGCAAGAAACTCTCATGGCCTCTGCAAAATCTGTTCTATCATAATTTTCCTAAATAACATATTTTTGATTTCAAATAGCATAGCTTCCTAGAGGCAAATCAATGTTTTTAATTTAAGATTCCAACATATGGCAGAGCACAGAGTGTTTGATCACAAGATACCAGTTGCTAGCATCCCAGTAAAATAAATAAGGGAAGGATAGCCTATCAAGCTAACACTATTTTGCTTAAACATGGCCATATTCATGCAAATCATTGCTAATTTAAGATGTCATATTTTCTTCTGCACAACTCACAGGAAAAGTGCTTGCTTTTAGTTTCTATTGCTGTGTGGTCTGTTATAGTCTGTCTTTGCTTCCTTAGAATTCCACAGTGGCTCTGTATCAGGTATACTATTGCAGACTAACATATTTGGACAAATGGTAATACTTTACACAAAACTAAAAAACTGGTTAAAGGCTACTTTATATGTGAGATATCCAAGAACAACTGTGAAAGTGAGAGATCACTTTAAAATCTGTGAGTCTCAAGGCAGATCCAGGAGAGCTTTCAACTAGGCTAACAACAAAATTAATACCAATTTAATGCAGTATACAGATATGAAATAAAGAATGAGATCAATTGTATGGAGGGAATTAGTTAAACAAGCAACTCTCTCACAGATCTTCCAGGTGTGGTCTTGGGGTTGCAGAGGCTAGAGGGCCTGATCTCAGTCAAGTCTATAGAAGATGACAGAAGTCTATAATATGTCATGGGTACCAGGGGAAATTCTTCATCTGCGCACTGCAGACTTGATAGAGTCAGAATATTTCAATGTGCAAATTTCTATCATTCCACTATGAATCTTGTATTTCTTGTATAGTTTCTTTTCTATCATGTCAGAATGCAAAGTGTGCTTCTATCATGAAATGTGCTTGATCAGATCTATAAGCTTTACGTGAGGCCTCATTTAGATTATGGTGACATAATATATCATCGATACGATCCTGAAATGCAATCTCATTTTACAAGAACACTTGAGCAAACACAATATTCAGCAGCTCTTGCTGTGACTGGTGCATGGAGAGGTACAAGTAGGCAGAGACTTTACAAAGAACTGGGTTGGGAAAGTCTTTATGATATGAGATGGTATCGACGCTTGTGCCATTTCTTTGTCCTGAAGAAACAGCACTCACCTCAATATTTGGTCACTGAGATTCCAAATGAACGCCAGCTAACATATAATCTTAGAAATCCACGAGTTTATGACCAAAATATTGGACGGACCAATCGCTTTGCTAACACCTATTTTCAAAACACATGTATGGAATGGAATAAGCTTGACAATGACGTTAAACATGCCGTATCCATTGCCCAGTTTAAGAGCAAACTCCTTTCCACTGTAAGACCAGTGGGAAATTCTATGTATAACATTCACAACATTATAGGTGTTAGGCATTTAACCAAGCTACGCTTGCAATTTAGCGCACTTAACGAGCACAAATTCAGGCATAATTTTGATTGTTTAAGCCCTGTTTGCATTTGCGGAAAAGAAAAAGAAGATAATGAACATTTTCTCCTGCACTGCCCATTGTATGACATAATGCGTTGTGATCTCTTTGGTCAACTCTCGGAAATTCCTGGTCTAGACATTTCAAATTATGACTCAAAATCCTTATGCGCACTGCTTCTTTATGGATCTCCATTGTTGAATATAATTGCCAACAGAATAATTATGGAAGCTACTGTATCCTTTATTAAAGAAACACAACGATTTGACTGAATGCAGCTACCCCTACATTTAGCTTTTGTACTGTAAGTTCTTGTTATTTGTTTTTTTATTTCGTCCTTTTGTCTCTTCGTTCCGCTTTTGTTTCTTGGTTATTGTATTTTTCTTTTTTTTTTGTTTTGTTCCTTGTCTCTTTGTTCGCTAGAGTGACAAAGTTGTTAAATATATTGTAAGTGCCATTCATAGAGGGAACTCGATGACCTTGTGTCTTTTCCCTCTATAGATGGCACCATATGAAGTAGTTGTTGTCTAGCCTTAATATTTTATTGCATAGAAAAAAAAAAAAAAAAGAATGCAAAGTCTATATTTTCAGGTACAACCCTTCCTTGGTGAAAAATACCTAGACCCAGAGGTGCCCTCTGCAACACTCCACACTGGCTTGTAGGACCTTTGGTGTCTATTAGAAGATGGGGATAGAATATATATGAAGACTAGAAAGTTCTTCAAAGCTGAATAATTGGGGGGGGGGGGTTAGAGTGCATTACATGTAGACTTAAAAGTCTTTGGCATGTACCAAGCTTTTTCAACATTCAACAAAGAAACACAGTTATTCCCTGGAGCACCTTTAAAATACTGTTTGCAAAGAATGCACCCTGCTAGAAAACTCACTCAAATCAATCTCACTGCCTAAGGAGCAAGTGAATTTGACCTTTCAGTAACTCATGACAACACTATCAGATATCAGGCTTCTACAAAAGAAATGTCACAGACGAGGAACCTCTCCCACAAACTAATGGACATGGGGGTTGAAATAAAAATTTTCTGGCTGGGAAAAACTGAAAACTCAATTAACAGAAAACATCTTTAGGTACCAAAAAGTAGGCAAAAAAATTACAAAAATTAAAATGACTAGTGCAAGACAAAAGTCTCAATTACAGAATACACACAATTCTATGTCTCAGCCACATCATTTCTAAGTCTTTTTCCACTATATACTACAAATTTCATGGGCAATTTTTATAGAACAAACTATATTGACATACTTAGATTTTATAATGGGCCACACCTGCGCAAAGACACAGTTTGTAGCACCAGCTGTCAAAGATTCCATAGAGACTATTTAGTTGAAAACTAATCTAGTGCAGCTCAAGTATCTGATATCTATCTCAAGCACAGTATGGGCCTTCTAACTCTCACAGTTTAGCCATGAGAATCATGGTTTCAGATCCATAATGAATAAGAAAGTGTGCGCAGATGTTTGATTTTCCACTAATAACTTTAGTTTTGCTTCCTCCTCAGTCTGGGCACTACTGAAGAATGCTAATCACATGAACATAATCTTTTCATGTGTCTTCTGTTTGAAATTATAGCTGTAGGGAAAGCATATGACCACATATAAACAAAGAGACATGCAAGTCCCTACATGAAAATGTGGTCAATACCCCCTTATCATCAACAGGTATCACAGCTTGAATAAACGGTCTTGCTATTATACGTTCTTACTACAGGATTGCTCTATGAAAAGCACTCACTGGCTCATCATAAAGCACACATAATAAAATGTTGCATTTTCAAAAGGCTTTAGCAACCTCACTGCTTATAACCAAAATTTCAAGGTTTTTTCAAGATGTTTCAGAAGCCTCAAAGTTCTGGGCTTGCAGATGATACAAGGTCTGGCAGCTTAACTCTGTAGGCTAAAGGAAGGGTGAGCCCATCATGCATCTTCTACCTCACTGAATCAAGTCACTACCCATTCCCATTCAAAAAAGGGCACCCTTGCCCAAGATCTTGCATGCATGGTGAAAAATGTCCTCATGTCCAGTTGCAAAGTCATCAAATGTATACCTCAGGCATACATTTTGAATTTGATTACTCTTAGGCACCCAATAATAGGGGTATAATAAATGGAAGTATTAAGCTGGCATTCTGTAAAAAAAGCATTAAATGGGTGTGTTAATAAATGGAAGTAGACATGGTTCTTCCATAATTCAATGTAATATGGGGGTTGTTACTAGTTGGGGGGCAAGCCTTCAATAAATAGTATGGGAAACCAAACAATTCAAACTTTTTGCAATTAGTCACTACTTACTTTTGAACATCCCCATAAGTGTGTACTTGTACTTACTACTATCATTTAAGGTTTTTATTAATTTCATTTAAAAATTGTTTTGCACTCAAAAAGTCACTGTATTTCATTTACCTATACTTTTTAAAACATTGAAACCTTTACTTGGAGTGGGAAGTGAATAAAATAGGAGGATAGATTTTCTACAAAATTGTCTATTTAGGGGGGGTTAATGAATGGAAATGGGTGGTAAAAGTTATGAAAATCTGCCTTTGGATCCCCCCTACTAATGGGTGCCCAAGAGTATTTAGCATCTTGCTATTTGGCATCTCAGCACAAACTTTGATGACAGTGTTTGGCCAATCAAGATTCAAATTCAACTTAGATTTCTTGTTCAATCTAGTTAAATTTCATGGAGTCCCATTTTTCAAAATCTTATCTTCAATTGAAATGATATATTCAAATATTGGCTAATGATAGAGGTAGATCAGGAACTAGATTAAGCCAATGGAAATGGTTCTTTAACCCACCTACATTTTATAAACAATTTCCTTTAGACTCAATTTCAATTTTCAATGTAGATTTTTCATGGGTTTGCTATCATACACTATACTTCTAGATAGTAACATACTATAATTCTTATGGTGGGTCCTTGTTTGAGGTTCAACTATGCCATCTGCCTCCAAGGCATAATCCCACAGTGTTGCCCTTTTAGATCAATCACTGAATCCCTCAACACACCCCTCAATGCCATCTAAACCACAGCAAAGATGTCAGATCCTTGCAATGACACAACAATACTTGGATTTATAATGTGCCTTTCCCAGATTATGCCTGTTCATATACAGATATGCCCTTTTGTCAAGTTTGCCAAGCCGATTTCTTAACAAATTCTCCGGTGTGCCACTGGCATCTTTCCATTATCCAAATTAGAATTTTTACCTTGTGCAGGGGATATATATCTATATTCAATAATGGCAATACCATAGAATCTAAATTGCATGATCCTAAAAAATGTTCTTGAGGGCTTCACCCCTAGACCTCCACTCTTCCTTTCCCAGTCTTCTTTCCCCCTATTTGACAATGGCTGGTACTGCCACAAGAGACCTTTAGTTATTGATACTGTTCGGCACTAAACTGCTTCTGAACTGTAAAGAGGCATCTCACATCTTTATAGGGCATGCCTAGCACTCATGCCCAGGAACATGGCAGCAGCATGCATGAAATTGCTGCTTTTGAAAATCATTGTCACATAGAGAAGTCAGTTTGTGTGCATGTGCATTGCTGTGCTATATGCATGTGTGCATATGCAGTATGTGCCTTTACAATAATTGCAGGCATGTACACCTGGCACGTATCTTTGGCACATGTGAGATCTCATCAAAAACTGCCATACTCCTCAGTGCAGCCTGGCACTAAAATGTGTACACGTTTTTTATTTTATAAGAAACCTA